>CM076608.1:38037411-38653610 GCA_038502775.1 Hippodamia convergens | reverse complement strand
ATAGTAGAAGATCATTTGGAATTTGATGTGTATAGAAAACCTACTTTTTCAGACATCCTCATCCATAATAGTAGTTCACATCCATATAAAATAAAAATGTCAGCTTTTCATTCCCTGGTACACCGTCTAATATCAATACCACTTTCAACAGCTAATTTCGAAAAAGAAGTGGAAGTGTTAAGGACATTGGCATTAAACAATGGTTTCTCTCCCAATATAATAGATAAATTAATTGACAAAAAACAATATAAAAAACTATTATCAAGTATATACCCCACCGAAATTAATAACTGTATTGATAAATTTGCTTATATAAACTATATCCCACAAATAAGCGACAATATTTGTAGTAGATTAAGACGGAATAAAATTGACATTGTATGTACCAACAAGAAAAACTTAAAATCAATGTTTTATAATGGAAAGGATAGTTTAACAACTTTTGAAAAAAGTGGTGTCTATAAAATTTTTTGTGACGAATGCCCAGCTTTTTACATAGGTCAGACTGGTCGTTCTCTTAAGATAAGGGTTGATGAACATAGAAAGTCAATTCTTCAAAACAAATTGACAACTGGTTTTTCTGATCATTGTATCACTTGTAACCATTTCATAGATTTTAATAAAACAAGATTATTGCATGAAGGGGAAAAAAGCAGACGCCTAGATCTTTTAGAAATTTTGGAAATATCTTCTGCTTCAAAATATAAACAACCAATTGTGAATGATCAATTAGATTTCCGCTTATCTCCGGTTTTAACATCTGTTGTTTGATGTTTATTTCTTTGACTTGTGCGTTTACTTTTCAGTCTTGAGAATGGGATAAAACCCGAAACATGTCGACTTGTTAGATGTTTAATTTATTAAATATTGTGAACGTAGTCTTGTGTTCTTTTATTTTTCAATTGTTTGTTTATGATTGCTAGTCGATAAGGTATTGTAATGTTTTAAATTGTTATAAAAATTGAAAAAATGCAACACTTTCTTTGAAAATGTTTATCTTTTTTTTAAAAGCAGATACTGACGTAAATAAAAAAAATTTTGTTAAGAAAGGGTCACACTTCAAATTAAAACTTAATGATTTCAAATTTTCCGCCTCAAATTCACCACAGGGTGTTTAGAAATTGGGGGTATAAAACGAGGTTTTGTTTCTCCCTGTATAACGGATAAACTACAGGTATTTTTGCAAAGTTAATTTCAGGTTGATATTACAAGTCCCAATACTTGTAATCGGAGAATAACGAAAAGAACAGGGTGTTGAATCCGGAATTTATTATTGAAAGAAGTATGAAAAGTGATACTTTTCCACAAGAGACTGCAGTTGTGCGGAACTGTGGCAGTCGAGTGCGGAAAAGACACTTTCAACATGGGTTAGAATAGTTATTCATGATACAAGTGAATTAAGTATAATTCAATGCGTCTTTGGTTCCCAATTTTTCCATGAAACATGAAACCATACTGCCTTGAAATCCTGAGGAAATTACACTGCGCAAAAAATTAACGCACCTTCTGAAAATCTCAATTTTATTGAAAGTTAACGCTACATTGACTCTATAACTTATTTCTTATGTTCTCTCGGGAAGGTTTTGAACGAAACAAGAAAATTTTAATCTGAACAGCTCCTTCTAGGTGGTGCAATTTCTTTGTCAGTTAGTAAACTGACAAAGAAATTGCACCACCTAGAAGGAGCTGTTCAGATTAAAATTTTTTTTGGTAAAACATAGATTGTACAGCAAGGAGTACATGATTAAAATTTGGAGAAGAAATCGTGAAAGTTTTTCCATGTAAACATTTTTTGTTCCTTCAATATGGTAGTTGTTTTGCTGCAAATTTTTAAATTTTTTCAACAAATCAGCTGTTCGAGAGTATTCGAAGTCGATGTTTGGTTGTTGTTATAATGCCTAGAGCACGTGTACGCGGAATTTATCGTCAGTTAATTGAATTTGAAAGAGGCCGAATTATTGGTCTACGGGAGGTGGGGTTGTCACTTCTACGCCATTTCCAAATGTAATTCAGGAACCGTCAATTGTATTTCAGATTAGTCACTTGAATTTCGTAAAGCGTCAATTGAATTTCAGATTAGTCAATTGAATATCAGAAAACATCAAATGTAACTAAGATTAGTCAATTGTATTTCAGAAATCTTCATTTGTAATTCAGAAAGTTCTAATATTATTTGAATTTGAGTCGGATTTTTAGTCATATATTACTCATTTTCATACTGGTAATCATATATCATATTCAATCATCTATATTTCCATTTATGAATGAATAAAACAATATAATCTGTTGAAATCTCTTAGTGCCCTCTCTTTCTTTTCTTCAACACTACATTTTAGTAAAAATATTCTAAACCTTCTCAATCGATTCCTCACCTAACATCGTAGCTTCAGAAAGTACATAACATCTAAAGAAAATTAGTCAAGTTGAGTACATATTTAATTGGAGATGCAATTGACAACAGTGTCTGCAGCTGGTGTACTAGCTGTGGAGATACTAAGAGGTTCATTCACAGCGCTTTCAGCAAATGAATGGGTTGAGGGTTTTTTGCAACAAGATATGAGGAAGCAGTTATCAGATTGAGTGATCGTCTGTGATAATGCTGCATGCCATTCGAGATTGGAGACCGAAATCACCCAAACAGTAGCAGTACTGCTGCGGATGAGCCCTTATTCTCCCATGCTCAATCCAATTGAAATTTCATGGTCGAAAATAAGAATATAGGTGAAAACAAACCTCCAGAATACCAAGCAGTGTGCCGCCGAGTGTTATTGAAAAAAGACTAACATACCTGGAAGAAATTATTGACCGAGCTAAGATGCAATTGCGATGGCAGACATGCCTGTATGGCTTCAAATTATAATGAATAATCGAACCATGGCCCGCTTACAAAGCACGAGTGAAATAGAGGATATCTAAATAACTAGAAAAAGGCTGATACCTGCTCAGTTTTCCAGCTATATTTTTTGATTGCATGAGAGAATTATTGAAGTGTGTACCTTTCTGAAAAGCTGATGAAACAAGGATATTTTTCTCCATATTTGTACACCAGGTTTATTATACTTTTTTCGAGTAAATCTCATTTCTCTCATCGAAATTTCATGACAAAAACAGTTACAACCATTTATGTCCCTGTTTATTTCAGGTTGTCTAAATTTTTAGTAGATACTTTTTTTCAAGAAATGATGACCATTCAGCTTTCAAAAAAATTTTCATTGAATATTGAGAGTCAAGTAGTTTTTACAAAATGAATTATTTTCGATGACGAAGCAGAAAATTGCAAAAAAGTTGTAAAATCGCCATATCTTCGTAACCATAGATTTTCGGACCATGCTTCACTCGAAGAATTTTGCTTGAAATAACGTCTAGTATATCCCCTATCAAGGATCACGTCGAATTACCAAACACCCTGTATTTTCTTTTCGGTCTGTTTTGAATGTGACTGTAAAATAATTCGAAAAGTTTTCTTCCAACAAAGAGCCACTTTGTATTTATGACCGATGTGAATACTTCCAGAACAATGCAATTTAATACCTAATGGACGATAATTACTGGAAACCACTCCTCAGCACAATATTAATAGGTTAATGATTATTAATGTGTCATATAGCGTGTTCCAGACCAGATAAATTACAAGATTGCCGAAAGTATATGGGAATATATTCGGAACGGCATAAATTGAAACCTTTAATCAACAAATGGTGGCATGGGAGGAAGTTCGGAATAACGAGGAGCGCAAATAAAGTTTTGGTTTTTGTTGACGACACAAATATTCCAGTAATCGACACTCCCATGAGGATGATGAAGTAATTCTGATTACTATGTACAGGGCGGGCAAAATGGGTGATCACTAAACTTCAACTTTCTAACCCTAAAAGATTTAATTTCAGATTAATCAACTGAATATCAGAAAAAATCAAATGTGATTCAGATTAGTCAATTGAATTTCAGAATATGTCATATGAAATTCAGATTAGTCAATTGTATATCAGAAATCTTAATTTGTAATTCCGAAAGTTCGAATATCATTTGAATTTAAGTCGGGTTTTGAGTCATACATTACTCATTTTATCAATGGTTATCGTCAACTATATATATTTTATCATATGCAATCAGGTATGTTTCCATGTATGAATAAAACCAATATAATCTGGTGATGTATCTTGGTGCTGGCCCTTCCTTTTCTTCAACACTGGATTTTTGTAAAAATTTGCTAAACCTTCTCAATCGATTCCTCACCTAACACCGTAGCTTCAGGAAGCACCTTAAACATAATAAAAATTAGTCAAATTGAGTACATATTTAATTGGAGATGCAATTGACAACAGTGTCTGCAGCTGGTGTATTAGCCATGGAGAGACTACGAGGTTCATTCACAGCGCTTTCAGCAAATGAATGGGTTAAGGGTTTTTTGCAACAGTGGCAAGATATGATGAACCAGTTATCAGATTGAGTGATCGTCTGTGATAATGCTGCATGCCATTCGAGATTGGAGACAGTAATCACCCAAACATCAGTTGCAGTACTGCCCTTATTGCTCATCCTCAGAATTCCTAACAGTGTGCCACCGGGGGTTATTGAAAAAAGAGTAACATACCTGGAAAATAATATTGACCGAGCTAAGATGCAATTGAGATGGCAGACATGCCTGTATATCTTCAAATTTTTTCAGCTTTGTGTTAGAGATTAAATGTTTCACGTGAAAATTAAAGTTTCTTTATTATCATTGTTTTATTTCTGAATCACCTGAAATTGATATTTTCTGAAATGCAATCTGGTATCAATGTGCGTATGAAATGAATTTCAAATTGCCATTTCTGAAATATAATTGACCATATCTCAAATTCAATTGAGTGTGTTATCTGAATTACATTAGATGTTTTCTGAAATACAATTGATTATTTCGGAAATTCAAATGACTAATCTGAAATACATTTGATGTTTTCTAAAATTCAATTGACTAATCTGAATTTCATATGACACATCTTCTGAAATTCAAATGACCAATCTGAATTACATTTGATATTTTCTGAAATAAAGTTGACTTATCTGAAATACAACTGATGTTTTCTGAATTTCTGAATTACAATTGGAAATGGTGTAGTTTTTTGCCAAAATGGGAGAATGTCATGAATTCGCTTTAACCTTATTTTTGTGTGTGAACTCCAAATTTTGAATTGGTTCCTATATTTATTATATTTGACGGCTTCAATGCTAATGGATTAACAAAAAAGGTTGGGTGAAATTTCGTGAAAGAAGAAGATTTATTATATCAATGAAAACTACATGATAGCATTCTAGAGCCCAGGATCAAATAAGATATTACCTATTGATAATGACAAAACTTTCAACCTCCCTTTTTTAATTGTAGTAAACGAATTCACTGAGTCAAAACACAAAAATTTTCGGTTATTTCAAGGCTTTTCTCTATTTCAGTATCGTAAAGAGTTCATAACAGTACTTAAAGTAGGGCTGTGATGAACTACTTACAGTATTGTTTTCAGTTATATTTTTTTGTTTTCTGGTTATCAATATTGACCTCCGGTCTGATCAATTTCCAGATCAAATCCATTCAAACTCCGTAATCTGTCAAATTTTGTGAGTCACACCAACTGCTAAGATACAAATACAAAAGTCACTAGAATGCATTTTTATTTTGATTTCGAGAGTAGTTCACAAAACTTGACTGAAAAGGAGAAAATATCTACTAATACTAGGTCAGAAGGCAATTCCAACCCTCATGCGTTCGAAAACTCGCTTTCGATTTTGCATACTTGTTGGAACAGGAGCCCATTCTCCCACTTGTTTTAAAATACAATATTCGCCAGGGAAGAAAGACAATTACGCTCCTCAACAGTGTCCTCTGGGATCAGTCTATCTCGAATGACAATAAACATCGCATATACAATTCGATCGTGAAGAGTATAGTCACATACAGCAGTGAAGTTTGGCAAATGAAGGAGAGAATCAAGAAAAAACTTGAAGCAACAGAGATGGACTTCTGGAGACGTTCAGCGGGAAGATCTAGACTTGAGAGAGTGACCAACAGCAGAATAAGGGAGATCATGAAGGTGGAGCACACAATAGTGGACGACATTTATACACAACAACTGAGATGTATGGCCATGTTCAAAGGATGCCTGAACACCGATTGCCCAAACAGATACTAACGTGGACCCCGCATGGAAGAAGAAAGAGAGAAAGACCGCGTATCACCTGGAGAGAAGGAGTGAATAAACAGATGAGAGAAAGAGAACTGGAAGAAGATCTTTGGATGAATCGTGAGGAATGGAAACTGGGTATCGGAAGACGTCGGAGAACGTTTTAAACCGATGGATATATATATATGAAATGATATTCATCGAGTCTCACGGGTATATTGGTTATCGTCTATTAGGTATTATTTTACCTAACGTTTCGTTTACATGTGCGGTAGGCATCTTCAGAGGATTCTTGGTCTGAGATCGCTGAGCTACTGATGAAGGTGAAATAATTCCTAAGAGACCATGGCTAATAAGTGTGTATGATTCTCTCAATAACTATTTTTGGTTAGCTTTTTTATTACTGAAAAGCGTTGTTTTTAGTTAATTGGAGTGATGAATGATGTAGATATTAATTCGACTTGTATAAGTTTGAAACTACAGGGTGTACCAAGTTCGACGGCCTATTAGGCGTTTCTGGAGGACTGGACCTATTTGAAATCTGAAAATTGGGATTATGATATTGTTCCACATTATCTACCGAGCTAAAATATTCTTGCAGCCTGACCACTTTCAGTTATATAGAGAATGAAAAAAAAAATTTTTTTCTATTTTTTTTCTTTACGAATTCGACAGACTATTCAAATCGTTGCATTCAACATAATTCATTCCAAAATATCGAGAAAAAACTGAAGAAAAAGGGAGATGAGACTATTCGGTATTATTTCTAATCTAGATATCTTAAGTACAAACCGTTTTCACAATTTTGAAGTCGAAGACAGTGGAAATATAGCATAACTTTTGTTTTTCAAGTTAGAACCCTATTTTTTTATGATTGCGTTGGATATTACGAAGAAAAATGATGATAATGCTCCAGAAATTAAGAATTCTTCAGTTATTCAGGATTTCCTGATTTCATGTCGTATAGCGTCAAATTCATAGAATCTGTTTCATATCAACAATGACCTTGGTCATAGAAGATGAATTATTCCAAAAACTCACTAGTAACACACCTCTTTTATGAATTCATTTATCATTGTTGATATGGAACAAATCCACATGTTAGAACATTATCATCATTTTTCTTCGCAGAATTCAACGCAATCATAAAAAAATAGGGTTCTTATTTGAAAAACGAAAGTTATGAACCAATCTTGATCCCAATTTTTGACCCAACATTTGGAACACCCTGTGACAAATTTTTCAAAATTCTAGATATGAACAATATTTCCACATTCTTCGACTTCAAAAATGTGAAAACGTTTCGTGCTTAAGATATTTAGAATAGGAACAACAAACATGATACCGAATACTCTTATTTCTCTTTTTTTCTTCGTTTTTTTCTCGATATTTTGGAAGGTATTTTGACGAATGCAACGATTTGGGTACGAATGTATTCAGAATTGCATAGTCTATCAAATTTAGAAACTAAAAAGCAGAAGAAAAAAATTTGTTTAAATTTTTTTTCACTCCCTGTATAACTGAAATTGGTCAGGCTTCAAAAATATTTTAGCTCGGTAGATAATGTCACACACTGACAAAATACCAATTTTCAGATTTCAAATAGGTCCAGTTCTGCAGAAACGCCTAATAGGCCGTCGAACTTGGTACACCCTGTATAGTACTTGCATCGCTGAACCAAGGCCAGTTATGTGGATTATCTGTGGATGTAATCTATCTGGAGTTTTCCCGACCTCCTGACCGTGTTGTTTTCAATTGTTTGCCCTACGCTTGAACATCTTTCGAATGATCAAAATCCGGAGGTATTATCAAGTCAACATAAATTAGTTTCACAGTGTGTTATCAGTTCTAGGTTGACAGATCATCGAAATTTTTCATGTTTTTTTCCATGAACATTGAAGTAGGTAGGTTTACTGATAGGTAAAATATCAGAAAATTACTACTACACTTTCTGATTTTGGGGAGCCAATACTTGAGTGAGAGATAATCAGTATTACCGTCGTCATACTTTGTTCTGAATATGCTACTGATTTCATCTACACCATTTCAAACGCGAATCAGAAATAAATGGTCAATTGATATTCAGAAAACATCAGATATATTAGAGATTACTCAAATGTATTTGAGAAAATATCAAACGTACCTAATTCCATTATCTATGTGGTTGGTTGTTAACGACGTTTCGGCAAGCTTTCGCATGTCGTCCTCAGGGTGTTGTTGGTCCTGAGAAGGACCGGTTTTTGCTAAACTTATTCTCAGGGCCGATCTTAGCAGGTGTGCAGCATGCCCCGCACGCGGGCGGCCAAATGCGAGAGGCGAATTATACACTGCTCAAAAAAATTAACGCACATTATGGAAATCTCAAATTAATTCTACAACAGAAGGTGTTCTCAATGATAATTATTTTTATCAGTATTATGCATGCATATGTTATCCACTTTCAACGTTTTTCTTCAATACAGACGTTTTTTCGCAGCAGGAATAAAAAAAGATGCTATTATCAGAATTTGAATGTATTGGCTCAATTATAAAATCAGTTGTTCTCGATCGTTTGATTTTCTACACTCGATCGCTATGCAACGCGAAACACGCAATTTGACCCAAGAGGAATGTGCCCAAGCGGTAGTTTTGCGAGAAGAAGGGTGGACATACACAAGATTGCAGAAAGGTTTGGAGTTTCCCATACAAATGTGTCCAGAATGTTGCAGCGATTCAGGGAGACAGGTATGAATGTCCGAAGATCAGGACAGGGTAGACCACGGGTAACAACTGCCATTCAAGAACGTTACTTGAGAGTTTCTTCATTGAGACAACGGTTTGCAACCGCTCGCCTCCTTTAAAATCAGCATGGGTTGCAAACTAGCACTCAGACAATAAGATATCGCCTCAGAGAATATGATTTAAGGCCTCGTGTCGCGGCAAGAGGCCCAGCTCTTACCCCAGCCCATCGAAGGGCAGCAGTACCTTGAAGAGGTTGAAGTCTCTCGAACGGAATGGCCATCAAGAAGTCCAGATCTCAATCCGATTGAGCCGGTTTGGGACAACCTCAATAGAAGGCTGAGAAGTTCAGAAAATCATCCAGCTACTCTTAATGACTTAGGAATCCAACTCGGAGAAATCTGGGAAGGACTAGATCAGAACATTTTAAGATCACTCATTTTGAGTATGAACCGTCGTTGCCGAGCTGGGGTGGAAATACCAAGTATTAAATCACTTATCAGCATTTCAGTATTTTGAAAATTGTTCATTTCTCTTCTTTCACATAAAATTCGATGAAATCCTTAATTTTTCTTTTATTTAATGTGTCTTGTTTCGTTCAAAACCTTCCCGAGAGAACATAAAAAATCAGTAATAAAGTCAATGTAGATTTTACTCTCATTAAAATTGAGATTTTCAGGATGTGAGTTAATTTTTTTGCGCAGTGTATCATAGAGATAACTCAAATTGTTTGAAAGTAGTGAAGATGTTGGCTACATTTGATTCAATTATGTATATTAAGTATATATTATGTATATTACCTTAACAATAGCAGTAGGTATATGTAAGGTCGTGAGGCTTATTCCACACTACTTAGGGCAGCATTTTCAAAACGAACTTATTGATATTTTAGCCGAATTTGTTCGTAAAGAGAGGACCCGCGTTGTCAGAAAAGCTAACCCATCATTTTGGATTCTACACCCGACATTAGTCACACCGAACAAATATCATTTCTTATTTAAGTATCAAATAGGTATCGAATAGTAAAATAGACATTTTACAGTATTATGGAGGCTTTTTTCAAATAATTACAGTGTGGGGATTTGAATGTGAGTTATCCTAGAAACAATTTCCGAAATTCCACTCACTCTAGCCACTTGTCTACTGGTATATATTCTTTTGATTCAGAGAGCTAAAGTAATAGAAAACGTATCAAAACAAAAAGGTACCAAGCTGAGGTTGGTGCAACACAGGAAAACTATACAGGTCTGCAGTATGATTAAATGAGGAAAGGGAAAAACCTCAGCTGAAAAAACCCTTATCCCACCTGTGATAGAAAAAAATTCTTAAAAATATTAAATATCAGGGAAAGACAGACAGAACATCTTCATGTTATTTTTATATTAGCATAGAAAAACAGATTCTTCACAAATTGACCCGCAATTCTGAATCAGAAATGAAAAAAGACATGAGCAGAAAAGAATTCAATTAGTCAGAATGAATTAAATTATTTTTTAATTAACCATCCATTTCAGAAATGCATTAGTTACTTTATGTATATGTACAGGGTATCCCAAATTGCTTGATTTTGGCTGTTTCTGGTACTTCTAGACTAGATAGGTAAAAACGTTGAGAGGAGTCCTGGGCTCGATTCTTGTGGAAACTCCAATAGTGAAAACCGTTTCACGATATCTTCATTTGTTTTGAAGAAATATCAACATTTTGAAATTTTTTCGATTCAGAAGCCATAACTTCTTCATTTTCGAAAATATCTGAAAAAGATGAGAACTTTCAACAAGCACTTTTTCACTGGAAATAAGACATTATTTTAAATTTTTTCAATCTCAAAAATTTTTTTTATGAAATAAAATGAAATAAAATGCGTTCGTATTTAATATAAAAAAAATGTTTTTTTTCCCACGGGAAAAAAATGTTTTTTCCACGGGAAAAAAATTTAACATAGTTTTTTATTTCCTGGAAAAAAGCGCTTCTAGAAAGTTTTAATCGTTTTCAGATATTTTCGTAAATGAAAAAGTTATGGCACATTTTCAAAATCGAAATTAAAAAAAAAAAATTAAGATATCGTGAAACGGTTTTCACTAATGGTGTTTTTACAAAAATCAAAGGTCAAGACTCCATGGAATGAACAGTAATAAAATCTTTGTTGAAAAAATTGCATGCATTCCATTCAGATTGCCAAATTTTTTTGTCGTATCTTGTCATATCCATCAGAAAATTCGACCAAAAAGGTTTACACGACTTCAATCAGGTGCCAAAACTGAACTTTGTGGAAGATCATTATTCAAATTTTCGGAATTACCACTATTAATATTCACAAAAACACGAAACGAGTCTCGTTTATTCCTGAGAAGAAGTTTGACATATTTTTATACTGAGATCTGGGATCTGGTTTCAAAGTTCCAAAGAACGATTTTCGGTTTCAACCAATTCGGATGAAAAATTTCCCGCATATTCCGAACCTACTCTACTTTCCATTCGAAATTTCAAAAGTCAAAATCTATCTCGCATAAGACGCTTCTTTTTTGGACCCATTCGATTCACATTTTATTCAGGAGGTCAATTCAATAAGAGGGATGGCCGAACCAACCTACTGACCTAGTCAACCCACCTCACCCCATCGGACACCTCGATAAAATGGAGAAATAGATTGAAATACTCCATACGGAAAACATAAATACATACTTGTTTCAAAAACATTTATATTATCTACTCACGTTGATTCTCCCATTATCAAACTTTTCTACCAAGAAGTGATGATTTTGAACTATCTTTCGTTGGAATTCATGAAAAATTTTACGTTTTTCCGAGTTTAAAATTACGATTTCATCACAGTTTCATTCTGAGGTACCTAGTTGGAAGTAATGTTCACGCGATAACTGGGAAAATGATATGTTACTTTCGCAATATCAAACACCAGTTGAGTTTCCACCTGCGTTTATTTTATATACCAATTAGGCGAGTGGAAATTGGACACCAGGGATGTTGGAGCATAGGTGGTAAATGGGGGAGTCTGCTTTGAAAAATCTGTGTTTACAGTTATTCAGGGCTATATGGTACAATTATAGTGAGAAAACCATAACAATTATTCATTCAAAAATCATTCTTTCCTTCTTATTATTGTGTGATGCATCGAATTTCGATATGGGTACAAGATTTTTGTAATTTTAGTATATAATTTTAGTATAAGTTTTTCCTGAAAACTTAATTTGGGTTTTCTCTCCCAGTCTCTGAAACAAGAAAAAATTTTTTAATAATATTAGAAAGGCCCCTGCGTAAAAATTTGAACACTAATTTGTCAGCGACCAAAACTTTACGAGAAGAAATTGTTGCCTAACAATAAACAAAAAGAAAACACTTTGAACACTTGAGCGTAATGTTTCGGAGTCTAAATCAGACTCTTTCGTCAGACAATTACTAGTTTTCATTCAACTTCGTAGAATCAGGACAATATTTTTTGGATTGACATTTTGAAAGTGAGACTATTTTCTGTGTGCGACAGTTTCTTGTACGATTCTTCCAGTTTTTTGATAATAATGATGGAAAAAGGCCCATAGCTTTCTTTCAGATATCTATTGAAATATTGTCTGGGAGGTCTTTGCATTTTCCTGAAAACTTAATTTGGGTTTTTTCTACCAGTCTCTGAAACAAGAAACAATTAGCAAATTTTTTTTAATAATACTATTATTATATTATTTTCAGAAAATTGGAAGAATCGTACAAGAATCTGTCGCACACAGAAAATAGTCTCACTTTTTCTAATATTATTAAAAAAAATTTTCTAATTGTTTCTTGTTTCAGAGACTGGGAGAGAAAACCCTAATTAAGTTTTTAGGAAATTCAAAGACCTCCCAGACAATATTTCAATAGATATCGATTGACCTTGATTCGTTTTCGGAAAAAAACTAGGTTATGAATTTAGTACTCGAATTCGAGTAGTTGGAAGTTTATATCGTAATTTTCAGTCACAATACACGATAAGCATCAACAAACAAAATTAACCGAATAATGGCCAGATAACACCTCATCAAGAGTATCATCTATATTTAAAGTATTCACTGTGAATTGATCTATTTGAAAGTAAATATGAATGATCAAAAATAAGAAGAAAAATCAACATTTTTAATTTTTTTTTTGTTATTGATGTGAACATCAACTAACTCATTAATAATGTTATTCAACACCATAAAACAAACTTATGAACATTCTACTAAGTAGTCGTCCACATTTCTCAGATATGATCACTATGTGGACTATTCGGATAGGTAGAAACAATATAATAGATACCGTTATTTGGGGTGAGATTGATCACAAAGTTGAAGTTTCATAAATTCAAAACTACCGCTCAAACCAATAGTTACGTAAGCCCATGGAGAAAAATCATGGACGAATAACATATGTTGGTCCCAAGGGCGGATTCCCGGGGAGGGGTGTAATGGGGGTAATCACCCCCATGAGTATCGAAAACCTGAAAAAAAAGTACCTACGCAACGTGATGCACATAAAAAATTTCATACAATAATTTTAAACTCGTAATTTCTCAAATATTGTCAATATATATACTGCGAGCAACAATTAGGGGAACAGAAAAATATTCAAAATTTTTTGGTAATTTTCAAGAGGCTGTATCTCAGTGAAAAATGGTCTTATAGAGAATAAAAAAACTAACTTTTGAAGCTTGAAGACTTTTGTTTCTGAATTTATTAGTTCACAATTTTTCGGAGTACCGGTAATCATGTAATCATCAGATAAAGCACGAAGAAAAAATTTTCAAAATTTTTCAAATTTTTTTTCCTCCACGCGCATGGAAAAATTTTTTCAAGCTTGACTGATGCAATTTGCTCTTCATGACTTTCAGATATAACTATTTGTATTCGAGGTATCCTGTTTTGAATGCAAAATGATCCTTTTTCACTTAACTGCCGATATCTCCGGAAATACTGATCACCTAGCAAGCCGAAAGGCGATTTTTTTTTTCAGAAAATTTCCTACTAAAATCTACTAAAATTTTTTTCCCTGTCACATAATCGTGGAAAAAGGGCAAAAAAATGCCTTTTTACCATTTTTTGTTCAATGGACTGTATCTTCGTCAATATTGGCGGAAAAGTTTAGGCTATGAAAAAATTTTACAGCCTGATGTTCCCCGAAGTCCTTCCTGAATCGGTAGATCGATCTTTTCGGCAGTTTTCTTGAACCGATTGATTGAAATTTTGAAAAAATTAGGAGAACCAGGTTTTTGTTCCTTAAACTTGACCTAATTTTCTTAATCCATCAATAATTATATCTTCACTTTTCAATAATTTTTTTTTTAATAAATTATGAAAATTTTTTTTCAAAAATTTCCGAAATTTGGAGAAAATGAAAATAACATTCAAAAAATTTCGTTAAATATTGTTCTGAAAGTAAAATAGGAATAAAAAAAATTTTCAATTTAAATAAAACAAGAGACCATTTCTGACTCACCTCCACTGGAGCTATGGACACTGGATAAATAAAAACCTTCATTTTCCTCAGAAAAAAATCATGGAATGAATTTAGAGTTGATACCCCTAACTTGCCCACGGTACTCGTTAAGCGAAATTCTGAGCGAAATAATTTTTTCGTTTTCTAACAGCCCGTTTTAAAAAACAGTTTTTTTGACTCATTCGGTGAAAAAAACCGATTTAAAAAGATTAGGTCAAGTTTAAGGAAAGAAAACCTTGTTCTCTTAATTTTTTCAAATGTTCAATCAATCGGTCCGCTAAACCGATTTGGGGGGGACTTTAGCCAACATCAAGCTGCCAAATTTTTTTATAACCTAAACTTTCCCCCCAATATTGAAGATAATGCAGTCCATTAACCAAAAAATGGCAAAATGACATTTTTGTGCTCTTTTTCCACGTTTATGTGACAGGTGAAACAAAATTTCTTTCTAATTGAACAGAACAGATTTTTGCGTAAAATTTTCTGTAGAAAGGGAAATCGCCTTTCGGCTCGCTAGGCGACCAATATTTCCGGAAATACCAGCAGTTGAGTGAAAAAGAATCCTTTTGTATTCAAAACTGAATTTCTTGAAAGTCGTAAAAAGCAAATTAGAGCTCACCCCAAACGACGGTGGGGATTTTTTTCTGAACACTAGATCGAAACCAAAACATGTTGCCACCAAGCAAATTTTTTTATTTTTTATTCAAGATTTGACAATTTTCTTTCAATCCTTTCTGCTTTATGTGGTCCTGGACAAACTGAATAAAATTTAGTTAATATAATCAACATGTGTCTTAAAAAAGTTGAATATTTATCGGAGTGACTATTCTAACCTGATATCAAGTAAGGAATGCCACAAAATCGCAGAATTCATGAACTAGTATTTTTTTTTCAGGATAAATATGATTCCTACACTCGATCTTCGCGTGATCTTTAGGTCAAATTTTTTTTTTAAGAAATCACTCATCTTCATGAGAAGAGCAGTGGAATCAAAGTTGACGCACTTCAAGAACTCGCTCTGTTGGTTCGCGCAATGTAATCTAAGATGGAACTTGAAATTAGTACCTAGATAAAAATCTAATAGATTGAGATTGTGAGATATCAATAAGGAAACTGTTTTGCACTTTTTGAAACTGAGATATCCAAATGATTTTTCTTATATAAAAGGATAGATTCATAGGAACATTCAATCATTTCTTCAACTAGGTAAGCATCAGAGCACAGATTCTCATTCACCATTTATTTTACCAAAATTAATTTTCATCTACTTTTCATCAATATTAATAAAAAATTCTTCAGAATTTAAGGATAATAACTTGCAGATCAAAATGAAGTTTCTCATTTGTATGCTGTTCTTGGCTATTGCCTGCCAAGCCATCTCAGACGAGGAAGCTCTCAAAAAATGGCAAAGTTATCAGGTGAAGTATACTTCTTGAATGTACTACATTTTCCTGAAATCATAAAACTTTGTTTCTTTGCAGCTTTCAATAATAATTTTTTCATTGTTGTGATTTTCTTTGCAGAAAGATTTCGGCAAAACGTACAGATCCTCACTTGAACAACGTCATCGTTTCGCTTTATTCAAGCAAAAACTCATAGAAATCGAGGAACACAACAAACTCTACAACGAAGGAAAAGTGAGTTGGTACAAGGGTGTCACACCTTTCACAGACTGGACCACCGAAGAATTCGAAAGCTACATCAACAAATACAAATTCGATGGTTTCGTTGGAGACGAACAAATGTTCAATGGTGAAAATCTCACCGTTCCCGAAAGTCATGATTGGAGGATGTATGGAGTTGTTACCGAAGTGAAGAACCAGGGAGCCTGCGGATCCTGCTGGACATTCAGTGCTGTAAGTATCTATGTATAGTATATGAAAAAATATTTCGCAGGAAGTTGAGAAAAAAAAATTGAGTTTTGCAAAAAATTTGAGAATTTATTTTCGCGTTTCATGAAGATTAGAACAAGCACAGAGTATATGAAATATCATCAAAATGATTATTATAAAACTGATATCAACTTCTGAGCGCAAATTTCCATGAGAAACCTGGAAGCAAAAAGTGAATGTCTATTTCTATCACCATTACGTTTGTGAGTCAAAATATTGTTTCGACTTCTCGTTTCTCATGATATTTCCGTTGCAACAGGAGTAATTGTTGATAAAGATATCCGCAAAACCAATATTTCATCACATACTGATCTTGTCGATAAAATCAGACAAACAAATTTTTTTTTCATTATTTGGTAATTTTCAACAGGCGGTATTTCGGTGGATAATCGTCATACAGGAACTGAAAAAACTAAGCTTCTGACACTTGAAGGCTCTACTTTTCGAATTTATTGGTTAACAGTTTTCGGGAGTACTGGTAGCCATGTATTTTTTGAATTAAACACGAATGAAAATTTTCAAAATTTTTGAAATTTTTTTCGTTCTTCATGCATTGAAAAATTTTTCCGACCTACACCAATGTTAAATTGGCATAACCTGTTTATTCAAATTGAATTTGATTTTTATGGGTTTACCATTTGTCTTCGAGCAATCGAATTTTGAATGCAAAAGGTTTTTTTTTCACTCAACTGCCGCTTTCTCTGGAAATACTGATTGCAGAACCAGTCGAGAAGCGGTTTCTTCTTCTGCAGAAATCTTCCAGCAAAAATCTGTCATGGTAGCATAAAAAAATTCTCCGTGAAAAAAGAACAATAAAATGCCATTTTCCTTTTTTTTTGGTCAATCGATTTTATTTTCGTTGATGTTGGGGGAAAAGCTCAAGTAAGAAAAAAAATCACAGCCCAATGTACCCCAAAGGCTCTCCTAAATCAGTATATTGATCGGTTCAGCGGTTTTCCTGAATCGTTTGACTGAATTTTTCAAAAAGTTAAGGGAACAAGGTTTTGATTCCTCAAACTTGAACCTTTTAAAAATTCGATAATTTCAACATTTCTTGTTTTTTTAATCAAATTTGTTTTATTCAAGAACATTCATCCAAAGAGAAATAAAAAAAATTCGGGAATTTAAAAAAAAAATTCATCAATCATTAAAACAATCGTGAAAAATTTAATTCTGAGAATATTAATAAACAAAAAAATTTTAATAAAAAATAACGAGCGAACATTTCTGACTCACCTCCACTGAAGCTATGGGGCACATTCAAACCTTTATTTTTCTAAAAAAAAAAAAATTATTGAATAAATTTAATAAAATTAAGCTGGGCTATATAATTTTTCCGTTTTCTGCAGAGCCATCATGTATTGAAAAAACTTTTTGGCTTATTCGGTCAACAAACCGATTTAAAAAAATATTAGGTCAAGTTTAAGGAACAAAAACCTTGTTCCCTTGATTTTTTATAATTTCAATCAATCGGTCCAGGAAAACCGGGAAACGGATCTATCTACTTATTTAGGGAAGCTTTTGGGGTTCATTAGGTATAACCTAAGCTTTCCCCCCAATTTCGATAAGGATACAGTCGATTAACCAAAAAAAGGCAAAATGACTTTTTTTTCCTCTTTTTCACGTTTAATTAACCATAAGAGATATTTGTGGAAAAAAAAGGCAAAATGACTTTTTTTCCTCTTTTTCATGTTTAATTAACCATAAGAGATATTTGTGGAAAATTTTCTGCAAAAAAAAAAACCGACTGTCGGCTTTTGCAGGGCGATCATTAGTTCCAGGGATATTGGCAGTTTAGTGAAAAAGGATCCTTTCGCATTCAAAATTCGATATCTCGAAGAAAAATGGTCGTATATGAGTCTCGTACAACGCAAATAAAAGCTGAATAAACAGGCTATGCGTCGTATGCATTGGTCAAGCTCGGAAAAATTTTCCATGCCCGTAAAGAAAAAAATATATGTAAAAGATTTGAAAAAAAATTTATTCGTGCTTGATCCAAGGATTGCATGTCTACCGTTGGTCCGAAAAATGTTTGAGCTAAGTAATTCAAAAACCGAAAGTTAATATGACCTATTTTTGAAACATAGATGAATTCAAAATAGTAATCATCGAAATGAATACAATTTTCAATTCCCAGGCTCGGAGATCTTTTATCATGAGGTTGGAGAAATGATATTAGATTTTCTTAATATGACCTAGCCGAATTTGGTTGCCTCCAACTATATCCAAAATTTTTTATCAACACATTATTTATGATGCCAAAGACTTCTCAATTGGATGTTGAAATTCGAAAACTCGATATCTCGAACATGATCAAAAAATGGTTGAAATTCATCATAAAGACAATGAATAAGGTCTGAATGATTTGAGGAAATGTTACAAAATGTTGATAGGTTTGTTATTTTCTTTTCTACAGTTGTATTCTCTTGAATAAGGTAACTATAAGTTTTTAACAATCTGAACCAATAACTACCTCAACATTCACTCAAATCTTTTCGAGGGAAAGTTGCAAAAAATATTATGAAATGTACGCATGGTCTCAAATTCTGAATAATATTTTCTTAACCGTTACAATAGAATCAAGACTTCTAAAACTTGTTTGTGGGCAACTAGGGATAGCTAAGGTGAAACGAAAGAATCAATTTTGGTTGTTTCATCAAAAATAAATACTATTTCTAATTGATTTTAATTCACTATCACTATACAACAATGAGTTGTGAATCTAAATATCATCCTGCCTTTCCAACACAGCAGTTATTTGGGAAGAGTAGCTTCCCTGATTTGTTATCACTGAGTGTCCGAACGTTGATTCAATTGATTGAGATACTAAACCAGCTGTAGTTACTATTTTTCGTTCAATTTTCTGTGAGAATGGCAATCTATTTTAGCTGTACTATTGTAGACAGAACACAACAATATTTAAATGAAGAGCCAAATGTTCAAAATAGTTTTATTTCAGACTGGAGCTTTGGAAGGTGCCAACAGGCTGACATATGGACCTCTTCTCTCTCTCAGTGAACAAAATTTGCTTGACTGCGTAACTTCAGACTACGGCTCATATGGTTGCAGCGGTGGTAATGTCAATGGTGCCTTCACATACGTACGATACAACGGAATCGCCTCGGAAGAAAGTTATCCTTACGTTCAGCGTCAGGGTGATTGTCAATCATTCACCCCAGTGCTTAAAGCCACCGGCTTCGTCAGGGTACCTGCTTCTGAAGATGAACTCCTGAAAGCTGTTGGATCAGCTGGACCAGTATCAGTTGCCATATACTCCACCTCCAACCTGCAAGTCTACAGTGGTGGTGTATTGGACGATGACTTGTGCACAACTAATGCCGTCAACCATGGTGTGTTGGTTGTTGGATACGGATCCGAAAACGGCAAAGATTACTGGATAGTCAAGAACTCCTGGGGTCCAAATTGGGGAGAGTCTGGATACTATAGGATGATCCGTGGCAAGAATTCATGTAATGTTGCGTTATATGGATCATACCCAAAAGTATAAATATATTTGAAATACATTATTTTAGTTGTAACTGAAGAAAATTCTTAATACAGAATGAATCTCTACTTAATTTTTTTTTTCAATCCATAAAGAGTGGTAACAACCTCTGTCCGAATGTTTCCTTATAATTATATTTTTCCTACCTACCTCATTGAGTTTGCTCCGTCACTTCCATGTGAACATTGAGTCAACGACATAGGAGCTCAGTGCTTTAATAGCAGCTTGACTATCTGGATGAATATCATTATATATAGCACTATATTGCACTCTATATAAAGCTTCAATAGAGGCTCTAGGGATACACATTCTATTTCGAAGACCACAATCTATCGTCAACTATAAGAAAAATTGAATAACCTAGATCCAATCGAAGAGTTCCGAAGGAACTTTTTGGAGTGATCCATCCCTGCGAAATTCTATCAGAGTTTTACCTATTAACTCTCTTCTCCTCCAGAAACTGCTTCTACTAGGTACATTTTCCTATACCACAGAGGATTGTGGGCCAACAATCAGCATCTGTTGACCTTCTGGTGGCAAGTGAAGAGTACTTTTTTTTCTGCTTGATTACAATTGAGTATTAGAACGTTGATTGAATTGGGTGAAAGTCTCAAGCAGCTGTAGCTATTATTCATTCGTTCAATTTTCTGTCAGAAGTCAGAATGGCATGCTATCCTAGCTAAATCATCGCGAATACAACACAACAATATTTGAATGAGCAGCCCAATGTTCATAAGAGTTTTATTTCAGTCTGGTGCTTTTGGAAGGTACCAACAGGCTGACATATGGATCCTTCTCTCTCTCAGTGAACAAAATTTGCTTGACTGTACGATACAACGGAATCGCTTCGGAAGAAATTTATCCTTATATTAACCGTCAATGTGATTGTCAATCATTCACCCCAGTGCTTAAAGCCACCGGCTTCGTCAGGGTACCAGCTTCTGAAGATGAACTCCTGAAAGCTGTTGGATCCGCTGGACCAGTATCAGTTGCCATCTACTCCACTTCCAACCTGCAAGTCCACAGTGGTGGTGTATTGGACGATGACTTGTGCACAACTAATACCGTCAACCATGGTGTATTGGTGGTTAGATACGGATCCGAAAACGGCAAAGATTACTGGATAGTCAAGAACTCCTGGGGTCCCAATTGGGGAGAGTCTGGATACTATAGGATGATCCGTGGCAAGAATTCATGTAATGTTGCATTATATGGATCATACCCAACAGTATAAATACATCATATTTGAAATAGATTATTTTTATTTGTAACTGAAGAAAATTCTTAATATAGAAGGAATCTCTACTTAATTTTTTTTTCAATGCATAAAGAGTGGTAACAACCTGTCCGAATTTTTCCTTATACTCATATTTTTTTCTGCCTACCTCATTGAGTTTGCTCCGTCACTTCCATGTCAACAGTGAGTCAATGACATAGGAGCTCAGTGCTTTGGTAGCAGCTTGACTATCTGGATGAATAGCATTCTATATAGCGCTATATTGCACTCTATCTTAAGCCTCAATAGAGGCTCTAGGGATATACACTCTATCTCGAAGACCACAAACTATCTATTTCGAAGGAACTTTTTGAAGTGATCCATCCCTGCGAGATTCTACTAGAGTTTTGTCTCTCAACTTTCTTCTTGTTCAGAAAGTCTTTCTTGAAGGTACATTTTTCTATACTACAGAAAGATTCTGAGCCAACAAGCGGCTTCTGTGGACCCTCTGTGGCTAGTGAAGAGTAGCTTTTTTCTGCTTGATTACAATTGAGTATTAGAACGTTGATTGAATGGTGTGAAAGTAAAACATAATTTTTATTACTCAGAATGAACCATCTCTTGTTTTAAAAATATTCACATTTTTTTGCAAAACAGTTTCAAAAACTTACCCAGTTATTCTAAGTTGGTAAATATCATTTACGATATTCCTTCAACTTATTTATTATCTGTTGTAGTAGTTTTAATAATGTTAGAAGAAGAAAAGAGACTCTATGGTTCCATGAGCAGAGAGCCAACTCGATGCTCCACAGGTTAGGTTAAGTGAATGGTGAAGATGTTCGGAGATG
The DNA here is from genome assembly GCA_038502775.1 of Hippodamia convergens. Classification (NCBI taxonomy): domain Eukaryota; kingdom Metazoa; phylum Arthropoda; class Insecta; order Coleoptera; family Coccinellidae; genus Hippodamia; species Hippodamia convergens. The sequence goes on along the minus strand of CM076608.1, from coordinate 38,631,813 downwards.
ATCATGCTTGATGTTTTTTTATGTAACTGGTGAATATGGTGAAGAAATAAAACTCTTAAAAAATCGTGTTCATCCTCTTATCAAGAAGCCCCTTTCCTGCCTATACTGTCTAGGATGAATATACCTAATATTGTCAATTTTCGAACAATTTTTTTCAATTGCGCTGCCAGTATGTGACTAAGGATAGCGATTTTAGCCATAATAATCCGAGATTGTCGTATTATATCACTCCTGATTGAAATTTTTCTTAATAATTCATCGAAATTCTCAATTACTGTAAATTTAAACAATTCTTTCTTCTACATATTTTTTATCACTCCGAATAAACCCTCCCTGGTTTAAAAAAATAATACCATTTTTTTCAACAGTTTTAAATTTTCCCCATTTTCTGGGGATTTAAAATTGGTAAATATCATTAACGATATTTCTTCAACTTATTATATGTCTAGGATACAAGAGAGATTCATGTAGCCATTATGTTCTACTGTCAGTACTCGCTGGACATGGTAATAAGGGTAGTACCCATAGTTAATATTCTATGGGTGGTAGATGGTGAAATACCTGTTTGCCGCTCAATGTTGCGTGTAGAGGTGTAAGACTCTTTTTCAATTATTTCCCCAGATCAAAGAGACCTTATTTTTCTTGCCTACCTCATTGAGTTTGATCCGGCATTCCCATGTCGACTTTGAGTCGATGACATAGGAGTTGAAAAAGAGGTTAAAATGTCACCTTTGTCATATGATTTAAAAAACATGAGATCATTCATTAATTACTCTTATTACATGTTCATCCATTTTTCTAACCTTGTCACAAACTTTTATATCTTACACATATGTACTCAGAAAACAATGATCGATTGAAATATATAACCCAAATCAACCCATATCATTAAAAAAATTCATATCTTTATTTCGTTATGCTTTTTATATGCCAGATTGGCAGGGTATCCAGTCACGTACATTTCATGGAGATCCAATCTATTAGGATACAGACTCAGAACACTCGGTATAGGGTTTATTTTTCAAATTAATGAAGGTTTCCTACTGACCCAGTTCAACTGTTCTAAAAACGACATTGAATTATATGGAATAATTCATAGAGTACCTGCAACAGGAATTTTTTCAGTAAACAAGATTATGTTCGAATCAATTTTGGCTTATCTTCTTTCTGTACTCCAAAATCCACAATCTATTCAAAAAAAAATCGACCCAAAATCACTTCAAACCACTCGATTTGAGAGCACTGCATTATCTCCAAAAAATCAATAGATACGCAAATTAGAAATGTTAAATTAGGTGTAAGGACCAAGGTGATACCTTTGGTTTGATCCCTATATAAAGGAAAAAAATATTGGTACTTGCATTCAGTTGAATCTAGTGATTCTGCAGGTGAGGACAAAATGAATTATATAAACTTTTTAATCAAATGATTAAACTTTATATTATTTTTAGATATAAATGAGTCTTTCTGGCAATTATTCTTTTGAACATACTATCATTTCAAATAGTTATTTCCAGTGGAATATAATTCATTATGGTTTCATTACTCCTTTCTAAATGGATAGAAAAGAATTCATAAGAATGTGTTAAATTTTTCAGATCAATATGAAGTTCACAATTTGCCTTCTTGCCGTTATTATTGGCTGTCAAGCCATTTCTGACGATGAAGCTCTCAATCAATGGCAGAACTACCAGGTGAGGGTTGAATATCAAACTCAATTAATAAATAATCCTTTGGAAACATCAATTTCTTTTACAGAAAGAATTCGGCAAATCCTACAGATCCCTAGTAGAACACCGTCATCGTTTCGCTTTATTCAAGCAGAAACTTCTGGAGATCGAAGCACATAACAAACTCTACGCCGAAGGAAAAGTGTCTTGGTACAAAGGTATCACACCCTTCTCAGACTGGACTCGTGAGGAATTCAACAGCTACATCAACAAATACAAATACGAAGAGTTTGTTGGAGAAGAACAGATGTTCAATGGTGAAAATCTGACCGCACCAGCTAGTATTGACTGGAGGTCAAGGGGAGCCGTTGGAGAGGTCAAAAATCAAGGCACCTGTGGATCCTGTTGGACTTTCAGTTCTGTAAGTTTTTCATTACACAATTATTCCGAGAATATATCTGACGATCTACAATAACTAAAACTACTGTTTATGGCCTTTTTCATATGAATTTTGTCTTTGGAGTAGTTATTATGACATAAAAGGTTATTTCTTGGACTATTTTGATGATATTACATCCTTTGATTATTTTTGAAAAAGCGCTTTGTTCCGAAGATGTATGACGAAACAAAGATTTATTTTTAAAAATTACATATAAAATATGTTAACCTGCAACTATTGTTGAAATTGGCTACCCTCACCTCGGATGCAACCATCTAATTTTCTTCTCAGAGACTGCCGAACTCATTCAAAAACATCAGGGTCATTTCTTATTGAGTTGCACCCAACCATTATCCTTTCTCTTGAATCTTCCACATTTTCCATGGGCATAGTATGAACTAATTACTTTAGATATGGCACTATAGACAATAATCCAGAGTGTTTCAGTCCGGGGATCGAGCAGGCCATACGTGATGTCAAACACGATCAATCCAGCGATCTCTGTATGTTGCTGTTAAAAACTCTCGGGCACCTACAAATGTGAAGGTTCATGCATGATCATGCATAAACCAAATTGCCTGTATTTTAACTTCTTTTTTACTTATTCAGTAAAAAAAACCGATCTAAATAAGGCATATACTCCTTCTCATAACTATCACATGATTTTGTGGGCAGTAATTGTGCACTTATTTTTTTTTTGTCGCTTCTAGCGATATTTGTTCTTCAGGAGAAATCATTTCGATATTGTACGACAATTCAAAACATTGACATCTTATGTCATGATAGTTGCTCTGTGTTTCTAAGGGCCAGTTTCATAATAAACCCCTTAACTACACTTTAGTTAAAGTGCACTTTAAGCTAGAGCTCACTTTTAAAGCCCACCCAATTTCATAATGAAATTAAATGGGACTTTACGTCAAGGATACTTTAGGTGAAATGTTATATGTTGGCATAACTGAAATTGTTTCATTTGACCTAAAATAGACAGTTGCAGTTGTATTTAACCACAACCATCTTGGAATTGAAGGCGGTTATGTTATTTTCATGCCTTGTGGATATAACGTTCAGGTTCAAATTTAAAATATACACCTAGAAATTTGGGGGAAAAGACCAATCCCAAACTAAATAAAATAAAAAAAATGGAATTGATTATTGTGGCTGACGCAAGGATAATAAGGGAGCATTGCCTCGATCAAAATCATAAGATTTAGAAATCGAAATAAAAAAAGGATTGAATAAACATAATCTTTGAATAAGCATTTATTTTCACCAATTACATCAGCTTAATATAGCAAAATGACCTGTTATGATTAAATTTCTAACATGTTTCCCATTAACAAGGTTAGCAGAAATTTGTTGATTATCACCTAATTCCTTCTCAAAATTATTGATAGAAAATATGTCATTGATATCAATCGCAACACTGCAGTTGCAATAATGAGCCATATGGTGTCTAATTGTAGTCTTATTCCAAATTTCGAAATTGGAAATCTATATCAGTACCTCAGAGGTAAAGTGTGTTAAGTCACATTTTTTCAGACACGAACTATTCACAGTATTGGATTCACATTAGTAGATTCTAGCTAGTGGAACACATTTTTGACACCCAAGGTATATCAAGTCGCCAAATAATGGCAGTAATAATTCTTTGAATAATAATCGAACTGGAAAATCTCTCTTTTGTCTAATTTTGATATTGTGACTTAACACACTTTACCTCTGGGGTGCTGATATACGTTTTCAAACTCCGTATTTTCATTTCACAATGTTTGTCGTTATTATGATTGGTTTATGTCATGGATCTTCTTCATTTGATGAATCTCTAGTTGTTCCAAAATTTTCCATTTCTTGTGCTCGACGCATTATCTCTTGTGAAAGTTGATTTCACAATAAAAAACAACATAAATAACATGTAACTAATCTCAAATGACTTGACAGTTTGGACACGAGAGGTTAGGAATTTATTTACATATTCAGGGCTGAAGGATAATACTTTAGCTGCTAAAGTCCCGAATTGGGGGCTTTAAGAACCTGAAATGTGTTATGAAACCGAAATGTTGAACTTAAATAATAATTTATCTCAGCCATAGAAAAGATACAAATCAGCGCACCCTAAAACTTTTTACGATGAGGCCGCACGGAAAAAGGGTACATTTTGATGGTCTAAAGTCTAAATCGACATGTTATGATTGGGTTTTCAGAATGAGAATGAAAATGAAAATATCTTTAAAATAATCTTAGGAATAACCTCTTCAATTTTTGCCGCATGTTTAATAACAGAGTTCATATTTGAATTTCCCAATATAACATATCGAAGGAATGTTTGTAAATTCGTAATATCTACTGTGGTAAGTAAAATTCTAACTGACAGGAAGATTGGCCCATCACAAGAAATACCAATGCGAACATTCGAAGAAACATTTGACTAATCATAGCATGTTTATTTTCGTTGGTCAAAATTTGAATATCTAAATCATCAACTCTGAGAACATACAATTGAATCTTAGATAATCATTGTTCAAGCAGCTGGCAAGGAATATCTTCTCCACATGGAATCTTGCATCCCTGACACTAGTACCAATCGTTAACGGTTGAAAAGTGAAACATTCATCATCTTACCTAAAGAATATGCTATTTTGCTAAATTGATTATGCTCTTTCAGACCGGTGCATTGGAGGCAGCAGGCAAAATCAAGAACGGCGTACTCATGTCTTTGAGTGAGCAGAACTTGATGGACTGCGCTACCGAGCAATACAACGGATTCGGCTGCAACGGAGGAACAGCTATTGGCGCCTTCCAATTCGTCCAAGAAAAAGGTATCACCACCGAAGACAGGTACCCCTACACTGGAGTTCAAGGAAGTTGCAAATCGTTCATGCCAGTCCTCTACGCCACTGGTTTCGTAAGGGTACCCCAGACAGAGAACGACCTCCTCAACGCTGTTGGTAACGCTGGACCTGTATCAGTTGCCATTGTTTCTACTGATACCTTACAAGACTACAGAGGTGGCATCTTGGACGATGCTTCATGTGCCGGTCAAAACATCAACCACGGTGTTCTGGCTGTTGGATACGGATCAGAAAACGGTAGAGACTACTGGATTCTCAAGAACTCATGGGGACCAAAATGGGGAGAGGCTGGATACTGGAGAATGATCCGTGGAAAGGAGTCTTGCGGAATCACTAAACAAGCAAGATACCCTCTCGTTTGATGAAGACTGATGTATTTTAATATTTACAAATAAATTTTCTACAGATGCACTTTTTGATTTCATTCGGAAAATATGACGTTTGGAAGTTTCTGAGAATGAAACCATACTTTTATCATAACATGTAACTAACCTCAACGAGAGGTTAGGAATTTATTTATATATTCAGAGCTAAAGGATACTTTATTATTATTATTATTATTATTATCTATTGTATGAGAGTTGAGGTATAACCTATAAACTCAATATGAATTACAAAAAAAAATAAGTATTCCACATATGAATGTATGAAAAAGAACACATAAAAAATCCCCAAAATTATCATGAAAACAGCAGAAATAGTGAAAAAGAACTTCACGAAGCACTCTCATAAAGTTTCCATCGGTCGTAGCGGTTCTTGAACATGTTTACACTGCTAGACTCAACCACAGAGCTGGGCAAACGGTTCCGCTGATCGAAGACCCTGTTGGTTAAAAAGTTCTGACGCGCACTAGTCCGGAAAGGCTCCTTGGCCAGTTTATGACGGTGTCCTCGGAGATTATTACTGTTGAACTCAAACAGATGACGCAGGTCAACACCAAATTTATTGTTTATAACTCGGTACGTCACTATCAAGTCACCTCTCGCACGGCGCTCCTCTAATGTTCTCAAGCCAAAAATTAAACCTGCTGAAGTTCCGAGATTCGCCCTTTAAATATAAAGTGGATTTAATAACCTGAAATGTGTTATGAAACCGAAATGTTGAACTTGAAGGAGCTTTAAAATTAAAGGGACTTTAAAATTCATTATGAAACTGGCCCTAAAGGAAATAAATAATAATTCATCTCAGCCATAGAAAAGATGCAAATCAGCGCACCGTAAAACTTTTTACGGTGCGACCGCACGGAAAAAGGGTATATTTCGATGGTCTAATCTAAAGTCTAAATCGACATGTTGGGTTTTCAGAATGAGAATGAAAATATCCTTAAAATAATCTTAGGAATAACCTCTTGAATTTTTGCCGCATGTTTAATAACAGAGTTTATATTTGAATTTCCCAATATAACATATCGAAGGAATGTTTGTAAATTTGTAGTATCTACTGTAGTAAGTAACATTCTAACTGACGGGAAGATTAGCCCATCACAAGAAAAACCAATGCGAATATTCGAAGAAACATTTGACTTATCATAGCATGTTTATTTTCGTTGGTCAGAATTTGAATATCTAAATTATTAACTCTGAGAACAAACAATTGGATCTTAGATAACCATTGTTCAAGCAGCTGACAAGGAATATCTTGCATCTCTGACACTAGTAAAAATAATTGAAGGTTGGAAAGTGAAACATTTAACATCTTACCAGAAGAATATGCTTTTTTGCTAAATTGATATTCCTTTTCTAGACCGGTGCATTGGAGGCAGCAGGCAAAATCAGGAACGGCGTCCTCATGTCTCTGAGTGAGCAAAACTTGATGGACTGCGCAACCGAGCAATACAACGGATTCGGCTGCAACAGCTATTGGAGCCTTCCAATTCGTCCAAGAAAAAGGTATCACCACCGAAGACAGGTACCCCTACACTGGAGTCCAAGGCAGTTGCAAATCGTTCATGCCAGTCCTCTACGCCACTGGTTTCGTGAGGGTACCCCAGACCGAGAACGACCTCCTCAACGCTGTTGAAAACGCTGGACCTGTATCAGTTGCCATTGTTTCTACTGATACCTTGCAAGACTACAAAGGTGGCATCTTGGACGATGCTTCTTGTGTCGGTCAAAACATCAACCACGGTGTTCTGGCTGTTGGATACGGATCAGAAAACGGTAGAGACTACTGGATTCTCAAGAACTCATGGGGACCAAAATGGGGAGAGGCTGGATACTGGAGAATGATCCGTGGAAAGGAGTCTTGCGGAATCACTAAACAAGCGAGATACCCTCTCGTTTGATGAAGACTGATGTATTTTAATATTTACAAATAAATTTTCTACACCTGCACTTTTTGATTTCATTCGGAAAATATGACGTTTGGAAGTTTCTGAGAATGAAACAATACTTTTATCATCACATGTAACTAAAATCAAATTAGTTGACAGTTTGGACACGAGAGGTTAGGAATTTATTTATATATTCAGGGCTAAAGGATACTTTACCTGCTAAAGTTCCGAGATTCGGCCTTTAAATATAAAGTGGCTTTAAGAACCTGAAATGTGTTATGAAACCGAAATGTTGAACTTGAAGGAGCTTTAAAATTAAAGGGACTTCAAAATTGATTATGAAACTGGCCCTAAAGGAGATAAATGATATTTCATCTCAGTCATAGAAAAGATACAAATCAGCGCACCGTAAAACTTTTCACGGTGCGGCCGCACGGAAAAAGGGTATATTTCGTAGCCTGAAGTCTAAATAGACATGTTATGATTGGGTTTTCAGAATGAGAATGTAAATATCTTTAAAATAATCTTCGGAACAACCTCTTGAATTTTTGCCTCATGTTTAATTACAGAGTTTATATTTGAATTTCCCAATATAACATATCGAAGGAATGTTTGTGAATTCGTAATATCCACTGTGGTAAGTAATATTCTAATTGACAGAAAGATTGGCCCATCACAAGAAATGCCAAGTCGAACATTTCAAGAAAAATTTGACTGCTCATAGCATGTTTATTTTCATTGGTCGGAATTTGAATATCTAAATTATTAACTCTGGGAACATACAATTGTATCTTAGATAATCATTGTTCAAGCAGCTGACAAGGAATATCTTGTCCACCTGGAATCTTGCAGCTCTGACAATAGTACTAATCGTTAAAGGTTGGAAAATGAGACATTTATCATCCTACCTAAAGAATATATTATTTTGCTAAATTGATATTCTTCTTCCAGACCGGTGCATTGGAGGCAGCAGGCAAAATCAAGAACGGCGTCCTTATGTCTCTGAGTGAGCAGAACTTGATGGACTGCGCTACCGAGCAATACAACGGATTCGGCTGCAACGGAGGAACAGCTATTGGCGCCTTCCAATTCGTCCAAGAAAAAGGTATCACCACCGAAGACAGGTACCCCTACACTGGAGTTCAAGGCAGTTGCAAATCGTTCATGCCAGTCCTCTACGCCACTGGTTTCGTGAGGGTGCCCCAGACCGAGAACGACCTCCTGAACGCTGTTGGAAACGCTGGACCTGTATCAGTTGCCATTGTTTCTACTGATACCTTACAAGACTACAAAGGTGGCATCTTGGACGATGCTTCATGTGCCGGTCAAAACATCAACCACGGTGTTCTTGCTGTTGGATACGGATCAGAAAACGGTAGAGACTACTGGATTCTCAAGAACTCATGGGGACCAAAATGGGGAGAGGCTGGATACTGGAGAATGATCCGTGGAAAGGAGTCTTGCGGAATCACTAAACAAGCAAGATACCCTCTCGTTTGATGAAGACTGATGTATTTTAATATTTACAAATAAATTTTCTACAGCTCCACTTTTTGATTTTATTTGGAAAATATGACGTTTGGAAGTTTCTTAGAATGAAACAATACTTGTAGGTGTAGTCTCTTGAGGTATGTCTTCACAGTGGCTCCAATCACTTCGCGATGAGTATTTTGCCCCTGAATTCTTCAGGAAAGTAAGGAATGTGATGCTTACATAAATCCATTAAAGACATACACATAATCAGGTTACATTTTGGCAGACAAAATTTTCTTTGACGTAAGAAACTTCTTGCATAAACAGACAACATTCAAATCGAATAACTGCATGTAGAAATTGTCTCTCCAAAAAACTCTTCTCAAAAAAACATCCATAATGGAAATGTAAATAAAGAAAAGCAAAATAGAATGAGCAAATAAAATGTAGTTTAACTCCAGAAGAATATCCTAATATATAAAACTAAGTCAGCCATTTTGTTGGTTACGCCATTTTAAACTAAAAATTGGATGAACTCTTTGTTGAGAAAGATTTTTTTTTATTCTTTTACGGCGGGGCAATATAAAATATATTAAAAATCTGAAAAATTTGATGAAATGGAAAAAAAATAGGAAATAAATCTCCTTCTTGCGAATACCGCCATGTCTTTGAGTGAGCAGAACTTGATGGACTGCGCAACCGAGCAATACAACGAATTCGGCTGCAACGGAAGAACAGCTATTGGCGCCTTTCAATTCGTCCAAGAAAAAGGTATCACCACCGAAGACAGGTACCCCTACACTGGAGTTCAAGGCAGTTGCAAATCGTTCAAGCCAGTCCTCTACGCCACTGGTTTCGCGAGGGTGCCCCAGACCGAGAACGACCTCCTGAACGCTGTTGGTAACGCTGGACCTGTATCAGTTGCCATTGTTTCTACTGATACCTTGCAAGACTACAAAGGTGGCATCTTGGACGATGCTTCATGTGCCGGTCAAAACATCAACCACGGTGTTCTAGCTGTTGGATACGGATCAGAAAACGGTAGAGACTACTGGATTCTCAAGAACTCATGGGGACCAAAATGGGGAGAGGCTGGATACTGGAGAATGATCCGTGGAAAGGAGTCTTGCGGAATCACTAAACAAGCAAGATACACTCTCGTTTGATGAAGACTGATGTATTTTAATATTTACAAATAAATTTTCTACAGATGAACTTTTTTATTTCATTCGGAAAATATGACGTCTCTTGAGGTATGTCTTCACAGTGGCTCCTATCACTTCGTGATGAGTATTTTGCCCCTGAAATCTTCAAAAAAGGTAATGAATGTGAATGCCTACATAAATGCATTAAAGACATATAGGCCAAGCAAATTAGCTCCAAAAAATGGCGCGCCTGGAAATAATTGGTGTAGTTCTGGAAACTGTTTTAATCATTTATTTAGGCCTCTAATATGATGAGTTTGAGTTTCGCCCCAATTTTCTAGTGGAGCGTATGCCGTGGCCTTCGAAAAATCTTGAAATTTTCTGACTATTTTAGGTTTTTCTCGAATAGCTTCTAAACTAAACACTTCATCGAAAACTTATATTCAGAAGTGTTTAGCATGAAATTCTGCTTCTAAAGAGTACCATGACATTATATTTTGATCGAGTAGTTTCATAGATACGTCGTCATTCATACGTCGAAAAACGGAAAATTTTCACAATTTTTGAAAAAAAACATTTTTTCATTAAAAAACGTGAAAAATTTAATAAACAACGAGCTTGAGAACAAAATGTCATTGAATAAAAGTTGTAGACCATCAATTTGTTTTAAAAAATTATATTATACTAACATTTTTCTAGATGAGAGACAAGCTAAATTTTTTATTGATTCTAATGTGAACATTTGATACATATAAAGCAATGAAAGGAGCAACCTCAAAGCACTTATTATGTAAATTTTCGTTTCCTTTAAAATGCTCAATTCCTATCAGTGTTCAATGTCGAACATAGAAAATGCATGAAAATGATACTATTTACAATTTCAGAACCATAGACTCGTAAAAGAAGGAATGTTAATCGCTTCTCGTATGTCAAATATTCGAGAGGGGGACTCCCCCTGGGCATCAACATGAAATGGTTCCACGTCTTTATGACATTTCCAAATATCACAAAAGTTGTACCCCCGTTTCAAGGCACTTTTTATATAATTATGATCTGGGGTGCCACATGAGTTGCATCTCCACTACAAAATCCAAATTCATTCGTTTTCAAGTTGTTCTGTCGTGGCTGTTTCTAAGTTTTCATCAGCGATGGCGGTGTGTTTTATTTGTGATGAAAGTGTATCAGACGGGATGGGGTCTACTATACTGAATCAAAAAGGTATACGAACATTTATACAGAAGACTAGTTCTCCACCAGAAAAACCAATCAGTACAGAAAAACCATGAAAGAAAGACGATGTTGTCTATTCTCTCTTCCACTACAAGTTTTTCTCTGTTTCGAAAAAAAATATATTGCTCCTTCATTCATTTAGTGGCTGCGACACTATGTCATCACAGAATCAACCCACTTTAATAGGGTTGGAAGAAGGAAAATTCAGGCCTTACGCCAATAACCACTACAGAAGAGCTAGCACTTTTCGAACTCCTGAAAACGATCTGCTGCACATGCTCGAAAGGCTGCCTTGGAGTTTGCTCTTGCAGAATGAAATGCACCACCATTTGTATATTATGCAGAGGCCAGTCGTGCACAAATGCCGAAATAGAAAACGAGATTCTTGGTACTGACGACTTCGACCTGGATTTTGATGACTGCCTGTATGAAGGAAGCAAAAGAGACCTTGATGACAAATTGAATATGGAAGAGATGGACGGGTTAGAGTCCATATTAACAGTACCAACTTCCTCCAAACGTCTTAAAAAATATACTTTCTTTATGTTATTAATGTGTAATGCTGATGGTTTCTGCTGCAAATATTATTTACTGTTTTTTATTATTTTAAAATCATTTTATTTTAATAGTTAGCATGGTTATTTCAAACTATATTCAAATGATTTTCTATCTGTGTTGACTTTCTAACATAAAATTTATTTGACGTTGTTAATGGATAAGGGTAATTTATTGTTAATGAAGGGGAGGGTTGCTAATGAGCTACTGCGCGATTTTACATTGTGGTTAGGAAGGGGACGGATTACGTTTTCATCATAAATTGATGGTCTCCATTTTTTTTTCAATGACATTTTCGTCTCAAGCTCGTATTTTGATAGATATTTCACGTTTTATAGTGGAAAAATGTTTTTTTTTCAAAAAGTGTGAAAATTTTACGTTTTTCGACGTATGATATCTATGAAACTACTTGATCAAAATATGATGTCATGGTACTCTTTGGAAGCAGAATTTCATGCTGACCACTTTTGACTACAGCAAAAGTTTCAATAAAGTGCTTAGTTTAGGAGCTATTCGAGTACAGGGTGATTGTTTATGTTTTACTCAATAGCTATCTCAGTAAATATTGGTCGTACAAAAACGATTGAATGGGCAAATTTGAAGTATTTTTTTCATGGGCATTCAGAATTTAGTACTAAGAAATTCATAAAGGCATCGAAAACCTGAAATTTTTTTGTGAACTATTGTTTTTCAAATGGAACACCCTGTTTGTTATTTTTCTAATCGGTAGAGTTTCATCAAAATCGGTCACCTCGTTCTTAAGTCCATAGAGGACAATCAAACACACGGACATTCACATTTATAATATTAGTATAGAGAACTCAGTGTTATTTTTTATTTATAAGATCGTATTTATTCTTTATCCGCTTGAAAGTGGAAAGTTAAATTTATTGGATACAACTAAAGGCCATATTTCGCATAGGTACTTTTTCAACTTGACGTGGATGTTCTTTACTTCATTTAGTTTAGGTAGTATTGAATATTTGGGTATTTAACGCAAGATTTTTTTCCAATCACCACTTGAATCAGTGATTAACAAATCATTCTAGTGAAAATGTGGAAATTATAGAAATTCATCAGATAGTCATGACGAGTTGGAATAATAAGGGTTAAAAGAAAAGGATTGATGAGATTCGAAAAAATTATTTATATTCAGTCAGTCAATAAACGAAAAGTACAAAAATTGAGCTTAACTAATTAAACTATGATGATTTAAAATTGAATATAAATAAAACTTAGGATTTAATGGTGAAGATTTTTCATATTAAAATGTGATTATAGATTTTTGTCTTCTTCTATGATCACTTAACGATGGATATTAGGACTAGCATGAGGATGATTCTATTTAATTCGAATAATATTTTAGTTTAACTGGTTGGGAATCATTTCACCATAAAATTCCATTCAGCATTCCGTGAGAAAAATTGAAAGACACAAGTGAGATAAAACGAAAAATATTTACAAATTTATAATATTCGCGGAAACGTGATATAAATATGACATAATTATAATTAGACGATACCAATTATAAGATGGACTGCAAGATTCACAAACTGTTTTCTCCATCCAGAACCAATTTCTTTGAATTGGCGAGTGAAAACAGAATAGTAGCCACATTCAGAATCTGAATATTTCATTTTTCATAGTCGGAAATAATTCTGTGCTCATTTCACATAAAGAACCATTTCTTTGAATTGATGAAGAATGAATTGTGCACTCAATTTTGTTCGGAATATCTTCAGCAAAAGATCACCGATGTATAAAGTGTTTTCACTATTATTCAATTCAAAAATTTCTTCAACTGGGAAAGACCATTTTTTTTTTTGAAAAAAAAACTAACGATTTTGTCTTTCATTAATGAATTGACATGCATTATTCTGACTTCCTGACTTACATTTTTTCAATGTTTGAAATAGGTGAGAAGAAATGAAGAAAATCCCAAAGTTCTGATAGTAAGAAAAGAAGAATGATATCAGATTCTGATGTAGCTCTAATGGCATGGCATATATTTATTTGTATGGGGTTGAACAATGAAAATAATGTTTTATGAGCTATATATGATATTTCAAATCCAACTTTGTTGGGTCAAATGAAAATTTTGGGCAATGAACTCAAAAATGTTTCGGAAAATGTCTTAGTATCTTTGTGATGAAAATTTTTTCATCTTCTACTTGTTGAAGATTCAAAAACATCTGATGTCATAATGTTTTACAGTGGTTATATGTATATAATATATGATAACTTTGTTGCAAGAACAACTTCACTCTAGTCTTTGTTCATACTTGATTAACTTCTTCCGCAGCTCTTGTCAGAAGGTTGTTACTTTCCCCAGTTTCAAACTCAACAACTTTCTTTGTTTCCTAGCACTAAGTTTCATCAGGAGGCTCCTGGTTCCCTCCAAAATGGCACGTTCGTCTTCATCTGCTTCTTGTTCATTATCCTGGTAAGATACGAATCCGCTCTCAGGTCTTGATATGGACATTGGCTCCAGTAGTTCAAACCACCGTTCTACTTTTGCTGCCGAGCTCAACTGGAGAAAAATCAGAAATAAATTGTCGGTTTTGCAAAAAAAAATTCATTGATAGTCGAAAATATGTCATGATCAGTCGACGAAATTATACTGAGTGAGAACTTGAAAACGAAAGGGACAAGATAACTTTCGGAATGCACTAATTTCTTAAAAATGCTCGGACAAGTAGATTTTTTTAGGAAAAAGAACAAATTGAAAAACAAAAAACTTTTTGCCTATACGGAGACTAAACATTTTTGAAACATTAATAAATTCAAAATCGAAATGAATTTTCAATTCATATGCTCACAGTTCTTTTATCAAGAATTTCTTGTTTTTCCAATTGTTCTTTTTCTGAAAAAACTTGGATTCACGGTCGCGAAAAGAATTGGGCGTTTCACTCGGAGAAACTTGGGTCCCTGATTTAGGGCCACTGCTTGAATCTCTTGGAGTGAAATAAGAAGTACTCAGATTTTTAGCATGGTGACTGGAGATATGGATTTTTTCTTGTGACACTACTAGATGTCGGCACTTAAATTTTTACTCAGAAGTCTCAAACTAACTTAAACATAACATCAGACTGATAAAAGCATTATTCCTATAATTTAATGGCTTTGAGACATTATAGGTTGAGTTAACTAAAAAGAGGTGGATGCACTGGTCAATATTTCGAATTATGTTTCGTTTACATGATCCAGGTCAGGACATCAGTACAACTAGCACGTTTAGTCATCACTTTATCGTGGTGTGCGAGTTTAAGTAGTTGTGATGGATTCTCAGAACCATGTTCTTAGGACGAAATCAACAATGACCTGACCTTCTTTTGTTATATCGTCCTAACAACATAGGTCAACCCCTAACTGGTCAGGTGAAATTTTACTCACATAATTGGCGTAATTTTGGATTTTTTTTTGAAAATAATAAATTGCAAGCCACTTTTAGGTAGGTTCTTTCATTAATAAATAGTTCATCTTTGATAGTTTAATGAAAAACAAAATATGTTCGTCTTTTCAACTCGAATTAGAAGTGTTGGAAAAAATGGAGCAAAATAACATGCTCATACACGTTTTCGTACTTCAAAAATGAAAATAATATAAACTTGGCAAACAAGCCTTTGCACTATCAAGAAGGATATATAAGTAATATAAAAGATAGAAAAAAAATTAAAATCAATTCTGGGCAGGCAGTTTTCGGCAGGCCTCAAGCAAGCACAGTCATAACAGTGGTACACAGAACAACAACGGCAAATAGGTGTCTGACAATGAAAACACTAGAATATCTGGTGTTCTTATCTTGGTCTCTCATACATTTCCCAGGAAGAAAAATTTCCTAATATGGTGTGCACAGTCAATGACCTTTAGAAGATGTTCGAACGTTGAGATTTGCCGGTACCGAGGACCACTTGAATAAATTTTTTCGATAGTAGTATTTTTCAACATTCTTATTTATTTTTAATGGTGAATCTTCATTCGTAGCTCATTCCTGGTAACAGCGGTAGTCTAATTTCATTTTGTCATCAGAAGATAAAAAGCCATGTCCCTACGTAATTCGTGAGGTGAAATTTCACAAACCCTGAATACAACTAGAAAAATTTCACGAAACAGAAGCTATATATCAGCACTTGAGTTATCTGAGGGCTTCGATATCGTTATGAGTGAAAGGTACATAAAATCTCACCGACTACTGCCAACCCAAAACTTCACAAACTCAATTCATATTTTGTGTGAGGTTCGTGAAACCTCAGATCACCAGTTACTGGTTAAGTGTGTTTCAGGAAAATCCCAAGGCACCAAGAAGCAACGAAGGAAAAAAAAAAACCAATTCCAAACGAAGCACCAAGCTACACGAACCCGAATCCCTTCCACGTCGTGGTGACTATATATGGCTCTATTGAACACAAGGCAGACTCAAAGAATACTGTTAGAACTACATGCAAGCTAGCACCGCTAGAACGAACAGGAGTTCGTTTGCCTTCTCCTTGAGACTGAAACAGTCCATGGGCCGGACCCAAGCTGCAAGTTAGGACTCTATTCAGAATACTAGGAATTAATTGGAAACCTTGAATCATCGTATGGGATTACCGAATAAGCAGTATTAGTAGGTACTCTGCCGATACCAAACTCTCATAGCTCTATTCTCGAAGAAGCCTGGGGCATTGGCTCTCTACCTGAAATTTGTATAAGGGAGGGTAGAGAGTCGTCCAAGACATCCCTGAGGATCTCCGAAACCCTAGATCCGTAATCAAGACGTAGGGACATACGAAACGGGGAGTCAAACAGTGAACAGTCCCTCCTTATAATGAAAACTGTACACTTGATTACTTCAAGACACATCCCAGCGAGCACAAACAGCCCTGGGATGTTTTGCGATGTTTTGAAAATGCTGGCATGGGGATGTTTTTTTGAGACGTAATATGTACTTCCCAGAGAGGTCTCATGAGGCTACTTGGAGTGTTAATTTGTTCTGATCTGTGCCATCTGCGGCAAATCTTTGTTTGCCTACTGAGATGTATTGGCGAGGTGAAAATAATGTTTACGTGTGGATATCTTCTCAAGACCTCATAAAGATTGTCTTGAGAGGTTTATTCGTTCTGTGAAGAAGGCACTCTTTTGACGCTGCTAGATGTCGCCATTTGCAATAGGTTACTCAGAACATTCTTTCTCTATTTCAGTATCGAAATGAGTTCATTACAGTACTAAAAGTAGTGCTATAATGAAACTCATTACAGCATTGTTTTCAGTTATATTTTTCGTTTTGTGGTTGTCAGTACTGAATTCCGATCCTCTCAATTTTCACATCAAATCAATTCAAATTCCCGAATCTGTCAAATTTCATAAGTCGCACCAACTGCTAAGACACAATACAAAAGTCACTAATCTGAATTTTCATTCGAATTTCGAGAGTATTTCACAAAACTTGAATGAAATAGAGAAAATATCGTCCAATACTCGTTGCAGAAAGCAATTCCAACACTCATGCTTTCGAATTGCTTCGAATTTCGCATTCGTGTTAGAATAGGAGCTCATTCTGCAACTTGTTTTAGAATATACTATTCTATATTAGATTTGAAGGAAGAAGTTTTATAATCAGCATATTTTCTCGAAGAAAAATGGGATGCTATAATACCGGAATCGGTCTTTGTCTTCCTCAGTGATAACATCTAAATTTCTGATTGATCCTTTCAGTCCGTCTGTAAAGGAGATAATATTAATTTCGATTATTACTATTTTCAATTTTTCGTGTCTCAAGAATTCATTCGCTATGACCTTCGTGAAGGCGAAGAATTTTTTGTTTTCTTTTTTTCCTTTATCCTTAGAATTCAGAAAAAAAATGCACATGATTTCAAATAACAGATTCAATGTGCCAAAAATGCCCAAAATTCTGTGCATGAAAAGGCTACCAAAAATACTTCGAAGAAGTTCTTCACGTGACATCTCAGAAAGTTCTTTTTGTGACATCCCAGAAAAGTTCTTTTTGTGACATCCCAGAGAAGTTCTTTTTGCGACTTCCAAGGAACATCCTGGTTCAATTCATGTTAAACAGAACATCGCAGTGGATGTCCAATGTCTCGAAATCTCTAACTTTTAACATCTCAGAGATGTTTTTGTGCTCAGTGGGATGCCAGCTAGCAGCGCTAGAACGAACAGGAGCGAATATGGCTGACTTTGCCCAGAGACCGACCCCGAGCTGCAAGGATTCCTTCCAGAGTACTAGGACTATATAGGAAATCTTGAATCTCCGGATGCGATGACCCAAGGAGTAATATAAGTACTCTGCCGATACAGAACTCTCATAGCTTTGTTATCGTAGAAGCCTTAATTTTTACGGAGACGGGTATTTGAGTCGTCCAAGAACTTCCTGAGGATCTACCCATGATCCTAGTTCCGTAACCAAGAGACGTAGGTTCATACGGAACGGAGAGCCAAACAAGTCGTCCCTCCTTACAACGAAAACATTGCACTGGATGAATTCGAGATTGGTTGGCTGCTTCTAACCCACATCCTAACACACCAGGGTAGGAGTGAGCTCAACTAAGCTTGTTTTGTTGAAAAATACCATAGTAATTGGTTTAGCAGCGTCCGAAACAAGTTGCGTGGATGGAAGCGGTGTCTTTGGATTTTCAGTCAAGCAGCTGAGGAAGGTTTTCTGATAGATTGAAGTCGCTGATACCTTCAGAATTTGGCAGGTGTCGGCGGCTAGGTTTTTGAGCTTTTTCTTTACCTCAAGGACATGAAAAGTAGGTTATATTTAAGTATTTCCTCAGATGCCCGAATCCATACGTTTTTTTCGTTACTTCTTGTGACTAGAAATTAATTCGTTCGGAGTCTGGGCTTTTGAGCTTTTCCGTACCTCAAGGCCACAATAAAGGACATTAGTATAGGCTCATTACAAACGGGCGGACATAAAATAACCCACTTCATTTTCATTTCGATATTATTTTAATATTGAATGAACACATCATCGGGAAGGTGTATCGGCAGTCAAAGATAGAATCACGCTATACAGGGCGTTTCCTTGGTGAACGGAAATACTTAACAGGCGGATAGGTGGCACAGAGGTGGAACAAAAATAGCACATTTATGGGCTCAAACTGTCTCCGTCACCGAAATACAGGCTGGTTTATGAATTTTGCTCGTTTCTTCGCGAGGCATATATTTTCAAGGGTATAATTCAATAACCGCAAAGAAAATCCGGTTCCGGGATAAAAAAAAATAAGCATTGTTTGAATCCTCCAAACAATACCCTGTAGAGCAAAATTTTGAAAATCTGTTTCAATATTTGAGAAGACCACAAAAACTGAACTGAAGCGTGTGTTTCAAATTTTCAGGCAGACAGTTTAACTGCACAATTTTTTATCGTAAAAGTGAAGACTCCGAGATCTTGGATTCCCGAAAGTGGTGCGAAGTGACTTTTTATGATGTATTATCAAAACTATTTGATCCAAAATTATTCTCAGTAATTACTTATTATATTTGTTTTTCTTTTTTGAGTTTGAATTTTTCAATTATTCTTTTGTCACTTGAAAGTGGAGTTTTTGAGAACTTGGATTCCTGAAGTGTTTTTTTAATGATGAATGCATTAGTAAATTATTAAGATGTTACAGTCCACTATGGTTTAAAAGTCGATTGTGCCCCCTACCAAACCTGTTTCCAACACTGCGAATAATTTTAAAGATCCATATTCAATAAGGATTATCACCCACCACTTTGACAAATTTGCGTTGTGTTGATTCAGAAAACTGCCTGATAAATTCTCAAATGAAGAATATACTGACATCAACTGGCCTTCAAGGTGCCCTGATTTTAATCCCGTGGATTATTATGTCTGGAGTGTTCAGTTCATCAAAAAAATAAAAGAAGCTAGCTAGAAGATAAAGAACAATCGGAATGTAATGCGGCAAGCAGTTCAGGATTTTCTGAAAGGAGCGGGGACATGTTTAGACCAAAATGAAGCAGTTAACGTAGTGGTTTGTTTAATTTCATATTCATGTTCGTTTTTTTAATTTTCTCATTTGAAACTTCAAAATATAAACTGGAATGGTCTGCAGCTATGAAAAAGAAAACCAATGTGATGTGTAATGACTAAGTAATGTTGAAATACTCATGGATTCGATAGTTCTGATAATTCTTTATGAAAAGTCTTTTCAAACCACTCTTAGCAATCCAAGTTCTTAAAATTTTCACTTTTACGCTGAAACCTTGTGCAGTGAAACTGTCTGCGCAAAAATTTGAAACACACGCGTCAGTTCAGTTTGTTATGGTCTTCTCAAATATTGAAACAGATTTTCAAAATTTTGATATACAAGGTGTTGTTTCGACGATTCAAACAATTCTTAATTTTTTTTTTACCCGGATCTGGATTTTCTTTGCGGTTATTGAATTATACCATTGAGCATCGCATAAGAAATACTTGTGCCAAATATGAAGAAAATATATCGGATGGTTTGTCTAATATTGCCTTGCGAAGAAACGAGCATTTTTGGAACCATCTCGGTGCCACCTATCCGCCTGTTGAGTATTTCCGTTTACCAATGAAACACCCTGTATAATATTCCAAATTTAATTCAGCTGAATCATTGTGAAATCAAGATAATCCCTTTTGATAAGACGAAAGAATATCCCACGCACTCGAGGTTAGAATGATATACTGTAGAAACTATTCATATAATTTTTCTTAATAATATTTATTACATTCTAAACTCAATTGCAACGGATATTCGGTATGAATTTCCTTCGCATCTTTCATTACCTCCAATTTTCCATCTTTCGAAGCCGTAAAAACCTTTCGACAGAAAAATGATAAGCAACTCATTGCTTTCATTAACTGTAGGCTTAGATTCTTTGGGAACAAAATCTTAATAAAAAGCAGTTTTGCCCCTTAAGTCTACCACAAACTTGACTGAATATTTTTAGGTAACCCTTTCGCGGTATACTCTTATACATTTCAGATGAAATAAGTTACACATTTTTTCCTATTCTGATCTTAGACTACCATGAAATATAACGGTGCTCTTAAACTGCACTGAAAAATAAACTGTCTTTCAAAGCTTCCTCCAAAATAAAGAAGGACTCAAGGCAGGTTCACATTTAACACAGAATGGACATAAGTCACAATGACCTGAGAACTATGTAACATTGAGATTTATTACATGATAATTATAGTAACAAAAAATATAACACTAATATAATAAGATTCATTTGGTAGTATGCCGTGCCCACATAGACCGATGCACTTGCTGCATCAAATCGCTTCTGTTCGGCACTTTTTCACTGGTGCTCCTCTGGATAGGAGGTCCATTCATCCTAAAGTCGTCCGTCAATCTCAAATTGGCCAAAAGACCCTCCGTCTCCCTATCTTTCTTAATACTGTTGGTGTTTGTCGACGGCACAGGAACTATAACTCTAACCTTACCCTCAGAGTCAGTTGTGGTGAGGGTGCCCACTTGGGACAGCGGTTTTATCAAGTTGCTCGAGGACCTCAGAGCATCACTGCGCAACGGTGAATTCCTTGTATTTTGCGCAGACGCAGTAGGTTGGGTTTGATGTTGGCCAGTTTGCCTTTCAAGGTTATTGGGGAGAGGTTGGGCAAAGTTGTGCATTGTGTTGGATTTGGTGAATGGAAGGGTATTCGTTGAATGGTACTGGAAAGGAATTTGCCTAGGCTCGCTGCTGTGGCGCATACCATGCTGCCTAACTTCTGCGAAGGAGTTTCTGTTACTCATCGGAGGAGTTGAGAAATTTTGGGGATTGGTCGGCAAATTATAATTATTATTCAACAGATTGGTAGAGGAGAAGAAGGGGTTCTGAAAGTAGGGCATCGTAGGGTTAAAATTGAAAGGGTAAGGAGACGGTGGTGTGTATCCACTCAAAGCTTGCAGCCTCTGCAGTAATTGTGCCTCGAGATTGGCCTGCTGGTTGTAGGGAAAATTGAAAACGTTGCCTGTCGGATTAAGGGCGCTGAGGGGGGAAGGTGGTAGGCAGGAAGTCACAGCACGGTTCTCGTAGAAATCTTGAGGATTCACCCCTAGGGCCTGGTGTAAACTGTTGTCCAGCGATGTCTCGCTCAAATCCGACATGTAATTCATAGACATGCCGGAAGGTTGCTGGTTCTGCTGGAAGTTGAAGAGTTCGATGAGAAAATGAAAAGAATAGTGGAAAAGATGAAAACAATATATCTTCATATATAATACCTGGGAAATCTGAAATTATTGATGGGCATTTAAAAAAAACCTAAGGCTCTTTTGAAATGCTTCCTCAATGAGAATTACTATTTGAAGGAGAGTTTAAGCTTGTTATGAATCAGAATTTTGAGTTCAAATCATATAAGACAATCAATAATCGAATTAAGTTTACCTATACTTATGTGCAGTGTGATTAGTTAAAATATTTCAAAGAAATACTCGAGATGAACAATTGAAATTCTCGTTTCACTGGAAATGATTCCACCTCTGGTTTTTTCAATGTAACATCCATTTTTTCTATTCATGGTCGAATGACTCATAGAGTTTCACATTGCTTTTAATCAATGAGGGCAAAATAGGGCATAATCTGCGAATTCTATCAAGATGCTTCGATTTTGATGAAATTTTTGGGAATAAGCTCTACTTGTCTACTACTCAGAAGTCTTATCATGCCGATATATGCTTATTATTTTAAAAAGGTGAAAACAACCCTTATAGCCAAAATAAGAAAAAAAAAACTTGTTCTAACGTAAATAAAAGTAATTTTTGGGCTTCAGTAGCGTTTTATGAAGTTTAATGAAAGTCTTTATATACTTCAAGAACGTAGAAACCACCCCCTTTCAGCATAAAATGTGTGAAAATGGGACTTTATTAATGTCATCAATTAATTTCAATCAAATTTATAACAGTATTTTGGATCAAACTTAGTATGGGTTGTTTTTATTTTTCACCCCCTAGAAGCAACCCCTTTCTGTTCGAAATGACGAAATTAAAATAACATTTAAAAATTTCATTTATTCATCACTTTATCCTTGTTGTGTTGAAAAATTTAATCTAATTCTGAGTCGCTGTCGCCACTCTCAATTATTTCTTCATCGTTGCCAAAGATTGGCCCACTGTTTTAGCAGTTAACACCAGCACATTCCCGACATCTAGCATTACAAAAAAAACTCAGTTTTCTGCAGGAGCATGACGCATTGCATCTTTTTTTGCAGTAACAAAAATCATTTTAAACAATTCTTGTGGTGCAGGTGTTTTTTGCATTTTGTGGGCTGCAAATATCCATTGGTACTATTCAAACCCGAATCACTTGAATTGAAAGCTTTATTACCTAGCCAAATTTGAATGAACATAAGCTCTTAATGTGCTCGTCCAAAGCATCTGATGTGGGTACGAGAGATGCCAATTTTAAAGCAGAACTTTTGGTTGTGCCTTTGATGAATGAATCGTACCGCATTGTCTCAAGGAACTCTTGTAAATCTGATATATTTTCAATTTTTTTCGGTTCCTATCTTTAGGTGCCATATAAAATTATTGCACAGTACCTCCCAAAATTAAAAAAAAAAAACTTGTGTGTTGTGTTTTCACAACTCCCTTCATTTTTAAGATACCGTATCCATTCAAAAACCATTTTGAAAAAAATTTGAAGGACTATGATTCATATTAATCACATCAATTCGAAATCTCTAGTGTTCGAACGGTTAAGAGTTAAAGGGCTCAAGAAAGATGATACTTGCGCTATCAACCTAACTTAAAGTAGTGATATCTTTGTCAATTTTCATGGTTCGTGAAAAAAACAAAAAACAGCATTTTTGTTCTGAATCATTTTTTCGTATCTCTTTTCATTCTGGACTCACATGGAGAAAAAGGTAGATTTTCAAGACAATTGAAAAGTGCGCTTTTTGTTTTGATCTAATTTTTTTTTCAAACTATGAATTTTGAAATATTCAAACTTCTTGAGTATATGAACAACAATAAAATGAAACGTTTTGTAGATGGAAATCGATCCATTTCAATTCTGGTAGGTGTGGTGTTAGTTTTACACCATATTTTTTCGTAAAAGATATGAGTCGTCGATCTTTTTTGCATTGTATTTTACTGAGTTTATATGCAATCGACTGTTAACATCGCCCATTTGGAGCTCCTTTGAAGCACTGCATAAAATGTATTCAGCATTATTCCCGTAACATCAATAGTTTTTCCGTAATTTCAAGTTGAATGTATCGATTCAAGCATTCACGAAAAAAAATGTTGTCTTTTACGCACGATATCTTGCCTTGTGTTGCACTTTGGATAATCCTAAGAAACATAATCTCTTTGTTTTTCTATAAGCTACAAATATCACACTTCATTTCGTTTAATGCATAGTTTTTGTGTTATTCGTAAATATCCGTCCCAAAAGTGTAATTTTTCAATGAAAATGCCATGTTTTCAATCACGAATAACTAAAAAAGTATTGGGTTTCCGAAAAAACTTTGTGAGACATTTTTTGCAAAAAATTAAGTATTTCATCGACTCCCGGTGTTATTTTGACAAAAAAAAAATATCCACCACCGAGAAGGGGTGGAAACCACCTCTAAGTTGAAAGCATACTTTGGCATAGGGAAGACTTTGTTTATTGAGCTATTTCCTATCAAACGTGAAAATTTCAAGTGAATTGATTAATCTTGAAAGAATTCGTAACAAATATCCTCATTGACTGGACTATTTAATCATTCACTTATATTTCTCATAAGATTCATCTGAATTCTGAGAAATACCTTCAAATTCATTTCGTGTACTATGGCACCATCTACTCTCGGTACTTTTCATCGCTCCAAGTTGACTGAATGAAAAAAGTTGTAGGAAATGATATCGGAAACAATTTTCATCCATATAAATGTTTTAAAGAACCCTGAGAGAAATGAAATCCAAACAACTTTGATATTTTTTCGAAAAGCCAATCGGTTCCGACCCTTTATTTTTCTAGTTTAGCTGTTCTAACTATTTCCGCCTGAAGGAACTTTTTCCTGAAAACGGCATATTTTTCAGACACATATACTTTATTACACCGTCCACCGTATTCAATCATTCGGATATTCAGATGCCAAAGTAACAATAATTAAAAACGAATTCAATCTGATATCGAAAAACATTCCACTTGAATTTATGCTATGATTTTCAAAGAAAAGAGTACAAAATACAGATTCATAATAAGTTAATCTCATAACTCCCCTTCAATAGTAGCTATTTATAAATGGCACATCGAAAATGAACGAAACAATGCCGCATCATTTGGGTCATTTCATACACTGAAAGATATAATGTTTTCACCGTTGAATGAAAAGAATCCACCTACCTAATATCAAGCAGAATAAATATCCAGCAGCACACGGTTATTTTTGTCCTTCCCATTCGGAAAGACCTGTTGCACAAATATCGAGCAAAACCTTGGTTAATAATGGGCTTCTATATAAAACACATAATTTGCACTAAAAAAAACACTGCAGATGCATAAGATTATCTTCTGAAAGATTTCCAGAGGACATGCAATAAGGAAATTAAAGAAAATCATAAATAAGCACAATTGAATCAAATATGCGATAAAGCTGAAAGCAGAATTTTATGTTGATTCGTCCATCGCGAGTGAGAGGAATCTTTGAGTTAACATTGACGGTGAATTAATTGGAAATATGAAGTTTTATAGGAACTCAGAATTTCAGGTGCATTTTAGGCATCAGATTTCTATTTAGTTAAAAAAAAAAATAATAAATTTAAAAAAACGTATTCACGTTATTCGATTGAAACAATGGCCACAGTAATGGAAAAGTCAGAATTACAGCTGGAACTCTTCAACAATTTCAAATATATCTACGTGACAACATTGCGAGGAGTTCTATTATTTGACAAGTTATTTGCTTCATTATTCATTTTGCTGTCTTGAACGAATGCTATTAATCTTCTTGAAAAACGAATTCGAATATTTTTCAGACGTCAATTTGTAGTTATGACCAAACACGAATCAAATTTACTTGTTTAAAACACTTCTTAGCGAAAGAGATATTTATTCTTTTTCACTTCTCCTCAGAATATGAACATCATTTGTGAAACATAGATGAATTCAATATAGTAATCATCGAAATGATTACCATTTTTATTTCCTAGACTCACAGATCTTTTATCATTAGGTTGGAGAAATTATATCAGATTTTGTCACTGAGAGGAGAGTTATACCGGTTTCACCCTTATTTGGAATCTTCAGTATCCCATACCACTTATGGACAAAATCATAAAAACCTTCTATATTTGAATAAATTAGTTCTGACGTACTGGGTAAAACATAACAAAGTGGTGACATCTAATAGCGTCAAAAGAGAAGTTTTACATTTCCAATCACATGCTGAACTGGGAACATCCGTTTTTACTCCATGAGATTTTAGCAGTGGCTCTAAATCAAGGCCCCTATGCACGTTTCTCTAAGTGATGGAAACGCCCAACTAATTGCTTCAAATAGAGAGACTCACCCAGAGTAATGATGAAGGCCAAATGTAACTATATCAAATAGATTCCTACATAGTGGGTCGTAGGTTATACAGATCACATAATAGTTTATTTCAATATTTTGAATGGTGCAGCCTATTCGGTTGCTTGTCTGTTCGTCACTACGAGACGAACGACCAATTTGGTAAAACTGTTTTGTTTTTGAGCACTAACTATTACTGGCCATCGTTAATAGTTTAAAAAGGGTTACAGTCCACTGCGACCTGATGGTCTATTGTGCCCCCTGACAAAGCTTTACAGCTCGCGTTCCAGTCCCAGAGATCTTATGAAATCCAATATCTCGGAAGACTTTAGAGAGGCTAATTCCTCACTCCTACAGGTCTCTTGACCAAAGCATTGTTTACTTTGGCTTAAAATGCCGAAGCATTCTGTGACTAGGTGAATAGGAGTTTCTTCCTCTTCCCAACAGAATCTACACTCGTCAGTGTCCGATACGCCCATTCTCAGCAAGCGCTTTCTGAGGCGACAATGCCCTGTAAGAAAGCCAGTGAGGAGGTGTAGTTGGTTCTTACTGAAATCCTTACTGGATCTTGCAGTTTCAAAATTCAAAAGGAACTTTTTGGAGTGATCCAACCCTACAGCTTGACTATCTGAGAGAATAGCTATGTCGCAATTCTGATAGTTTCTCTCTAGATTAATGTCTAGACATCTTTCGATTGCTAATATTTCTGCTTGCAGAACACTCACAAAGGAGCCTAACGATAGTTCACACTTGGCTTTGGCCATCTTAGTAGACAATTTATGACGCTACATTACATTCTTTCCTATTCCGTCAACTCAGCCGTAGATTCAATTATTTTTAAACTAGGTTGAGCACCAAGTCACGATTCTCTTCTTCAAAATATATTCTTGAACTCGACGCAAAAACCATTTCGCATTAGTTTAATGGATTGCATCGTGAAAAAGATTAAAAAAAGTTTGCCAACAATGCTAAGCGAACATAAAATAATAATAAAATATAAAGTTTAGTCCATTTCATCTTACGATTCATACCTGTGGTAATGTGACATGAGGGGAATTCTGCTGTTGACTGCCAACTCCAGTAGATTTGTCACTACCGCCTTGCAAATGAGATACCAAAGCTGCAATATGATCCAGTAGCTCTCTGTTGTGCACCAAGAGCTGATGCGTCCGACTCTGGGCCTCCATTCTTGCAGCCTGAAGACAAACAAATCATGTGAGAAGAAATAGTTTCAGCAATATTTTCAATGGAACTATCAACACAATTTGTCATGAGTTTAAGATGTGTGTAGGATCTCTCTAATTTTTAAAATTATTGTTTTTATTATACGAAAGTTTTACTTAACGATATAATGAACATTTCATGAGACATCTCAAGAACTTTTCACGAGAAAAAGAGATTCTGTTGCCAAAGATTTATTTTAAAGAAAATTCCACCCCTACACTTATCAATGAAAGTATTCGATTAATTATAGCTTAATCTGAATGGAAACTGACCTGCTCCGCAGCTAGTTGTTCTTTCGCCAGCTGCAACTGAGCTAAAGCTGCCTGCGTCTGCTGGCTCTGTTGTTCCAGTTGCTCTCTAAGAAGCTGCAGCTCGTGATGTGAAGAAAGTGTACTTCCAGCAGATGGTAAAGAACTCGTGAATACCGCACTTTCCGTTGTGAGAACGTCACTATGTGGAGCTGAGTACGTTTCGGTGTTCATCTACAATAAATTCCATATGAAAATTAATATTGGAAGCATTGTTAGGAAAATAATAAACAGAATATCTCTCAAATATCGACGAGACATCAAGTTTGTTCCAATACAAG
This sequence comes from Hippodamia convergens, assembly GCA_038502775.1. Classification (NCBI taxonomy): domain Eukaryota; kingdom Metazoa; phylum Arthropoda; class Insecta; order Coleoptera; family Coccinellidae; genus Hippodamia; species Hippodamia convergens. Next base: position 38,603,895 of record CM076608.1, on the reverse strand, counting down.
AGAGAACTAACGAAATTGGTTATGTGTATCGAGTCTCTTGGTTCAGTCTGTTCAATCAATGAGTATCCCATTTAATTATTTTAATAATCACACGATTTAATTTTCAAACATGATAGTGCAACAAGACATCGTTAATAAGAATTACCATTTCCGGAGCAATGTTCAATGAAAAAACTGTATTACTTACGAATGAATTCTTATTAATACTTGATGTTGTGAGAGTCGGTAACATATCTAGGTGTTTTGGTATTGTTGCTTTTGGGGACTTCGGTTCTTGTACATCTTTAGAGCTGAAATCCTCGAATCCAGGGAGCGATAACCCTTCTATATCAGTCTCGGAGGGAAGATCTGTGGAGGAATAATCTCATCAGATACTAAAAACTTGAAACACACACAAGATTTAAAAATGTGAGAAAATTCATTAATCTATCTCAAATGATCTCTGGTTTTGTTGAAGAAAGTACTATATATTTGAAAATTTCTTCATTTGCGAGTTTTTTGTGGCATGGAGCGAAGAAATCTTTTTGGTAGGACAACCTGTTTAGTGTATATGCTGAGGATTTAATGATGTAGCAAGAGCAAATCGGGTGGGAGTAAAAGTATTAAAAGTTTTAGGTAATAATAACTATTTATTCAAGGTTAATGAATCTTATTCATTGTTGAAAATACATCAGAATTAATAAGTTGGCAGCAACAAATCTGATACTGACTTCATTTCTTTTTGCATCACTCCCCAATACACTTCATTGTTAAATCATTCAATTAACCATCATGAATTAAGGGTACTCAACATGTGAATGTTGAAAAATTTTAATGTATGGATTGCCAATTACTTTTTCAAAATTCCATTATTCTCTTAGATCGAGAAACGCATCATGTTTTTCTGTTTTCTCTGTTTTTCAAGTGAATTTGGTATATATGATTTCTCTTTCATTTTTTTTTATTGATGCAAAACAAAAAACTTCTTTAGTATTCAACTCATCATGCCGATAATTTTCTATTATTTTTTTTAAGTAATTATACAGGGTGAGTCTTTGACTTGTTCATATATTTCAACAATATATTTTTGAGGCCAAAGAAGAATATATGGATATTCCAAACTTTCATAATGAGCTATGCCAACCCTGGAAACATGCGACTAAAGTTTTTCCGAGCCTAAATTTAATTCTGTGAATCTTTTGAATGGAGTTGCATTCAGCCAAAGTTACCAGTTCCTTACTTTTTCTCAAATTCGTTGAGAGACTGTGGAATTATTGTACATTTCTACACCATTTCCAAGTGTAATTCAGAAACTGTCAATTGAATTCCAGATAAGACAATTGAAATTCGGATTAGTCAATTGAATTTCAGAAAACATCAAATTGAATTTCATTTGATATTTTCTGGATTTCAGTTGACAAATCTGAATAACATTTGATGTTTTCTGAAATACAATTGACTAATCTGAAAATAAGTGATGTTTTCTGAATGTCAATTGACGATTTCTGAATTACAATTGGAAATGATGTAGAATTTTGAAAAACTCGTTACAGGGTGTTGCGAATATTTGGTTAACAATTGGGATAAAGATTGGCTAATAACTTTCGTTTTTCGAATTAGAATCCTATTTTTTTTATGATTCCGTTGGATTCTGCGAAGAAAAATAATGCACCCAAAATGAATAATTCTGGAGTTATTAAGGATTTTTTGATTTTATGTCGTACGAAGAGTAAAATTCATAAAATCTGTTTCATATCAACAATGATGAAAAAATCAGAAAAAAGGTCTTTCACTAGTGTAGTGATTTATTGAAATAATTCATCTTCTATGGCCATACATCATTCTTGATATGAAACAGATTTTATGAATTTGACTCTACGTAAGTCCTGAATAACTCAAGAATTATTCATTTTAGGAGCATTAGTATGTTAGAACACTATCATTATTTTTCTTTGCAGAATTTGACGTGATCATAAAAAAAGGGGTTCTAATTCGAAAAACAAAAGTTATGGGCCAATCTTGATCCCAATATTTGACCCCAAATTTGGAACACCTTCTGACGAGTTATTTTAAATTCTAGTAATATACAATAATTTCACAGTCTACGACTTCAAAAATGTGAAAACGGTTTGTGCTTAAGTTATTTAGAACAGGAACAAAAAAAAGTACCGAATACTATTATCTCCCTTTTTTCTTCAGTTTTTTCTCGATATTTTGAAAAGTATTTAGACGAATGCAACGATTTTAATACGAATGTATTCCTAATCGAATACTCTATCAAAATTGGAAACGAGAAAACAGAAAAAAATGTTTTCGAACATTTTTTCTCATTCTCTGTTTAAGTGAAAGTGGTCAGATTTCAAGAATATACCTCAGCTAGGTAGATAATGTCGAATAATATCATAATCCCAATTTTCAGGTTTCAAATAGATCCAGTTCCAGAAACGTCATAAAGCCGTCGAACTTGGTAAACCTTGTATAATATTCATTGAATTGCATCTCTACTTTACTTTTAAAGTTGTGACCCTTGACCTTCTAGCATTTGGAATGTAATGGTCTCAATGAAATGAAAATGGTAATTTAATGTTGGGAGACAATTCAGAACATCATTTCATTCGATAAAATCAGGTGTAAGATATATTCGAACATCACATTTTTTATGTATTTTCAACAGCCTGTATCTTTTCAACTGAGCTGAATCGGAAAACATGTTGAAGGCAAAAAAATGTTCCTTTAGTCCTTGGGAATCGCCTGCTGAAATTTATGTACAATGGCTCACCCTGTATACTCAACTGGAAAAAACTTAAACAGTAATTACAACATTCCATTTTGAATAAGCTTTCCAAGGAGCTTACAATTGTAATAAAGTTGGGTAGGGTTACGTTAAACCAACAGGTCGAAGAAAAATATTCCTTTTCATGGAGAAAATTAAAATTCAACTCATAGTTCTTTTCAAAAAAATAAATCATTTTTATTCCAGCCATTTCATATGAATATTTAGACTCATTTTCAGTTAGTGTGATAAATAAGCACCAAATTCATGCGGGACAGTCAGTCGTTCTATTCTGCTTTTCACTAATTTAATAATGCGAGGTACATTTTGTTATGGCGGTTATACGACGCTCATGACAGTCTAATCTATGAGCTCCTGAATTATTCGAGCAGTTGCTTTGTGTTGGTGTCACAATAAGTCAGGGGATTATGAATGCGGTTCTCATGAATGCAGAAACACATGGGTGTACAGTCTGAACGTATGAAAATTTTGGCAAAATATTATGTTGATTCTGTCATGACAGAACTACATCAGTTGAATGATAGTAATATGCTTCTTGAATTAAAATTGTGGTCATTCGGTCATACCCTGTACAATAAAATGGTGCGGAAGTATCTCAGTTTCCAATTTCATCGTTACAGTTCATGATTGAATGTTGGCTCTTGGAACTCTCACGTTGTCAAAAAGTTATCTTATTCCATGAAGAGCCGAGCTGCTAACTCTACACTCTTCAACTTTACGAGTCCTTACTTCACAAACTGTACACCACGTCTTAAACATGAAAATGTTGTTGCTTTGTTTTAGAATTATTCGAAGCGTTTCATACCGCTACAGAAGTGTAATGATGGATCCTTCATTCAACAACACGTAAAATAGATTATATCGTGAAACAGGGACTGTCAATTAGAAAGTATAACATAAACAAATTTTAACAGAACAACCCCTACTTGATGAAGTAAAAATTGATGGACATTCCGTTTATTGTTAGACATTTATACGTCACTCGTCGATGTGAAATTATGCCTTTAATTAAGAAGAAGAAGCGTTTTACATTGCGAGTTCTAAAATAAACACATTATATGAAGTTATTGAATACCGACGTAAAGTTTATTGGTACGACTCTATGAGATGAAGTGAATCCGAGATTATTTTGAATCCGAATGGTAGCGATCAGGAATCTAAAAATAACAATTGGAAGCTTCCTATGAAGTATTTAGATAATTTGGATATCGATTTTAGCAGACTGAAGACTCGACATTGAAATAGTCATCAATTAATTGTCTTATGGTGTGATACAATGGAAATACTCGTTTTTCCCTGAGGCTGAGGGTATCTCTGCAACCGTTTTGAGTACTAAATTTATGGGCTCCTTTTTCTTGACAAATTCATAGGTGGTTTCAGTTTCTTCATATGCAATAAACATTGGAAGTTACAGGGTGATTTTTAAATTATTGTGTTTTCGGGTTATCGTTTTTGAGTTATAAATCAAACTAATAGTTTTTTCAATGGGACGACCTATATTTTATTTCACCATGTGATGGCATATTTTTTCTGATTGAAATAATTCTTTTCACTTGTCATCTGAAAATTGTTTCGATAAATAAAATGAATGATAAATAAATGAAAGGCAATAATACAGCTAAAAACCAATATGGGCCTCACAGTTAGTCATCCTTGGTTATGGAATTCTCAAATCGTGGAGGCTTTTTGTTGATTTTATTGTATAGATAAAGCATTTTCCCACATAATTGAAAGTTTATTGTCACATTTACAATTCAACTAACGTACTTGATAGAAAAAGTGATACGTAATGAGTTTTGTTGATGAGTAGCATTTGATCAAGCATGTTTCTTCGAGACGAAGGTGTGTATGCCAATATCAGAAAATTTATGTAGCGTAAATCAATAGAAGTGTTTACTGAACTCATAGTCATAACTTTATCTACCTAACATCTTTTGGCAAGAAGATGAAAAAAGCTCTGGGATTTTTAAGAGGATCCATATTCTCAGTAATTCTTCTCTTTGAGAAGAAATAAAGGATAATCTTTGTATAAACAGGAATAAATTTTCTGCTAGTACAAAAGTAGACAGTAAACAAGATCCTAGATTCATTTAGTTTCCCGCAAATAGACTTATTTTTATAGTCTGTCTAGTCCGAAAATATTCAACCTTCCTTTCTAAGATGGTAGAAATCTACATAGCGTCTTCAAAACTGAAGATGTCACCCATTGAGGAATTGATTCTACACTTGATTTGCTATAATATTTATCATATTACATTTTTTCCACTCTGCTGTAAATCTGGTTTTGGGAATTTTGAAATGTTCTTTGTTGTTTACCTTACGTCCTAGGCATGGCCATATTTCCCTTAATTTTGCATATTCAACAGAAATTTGAACGAAAGAGGATTGAATTTTCCTTCAGATAAGTCACACAAAGCTTCAAATAGGTGCGCACCTACTCGTTTTTCAGACCAACTTGAATGGTGCTACTTCCAAAGCTTCTAGAATATCTTAAAATGTTGACTTTTCTTGTTTTCCCATAAATTTTCACTCCTCATTGAAAAAATTGAATCATTGAAAATCTCTGGAATGTTTTCGTCAAAGTTAAGTGGAAGAAATTCAATATAAAAAATGAAAAACAGAATAAAATAATTCCATAGAAAATATTATTCAACATTAGACATATTTTTCCGATGACAGGTTGAAAAAAAATAAGATTGTGAAAATTTCTCAAATTTGGTCTGATGAGAAAGTTTGATTAGGACTTTGAAACTTTACCTATTTTTTATAGTTTGAAGTTTTTTGTTCGTTTATTGTTTGACAAAAACAAATAATATTCTAGAAAATCTTTTAATTGTGTTTTTTCCCCAATGCCGAAATTTATTTTTTTCTAAGTAATAGGCTATATGATATTCGTAATCCTATGTGTAGTAGATGGACTTTTCTGAAATTTTTTTCTAATTATACTATGAGAACATCAGCACATTGCGATTGATTTTCCGAAGTAATGAATATTTCAAATAAACCGTTTGATATTTTATGTGATGAAAAAAATTTAGGAGAAAAAACACATTTGCTCCTACCTTTTTTACCTTTCTCAGAATTCAGGTCACTAAGTCGGTCACTCAATAAATCCTGGGTGAGTGTTTCCTGCTCTTCTTGATCCAGATTATCGTTTTCTGGAGCAGTTATCGATAATTTATGGCACACTTCGAAAGCTTGACCGACAGTCCTCACCACTCTCATGGCTTGACTCTGAAAAATTACAAAATTATAACAATAAAGTCATTTATTGTTTATCTATCATATTTGAATTGAAATATAAACAGAAGTAGGTACTCGTAGACTCAAAAAATCAATTGATTCATACGATTATGTCAGAACAGCCCTATACAATAGCGTCCGCAGCTCAGTGTTTAGAGCGTCGACTTGAGAACCGAAGATACCTATACTCGTAGATATCCAACACAACCGAAAATCGTTGTCGGTTTTTGGTACAATACATAAGCATGTTTCCCATCTATATACTATATTACGTGCGGCCATTACTTCACAACTACAGCATATTAACTGCACATCAGGCACCGAAAATGAAAATTAAATGAAGCATTTCATCAATAGTGCATTTTGGAAAAAGTATTATTGTAAATACAGAAACTGCGTAGTTTCAATACAAACATTTTAGTGCGGCATTTACTCTGCTACTTAATGCAGTAACTGTACAGTTCCTGTAAATTGTTGAATCATCATAGTCTCTCGAAACGAGTAAACCGTATTATAGTACCAAATAATCGGGCAGTAACCTTTATGCAAATGCAAAGAATAGGTTGATTAATATTTATTTGGCAGTTTCTTTTTGGGTTTATTTTACGAAGTATCAGTAATAAGTTTTGGAATCTCGGGCAACTGTGAAAGCTCGAAATTTTGTTGGTAATATCCCATCAGTAACTTTTGAGCCGCAGAATTCAGGTTGGTGTGCACGAAAATCACTGACTTATGATTTTTTCGAGTTGAAGTAATGATTATACCTATTTTGAATTTATTTCTGTATGTGTATGTTCTTGATTGAATCAACAAATAAGTTTTGGATTTGAGTATTTCTGGAGTCTTAACGAAATTGAAGATGTCAGGAACAGGAACTCATCAAGAGATCTCTCGACCAACAACAAGAGAACATGAGGCAGGGTATCGGTGTTACTGAGAGTTTTTCGAAGATATTTCCGATAGTATTAATCGCTTTCCGCTAGTTTTTCAGGCAAATAATGATTCACCTATTGTGTTCCAGATGTATCTGCGAACTATCCGAAGAATTCTGGAGAAAATGGAATCAAGTCAATACTGCCAGGAGTTAGCAGTGGAAGGAAACTTATTCCACATCATTATACCTTCAAAGGGACGTTGAACGACGTTATTTTTTCTTGAATCAAAAACAATGAAAATATCAGTTTTTACATCTTTTTGAAGGCCTGAAAAGTAACTGAATTTTATTCATTCATAGTTTGGAAATAGACAGTATTAATAAATAAAAATAAAAAGTGATTTGATGGTAATAATTAAAGCATTTCACACTTTCAAATGATTCACGAATTGTCCATAACAGTTATGATTGTCATATAAAAGTTTCTCATGTACTAGGTGATTAGATCCAATAATTTGTGTTCATATCTCATGATGCGCACAATGATGGACCCATCTCCCATTAAATCAAATTTTTCGCATGTTTTAAAGAATCAACAAATATTTTCTATTGATTTCAAAAAATTAGCTATGAAATTGTAAAGATATTTCAGCTTCATACTTTTCACTCCTATAATAGCCCAGGTCCAGAATTTGGCTGAATTTTCAATAGTCATCAAGAATGCAAAAATTGCTGGAGCGTCTTCATAGAGAAGGAACTTTTAGTGATCTACGATGTCTTCATTATTTAATGAATGATATCTCTACATTGGAGTTCTTCGAAAGCCTGGACGCGTTCCACGCTATTTTTATTATCAATCCTGAATATTCATGTTTGATCTACAGTGAAATAATGTGGCTGTGTATATTTTAGTCATCATCTCAGCTTATGCCCTTTTAAAATTAAAGCTATGTTCGAAAATTTGTCAACACAACAATGATGATAATGATAATATCATAGTAACACTTTAAAAATTCTTCAGAAATGTTATCATACTACTGTTGTACAGATTATGAGAATTATAAATATTTTCAGAAAATATCAAATGTAATTCAGATTAGTAAATTGAATTTCAGAATATGTCATATGAAATTCAGATTAGAATTTGAGTCGGATTTTGAGTCATATATTACTCATTTTCATAATGGTTATCATATCGTCAATCATATATCATATTCAATCAGGTATGTTTCCATGTATGAATAAAACCAATATAATCTAGTGAAATCTCTTGGTGCTGGCTCTTTCTTTTCTTCAACACTGGATTTTAGTGAAAATATGCTTAACATTCTCAATCGATTCCTCACCAAACACCGTAGCTTCAGGAAGCACATAACTCCTAATGGAAATTAGTCAAATTGAGTACATATTTAATTGGAGATGCAATTGGAAACAGTGTATTAGCCATAGAGAGACTACGAGGTTCATTCACAGCGCTTTTAACAAATGAATGGGTTAAGGGTTTGTTGCAACAGTGGCAAGATATGAGAAACCAGTTATCAGATTGAGTAATTGTCTGTGATAATGCTGCGTGCCGAAATTGGAGACCGTAATCACCCATTGATTATTTCGGAAATTCAAATGACTAATCTGAAATACATTTGATATTTTCTGAAATTCAATTGACTAATTTGAATTTCATATGACTAATCTGAATTACATTTGATGTTTTCTGAAATACAATTGACTAATCTGAAATACAATTGACTAATCTGAAATACAAATGATGTTTTCTAAATGTCAATTGACAATTCCTGAATTGCAATTGGAAATGGTGTAGAAATAAAGGCCCGACTTGAATTTCATGGCTTTTAAAAGGGTAGCCGCCAATGATAAAAACGCGTCAATTCAATCAGTCGACTCTGGTTTAAGCTCTTTCATCATTAGAAATGCAAGCAAAATCTGCAATATATGAAACATAAATAAAAGTTACGTTTGTTGTATATTTTAAGATTATCATAATTATAATCATAATTCTTGATGCTTCAAGATTAACACTACCACAGTTCATACCTGTAGATCGTTTTCGTCAAAACTTGGAGTACGAATAATGCCATTGGTAAAAGAACTACTCCTCTTCATCCCTCCTGTCGGTATCATGAGATTACTAGTATTCTTTTTCCTATATTTCGCATCAGTAGCCAGTGGTTCAGGAGCGTGAGTCTCTGGCTCCTTGAAGGACAATTTTTTTCGCGGCCTCTCCAAAGCCAAGGCTGCCGTATTCAGATTCCTATCAATGTTGCCGCAACAAATCGTGGCTGGTCTATCTCTGGATATCGTACAATCGTATTCTTCAACCTGGATTTGAATGGGATAACTGCTGACCGAGTTTTGTTTCTTCAATCTTGATGGTGGGGTTGCAGCGTTTTCAACCATTCTTTCCAGAGGTTTGTGGGTGGCTTTGAATAAGCATTCGATGGCGGAATACTTTCCAGATTTTCTCGTAGGAGATTCAGGAACGTCAGTATTCTTGCTCTTGTTGTCGCCGAAATGGAAGAGCTTGTTACGAGCTTTGGTGAGCATGTCATTCTTCTTTTTCACGACTTCTACGTCTTGCATGTCTAGGCTGGAATGTCTGACTTTGATGTTCTTGCTCATATTATGAAAGCCTCAAGACCTTTAAAAGTTCCATGATATGAATCAAATGAATCCAGGTTTGATTCTCATTTTCATACCTTCAGAATTCTAGGCTATAGAAATAGTTTTTAATTGAGAGCAATGCTCCGAGTTCAATTGATTCAGAATACAGAAAGAGATATTTAATTTTTTTTGTTTATTCTAAAGTTTCATAATTTCTATCACAGAAGGAGCACACACCTCTTCAAAGAGCAATGGCTCAGGTTGAATTGCTCGACTTTGAACAAAATAATTGGCTAGGACTGTTAGTGTTCTAACTGAAGCTGAATATAAAGTGAGCTCAAAAAGATATTCAAAAATTGACCAGCACTCAAAATCGTTTAATCGAGGTGTTCATTAGACCACCAAATTAATTAGGCTTGAACTTATCGAAAACGTATCTGTGCACTATTAAGTTGATGATTTGGGCATAGCTTTTCGTAACAATGCGAAACATGGATGAATGAAGGAGCAGAGGAGGGAAATAAACGAAGTGTAATAATATTTAAGAGATCTCGATAAAAGAAATCAACAAAACAGGAAAATGACACAATTTGTCACAAATAAATCAATTACTCAGTTGACATTGAGAGATTCTTCCGGGCGTATCGGCCGTGGTCCACCTATCTTCAGAGGATTCTTGGTGTGAGATTGTACTTCGAAAGCTGAATTTCTGACACTGGCGTGTTCGATCCGGAAGTGTTATCTACACCCCGGTTAATGGCGGCAAAAGGTAGTGAGTTTACGAACGCGATGTTGACTGGCCCATCGCTCCCACTCCGTATCGGCTTGATCTTTGTTTTTTTGAGATCAGCAACCATGCGCTATGTAACAAAGGGGTTTCTTCTTTGCTGTTCATGTTGTTCCTTCCATTGAAAGAGGATAGCCTAGGATAGTAACTTTCGATATTCGAAATAACCTCTGCCTTTGAGAAAACTATATTGTGTCCATCTGTTAGAGCATGAGTGTATGGAAGAAATTCGAGCGCGGATAGGCCAAGCTCGAAGTGTATTCAACAAAATGCGAAAGGTATTCTGTGGAAAAGATCTCACTTCACGACTCAAAATCAGGTTATTAATGTTATGTCTTTCCTGTGCTCCTTTATGGTATGAGAGCTTGGACGTTGAAACAGGACAGCAGTAATCGCCTGGAGCCATTCGAAATGTGGACGTACAGAAAAATCCTTAAGAATCTTAAGATAAAATGGGTAGACAGAGTGGCAAACACAGAAGTGCTGAAAAGAATGTGTAAGGAAAAGGAAATTCTAAACAGTATAAAAGTCGGAAAGTTGCGGTATCTGTGTCATGTGCTGAGAGGGGAGAAATATTCCTTGTTGCAGATCATTGTTCAGGGAAAGATACACGAAAAAAGGAAGAAGACGAATCTCCTGGTTAAACAACTTGAGGCAATGGTGCAAGTTGCAGATCCGTTGAGTTGTTCAGGTCTGCGATGAGAGTAGCCATTTTGATAGCCAACCTTCTGAAACGAAAAGGCACCTGAAGAAGAAGTTAGAGCATGTTCCGCTAGTGAGGATTTTTCTGTCTGATTCAGTCGACAGCATCGTTCATGCTTCTTCATTCTCGTAATGATACTTCGTTTTGTTGTACCATTATAGACTTTTCCGCAATCACAAGGTATCTTGTAAATACCGGCTCGTGAAAGTGGGTCGACTTTGTCTTTGGTAGTTCTGATCATTTGCCTAATTTTTTGTGTCGGCTTATAAACGGTCTCGATGTTGTGCCTCTTCAGTATTCTACCAATTCTATCTGTGTGTATGCTGAGATAGCTCTTCCATTGGGGGGGATTTGTGGTAGGTTATCATCACACATGTGGATTTTTTTTATCTTATTGTCCTCTGAATTTCTTTGACATTATATCAGTTGGCAATGAATGCATGCTGTAGATGTTCAAGTTCATGACCCAAAAATTCCGGCTCGCATAAACGTCAGACTCTCTCTACGAGTGTTCATGATAACTCATCGTGTCTGTTTTGGGTGATGACTTGAATCCTTGTTACACAAAACAGAAACGAGGAGTTATCAAAACACTCTTAGAGAAAGAGTCTCTGGGGGATGAACAGCATGCCAACTGATATAATGTCAAGAAAATTCAGAGGGCAATAAGATTTAAAATTTCTACACATAATGGAAACACATCACAACTTAATACCAACGGAAAGGCCATCTTAACATTCGTCCTTAACGTAACAGATAGATTTGGTAGAGTACTGAATAGACACAACTTCGAGACCATTTATAATCCTACAAGAAAACTTGTTCAAATGATCAGCTACCAAAGACAAAGTCGACCACTTATACAAGACGGTATTTACAGGATACCTTGCGACTGCAGAAAAGTTTACATTGGTATTACAAAACTGCTGTCGACTCAATCCAACAGAAAAATCTGCACTAGCGGAACATGGTCTAAGGGAAGAACACAGTATAGTTTCCTCAAAGGCAGAGGTCATTTAAAACATCGAAAGTTACCATCCTATGATGAACATGGAAAACATAATGATTTATAAACATGAGGACAACATGAACAGAAAAGATGAAAGGCCTTTGGTAGATGACGCATGGTTGTCAGTTTTGGACAGGACCCGAATCTAGCCGATACGGAGTGGGAGTCATGGGCCAATCGAAATCGTACGCGTCAACTCACGTTCTCCTCCCTCTATTGGCAGAGCATGAATACGGGTTCAGGATTGAAACTTTTCAATAGAAGGGTCAGTTACTCAGGGGTAGGGTAACGATCTTGGACCAAGAATCCTCTGAAGATGCCTACAGCGGATGAAGGCGAAACGTTGAAATTTTTCCTAATGGGCCAAGGCCAATAAGCCCGGAAGACATTCTCAATGTCACGAAAAGGCCTTGCTATTCTCATGATGTGGCCAATATGCTAATTGCCTGTGCAAAAATCTAAATAATGTATGAGACATTTTCTAGTGATTTCCCAAAATTGCCAACTAAATAGATGATAGTAATCACCATTAACTTTCTTTCATGTATTCATATGAAGTCAAGGTTTTTGTCGACCAGCACACTAAAAGTGCAGTGCAGAAAGAAATTAAACTCTGCAGAATGGAAATTGAAGTTTCAAGAACAAAACATTGTTACATAACAACAATAACAATAGACTTCATGATAAAAAAAACAAAGAATATATCAGTAACTCAGTGGTGGAGCATTAGCACTAGTAACAGTAAGGTCTCAGGTCGATTCCACTGTGTTGAGCTGGTAAGGATACAGTAACAAAGTTTAAGCACAAAGTGGCGGCTAAACACTTATCCAGACCTTGCCTTGGCTCCAAAAACCATATAAATGAAAAAATGGCAATCTCAAGACTGAAAACTGTATTTTCCTCGGTATTTTCTATTTAATTCGAATCCTGGTGTTAACCCTTCAACCTCCTCTAGAAATGCATCGAAGAAAATATTATCGAACATAAGAACTCGGAAGGATTATTCAGAAATATACATAAATTCAAGATCTATTCTCTATATTTTATGTATCTGCTGAGTGTACTTTCATCATGAACGATAGTTTATTACCGTGTTATCCAGAATTTCATACATTTGGATCTATTTGAGGACCATGTGCAGCCTATGATTAAGTTGAAAATTGAAAATATCTCTGAAATGCGGTTGGAAAATTGCAGTTTCACAGTGACCTACCGAGAATATACCAACGAATTCACCTATTTGTATCAATAGACGTTCCAGATCAATAGTATTAATTTCGGAGTTATGATATTTTGAACATCACTTCAAACAGCAAATAAATATTCTCGAATAATTTCATTTTCCCGAATAAACACACATACTTTCTGGACCTGGTTTAATCACTCATATTACAGGGCTTTGAACTCATCGTGTAAATATTTACAACAATTCGAATTTTTATATCTTGGTGCCATGACTCGCTCCGAATTTCAAACATAGCAAGAAAGGTTGTTTTTGTTAGCACCAATCGAGGAAAGAATGATCCCGTGGATCTCTTAATGACAAGATACTAATCTGGGGGTTGGGGTAGCACAAAAAAAATTGCAATATGTCAGAAAGTTCCGCTTCTTTATCATGGATCCCAGAACCTAACCAAACTCTCACCAAACTTGAAGATCAGGCTTTCCAGTAAAGAAAGGATTCTTCAATTTGTCACGTGAATAGGGAAGGGAGGGTTGGACAAACAGGATAGTTCGGTAAAACGTGAAAAATAAGCAAAACCATATTTTGTTTTATTTTCAAGAAATAATATTTGACTCCCATTATCATTGTCACTCTCCTTTTTAAACCATCCCATTTAAGCCTACTAGGAGGGCAAAACAGGATATTTTAACTTTTATCACAAACATGACTTTTTATATACCCTGTATATATGTTTCATTGAATGAACATACGGTAACCAGAGCGAGAACTACCCTAGGCGAGTCCAAAAAACACATATATGTTAGGTCTAATCCATTCCGTAACTGAGATACAGGGTGGTTCATGTATTCATCAAAAATTTCAATTTCTAATAACTTTTGAACGAACCGGTATATTCGGTTGATACTTGGAACGTATAGTAACCTTCCACAGGTCGATCGATTCATATTTAAATTCCCGAAAAATTCCAGGTCCGTATTCTAAAAATTTGGGACTTCTTCCAAGCTGAGATTTAACACCTTGTATATTAGAATTTTGGGATTTCAATGAGATATTGGAAAAGAACAAAAAATTTTCTATGGGGTTCAGTCGATTTCATTGTCCCGCACGTGATTTTGCTCGAAGAAAGCTTCAGGGAAGGATCCAATTGAATATTGGAATTCAACTAAATTCTCAGAAAATTCGTACATGGTGATCAAATTGAATTTTTTTCTTCCACTAATTGGACATTCGTATTTTATAATATTCTGAAGAATCATTTCAATGTGTTTTCGGAAGATAATTATTGATTAAGAAAAATTTATTTGAAGTCAACAACGATGAATGAATAAAAAAAACATAAACACTCAACGTGATTTACAGAAGATTCTCGAAAGCAACAATGTTTTCAATCTAAAATATTACTTTGTGTCCTCCAAGATTTAATAATGGAAATTTTATTGTGGGAATAGGACAATTATAATATGTCAGAATTATTGTGGGAATAGGACACTCTGACATATTATAATTGTCCTATCCCCACAATAAAATTTCCATTATTAATGTTTTCAATGCACATGCTTCGAATTATGCCTCATACTTTTTTGATCATGTCTGGATTATAACGTATTTTATTACAGGCGACTTCGATATCTCCTCACTTCTTTTTTCAGATGAATATCCTGAACATTTCAAATTACTCCAAATGAAACTATCAACAGGATTGAAATCTGGTGATCTAACGGACCAGGAATGCAGTCCACCCCTGCTTATCCACAGATTTGTAAAGTAATAATCTCAAGATTATCTGAACATTACTCTGAAATGGGATGGAGCTCCATCTTGCTGAAAATGCATTCCTGCAGTGTGCGAACCTTCGAGTCATACAGGAAGTTGATTTTGAAGAAAACTTAATTAAAGATCACATGTAAGCCGTCTTGGTAGGACGTGCGGTCTAAGGTCTAATTAATCGATTTTTATTAACGCCCGTTTGTTGAAGATTTGTATTGTGATATCGTATGCATGTGGATTCTCTTCAACCCGTTCATGCAAATTCCTCAGATTGAAGGTATCAGTTGTAAAAATTTATTTTGTACTTGAAATAACCCTTGTGGGATACAATAGATACAAATGAATTTCTCTCAATCAAACCTTTTTTCAAATAGAATATTGAAAAATGCAAATATTTTATCAGTTCCAAAAAAAAATTTATTACAATGAACCAGTTTTCTACGAAATTATTGGAATTCCAATATTCAATTTGAGCTTCCCCTGAAGCTCTTTTCTAATATCTCAAAAAAATTCCAAATTTTTGATATTGAATCTCAGCTTGAAAGAATTCCCAAATTTTTAAAATACGGTCCTGGAATTTTTCGGGAAATTAAATGTGAATCGTTCGACCTGTGGAAGGTCACTATACATTCCAACTATCAACCGAATATACCGGTTGGTTCAAAAGTTATTAGCAATTGAAATTTTTGGTTAATACATGAACCACCCTGTATCTCATTTATGGAATGGATTAGACCTTACATATATGGGTTTTTTGGACTCGCCTAGGGTAGTTCTAGCTCAGGTTGCTGTATGTTCATTTACCAATGAAACACCCTGCATAATCATCGATCTACTCAGAAATTATTAGTATTGTATGTAAAGTAGGACAATTGACACGGTTCTATGCAGAAGTAGCAATAATCAATAACTTAGGGTTAGGGGTTAGGGAGTACTTAACTACTTCTATGTTTTTTCATGGATGCCTTCGTTAGAGTGTACTAAATTGAAATAAGACCACACTGCAAGTACTACCTTTCGAAAAAAAGACATATCAGAATGGTTTCACTCAGTAGGAAATACTGAGATACCAAACATATAAAAACATTCAGTGCAACAGATAACCTCTTCTTTTCTTTCAAGTCGGTTGAAAGAAATAGAAATCATGAGGTGTCCGGAAATCCTTTTGTTTATTCTGAACGATGGCAATATCAACAACAATTTGGGACAAGAAGAACCTTTGTTTTGGTGCTTACTGTATAATTCATATAAAATCACCACTGCCATGTTATCTGTTTCTGACTATCCTATTGCTTTCATTTGTTGTACTTAAAATAAGATAATGTCAACGTCTTGTCTTTGAAACCCTTTTTCTAACTGAATATTAACTCAATTGGTAATTCGTGATGATATCGAGCACAACTATGAATAAATATTATTTGTTCACGTGAGATAATTTCATTCATTCATCAACTGAAAAAAGCATTGCATTTCACCGAAGTTTCAAGTATATATTTCTACAGCCTAGGAAAATGACAATGACTTAGATGGATGTCTGAAAGTGAAAATCAAACCAGAACAGCAGGTCGTTTCCGAATTAAAACAATCCTTGACCGTAATCAGCTACGGCCGCGCATCTGTTCCTGGCAAAATCACATCCAGGTTTCGAAAAACACGAAAAAAATCACATCACTCTCGAACTGTCCACACCGAAACAGATATCGTCAGGTTTTTCTAGCCGAACAGAAATTTTCTATCGATCCAAGGCAGAAATTACACAACAACCGCATTTCGAACAATTAAAACGAATTTTCCGACGGAATGAAAGCGCACGACTTCGGAAAGCTAGAAATAACCGAAGTGATCTCTGCTCGAACGTCGGTCGTGTGGTAATAGGCAGAAAGCCAGGTGCTTCTGATGTGGTAAATCCGTCGGTTGTTCCAAGAGATCAACAAAATATTGATTCTCGGGTATGGTGGTTCCTATCAGCAACGTAATTTTAGAAGCTTAGTGTATCAAAGATATTTTCTGACTACAACCCCAACTGAGATTCTTCATATAATAGGTGTACAACTTTGGTTCCGCCTTTATTGTAAACAACTGATAGCATTGGCGGCTTTAGGGGGTGGCGACCGGGGCAATCGCCCGGGGCCTCGCTCTTGGTGGGGCCTCGCGCGTAACAACCCGAGCAAATTTTGATATTGATTTAGATCTCTTATTATTTATAAAGGTTTGAAAGTAAGGTAAATTCGAAAAAAGTTAGTTCAGAACAAAATTGAAGAAACCGTTTTGTAGTTTTTGAATATTGCGCTTTGTTGGAACGTCCAAATGGGTAATTGAGGCATCACATGTCCGATCCACCAGATCAGTAGGTATAAAAGAACGCACACAACACAATTAGGGTGAAAATTATCCAAGAATTTAGGTACAATGTTTACTTATCCCAGATGTTGGAACCTCATAAAATATTTATAGTCCTGTTGACCGTTCTTTGGCGGTCACTTTGAAATATTCGTTGAATTATCGTCTTATAAATGAATTCATTCCATAGTAGAGAACTACGGAAGGAGGAGAGCGAAATCTGTTTTTTTCAAACCTAGTGATTAGAGATGAGAATATTGGCTTCAGTTTTGTTATATTCTATTTTTTGTGATGGAAAATTTCCATTGTTTTCGGTTCTTCATTTACATTCAGAGGTCATATTCACATTTTTCGAATAACTTAAAATTTTTCTTGTCATTGAATTGAGAAATTAATTCAATTCGTTAGTTTCTCAAGCCGTTCTTCTCAGTGTGGCTCTTGTAAGTATAAATTTGGATACCAACTATCCAATGAATTTATCCAATACATAATACTTCATTCAGTAAATCGGAAACTCAGAAGTATTCAAGTTGCAAAACACTACTACGAACTGCTCTGAGCTTTAGGACTCAATACAACTGGGACTTCACGTTCACACCCACAATCAAACTCATAATTAGTGGCTCCCTTATCGCTCGGATAATCCTATGAAAAGTCATATATGGTGGATTTTGCAGAGAAATTTTAGATAAAAATATCGTAAAAAAACCACTGTTTCCAATAGAAATATACATACAAGATGGCGCCATTTCTCAAGAAACTTTCTATTCAGTTCATCTGGATCATCAAAATGAACAGTTTCATTTTTATGGTCTTCTCTTCGAAACCGAGAATTCCTTTTCAAAATACCTTATAGTACTTTCATCATTCATCATCACCATCTGTGGGAATTCCACTACCCGTTTCTTTTTCAACCCCCGGTGTAGATCCAAAGACTGATACTTGTGGTTCAATTATATATTAGTTTGGTTCATTAGAACGGAATGAATAAACGGGTCATTTTCATAGTGAAGAACCGAAAAAGTGTGAAAAAACTGTGTGTTACTTAAAAATTATTTCTGACACTCTGTGCGAAATTCAACAAGATTTTCGAAATGAGTTCGCGTGATCGAGATGCCGGTAGAAAATTCGAGTCGGGTAGTTCAAAAAGAAAACGAGCAATCAAAAGAAAGCTTGACAGGCGGAGGATGATTTATTCACAAACATATTTAAGGAATTCGATGACACATTATCGGCTTCCAGCCCTTGCTATTCTATCAATAGAAAATGACGTAGCTCATTCGATCGATTATGATACTTCAATTAAAGATTTCAGTGCTAGGAAAAGCCGTAAACATGAATTTTAAATTTATCTTTTCGGTATTTGTTAATTCTGTAAATCTTCCAAATTTATATTATATTTATATGTTATATTATATTATATTTTAATTAAAACTCAAATTTCATATCTTTATAAAATATAAGTCAATAACCTACACAGAACAATCGGTCTTAATTTCGCATCACATACTTTTCACGAAGGAAAAAGGGCCTCGCGAAGACTACCCGCCCGGGGCCTCGCAATGGCTAAGGCCGCCCCTGACTGATAGTACATTTATGTTTAAAAGTATTGTCCATCGCTGGCCACTAATTTCTCCAATCTTTGATCCCACGTTGAAAAAACTGGCCATCATTTGATCGATATGAAAAATGGTGTAGCGAGAAGAATATCGAACATATAACAAGCGAAAAGCTTTTGTTGGTTTATTTCAAGGTATTGAGCGAAACACAAGAGCCCTCATCACTTTGGTGTTATTATTCAATGTAAAGAAAAATAATATCGATAAAAAGAATGTCGATATCAAGAAATATTTCAATTTAATTGCATTCCTAAAACAAAAATCAGAAGTGTAAAGGACAGGTATTTAACAAGGAGGAAATAGCAGGATTTTTATTGGAGGCTTCTGACGAGAGATTTCTATGCACGAAGGTAACCTATCGACATTCTTCCGAGAAAAGAATTATGATGGAATAATTATTTCATGTCGGCGGGCCAGAATCACAAACCTACTTGTAGAAAATGTAAAAGACGAAGGATTATGTTTTCATATCATCATCCCAACTTGCAAGATAAAGACGAGAAAAGAGTTTTTTGTAACGTCAGGGAGCAATGAAAGGCTGAATCACGTGGAAATTATCCGAAAATATATCAAATTGAGACCAAGAAATTGCGTTCATGAACGGTTTCTCATTTTTTTATAAAGCAAGAAAATGCACGAAGCAGCCCGTTGGTGTGAATACTATAGGTAATCTTCCAAGCCTAATTGCACAATTTCTGCAATTGCCTTATTCAAAGGAATATACTGGACATTGCTTTCGGAGGTCTTCAACTCGATACAGGAACTGATCTCTTAACAGTGAAACGACACAGTGGATGTAAACACAGCCTTCTCTCTATAGACGGCTGTGATGTAAATCAAATACTGTCGCTGAATGATATATTGAAAAATCTGAAGCAAACAAAAAACGTACCGCAATGGCAACTCTAGGTCTTAACAAGAAAGTCTTTCTCGAACCAAAGAATATTGCCTCTACTTCTAGGGACATAAGTCCAGCGACATCCGCAGATGATGTTTATAATCATAATATTTCTAGTGGAGTGTTAGGTCAGTGATCGTTCCCTATTCTATTTCAAATTGCAAAGATTTTGTTATTAATGTGTATAATAATAATGATAATAAATAATTCTAATAATCGTCCCCTGGATAACTTTCGATTTGGAATTCTGAAATTCTTTGATAGGATTGTTATTTCTTTGGTTCTTATTACAGCACAAGTTTTGTAATGAATTCATTGTGAGTTAATGAAGGTTGTGAGTGTCAAATATCAATCATTATCTGACAGTTGTAGATAATAATATATTCTAAAACAAGTTGCAGAATGAGCTCCTATTCCAACACGAATGCGAAATTCGAAAACGAGCGACTAACAGTGAGTTATTCCTCGTTTTTACAAATTTTTTTACACTAAACTCAAAATAACAAGCTCTTTCAAAATCTGTAAAAATATATAGGGTGTCATATTTAAATTAAAGGAGTTGATGGCATTTTCGGTTAAACCGGAAGTATATTATTATCAAAAAAATGTACATCAGATGTGCTCCATTGCACTTATCTGCAAATTTTCATAAATATCGTCCTTTTCGTTTAAAAGATATTTACTTGGTTCCATACTTTATCCCAACCCTGTATGTATTCTGTATGTATTTGAAATCAACAATTATTAATACAATAGATTAGCAATCATCCAGAAGTTTTTCCACTAATGTTGTTAGAATACTCAAAAAAGCTACTATTCAAGTTTTCATGTAATCTTACATGTAATAATGAGCCTGATTATCTATTAATTCTGAATTGAAATTGGTTCTCAATTCCATTACTACTCGAGGACTTTCTTGTGCCGAAAAATGCCAATTTCTTCTGTTGAAAATTTCCTGTTGACAAAATTTTGCCTCATCTGTCCAGATGATTTTCGGTAACAAATCAGGAGCCTCATCATAAAATCTTCACAAAATGAATTAATTAATAATTATTTCGGAAACTGTGCGTATCTGCTGAACTAATGTAGGTGTCATTCGATAGTATTTGGTATACTCTATCGTGGTGGGACCCTCTGTATGATAATTCGTTGAAATTAGGTAGTATAGAGCTTCAAGAAGTAAAATAACAACATACAGAGGGTGTTCCACTTACAATGAAAAGGAGGTACTTTTCTTGAAGAAACCATTATTGATTTTAAAATTTCATGAATATCTTTGGAGTAATGTAATAATTTATGGAGGGGTAGTTTTTTCTAACCCCATGTATCGTAGGGGATTTAAAAAAGAGTGGTACTTGTACTACATATAGATTGATAAAATCTTTGAAAATTGATGTACCTGAGTGTTTTTGTTCTGTAGATAGTATACTGAAAAATCTAGCTCTGTCGCCCCTTCGGGACGCCACTGGGATAATTGTTTTCATTCATACCCATCTTGTTCGAAACTATTTCATAACATTGACACTTCTATCTCGAAAACGAAGCTAATTATTCCAAGGTATCATAGGTTTGAGAGATTCTTTTTTTCAATCCCGATATATAGGACTGTTTAACCTTGGATTTCCTGTAGAAATTCTATCTGAAGGAAAAGATAGTCTGCCGTGTTGCCCCAAATTCGCGATCAGAATGATTCGTAATCTCATTTTCAGGTTATTTATATCCTTTCAGGTTTACTATGATATTGTGAAGACCTCCTTGAAAATTGAGCACAGGTATAAATACCAATGTGAACGTGAAAAGATTTCAGTGTCTTTGATCATAATATCCAGTATGAACTGATTGGAAATTTGAGAAAAGCATGATTTTTATTGCGCGGGTAAGGATTCAATACTCGTAAGCTATGTATATAGAATGGAGTTCAACTTTCACCTCAAATTTTCGATATGTAAATATGAAAATATTCATTGGATGGTTTCAAGTAAGCAGAAGTCCTAAGAGTTCACACGATTTTTCCTATACAGAGTTTCATTCGCAAATTGGATTCCTCTAGAGGCATTTATATTGAATTTGTTGAAATTCCAAATCTTATTTATCTTCGGTATCAGATTGGGTTTATCCCTTTCAGAGCGAGGAAACAAAAATACGGATTTCATAGAGATTTATTGCATTTGGTAATGAGAATATAGGACTTTAGGAGATTGTAAAATCTGCGAACAGACCACGGCACTTGGTTGTGAAAATAAATGTACGTACGCGACTTAACATGTTAAGTTTCACTCTTCACAAAAGTAATTCTGTATTTCAGTATCGTAATCATTACAGTACTGACTACTGAAAGCAGTCCTGTCAATTCAAAATACGAATCTGTCATTTTTCGTATCAGTCACACCAACTGCCAAGATACAATACAAAAGTCACTGGGATGTATAATTTTAGTTTTTCATTGAATTTCGACAGTATCTCCCAAAACTTGACTGAAATAAAGAAAATATCGTCGATGGACGCTCCTTTTCCATCATTTTTCATTTCGAACATTACATCATGTATCACTTGTAGAAGCCAGGAAATTCGATCAAGAACTTACAAAGTGAACCCTCTGAGCACATATTTATTTTTTTTATTTCATTCGTATGACTGATCGTTGACAATTCTTCCCTTGAAGAATATAGGAATTCTCAGGCAGGAAATTAAGAACAATATTTGAAAAAAAATTATCTAGTCAATATCACAGCAGAGAATTGTTTATATTTTGTTTTTAATTTAAATTGTTGCATATACAAATGCAGGGTGTCCCACCGGATATGTCCATTAGAAGTTCATCGGGAAATAATAATTCTATCACTTCCAAATTTCTTATCAACTTTCTCATTTCAAATGAAACACCCTGTATATTATGACTTTTTCAGATATATCTTGGAATGCCGCATTCATTTTATGTATCATTCTCTATAGCCATCTAGATTCGTTTTCGAGTTATTCACTGTTTATTGAAAAAAATTTCAAATTGAGACTTGTAGAACACTGAGAATTCAATTAAAGTGCAAAGCACAATCTCAGATCTATTTTTTGAAATGGGTTAAAGAAAAGAGATTCGACGTTACCCTGTAGAAAAAATAACGTTTTGATATACTGGGAGGTGAAATGAAAGTGTCAAATTTGGAATTCAAAGAAAGACAAAAACTCGATTTTTTTCTAATGGAAACCATACTTTTTTCACTCACATATTAATCTGTGAGGTAAAAACAGGTTAAGTTTATCAGGGATTCCCTTTATCTAAAATGTACCATTTTCGAGATATTCAGGAAAAACTGTTAGAGTGTCAAAGTTTGAATTCTGAAAAAGGCATAAATTCCAGTTTTGCAAATGGAAATAGTATTTTTTTTCACTCACATTTCAATTTGTGAGGAAAAAATAAGTAGATTTTTTTAAGGGTTCCCTATATCAAAAATGTACCATTTACGGGATATTCAGAAATAGCTTTAGCTACGAGCCAAATAGTGAGGTATCAAATATGATCTATGTTCGCCCTTTTATAAGAATCTGTACAACTTTATTCAAAATAATCCAGGTTTGTTCCAATTCAAGAATTTAGCGAGCAATGTATTTGCAGAATTCTGTCCCAGAATAAATAAGGAAATCCACCAACCAAGAAATATGGAGAAAATGCGAAAAATGTTTGAAAGTAGGTGAACGAAATTTTGAAAATGTGTTATGATTCAATTTTTTTTCTGATATATGTGAATAAAAGTTCGAGAAGTTTCATGACTTGTTTTGTAAGTTTTCCATTACAATCTGAGCTTTCGATATTAATGTCATATTCTCCAAAAAAAAACTTAGTGGTCGTTTACTTTGAACAATTAAATGATTTTTGAGGAATATCAACAACAGAAGCATGAAAAAATATTTCGAATAAAGTCATCGATTTTTATGAAAGGGTGAGCATAGATCATATCATATCATGCTCGTAGCAGTTATTTCTGAATATCTCGGAAATGGTACATCTTAGATATATGGAACACTCAATAGACTCCACCTATTTTCACCTCACAAATTGATATGTGAGTTAAAAAAAATAGGGTTTTTGGCTTTTCTTGAATTCCAACTTTAACACTCTCATTTTACCTCCCATTATATCAAAACGATATTTTCTGTACAAAGTGACATCGGACATCGAATATCTTTTCGGTAACCCATTTCAAAAAACAGATCTGAGATTGTGCATTGCACTTTCATTGAATTCTCAGTGTTCTACGAGCCTCTATTTGTAATTTTTTTAATAAGCAGTGAATAACTCGAAAACGGCTCTAGATGGCTATAGGGAATGATACATAAAATGAATGCGGCATTCGAAGATTTATCCGAAAAAGACATAATATACAGGGTGATCCATTTGGAATAAAAAAGTTGAAACCATTTCCGGTGAAAGCGGAAGACATCGATATTTTAGAATATATCATATATAAAGGTCTTCTTGGCTTATATCGTCACACAAGATTTTAAATTGATCGAATAATTATTTCTCCATAAATTTCTAATTGGCACTCCCGTTGAGACACCCTGTATATTACATGTTTTTAACGCTATGCACTCCCAATTTGTCAAAAATACTTCAATTATTGTGAATTGTATTCTTGATTGCTCATCATATTCGGCAAATAAAGAATAACTTCCTAACAAACTTTTTAGTTGGAAGGAGTTGTCCATCCACAGACATCGACCATTCAGCTGCAGGGTCGTGGAATACAAGATAATTTTTTTTAATGAATGAATAAAACTTTCTCAAAATGTAATTAAATCTTGATTTAAAAATACAACACTGCTGAAGAATTGAATTGAAAATATTTTTCTTTTTAGGAATAACACTTCCAATGCCATCGAGTATATTTTCATGATTATGAATGAACATTAATTATATCCCACTCACAGAAATAATTATGTCGATCATCAGCTGCAGAGCCAAACATATTTTTCGGGTTGCACACGTGAATAACTTATTTTAATTTACGTCAGAACAAGACTCGGATATATAAATGGAATAAACTGCATTTTTCGTTTTTCAGAAGATTTCCAAACATCGAGATCATAAGAAGAAATAAGTGTATATTCTGTGATCGTCAAATAGATATTTTTAGTTACTCCTTGTAACTGGAAATTGAGGAGACACTGGACTTTCTAATCCTGCTTAGGTGATAATAACTCTACAACGGCGTATAGAAGCAGTTTTTTTTGTTCGTTTCAATTGGTTTTGTTTCAGAGACGAAAGGTGAGAAAACAAAAAATGTTTCGTGAAATATTACCATATCTCTCGGCACAATGAAGAGATTGGAACAGCTCTTCAGAAAGTATTATAAATGACCAAATGCCAATTATATACAAAACAATCACTCACCTACTTTTTTTCATGAACAAAAAAATTGTTTTCAATAAGGTTGAAAAACCATTTTTTCTTCTTACTCAAGAATATTTCCATGAAAACTTTTGTATAAATTTATTAATACTTGGTATTGCAATTTTTTTTCGTCAACCAGTTTATTTCGAATCACGTCGAATCAGAAGATTTCTATTTCTATCCGAACTCGAAATGCAACTATTTATCCTGCTGATGAAAATAGGTATCTGGGAATTTCAGGAGAATCGAGAAATTGACATAAATAAAAATCAGATGTGATAAAACAGACATTGACTTATTTACGATCACAGCATTCCGAGAGGACTGACACCGAAATATGTTCAATCCGAGATATACAGCGATGCAGAATAGTTTATTGAATTGTTTCAATCAAAATCCGGTAGTATATCATAACTCTCGATTGAGTTAAAAGCTACGAGACTAACGCATTGATCCTCTATTACCCATAATTCAGTCAGAATTCGAATAACCAACATGATATATACATCAGTTCCTGGATTGCTAACAAATCTAAAAAGCTCGTGAAAAACAGACTGATATGATGAAGTATGCTGATCTGATTCAAGTTGTTCGAGTTTATTTGAAAGTTTCTATTGTTTTACACGGGGTAACATTAATCTTGCATATTCAACAAGTAATTTATTTGAGAGAAACGGTAAAGAATAGATTCACCTTGATGTTTGATTATTTATAGAATGCACATACAATTGGCGAAAAACCGCTAATATATATCTTCTTTGATAATGTTGAAAATACTGAAACACAAAGGCAGATGATCCACCAATAGTAGTTGGAAAATAATGCTTTGGGTGCCCTGAATTGAATCATGAAGATAGCTGAATTGAACCAATATGGAATTGTGGAGTTTTTCTTCTGGAAGTTTGCGCGAATCTTTCGATAACTTGCGTTTGCTTTTAGTTTTCTTCATCGTGGGAATTTTAGATACATGCCTATAAATTTTTTTTATGTTTTTATAGGTAATTGTTGAATATTAATTGTGATCATTTTTTGATATTATTTTAGGTAGTGAGGATTTTCAATTTTCTGCTCTCACTTGTATCTGATGCACAGAATCTGCATAATATAGTTTACAGTTTAAGCTGGTAAAATTTCAAGGTAGAAATTCACAGGCAACTTTTTCTTGATAAATTCAAAGGTGCCTTGAGTTTTTTGATGCATGTTGAACTCTGAAAGTTACAGGGTGATTTTTACGTTTTCGGGGATACTCTCTTATGATAATTGAGCCGGTCAGAGTAAAAGTGGTATAAGTCAAAAATTCCGAATTTTCTAGTTATACCGATATTTGCGTACATAAGGTTGCATATAATTCTTCTAGTAAGTGGTATAAGTTAAATCATCGTTTTGACCGAGTATGTGAAAAGCTTTTCCATACCTATCAATGCGATTTTTAATCAATTGCAACGTGAAACCTTAATTTCCCAACATTTCACTCAATTGGAGTGATACCACTTTTCCTCTGAGCCACTCAATTTCAAGATGAAAAACTGTCTTTGATCAATATTTTCACGTGGAAAGTTATCCATCTCTCTCTGGGCTACTATTCCAAAACGAATGCGAAATTCGAAAATGAGTGACGAAGGAGAGAGTTTTCGAACGCATGAGTGTTCGAATTGCCTTCTGCAACGAGCATTAGACGTTATTTTCTCTATTTCAGTGAAGTTTCTTGAAATCCTCTTGGAATTCAAAGAAAAATTAATGTTTTATGCACTACACCATTTCCAATTGTAATTCAGAAATTGTCAATTGACATTCAGAAAACATCACCTGTATTTCAGATTAGTCAACTGTATATACTTCAGAAAACATCAAATGTATTTCAGATTAGTCATTTGAATTTCCGAAATAATCAATTGTATTTCAGAAAACATCGAATGTATTTCAGATAACACACTCAATTGAATTTGAGATATGGTCAATTATATTTCCGAAATGGCAATTTGAAATTCATTTAATACGCACATTGACACCAGATTGCATTTCAAAAAATATCAATTGTAGGTGATTCAGAAATAAAACAATGATAATAAACGAACTTTAACTTTCACGTGAAACATTCAATCTTTAACACAAAACTGAAAAAATTTGGAGCCATACAGACATGTCTGCCATCGCAATTGAATCTTAGCTCGGTCAATAATATTTTCCAGGTACTTTAGTCTTTTTTCAATAAACCCCGGTGGCACACTGTTTGGAATTCTGAGGTTTTTTTTACTTAAGTTCTTATTTTCGATCATAAAATTTCAATTGGATTGAGCATGGGAGAATAAGGGCTCATCCGCAGCAGTACTGCTACTGTTTGGGTGATTACGGTCTCCAATCTCGAATGGCATGCAGCATTATCACAGACGATCACTCAATCTGATAACTGGTTCCTCATATCTTGTTGCAACAAACCCTCAACCCATTCATTTGCTGAAAGAGCTGTGAATGAACCTCGTAGTCGCTCCATGGCTAATACACCAGCTACAGATACTGTTGTTAATTGCATCTCCAATTAGATGTGCTCAATTTGAGTAATTTTCATTAGGTGTTATGTGCTTCCTGAAGCTATGGTGTTAGGTGAGGAATCGATTGAGAGGGTTTAGTATATTTTTACTAAAATCCAGTGTTGAAGAAAAGAAGGAGCCAGCACCAAGAGATTTTACCAGATTATATTGGTTTTATTCATACATGGAAACAGACCTGATTGAATATGATGATATATGATTGATGTCAGTGAGTATATTATAAGAACTTCGCTCGCCTTCAGCTCGCTCTGTTCAGTTCTGTTTCATACACGGTGGCATCCCATAGGACCCACGTGACGACCCTTGCTCGAACAACATAGGGATGAGCATGCTGCGCAGTATTAATTACCTATATGAACATTCACTCACCTTTTTACTGGACTTGAATACCGCACATCTGAAGACATTGGAGGATCCTTCCCTAGCTATATAACTGAAGATCTTCATGTCCTGGGAGTCGTGGGACACGTAGAAGATCCTGTAGATCGGGTGGGCCAGCAGGGTTGATTTACCGTCGTCCTGCCACTGTTTCCGCTGAAAACATAATGAGGGATCAATAACACCGAAGGATTCTTTCATGTGGACGAGGCGGTCACTGGGGAAATTACACGGTGACGAGCAGGATTGCTTTGATTCGGTCCTCTAGGGCGTGATCCAATCGACACAAAAGTTGAACGGTCGGTCTACAGAATTCCAATATACAACGAAAAGAGGTGGAAGAGAATTGGAGTCCAAGAGAGAATCGTCTCGATAATCCAGTTAGCCGGGATATAGCCAGTACCCAGTGGGTAGAAGTGGAGAAAACAAGGTCATTGGGTTGTTAAACAAGTTAGAATCCCAGAGGACAAATCAGAGGATTAAATTAAAAACAATAGGAAGAGGCGACGCAATGATTGAAAAACAATTCGATGCAGCCATCTGACAGGGAGATTATATTGAATAAAATATTGTTAAAGCGGAAGAAGTAAATCGAACTTCTATCTTGGGTTAAATGGGGTGAGTTTTTAGGGTTTGAAACTATTTTTTTGTAATTTATGGCTGAATATCCATAAGGAGAATATGTTGTCTAATTTCCAGGCTACAGGGTGATTTCCTAATTTGGCCAAATATAGGGACATACAAAGTTCATATGCAGCAACTGAAAATCATTCAAAACAGCTTCTTGAAGATAATATATAGTAGGGAATTATTCTACTCCACAAGGAGACTGAGGAAGTGCCTGTTCTTGAGCTGAAAAAAAATTATATATTCAGGGTAGCAAGCCTGCAATATAAGAAGGGGAGTGATTTGAACTTGATTTAGCATTCTCACGATACGAGGCATAGAAAATACTTCATGAATTCTGTACCGCGAGGACTTCAAAGACCATTGGGCAGCATTTTTTTTGTTTTGTTGGTCCGAGGGCGTTTTCCTGTATACCGCAGTCACTTAGGAACCTCAACAGTGTACCGTTGTTCAGAAAAAGGCAGAGCAATTGGCTGAAGCTCTTACCACTTGAAGAGTTGATGATGAAGGTTTTTTTCATCTGTTTTTGTTTTATTTTTTTCATGATGTGATTGATTTTGGTTTTACAAGATGAAAGGTCCGAGTAATTACCTAGTTTAGTTTGTATTTGTTGAAATGATTTTAAAAAGTTGTTTGTTCCCATCACAAGATTCATCTTTAAGGAAAGTAATTTTGTATTTCCAAATTTGCCTTTATGTGATTCTTGGGAATAAAGTTATTATTATTATCATATTATTGGGCTATAACTTTCGCACTGTTGCAACTACGCTCTGGAAATGAAAACACCTTTTTTCAGAATTTTTCGCAGGTGCTGTCGAAATTCTAGTGCCGAGAAAAAAATTTGCTCATTATCTTTCGTGAAAACTGTGATATTGTTAATTATTAAATAATCTCCTTCTTCAAATACTGTCCATTTGCTTATTATGTAGATAAATCATAAAAAAACAGAAATTTTTTTTGGGGTCTGTAAGACAATATTATATCAAACAATTTAAATTAAATTTGTGAAATATTAAGTTTTATGGCTTCGCCATCAAGACAATCAAAACCTCTTTTGATTTTGTTGATCGAAAAATGTTTTTTCGGAATTTACGATATATAAACTCGGAAGTAGGTATAGCATGATATGCACTGCGCAAAAAAATTAACGCACATTATGGAAATCTCAAATTTATTCTACAACTGAAGGTGTTCTCAATGATAATTATTTTTATTAGATTTATGCATGCATATGTTATCCACTTTCAACGTTTTTCTTCAATACAGATTTTTTTCCCAGCAGGAATGAAAAAAGATGATATTATCTGATTTTGAATGTATTAGCTCCATTCAAAAATCAGTTATTCTCGATCAATTCTAGTGATCAATAGTTTTTCTTTCGTTTAATTTTCCACACTCGATAGCTATGCAACGCGAAACACGCAATTTGACCCAAGAGGAATGTGCCCAAGCGGTTATTTTGCGAGAAGAAGGGTGGACATACACAAGAATTGCAGAAAGGTTTGGAGTTTCCCATACAAGTGTGTCCAGAATGTTGCAGCGATTCAGGAAGACAGGTATGAATGTCCGAAGACCAGGACAAGGTACACCACGGGTAACAACTTCCACTCAAGAACGTTATTTGAGAGTTTCTTCGTTGAGACAACGGTTTGCAACCGCTCGCATCCTTCAAAATCAGCTTGAGCAAACTCATGGGGTGCAAATTAGCACTCAGACAATAAGAAATCGCTCAGAGAATATGATTTAAGGCCTCGTGTTGCGGCAAGAGCGAGTAATTTTCTTCGGGGAATCGATTGGGCTCATTAGATTTTGGGTCCGATGGTGTCTCATGCGAGGTATAAGGTACAACTTTGATTTTTGAAAAAAACAACGCAGCATAGGGCTCAAAATGGACAAAAAAATTCAGATATAAATGTCCCGCTGAATCCGAATCTGAAATTAAAAAAAGTTTGCTTTTGAAATTTCAAAGTTGGGCCTCTTACCTCGTATGAGACCCTTTTGGACTCGAAATTTGAAGGGCTCAATCGATTCACCGAGAAAAAAATACAAAGGACCTCAGTATCAGAATATGAATTTTTGCATCCTGTTCTTAATAAACAACCCAGATTTTTTTAACAAAAAATTTGGCCTCATATCTCGTAAAAAGGCCCTCTTGGGCCCAAAATCTGATTCGACTATTCGATTCATCGGGAGAAATTACTGAAGATCCCAGTGTCAGAATTACGATTTTCTACTGTGAGCGAAATAAATTCCCTAGACTTCTGAACCATCCGTATATAAGATGATTGACAACTGTAATACTGACCATTTTCATCTCGAAATTGAGCGAAAACATTAATAAAAACTAAGGTCTCAGTTTTTAAATTGTTACAACTACGACCGACTCGTAAGTTTTATTGTGTCTATGTCCACATTAGTTCCTATCTGGGAATTGCTTTACTAAGTGTCTGAGATATTCCCAAATGACACAGCATAAATCTTTGAACTTCTCCTAACATCTAGCTCTTTTCAGTGGGAAGGGGAGTTTTATAAGAGAATAGACGGTGTCGCCATTTGAATCCTGCAATTGCAAATTTTTTTCGAACAATATGCTACCGAAACAGCATCGATGAAACCATCTACATTACGTCATGTAGATGATACTTTTGTCCTTTGGAATTATTGAGATGGAAAATTTCAAGCTTTCCCAACTCAAACCATGTTAACAATTGGCACCCAAATGATCAATTCACTATGGGAATTGAAAAAAAAAGGTACTTTACCTTTTTTAGACGTTTCAGTAACTAGAAACGTTTCAGAAACTAGGACACACGAAAAGTCAACAGAAACGAGGAGTTATCGAAACACTAGTAGAGGGAGTTTGACATTTATGCGAGCCAGAATTTCGCCAATGGATAAAATGCCAAAGAAATTCAAAGGGCAATAAGACCAAAAATTTCCACACGTGATGATAACACATCACAACTTACCCCCAATGGAAAAGCTACCTTACCGTACATCCCTAAGCTAAGGTTACAGATAGAATTGGCAGAATACTGAAAAGGCACAAAATCGAGACCCTTTATAAGCCCACTCGAAAACTTTGATAAATCATCAGAATTACCAAAGACAAAATCGTCTCACTTTCATAATCGCCGTTTTGAAGCGTTGAAATCATTCTCGGCACGTTCTTTCACTATTGGCGGCCTCACCATACGTATTCGTGAACAGGTATCGAAACAGAAAATTAAAACCTCCAACAAATGACGAGAATTCGGCTCGTTAAGTGACATCATTAATCGAGAAAAACTTTATGATGCAGACACAAAGTGACTAATATTTCGATGGCGTTATGTTAACAAAAACCTGAGCTTATTGTATGACATCTAACATCTATTTATTTCAACTACCACTTACCGCTACAGCCAGCTATTGCAAAACGGCAGAAGCAAAGTGGTACGCCTAATAACATCATTTATTCAGCAGAAAAATTTAACATTTCCTTCAAACACCATCAGAAAAATAAATATTCAGAGAAACGGCAAAAAATTCCGGTGGAAGAGAGAAAAGAAGTAAAAGTCAGAATTCATTAATTTTCAGAACGAAAAGAAGTTTCAAAACCATTCCAAGACATTCGATATTCATTATTCTCAGAAAGAAGGCAGTTTCAACGAATAATCCATTAGCGGGCAAATAAAACAAGGAAATACTCTCAAGTTTCTCGAACGAAAAGATATCTGAGGATGACAGGGCATACATTTTTATTAGAGCTTGAACTCCACATCTTTTCGCTGTCGTAAAATAATCCAGGAAAATTTATTTGACTCTGGACGGTCTTCCTTGTGGGAAATTTCCAGAAATGAGATTTTCGCGCTCGCCTCCTTTTTGCGAGCAGAGGGAAGTTCGACTTCGAATTTATGGCTGCGCCTTTTCAATATCCGTCAATTTCACAACCGTTTACATAGTAAGCGGAATGAAAATGTACCTACAATTCTCAGGAAGTTTACACGGGTAAGTATCCTTAATGCATTCTCCTATTGTCAATTTTCGTACACACAAAAAATACAAATCCTTGTAAATTGAACTGTCTGTTTTTATAAGGGTTGTATTCAATATAAAAAACACTTCTTCGTCAAAGATACGAGACAGTTAATCAAACATTCATGTAAATTGAACTGTCTGTTTTTAAAAGGGGTGTATTCAATATGAAAAACACTTCTTCGTCAAAGATACGAGACAGTTTATCAACATTCTTAGAATTACTTCTTTTAGTCGTGCGTAATATGCTTCTTACAACTCTTTTTATATAATATACTATAACGATGTTACGATTTTCCCGAAAATCGTCGAGTTGGAACTTTTGTTTTGGTATTTTTACAATAATTGTTCAAATAATTAATATACAGAAAAAGTTGAAAAGTTTACGAGTTATAAGAGATGATAAGACTGTAAATTCCAACACTCTACTTCAGTGAACTCTCAAAGTTAATGTTTCGAAAATATATGAAAATTATTCATTTGATAATATTACTGGCGTTTTATTGGCACACACGTTTCCAACTTTGTTCTTTTCACTTTCGACCCAACGCACCTCCACAAAAAAGTTCAAAGGAGTTGAATTCGATGATCGGAGTGGCCACTCTATGAAATCACGTCTTCCGGGATAGTTGGCGTTTAATAATTCTTGAAAAGGTCTATAAAAATGTGGAAGTGCATTGAAAAATTGCTTTTTTCGGGAATAGGATTGAGTGTTCTCGTATTAATCTTCGAATAATTGCTCAGTTTGGAGAATTTCCAAGTGTAATTGTCCTTTTATACTTAAAAAATATGTATCATTATATCTTCACCAAAAAAGGCTGTAACTCCCACCAGTAGCCACAACATACCATTTACTTACATAAAACAAGTTGAAGGAAGACGATAATTCAGAATGGTGAAAATAATAGATGTTATTGCTTACCTTCTTTTTTTTCCTGAGTGTCACTCTTACGCCATCAACAGAAATTTCTATCGTCACCTTTTTCTTCTTGATGCCTTTTGCTTTGAATTCGTACTGAAAGTGAACAATCAAATGAGTTCTTATCAACTGATTCTTTTATACTAATTCCGAAATCGGAATTCAATGACATCGAATGCGATGATATAAATAAACTTTTGTAGCGTCAATATTGGATGGAAAAAAAGAGAACACTGATCAAGAGAAAATATCATCTTGTAGATCACATCAAACTTCACTACTCTGTTTCAACGGGACGATGCTTGAAAAACATTTCTTTTTCTAAATTATCTGTTATATTTACTGGTCCACATAAATGGGGAAGTTCAGGAATGAGGTGAGAGTTTATATCGATTAATATTTTTTGTCTTTATCCTTTCTGTATTTTTCTATTAATTAATGTTTCTAATTATGACGAAAAATTTAAGCTTGATTTCGTTCATATTTCCTTCGAATCATGAAGTTTTATGGCCCACGATCAGGGTTGCTTTGAAATATGTTACTATGATGAAACCACAAGATTTCAATTCAACCTCCCTGAGGGAGTTTCTTTGAACACCCCGATACTAAAAAATTTGTTTTTTCCAAATGTGCCACAATAACACATAGAGTGGGTTTCACTAAACTTTGATTGCCCGATTTAGCAATGTAAATTGATTGGAGCCACCGAGATCAGTTGAAATTTCAAATTTCATAGATTGAAATTTACATAAGGTTTTTTGATCGCACAATCAAAGTTTCGTGAAACCCAGCATGATATACTAAAAATATTTTCTGTTTTAAAAAAGTATCAGGCATTCATTATCACAAAGAATGTATGAAAAAAAAATATTTCCGGAAAAATAAAGTAGGTATAAACTGAACTGAACTGATATTTTGTAATAATTGAAAAGAAATAGGTACCTATCAGAAAAGAATGAATAGGACTGAACTGTCAAGTCCTAACTTGTGAATAATTTGGTGATGAATATTATTTTCTCGTCGGTTACTTGTTGCCAGGAAAACTCAAGCTGAAATTTATTATACCGGGAGCTTTCTCTAAGATTTCTGAACCTGAACTACACTGCGCAAAAAAATTAACGCACATTATGGAAATCTCAAATTTATTCTACAACTAAAGGTGTTCTCAATGATAATTATTTTTATCAGAATTATGCATGCATATATGATGTTATCCACTTTCAACGTTTTTCTTCAATACAGATGTTTTTTCCAGCAGGAATAAAAAAAAGATGATATTATCAGATTTTGAATGTATTGGCTCCATTCTAAAATCAGTTGTTCTCTATCAATTCTAGTGATAGTTTGATTTTCTACACTCGATCGCTATGCAACGCGAAACACGCAATTTGACCCAAGAGGAATGTGCCCAAGCGGTAGTTTTGCGATAAGAAGGGTGGACATACATAAGAATTGCAGAAAGGTTTGGAGTTTCCCATACAAGTGTGTCCAGAATGTTGCAGCGATTCAGGGAAACAGGTATAAATTTCCGAAGACCAGGACAGGGTAGACCACGGGTAACAACATTCATTCAAGAACGTTACTTGAGAGTTTCTTCGTTTAGACAACGGTTTGCAGTCGCTCGCCTCCTTAAAAACCAACTTGAGCAAACTCATGGGGTGCAAATTAGCACTCATATAATACATCGCCTCAGAGAATATGATTTAAGGCCTCGTGTTGCGGCAAGAGGCCCAGCCCATCGAAGGGCGCGTTTGGATTTTGCGAGAGAGCATATCCATTGGGAAGAGGCCGATTGGGAAAGAGTTCTCATTACAGATGAGTCCAGATTCCGCCTCTACCATTGTGATCAACGTCCCTTGTATACAGATGTCCACATAAAAGATATGCTCAGTGCAATTTACTGAATACTACTGGCTTCGGGGGATTATGGTATGGGGTGGAATATCTTTGACTACTCCAGATCCAGTGGTCGTTGATAATGGAGCTCTGAATGCTGAGAAGTATATAAGGAACATTCTTGAAGAGCATGTAGTGCCATTTGCCCCATACATTGGTAAAAATTTCATTTTTATGGACGATAATGCCAGACCCCATCGTGCGCGCATCGTTCAGGAGTACCTTGAAGAGGTTGAAGTCTCTCGAATGGAATGGCCAGCAAGAAGTCCAGATCTCAATCCGATTGAGCAGGTTTGGGACAACCTCAATAGAAGGCTGAGAAGTTCAGAAAATCATCCAGCTAGTCTTAATGACTTAGGAATCCAATTCGGAGAAATCTGGGAAGGATTAGATGAGAACATTTTAAGATCACTCCTTTCGAGTATGAATCGTCGTTGCCGAGCTGTAATTGAAGCAATGGGTGGAAATACCAAGTATTAAATCACTTATCAGCATTTTAGTATTTTGAAAATTGTTCATTCCTCTTCTTTCATATAAGATTCGGTGAAATAATTAATTTTTCTTCCATTTAATGTGTCTTGTTTTTTTCAAAACCTTCCCGAAAGAACATATAAAATTAGTTATAATGTCAATGTAGAGTTAACTTCCATCAAAAATGAGATTTTCAGAATGTGCGTTAATTTTTTTTGCGCAGTGAATAATTGGCATATTTTCCTGAACCCCGATTTCTTTTGCGACATTTTCTAAAAGAAAAAACTGAGTTACTTAAAAATATTGAGCTTCATTGAACACGTTCAAAGTAATACCTTCTAAAAAATAATGAATCGAACAAAGTGTGTTGAAGTATTTGA
Organism: Hippodamia convergens; assembly: GCA_038502775.1. Taxonomy (NCBI): domain Eukaryota; kingdom Metazoa; phylum Arthropoda; class Insecta; order Coleoptera; family Coccinellidae; genus Hippodamia; species Hippodamia convergens. The sequence continues at coordinate 38,567,451 of CM076608.1, read as the reverse complement.
AATTTCGTTGCTATAGTATTCCTAGGATAATGTATTGTTGTATCAAAAATATTTTGGGAGCATGTGGTTTAAAAACTTATGGTTACAACAACAAAAGTTTGAGGACCATACCGAATGTGGATTTTTTAGGTTTGAAATAACAAGTCGGGATTGCCAACGCTCTGATTTTATTTTTAAATAAATGCTGCTTCATGTGATGGCACTTAACCTAATGCTTGTTCGATTATAATTCCATATAACAAAATTCATTTTTTGTTCAAAGTAACCCCATTTTACCGGTACCGCTCTTTCGAATGAGCCACCCCTTGTTGAAATAAAAGTGGCCCGCCGACCCTGTAGAATTGTAAATATTTATACGGTTACACTCAGATTTTTCTCTGCAATGGTCAGAGCCTTTTACTCAGAAATTTATCACAGCCCAAAGATCTTTCCCCTCAATATTCCAATCCAGATTTCGTAGAGCCCCGCTGATAAAGTCATCCCCATCCGACCAATAAGTTAAACTTCCCTCATCCCTCGCCCCATATCTCTTCTAATGAATTGATATCACGGAATTACATCATTTACATCCGATGTCACGTCTGGAAATGAAATTTCTAGCTCCGGACCCGACGACCCGGAGGATAGGCAAAATTTATTCTTACCCTAATTCGTCGCATGGCTGCGACAATTTCCACCCTACTTGTTGGTCTGGCCACGTCCAAGCTCCCGATGAACTGAAACAGAAACAAAGGATTTAGGAAGGCATCGCAGATCTCGTAGCTTCGTCGGTGGTTTCTGTGCAGGTGCAAATTTGTTGAATTACATCTGCTCCACCTCTCAATATTGAATTATTCAGGCGTGTGTTTAAAGTTCCCGAGATCGCTGACATTGGATGAATCTCAAGCAGTTGCAGGGCAGAACCCGAATTTTTTATTTTCAAGAAAAAACCTATGGATTGAGCAACTGGTACCAATACAGGTCATAATTGAGTATATTTTTTTTCTATATTGAATATCTTCAAGACGAATTTTTAAGAAATATTTCGTAATAAAAAATATTATAGGGATGGTATCAGTAATGAAAGAAACATTTATCGAAATGAGTTCATTTCATTCTGAAAATTTAAGATAGTTTGTATTCAACTTTCAAATAAAGCAGGGAGAAAGATTTTTTTCCACGACTGCTACAGAATATAGGTCTCATAACATCGAATTTTATCATAGAATATCAGTATTCTACACTTGTTACGGAATATTCATTCTACAACACCTAAATTGAAGCTTGATTTTTGCCCTTTAGGAATCACTACGAATAATCAACTTGAACTTGAGTACAGGGTGATCCTGAACTGCAACTTTTTAACCGAAAGAGATAAAGGAAAATGAATGGAACATAACGGTTGTCTTTTTTAGAAAAAGTGATACCTAATGCATTTCTCTATCTCCTTTAGTTTTCGAGTTATAGGCCAAAATTGAAATTTGGGCGATTTCAACGGGAATTTTAATTTGTTCTGTCGAACAAAACCTGAATATTTGCAGTAGAAATAATTCCTAATAGACCACGGCCAATAAGCCCGGAAGACTCTCTTAATGTCAATAATGACTTCGAATTGAAAGTTGTTCTGAACAGAGATCAAACCACGGAGAATTGAATCAAGTATTCAATCGCAAGATAATAATGACACCATGCGTAGAGACATATGATTCGTTGATTCATTCTACTTAATACTCAATATTCGAAATTCCACATACAAATTATATTTTTCATGATATCTGAATGAATCTGAGGGCGATGTATGATATATGATATATTTCTGAAACGGGGAAAAATGGAGATTCTTTTTTAGCCTTTTCAAACTATTTTTCCCGTAAAAAACACAAATTTATGTTATAGCTCAGCAAAGAAACACATTGGTAAAAAACAAAGTACGCTACTGGATTGAAAAAAATGCCCGTATAATGTTTTCATTTCAACATCTTAGCACAAACAGAAACGGAGATAACGGCCAAACTTCATTCATAATGGCCAAAGTTGAAATCACCCAAATTTCAACTTTGGCCTATAACTTGAAAACAAAAAAAGATAGAGGAATGCAGTTGATGAATGGCATTATCAGTTTCTTCAAAAAAGACGAACATAACGTGTCATTCATTTTCCTTTATCTCTCACGGTTAAAATGTTGTAGTTCAAGTATCACCAATTTTGCGCACCCTGTAGATACCCATTTCAATGCAATTAATTTTTTTGTATATTTTGTACTTTGTATTTCACCTAATATATTTCCTTAAAAAAAAACCATTGGTTAATACAACCTTATTCATCTCTAAGGCAAGTTCGCCTGGTCAGCTAGCTTATCTAATTGCTAATTGCCACAATTGGTCCCACCACCAGATCCCTTACGCTCTTTAGTTTCTGGGATAGGAAATGATCCTTAACACTTCTTGGCCAACATTCAAAAATATAACACCTGTTTGCAGGCGAAATTGTTTGGCGAAACACATATTGTACAGGACAATTTTATGTACACTTTCAAGGTATTATACCATAATAGTTTATTATAATATTAAAGTTGCTTTTTTATTTATCGATTGAGGCAGTACGAAGTCTGCTGAAGTCTTACGAAAACGTTTAAAAAAGAAAATTCGTAGTATTTTAATGGGCAATCGGAATTAAGGAGTAGAAAATACATAAAAGCATCGTAAATCTAAAAATATTATGTGAACTCTTGTTTGTCAAATGGATCACACTGTATTTTATTTACCTCATGGGTAAAGTTCTCTCTTCTGATTTCAAATATATATATATATATACAGGGTGTACCAAGTTCGACGGCCTATTAGGCGTTTCTGGAGAACTAGCCTTATTTGAAATCTGAAAATTGGGATTATGATAATGTTTGACATAATCTACCGAGCTAAAATATTCTTGGAGCCTGACCACTTTCAGTTATACAGAGAGCGAAAAAAAAATTTTCAAAATTTTATTTTTCTGTTTTTTTCTTTTTGAATTTGATAGAGTATGCAATTCTGAATACATTCGTACTCGAATCGTTGCATTCGTCGAAATACTTTCAAAAATATCGAGAAAAATCTGAAGAAAAAGAGAGAAAAGGGTATTCGGTATTATGTTTGTTATTCCTAATCTACATATCTTAAGCAAGAACCGTTTTCACATTTTTGAAGTCAAAGACTGTGGAAATATTGTACATTTTTAAAATTTTGAAAAACTCATCACAGGGTGTTCCAAATGTTGGGTCAAAAATTGGGATCAAGATTGGCTCATAACTTCCGTTTTTCAAATTCAAATTAGATTGTATGAAGAAAAATGAAGATAGTGTTCTAACATGTTAATGCTCCTAAAATTGATAATTCTTGAGTTATTTAGGATTTTCTGAATGTATGTGGTACGTAGCATCAAATTCATTTAATCTGTTTCATTTCAACTATGACCTGGGTCATAGAAGATGAATTATTCCACTAATGATATACACTTGAATACATCCGTACTGAAATCGTTGCATTCGTCAAAATACTTTCCGAAATATAAAAAAAAAAACTGAACAAAAAAAGGTAGATAAGAGTATTCGGTATAATGTTTGCTATTTCTAATCTAGATATCTTGACCACAAACCGTTTTCACGTTTTTGTAGTCGAAGACAATGGAAATATTTTACATATTTAGAATTTTGAAAAACTCGTCACAGGGTGTTCTAAATGTTCGGTCAAAAATTGGGATCAAGATTGGCCCATAACTTTCGTTTTATAAATTAGAACTCTATTTTTTTATGATTGCGTTGGATTCTGCGAAGAAAGATGATGATAATGTTCTATCATGTTGATACTTCTAAAATTAATATTTCTTGAGTTATTTAGTATTTTCTGATTCCATGTCGTACATTGCGTCAAATTCATAAAATCTGTTCCATAACAACAATGATGAATGAATTGAACAAAAAGGTGTGTCACTAGTGAGTTATTGAAATAATTTATCTTCTATGACCAAGGTCATAGTTGATATAAAACAGATTGAATGAATTTGACGCTACATACGACATCAAATCAGAAAATCCTAAATAACTTAAGAATTATCAATTTAGGAGCATGAATATGTTGAAACATTATCATCATTTTTCTTTGTACAATCCAACGCAATCATAAAAAAATAGGGTTCTAATTTGAAAAACGAAAGTTATGGGCCAATCTTGATCCCAATTTTTGACCCAATATTTGGAACACCCTGTGATGAGTTTTTCAAAATTTCTGGAAATGTACAATATTTCCACATTCTTCGACTTCAAAAATGTGAAAACGGTTTATGCTTAAGATATCTAGATTAGGAATAACAAACATAATACCGAATACTCTTTTCTCTCTTTTTCTTCAGGTTTTTCTCGATATTTTTGAAAGTATTTCGACGAATGCAACGATTTGAGTACGAATGTATTCAGAATTGCATACTCTATCAAATTCAAAAAGAAAAAAACAGAAAAATAAAATTTTGAAAATTTTTTTTTCTCTCCCTGTATAACTAAAAGTAGTCAGGCTCCAAGAATATTTTAGCTCGGTGGATAATGTCAAACAATATCATAATCCCAATTTTCAGATTTCAAATAAGTCTAGTTCTCCAGAAACGCCTAATAGGCCGTCGAACTTGGTACACCCTGTATATATATACTGTGTTGAGGTTATCTCTTGCATTTTTTTAAGTACGGATATTTTCGTCTAAATCGAAGTCTAAATCGGACACGATAACAATGTGATTTCTTTATAGCAAAGGAACCGTGGATAATAAAAACAACTGATATTTATTTTATTCATTTATTAACTAAGAGTTCAAGTAAGTGTTGAAAATGGCCCCTATTTACTTCTTAACACAGTCGATATCCTTTTGATGAGTTTTTGAGTGTTTTTTTCACCATTGCTGGAATATTATTGAGGTTGTCGATTTCTTTTTCCATTCTGAATTTAATGTCTTCAATATTTTGACGGGTCCTATACATTTCAAATATAACCAAAAAAAGTGTTAATATAGGGTTAAGTTGGGACTGCCAGGAGGCAGAATGCAGGAGGTAGAATGGAACTTCGATATAAATAAATCACAACATTCTCTAGTAGCGTTCTACAGCTGCCTTTGATTAAGACGAAAAAGCCTATATTTTCAAAAAACTGCTGAAAATAAGCTCAATAAAGTAGATATATTTGAAATCAGAAGAAAGAGCTGTACCGATTATAAAAATAAAATACAGAGTGTACTATTTAAAAAATAACAGTTCACATAAAATGTTTAAATGCCTTGATACATTTCTTAGTACTGAATTCTGAATGCCCATGAAAAATACTATAAATTTGCCCATTTAATCTTTTTTATAAGACCAATTTCAACTGAGATAGCTATTGAGTAAAATATAAACAATCACCCGGTACATAGGTACCATGTGGAAAAGCGTATGTTTGAGCATTAAACACTCAAAATATTATCTGCATGATATTGATGGGAATTCCACGGTGTAGAGAATTCATTCGAGTAGGCTTTCGGTAAAAAAGAAGTGAAATATAGTGATCTTCAGTGTTTCATACTGAAATATTTCGCCAGCGCTGCTGCAGGTTGCAGTATATATATATTTGAAGATGGTTTTCAACATGCCCTTGACAGTCATGTTCAGAACAGTTTCTAGCAGATTGTCAACAAATTTCTCGAGATACAGGGTTTTGCCTTCGAGAGGATTGAATCCACTCTGTTATTTCTTACGACTTCTAGAATTTTTTTCTATTTTTAATAATATGTGCCTGGGACTTGGAAAATATCACAAAATAGATACATTGCATAAAACGCATACTTGGCGAAATTGCAAACCGTACTTTATATCTTATTCTTCTTTCCGTGATCACGTTTTGAATGCACGGATGATGCAACAAAATTTATCTCGACATATCCGCGAATTTTATACGACCTCCAGATGAAAATTATGCCAGATCCACCTAATATTCCTAATCACACAATTAATCTTAAATTTCCGCCTCATGTTAATACAGCAATGTCGAATCAAATGATGAATTCATGGAGTTTTATTCTCTACGTGTAGCTCATTCGGAATTCCCAACATGCACTCAAGAACTTCGTAATTTACTCTGAAATCCAGCAATTAGACGAACCGGAATAAGTTAGCGCGAACTTCACAAGCCCAGAGCTTAAGAGTCAGACCATTAGTGGACCACTTGTTGAGGAAGACGCCATACAAAAGCCTTTTGAAAACTCTAGAAAACTTTTTCCTCGATCGATTGACCCAAGGCATTCCCAAAGAAGATCTCAAACAAAAACTAATGAATATTCCTATGTCACGGTTAACCCTGGGACGAACAGATATTTTCACTCGAATTTCGATTAATTTCCTGAGTGAGAAAGTCGTCTGAAAGAATCCCCAAATCCTCTTAATTGTAGGGATTAGAACTAAATGGCTTTCAGCCGAACGAAACGCAACACAAAATACACAATTGTGTTTTACGAGCTCGAATAACTTCGGTAAAGTTGCAACGTAACACCGACCGTTACGTTTATAGTTATAAATAAAGTTGAATAGTGCAGACAATGATTAATGCCGTCATCAACTTTTATTCCGATACAAGGCAGAGCGAAGGCTCAGACGTGAACTGTTATCCCATCAGAGAACTGCTCCGATGTGTGCCACGCGTGATTCTTAGTCATTAAGATAAGGAAACTAGTACGAAATTGGACTTCGTGAAAAAATTATAAATTATTTTTATTTCATTATATTTTTATTTTATTTTTATTATATTAACTAGCTGATCCAGCAGACTTCGAACTGCCTCAATCGATAAATAAAAAAGCAACTTTAATATTATAATAAACTATTATGGTATAATACCTTGAACATAATCTTCATATCTACAGGGTGCGCAAAATTGGTGATACTTGAACTACAACTTTTTTATAGTGATACATGGAGGAAAATGAATGAGACGTTACGGTGGTCTTTTTATAAGAAACAGAATTGAAATTTAGGCCATTATCTCCGTTCCTGTTTGTGCTGAGAAGTTGAAATGAAAACATTATACAGGCACCTTTTTCAAAGCAATTCAGTCGCGGACTTTGTTTTTTGCCAATAGGTTTCCTTGCTGAGCTATAACATAAAGTTATCATGAAAAATATAGTTTGTATGTGAAATTCCAAATATTGAGTATTAAGTAAAATGAATCGCAGAATAATATGTCTACGCATGGTGTCATTATTATTTTGCGATTAAATACTTGATTCAATTCTCCGTAGTTTGATCTCTGTCCAGAACAACTGTCAATTTGAAGTCATTATTGCCGCTGAAATAAAACATTTTAACATATCATATTTCTTGTAGTTTTCAAACATTTCCTTGCCGGCTATAATGACTTCGAATTAAAATAATTGACAGTTGTTCTCATTGTCAGGTGACTTTTCTAAAGAAATCCGAAGGAAGGACTTATGCAGATCCCATGAAACGAACAGAGAGGGACAAAGTTAAGGCACTGTCAAAATCATAGAAGGGCGGGTGACACAGTCTCTCTCTAGAAAGACGTCCATGAATAATAAGTCTCTGATACTTTCACAAATAACAGAAATAACCTTTGTCTTGGTCTGTGATACTTTCACTTCACAAAACCAAAGATTAACCTGTAGGTGCCTCTCTGACAAAGACGCTAAGATGTTTTCTTCTTTTTTTTTAGTGCCTATTCTCAATGGACGTAACCGAAAAACTCCCGTCAAAGTTCGTACACATAATTATGTTTATAATTTCAAAGTATTGAATTTATAAGTTCAATTTCAATTTCTGATCACGGGCTACCACAGTAAGCGTTATTTTAAATTCAATACTCTAAAATTATAAATATTATTATGTGTACGAACTTTGACAGGAGATCTTAGAATTCTAAGGCTACGACTTTTAGGCAACTCAAAATACACAGTAATTGTTTAAAACACTTTTAACCGTAGCAACAGCTACTGTCGTTATTCGCAAGAAGGAAAGTTATTTACTATTTTTTTCCATTTCATAAATTTCATAATTTTAATGTATTTTATGTTAACCCCGCCGTAGGAGAATCCAACAAAAAATCTTTCATAACAAACAGTTCATCCAATCTTGAGTTATAAATGGTGTAACCAACAAAATAGCCGACTTAGTTTTATATAGTAAGATTTTAGTTGTATTTTATTCATTTTATTCAGATGAGAAAACGAGTACGAAGTTTGACATCGTAAAAAATAGACGCAAATTTTTTATATGAATTCTAATCACACTTATTTCATTACAACTGTTGAAATTTCTTGTATAACAATCTGCAATTTGTTACTTTCACGCGTTTTTGTTATCGACAACAGCTCAACAATTTTTCATCCATCAATTATTTTCGTTATTTGAGCGGGAAATAATCTGTTGGAAAACTAGCAAACCTACCTAGTAGCATCTAGTCAGACAAAGGGTTCGGTATCTTCTAAGCTAGTAGCGATAACTGGAAAGTCTATTTTCAAAGTTTATTCATCTCTTGTACTTAGGGTGAAAAAAAATTAACTTCGTTATTTCAAATACGGAAGCATTATTTCTTTGGTCTTATAGCATACCAAATGTTAATATATTACTTGTATCTCCAAGGAAATTTCAACATAAAAGTGGAATAATCACTTACTGCTCAGTGTCTCATACATTATTCTTTGAGTGAATCTGACATACAATACTTCAATACATTGAGGACAAGGTGAAGGCCACAGAATGTGTTGAATTTAATAAAAGTACATTTTTATTGACCTTATGAAGAAATTGTTTGTGTAATATTTTTGAAAAGCAATTTTTTTTTTAAATAAGATAACAAAATTAATGAGTTCGTTTTCAAAATAACGAAGTTGTTCTTTTTCAACCTTCTGTGAAAAATTTGATATAATGTCTTATTCCTAGTGAAAAATTGCCTGTGAAGAGTTTTTTCGTTTACAGATATTTTCGGGGTTAAAATAGTTTGGCACCCTTTCGAAATCGATAAAATATCAAAACAAATAAAGGTATCGTGAAACGGTTTCCCCAAATGGTATTTTCATGAAAGTCTAGCCCAGGACTTCTTTTAATGGTTCTACCTATCTCGCTCAAAAGTACCAAAAATAGCCGAAATCAAGCAATTTATTGAATATTGTACCTTTCTAATGAAATATAAATTCCTGAGCAATAATAAAAAAATCTGGTTAATTTGACTGAATGCAACTCTGTTTAGAAGATGCGCTAAATTAAATTTTTACCCCAGGGACAAAATTTAAAAAAGCTTTTTCAATTGAGGTGAACCGAAATAATTTGATTCAAAAAAGTAATTTTACTGTTCAAAAACATATGCCAATAAGTCAAAGATCTACCATGAAATGGCGAGAACTTTCTTCATTTAGTTTTGCGAATACACAGAAAAATTGGCGCAGTACATGACCTTTCTGGGTCGCTTTGACCTTAGCCTTCAGAGTTATGAGGTCCGAGTCATTCTCTAATTTAATTAGCATGTACGTTAGATAATCGAAGATAAATCACTCATATCTATTTTGCCAAGTCTCATTGCAGAATTCTCAATCAAACTTTTCAAGCTATCTTCAAACTGACAAAATTAATGAACGCTGAAAGCTTCTGGGACAACAACTATGTTGGCATTTGGCAATCAATGATGAAATTGTCGAAACCGTGAAACATGACAGAAGCGTATTAACAGAGTGGTACCAATGACGATGCAACATTTAAGCTATGAGTTTATACAATAAGTGTTAATTTTGTTTTGCACTAAGGTTAGAAGAAAAATCTACGAGATAGAGATCAATGCAGTCTTTCAGGTCATACTTGAACACATAGGCGTAAATAGGGGGCAAACCCCCCCCCCTCAGAAATGAGAGGAAGAAGAAAAGCGAAAGGAAGTCCCGTTACATAAACGTGTCATTATTTTTTCAAGTTTAACGTATAAATTTGAATCCCAAAGATATAATATTGGCCCCTCGTTTATTTCTGAAAAATGAATAGCAATAAGGAAAGTTTGTTCTATTATGTGTTCTTTTTGGAAATAACAATGTGTTTGGATTGAAGAGATGAAAATAAAAATCACTTCTGAAATATCACCAAAACCGTCAAGAAACCAAACAATGTTGAGTAATGGGGTAACGTTTTCACATCAATAAGTTGTTATATAAAGGAAAATGTCCACTATCGTGAGGGGCCGACCTCTATTTCAACAGTATAATAGGAAGCCTTTGATAATAATATATTTCTGAATATTTTCCTTGTTTGCAATTGCATATTCTTTGATGCTATGAATTTTTTACGCCCGATTTTTTTTCGTCGCCAACAATGCCACAATTGGTTCGTTTTCGCCTTTACTCACAGAGTAGAGTGCACCGAGCGACTGAGATTACCAATTAGATTTTACATACTGCAAATCGTTGTTGTACGAGTATAGTATACTTTTGCGTTTCTGACCTATCAAAATGATGAATTGAATCAGTCCCAATCAAGAGAGTTATAGATTCATTATTCATTCTAATATCGTACTGTCATGCTACAAATAATAGGAAAGTGATAAATTATTTTTTTAATATTTATATTTATTGTGCAGTTCCTGTTTTGAATTTCTGAACAATACAGTCTGTCACAACCAAAATTAATAAAATTTGAACGGTTTTTCTGGTAGATGAATACGATGGATGCAATCAACAATAAATAATTCTTGATCGAATTATTGTTTTTTCGTTCCCGTATATGAATATTTCTAGGTGATAGTAATAGTGAAAATGTTTACATTCAATTTATTCACTTGATAGTTTTTTTATGTTTATTCCCAAAATATTAATCAAGTTAAGGAGAAGGTACCACCTAATGTCTCAAATTCACAAAATAGCTACATATTTTTGCAGCGAGGTTGTCAGATTTTCTTTTTAAAGTTAAAGAAACGTGGAATTGTCATTTTGCTACAATAAATTTCAGTTTTGAAACATAGATGAATTCAAAATAGTAATCATCGAAATCAAACCATTTTCAATTATCAGGCTCAGAGATCTTTTATCATGAGGTTGGAGAGATGATATTAGATTTTGTCACTGAGATGAGAGAAATACCGGTTTCAGCCTTATTTGGCATCATCAGTATCCCATACACCTCAGGGACAAGGTCTTCATAAAAAACTTCGATATTTGAAGCAATTGGGTGTGATGTAATGCTAAATTTTCTTTTAGGTTCATGTTCTACTGCTAGTAGGTATCTATTTTTTTTATTTCACGTAATGTTCGAATAAAATAACCATCAACTAACGACATCTAGGGGATCGACTTGCACACTAACGGTTCGGTAATTTCGAAATACGCGCCTGGGATTCGAATTATACCGTAACTTTTATTTTGAGCTCACAGCACACATGTCTCATGACGTCACCGAAATATACACAGGTGATTGTTTTATTTTGGTGCACAAAGTTACGCCGTCGGCATTGTGTGTAGTCCAGATCATCACTGTTTATCGTCCACGTAGTAACCGAATTTTCACGTGGACCATTACGGTTGTAGTTCAGACGGTCAACCGTTTTTCTCGACTCATCTCTGGCTGGGAACGAGATATTCTTGATAATGGTTTATTTGTTGAAACATAATTTGGGCTGCTTCTATTATCTATGTGGTTGGTTGTTACCGACGTTTCGGCAATATTCGCCTGCCGTCCTCAGGGTGTTGTTGGTCCTGATAAGGACCAGTTTTTGCCAAGCTTCTTTCAATTAAAATGTGGGAATTCGAATGCGTGTTGTCCGAGGTGCAATTTCTGAAATTCAACTAACTCTAACCACTAGTCTACCGAAGTAGGGAATTTTTATACAATTTATGTTGTTATGACAGCTGGACATGCATGTCACAAATAAATCATATCCATTATTCATGAAGATTTTAAAGGTTGCTCTAATCACGGTCATAGCGTTGATACAAATTGATGGGAACCAACCTTATAGTCCAGTCAATGAGGATATTTGTTGCGAATTCTCTCCAGATGCATCAATTTACTTGAAATTTTCACAGTAGGTAGGAAATAGCTCAAGAAACGTAGTCTATCCTATGCCAAAGTATGCTTTTATCTTAGGGGTGTTTCACCCCTAACCGGTGTTTGCCTTTTTTATCAATAAAAGACTTAATTCTTAACAAAAAATGTCCCATAAAGTTTTTTCTGGAACTCAATACTTTTTTAGTTATTCGTGATTGAAAACATGACATTTTCATTGAAAAATTACACTTTTTGGGACTGTTATTTACAAATAACACAAAAACTATGCATTAAATGAAATGAATGTGGGGAAAATATTAGTAGCTTTTAGAAGAACAAAGAGAACATGTTTCATAGAATTATTCTAGGTGCAACACAAGGCAAGATATCGTGAGTAAAGGGCAACATTTTTTTTAGTGAATGCTCTTGAATCGATACATTCAACTTGAAATTACGGAAAAACTATTGATGTTACGGGAATAATGCTACATACATTTTATGTAGTGCTTCAGAAGGGCTTCAAAATGAGCGGTGTTAAAAGTCGATTGCATAGAAACTCAGCGGAGTACAATGCAGAAAAGATTAACGACTCATGTTTTTTACGAAAAAATTTGTAGTTAAACTAACCCCACATCTGTCAGAATTGAAATAGATCGATTTCCATCAGCAACACCTTTTATTTTAATGTTGTTCATATGCTCGAGAAGTTTCACTGGTTTAAAACGCATAATTTGTAAAAAAAATAAGATCAAAGCAGAAAGCACACTTTTCAATTGTCCTGAAAATCTGCCTTTTTCTCCGTTTAAGTCGAAAATGAAAAGAGATACGAACAGAAGGGTTCAGTACAAAAGTTTATGTTTTTTTCCAACAAAAATGCTGTTTTCTTGTTTTTTCATGTACCATGAAAATTGACAAAGATATCACTACTTCAAGTTGGGTTGATAGAGCATGTATCGTCCGAAAATTAGAGATTTCGAATTGATTTGATCAATATGAATCATAGTTCTTCAAATTCAAAGGGAGTTGGTGTGAAAAAACCGAACAAGTTTTTTTTTAATTTTGGGAGGTACTGTGCAATAATTTTATATGGCACCTAAAGATACGAACCGAAAAAAAATTGGAAATATATCACATTTACAAGAGGCATCTCTCGTACCCACATTATATGCTTTAAACGAGCACAAAGAGAGCTTATTACCAAATTCAAATTTGGCTAGGTAATAATGCTCTCAATTCACTTGATTATGGTTGAAATAGTACCAATCGATATTTGCATCCCATAAAAATGCAGAAACACCTGCATCACAAGAATTGTCGAAAAGGATTTTTTTATAACTGCAAAAATGGATGCAACGCATCATGTACCTGCAGAAAACTGAGTCTTTTTTGTAACGGTACATGTGGGGAATGTGCAGGTGTTAACTGCCAAAACAGCGGGCCAATCTTTGGCAAAGATGAAAAAATAATTGACAGTGGCGACAGCAACTCAGAATTAGATCAAAAAACACAGACACAAAAGTATTAATTTCACGTGAATAAAGGATTGAATAAATTAAATGTTTAAATGTTATTTTGTTATTTTGAACAGATAAGGGTTGATTTAAGAGTTGAAAAATAAAAACAACTAAAACTAACTTTGATCCAAAATACTGTTAAAAATTGATTGAAATTAATTGATAATATTAATGAAGCCACATTTTTACACATATTATGCTGAGATGGGGTGGTTTATACGGTCTTGAAGTATATGAAGACCTTCATTAAACTTCATAAAACGCTACTGAAGCACAAAAATAAGTTTTATTCACATTAGAACAAGTTTTTTTCTAATTTTGGCTATAGGGGTTGTTTTCACCTCTTAAAAATAATAAGAATATATCGGCATAGGGTAGACTTTAAGGTAGGAGACAAGTAGAGCTTATTTCCAAAATTTCATCGAAACCGAAGCATCTTGATAGAATTCGGAGGTAATGACCTATTTTTGCTCTCACTAACTGAAGTAATATGAAATGTCTCCTTACGCAGCTTATATGTTTTGTTTTTTCTCTGATTTTGCATGGGGGCTGGGATATGAAAAGTGTACGTATTATCTGTATTTTATTATGTTTCAGTCTTCATTAAAAGCTAAAGTAATAAACTACGAACTGCCCGTCGTAAACTGCTTGACATCAATTTGGTAGTGAATATGAATCGTTCGTTAAGAGCGGGTATATTCAAACACTGTTTTATTTGCGCCTTGTGAAAACATCAAAAGTAGAATCTCATCACATGATTACTCTCAATCAAGCTCATTCTAGAAACGAAAACTTCTGTTCAAGGCGAAGGAAACTCTCCCGAACTTTCTTCAGCAAATAGACAAAGTTCGTTCGAAATATATGGGGCATATAAAATTACGAAACTTCCTAAATAAAAGAGAGTCAACACTACGTCGTTTCCCTTATCTTATCTTTCACATAATAGGTAGAAGGATGTTCAATCTGGAAGTTTGGAACACATGCTTTGCGTTCATTCATAGCAGGCGGGATTATTCTACATGGAAGATAAAGGCTCATCGAACCGCGAAGATCTCTGTCGACATAATATCTGAGAGAAGAATGGTTCTGCCGTCGGCACTCATGTCAACTTTGAAAATAGAGGATTTCAGCTGTCGGCTGTCTAGGGTTTGATGTTTTCGAATATGCTACGTAAAAGTTTTCCCGAAAAAAATGTATTTGCTCGGAGGCTCTTATGCTGTTTCAAAATAAAATATGTTAGCACGACCTTATTGTAAAGCATTATAACGGATCCAGTAGCTCAAAAAATTGGTGAAATTCAGACTTGATATGTATTTTCAACTGACTACAAAAAAAGAGGTGGTTATCAATTCGTGTGCATGGTTTTTTTATGTTTCGACCGGGTGAACCGATTTTGATGATTCTTTTTAGTTGCAAGCTGGTGCTTGACGTTTGATCCCAGTTCATTTTGGTTTAGTTCTGACAGTGTCATCTTTGGGAAAACAAAATAAGTCCTAAAATTGTATTAAATATCACTTCCACCGATTGCGATGTTTCTTTTTTTATTGGAAAGGGTGTACTTTAACTTTAAAGGAAGTTAGATGAGAGTTTGGTCAGATTCTTATCATGGCATTAATGACAAAAAAATGACTCCTCCATTTAGGATCAATTTAACGACACTCTGCTGAATCATTTATAGAGTATTGTAATTGTAACTGTGAAGATTGTAATTCGATTGGTTTATAGAAAATAAACATTATTATGAATGAGTGCTTTCGCAAACTCATTCCTTGTTGACGTTTTTTATTCCTTTATTATTTTCCTCACAATCCTAGATGTTTCCATTACCGTTGATTTCTGCATTTCTGTTATCAAATGTGCAGGCAAGTCGTTTTTTTTCAATTCTTTCGGCAGCTCCAATGGTATGAGTACTGTGACCGAAATGACAATGGGTAGTATATAAACCTTTTCCATCTTCCACATTGACCTTATTTCTTCGGCAAGGTCTGTGTATTTCCTGATTTTTTCTGTAATTGTTTTTAGTAGGTTATGATCCAGGGGGTGTGCAATATCAATTAGAATTGTGATCCTATCAATCTTATTTATTATCACTATGTCCGGTCTATTATTATTATTTTTTTCATTATTATTATTATATTTGAGTCACCTATCGTAATGTCGTTGTGGTCATGTATTTGCCGTTTTATAAAACAGTGTTGACAGTTTGAATGAAATGAAATTGTGGCGCCGGTTCATCAGAATAATCAATTCCCTGAAATCGATTATTTTCTCAACAAATCAATCCATATGATCGCCCGTATTAGAACACATATGAACTGCTATTTGCGATCTACCAATATTTCTACGTTTTATGTTATTCTTATGTGCACGGTTTCTAATTTCTAACGATCCTGATGTTTCTAACGTATAAATTTTCTCACAATTATAGGGAATTTTGTGAAACACAATTTCTGATCTTTGTTTCTCATTCAAAGGTTTAGAGATCCAAAATCATTTAGTGTTTTGAAACGGCGTTTTTTAAATTAAAAAAAATTCTTTTGATTTTTTATGAATCGAATTTAATGAAAGTGGTTGTTTTCGACGGTACCTGATAATCATGATCATTTCGTGAAAAATTTTTCTCTTCGAATTTGAAATAGCTTTTTCAATGAAATTCGTTAGATATTGATTATCCTCAAGAATACTTTTGAATCTAATTGATTTCATTATTATTTATTTCAGTGGTAGATGAAATTAAAACAGCTCCCTCATAAAGTGTATTTATAATACCTTTCTTAAAACCTATATTCCAATCGTGATATGTATATGTATCTAATATCCTACAATAATTATTAGTGGAAATATTCACGAAAAAGTATTGGAAGTAGTGAATGAATCTATCTCGAAAACATGAGAATTATTTACAAAATTCATTATTTTGGACAGGCAAAAAGAAATCCGTATTGTTACATTCAATAATAATTGATGACATTGATGCAGAATGGTGAATGCGCCAGGTATTTTTATCGATGGTTTCGGGCGAACAATGAACTTGAGTTTTCTATGTATCTTTCAGAACGCAAAATTTTGGAATAGTTATTTATGATACAAGTGCGGTAGGCATAGATATTCTTACACGAGCCACGAAGTGACGAGTTTCTGAATGAACGATTGTTAGAATGAGCCTTCTGTACGAGTATCATACATTAATTTCTCTAATTTGCTGAATTATCATCGAAACTAATGAAATATTGACGTAAATATCGTTTAGTGATTTTTGCATCAAAAAATATTGATTGGCAGAACGCTTTTCTATCTCATAAAATTTGACAGATGTTAAATAAATCCGTGACAGGTGGCCAACATTCCATGAAAAAATATTACTGAAAACAATGTTAGAATGAAATATTGCCACATTGTTTTGTTCTACGAGATGTTGCGGAATGAACAGATTTGACACAAATTTAAAGAAACTATTCTGTCATTTCCGTAAAAGAACAAGAGACCATTAGAATCAGTTATTTTCATGTAAATACCTTTTCTTGCAAAAATTTAATTTTACACTAAAAATCCCTTTTTTCTGAGACATTTCGTTTCACGACATTTTCCCAATATAATTTCATCGAAAAAGTCGAAGAGTTGATGAACCGCACATTTTTTATATACTTTTGGCACACAGTTGAAATAAAAAAACAAATTTTTGAAATGCAAAAACAGAGATAGTATACAATCCTGTCTACCACTTAGAGCTCACGGAGTTGAAGAGCTATTCCACCTATTGAATAACTTATCTCCGTTTCTGTTTGTTCTAGGATATTGATTGCTTTTTCATAGCAATCCAGAAGCGTACTTTGTTTTTTTTCCAAGAGGTTTCCTTGCTGAACTATAACATAGAGTTGTGTTTTTTCTTATGGAAACAATAGTTTGAAATGGCTTAGAAAGAATCGTCATACATCATACATCGCCCTCAGATTCATTCAGATATAATGAAAAATATAGTTTGTATCTGAATATTGAATTATTGAGTATTAAGTAGGCTGAATCACAAACTAATGTCTCCACGAATAGTGTCAATATTATTTTGCGATTGAATACTTGATTCAATTCTCCGTGGTTTGATCTCTGTTCAGAACAAATGTCAATTATTAGAATTCGAAGTCATTATTGCCGGTAATATGGAAATGTTGGAAAACTACGAGAAATATAATATGTTAATATGTTTTATTTTAGCATCAATAATGACTTCGAATTGACATTTGTTCTAACAGAGATCAAATCATGGAGAAGTGAATCAAATATTCAATCGCAAAATAATAATGACACCATGCGTAAAGACATATTATTCTGTGATTCAGACAACAATACTCAATAATTCAAATTTCACATACAAATTATATTTTTCATGATAACTGAATGAATCTGAGGGCGATGTATGATGTATGATATATTTCTGAAATGGGAAAAAATGGCGATTTTTTCTAAGCCATTTCAAACTATTGTTTATATAAGAAAAAATACAACTTTATGTTATAGCTCAACAAGGAAAAAACAAAGTACGCAACTGGATTGCTATGAAAATAGTGCCTTTATAATGTTTTTAAGTTGAAATCGCCAAAAATTTCAATTTTGGCCCTCAACACGAAAACAAAAAAAATAGAGGAATGCAGTTGATGGCATTATCAGTTTCTCCAAAAAACGCCACCGCAACGTGTCATTTATTTTCCTTTATCTCTTACTGATAAAATGTTGTAATTCAAGTATCACAAATTTTGCCCAGCCTGTACAATCAATTACTGAAATTTCCCATTTACTTCCCGGTTTTCCGCTATTTATTTCCATAAATATAAGCGTCGTTATCAACACTTCAGGTCGACCTCAACCAAGATTCAAATTAGTCCCTAAAGCTTCTCTCATTTCGACCCTCGAAATTACCAAAATTAATTGCAAATTCTGCGTGAAATGAGTAGCGATTCCTCCAGAGAAATCCTTCCGACAATTTGAATAGGGATCCTGAAATTATGATCTAAATAGAAATATCTCAGTTTCAAATCCATTCAGCGAGTACGAAATATCGTCCTCGCCAATCAGTGAATCTCGCAGATGGAAATAAATTGAATCGGAATCTCGGGTAATTGAATTCCTTTTCTCTTCCGTTATTAATCAGAAAACAATTTCCATGAATCTTTTTCATCAGTATTGATGAAATTGATGTATCGAAGACTATTTCTCAAGGTTTTTTCTCATTGCTTCAGAAGTGGCAGAAAATAATTATTGTTTATAATTAAAGAGCCAGTGTTATTACTCTCATTAAGGTAGTTAGAACAGGCTGAAACGGGTATATCTCTCATCTCAGTGACAAAATCTAATATCAGTTCTCCAACCTCATTATAAAAGATCTGTGAGCCTAGGAATTGAAAATGGTATTCATTTCGATGATAACTATTTTGAATTAATCTATGTTTCAAAAATTGTATTACGAAGAAGTGTGATATAGACTCCGAAACGTTCGGAGAGTTGTTTCTTCTTTCATTGTTAGGCATTGTTAGGCAACAATTTTTTGAGAGCAATTGGACCCTGACGAATTAGTGCGCAAGTTTTACTCAGGGGCCTTTCTTCTATTTCTTGAAATTTCATCGTCGTAAATTTCTTTCCCTCAACGCCCTTTATCTTGAATACGAATGACGAACATTTGTTACTAAGCGAACCCCAATCATTTTTCTTCTCCACCTTTTTTTCAAATCACTCTGTATATATATTTATGTATACTGATCAATTTTCTTTCATTTGGCTGTGTCAGGAAAACGTTGGTTTTCTATTCATTTAATATGCATTAATTCGAGCATTAATTAGATGTTTCCGAAACCTTCTCCAGTAAAAATCACAATATGAAACTGTTTAAATTCGTTAAAATTGAATTTGAGCCAAATTACAATGATTAAAATAATGTTATATAAAACAACATTATTTCACAAAAATAAGTTAATTGAATTAAAATGTTATGTCATGTTCTAAGGTTTTGTCTGCTTCTTCTTGTTAAAGTAGAGTAAGTAATTGTAAGGTATTTATTTATTCCGAGCACTGTAAAATATACAGAAAGGAACCATTCAATATAAAATATGACTGTACAAAAATTAAATTACGCTGGGATATGAAATATATAAACTTGAAAGAATAAATATTGCAAACAAAAATAACATAAATATAGAACATATTCAACAGTTCACACTACATTTTTCAGGATATTACAAAAATCCAGAATTCCACAAGAATCAGCAAGTCTGATGATTAAAACAATCCAAATATATCGAAAATTCATTAATGTTGTAAAAGGGATCATCAGATAGCAATAGATTTTTCAATTCCTTCTTGAATTTAGTCAAATTAGATAGTGAATGCATATCGAGAGGCAGTAAGATATAATATTTACTGATGTTCTTGTGAGGAGTGGTGTATAAAATTGACTTAGTTGATTTACGTCTTATATATCCTTAATTTTTTTCTAGTCTTGATTGTATATGGATTATTTGCTATATGGCTTTTTTTCTTTTTGGTTCTTTTGTCCGTATTTTCGTCTCCTCGTTATCGAATTCGTGTTTCTTTGCGGTTTATGTTTATTAAGGGACACTGTTGTGTTTTGCTGTTTTTGTGTTGGATCTGTCGTGTAATCTTTGTGACGTTTGTCCAATGAATTTTTCGTCACAGTCTTCACACTGAATGCTATAAACTACATGTGACTTCTTTAATTTTGGCGTTAGAGATTTCAGTTTGCTGAAAATTTTCTTTATTTGATTTTTTACTAATTACATGTTGTGAAGTTTTAATATTTTTGTGATTTTAGGGGATATGTTCTTTGTGTAGAGTATTGGTATTCATCGTGTTTTAGTTTCCTTCTTTTACTTCAGTATTTTTGTGTTGTAAAGTCTATGAATTCGTTGTTTAATTATTGATGTTGACATTTTTGTAGGGTTGATGTTTTTTATTAGTTAGTCTTTCAGTTTTTGATTACTTTAGATCTCAACTCTGGTGATGTGAGTTGAGTTGAGGGGAATTGTCAATCTGTTCAATTATTGTGTCTCGTATTTGTCTGATATGGAGATTTGAGTAAGTCTATGACCATTGTTGAAGTCTTGTGAGATTTGTTGCATTGATGTCGATGTTGATATAAGAAGTCAATCATCAACGTATCTTCTGAAGAAGAACGAGATATATTTATTTATAATTGAACTGCTCCACATGAGTTGGGGATACTGACTTGAATTGCAAAGAAATATAGTTTGAATGAGATTTTGTGATGAAATTTCATATTTATATGATTTCAAGTTGCAGGAAATATAATCAAATTCAGCCTGAAGGTCTAGAAATTGAAAAGTTTCACCAATAGCAGCGTGAAAGTTTGGCAAAACATTGTCAATGTAATGCTCCCTTGAGTGTGAGGCGGTCATATTCTCTGGACAAATGTGTAGATCTGTGCGCCCGTTGAAACATATTCTGGCCCATGCCATAACACTACCTCCTCGGAATGGTAGGACTTCTTGGACATAGCGACTATTACGAGGTAAGCGTGGGATTATCCATACCCTTATTCTTCGAGAATCTGAAAATCGTCCATACTTGGATTCATCAGTTAAAAGGACACTAAACCATTGCTCGTTCCAATTGATATGTTGCCTTGCCGATTCCAGTCTTTGACGCTTATGATCACGTGTTAATGGGACTCCTCTTAATGGACGTCTAGAACCTAGATTCACGTCTCTCAACGTCGTCTGATGGTTTCGATGGAAACTTGGGCCCCATGTAGCATTCTACACGTAGATGTAGGTTTTCTTCTCGCCGAAACCGTGATGAAACAATCCTGAGCAGGTGTTGTTTTTCGTCGCCCACCAAGCCTTGGTCTTTCCAACACGGAATGTGTCTCCCTGAACCTATTCCAAAGTCGATATCACACTTTGGCTGACTTGGAGCCTTTCCGTTACAACAACCTTAGTTGATATCCCTATTAGCCTCAGCGTTTGTTAATTTCCCAGACGGCACCCTATATTCCCGGAATATTCCTCCAATCTGCCATTAAGCCAAAAGATATTGCAATATGCGAGGCATATGCCAGATATATATCAAATATATCTGTTCTCAAAAGAATATTCCAAATATATGCCATCCCAGATATGTCTGGTATATGCTATGGGAATATCTATATGATATGCGTTTAGAATATTATTCAATAGTATTTATTGGTATATATACATGAATCTTCATGGAATATTATAAACGTTACAAAACCATTTTTGAACGATAATTTTTTAAAGTGTAGGTACTACCACTACCTCGATTTTGCTTTTGTTCCGAACTCATCAATAATTGATGAGTTTGTTATTTTCCAGTAAACTGTTAAAGAACTACAAACTTTCTATATAGATTATATTTTCGAGGAATCGCAGTTATCATCAAGTTAATTATAGTTGGATTCAAGTTAAAAAATAACACTTTCATTCGCTTAATAATTTGATCTTATTTATTAAACTGAGTAAACAATGGAATCAATGATTTGTAATTTATTTATATGATTGATACAATGAAATGAAAGAGCAGGCAACAAATTAAACGTTTTTATTTGTGAAAAATGGACATGCTATACTATATCGTATATCGACTGAGAGTCGAGTGACTTTTTAAATAATTGAAATGTTCGATGAAACAGAAAAAGAGGTCCATTATGATTTTGATCTTATAGGAAAGAGATCAAATATATATTTTCAATAAATGGAAGAACAATATATGATATTCGAGCAGATATATGAAAAGGTCGTAGACAAGTTGTCAAAAATCATATATGATAATCAAATATTAGTCAGCAGAGGTGAGAGTAGCTTATTCCACTGGACGATCGAATCACTTTTGCTCATATTTTTGTTTCCATGAAGCTGCCATGTGGTGACAGAGATGTCTGGAACTTAGAATCTTTCTAGTTCAACTTAATACTTCTTGCTTTTCATTGAACCAAATACATTGCATTTCAAACATTTCAGAGCCATTGTAGGTTGAGGAAGTTATGTGGCCACTTCGAACCATATTTTCGCCCTTTCTAGATATTTCCTTGAATTTTATCAAAATATCTGACAGAAATACCAATGACATTATTTCTTCACAGGAATAAAAATACTCCTTTATAAATAAAAAATTAACTATTTTCTGGCCTCTCCCATTCTTAACTCCTGCAATTTCGTTCCCTGAATTTACCGATAAGAATATCAAATTTCGATTTGACTTTTTCTTATGGATGTAAACATTACGTCACGACGTTTTCAGTCAAAATATTCATATTTTTGTTTTGTGGTCTTGGATTAAGGTTATTTGTGTTCTGTGGTTAGTGGTTAGTAGCAGTTTGGCGTTCCAAGATGGTCGTCACGTTGAGATCAAAGATGTTATTGTTTGAGTATTATGTGCAGCCAAGCACATGATAAAAGATCAGACAGACAGACAAGAGCATGAATATCAAATCGGCATTGGTAGGTACTCTTATATTTGGAATGCTTGAAAAAGGTTTGTCAGTTCTTTATCTTTGGTTATGTATATTTACGTTTTTTTCAGGTCAAAGAAATGAGGACTTAACAGTGAGGAAGTAATAGAAAGGATATTTCCTATATTTTTGTTGGGTTGGGAGAAGGCAAAAACAAACTTTTCATCCCTAATAAAATTGTGCAATGTTCTCAAAGGTATAGTATAAATAATTTCAGTGATCATGAAATCCATAATTAAGTTTTATTAATATTTTCAGAGGTTCTTAAGCAGAATGAAAATACTAAATTTGTTACCAAAATTTTGCTTTCAATCCAAACGTAACAACTACAAGAGCATGAGTGGATTATCATTTCAGGTGTAAGTCTCAGCCGAGCTGAACAGGTCGAAAATGTTAGTGGAATTGTTACAGATTCAGACGCAAAACAGGTTTTCTGAGATACTCATCAAAAAGAGGGATCGCAGGCATATATCATCATCTTCAAGAAGGAAGGTTGCCTCGATATAAAATGCCAACACTGCCTATTAAAATTCAAAGTAAGTTTATAAATATCAAACAATTCTAGAACAGACTTCCACTATTACTAGAGCAGTAGACGGCCTCTTATCTTGAAAATCTTAGAATCACTGTTTTTTTCAGGGCCAAATCTGCTAGTTGAGAGAAAGCCAGATCAAAAAAACTTGCTCTGAAATGAGTGAAAGAAAAAGGCGAGGAAGACCAAAATCTACCTGAGAGACCGAGAGAATGGGTGTGGACAGAAGGGGATGGAGACTGGGAACCGGAAATCCGTAGGATCTATGATATATCTATATCAGCACCCCAGAGGTAAAGTGTGCTAAGTCACAATATCAAAATTAGACAAAAGAGAGATTATTCAGTTCGATCATTGTTTCAAAGAATGTGTTCTGCCGTTATTTGGCGACTTCATATACCTAGGGAGTCAAAAATGTGTTCCACTAGCTAGAATTTACTAATGTGAATCCAATATTGTAGATAGTTCGTGTCTGAAAAAATGTGACTTAACACACTTTACCTCTGAGGTGCTGATATAGATATAACGTCGGTTTCACAAAACTTTGTTTGTACGATTAAATTACTCAAAACGTGTGATTCGATTGGTTCGATTTACGTGAGGTTTTTAATTGCACAATTAAAGTTTTGTGCTAGTTCACAAACCAAATAATTGAAGTTCACAGTTCAAGATTTATACCATTTAAAATATTACCTCATTGTGTTTTCCCTATTTTTTAGTTTAATTCATCAAATGTTAATTTTTACTTATTCTTAGTTCATATGCATTGTATTGTTTTGTAAAATACCTAGTTGATTTATATTTATATTTTTACTTTATGTTCATTTTTATAATTTAATGTGATAATTTTGTTAATTATTGTTATTGTACAAAATATTCTTAAAACTGTAATAAATTTTTTTGAAACAATCGAATCAATGCATTATTATTTAGTACCGCTACAAAAATTTACATATATTTAAATATATACAAAGATATTACCAGCATATGGCATGGACAAATCAGGAGATAAAAAGATATTGCCAGCATATATGTAAGGGAGATATTCATAGATGAATCTGTATGGCATATGCCATGGAGATATTTTTGAAGATTATGGGATATTCCTGGCAGATGTTTCATGGTGACCTTGGATATTCCTGATATCTGCCAGGCTTATGCCGTGGGAGATTTGGAATATGTTTGGAATATCTCAATATGCCAGCGGTATATTCATTGAATATGCATGGAATATTTCTGTGCCGTCTGGGTTACGTCTTGGCATTTTCAGAATACTCGTTTCAAATCGAAGCCGTTGATAAACTGACTCCATTTCAAAATAGAAACATTCATGAAGCATATGCAAAGAACCAAACTTCAGAAAAAAGACCAGATTGACGAAATGTCTCATACTGATTTTTATTGGATCGATTCAAGTTGTTATTGAGTTTTAAATGATTTTACAGCGATTTTCTGGAAGATTACGTACTTTTCAAAACGATTGAAAACTATATCCCTAACTCTTGTGGAGCAATTTATATTCTTCATACTCTTGAATATTGGTATTATTTTCCTAAGTAAACCAGAATATTTCATGATCCCTTAACCAAACCTCATGTTCTTTTCAAATTCCATTCAGTGAAACCATGAGACTCAGCTCCCACTGATTCGATTTAGGAATAATTAATAACTCCGTGGAATGGCTTGGCTCTAGCAATATTGCAACCCCCATTTGAGCTCGGCTCACCCAAGATTTATAGTGTCTGAGGAACACGAGCTCGCGTTAATGAATAGTTTGGTACGTTAATCAATTCCCAATTTTCTCGAGAGCCAACTTGGGAGCAGTCTCAAATGAACTGTAAATTGAAAAGGAGTTTTTGCCGATCCCTATCCTGCCAAGCCATGCGGAGGATGTAGATAGAACGTTAATGAATTTTATACCGCTGCGTCTTGAGCGTTATCGACTGCGAAAAGAGACATTTCAATCGGAAAAAACGAAGAAGCCTTCAGTGGAGTTTTACTGGATGATGTATGAGATACATTTCACGGTGAGATTATGGGGATTTCGGAGTATAACCTGTAGAAAGTCCGGGATTTGGCGTGATAGATTTCAGGACGTGGTATCGGTGTTCAAAGGCTCCATCGGAGCTTAATCCTTCTGATATCTAAGATATCTGGGATTATTGAATGTTCCTCTGGCGAGGAAAAAAAATTGATGCATTCCTAGTTATGGTCTCATATATGAGAATGTTGGTTAATTTTGGTGTAACAGATCGAAGAAATCAACCAACTGAGATATTAAAAACCCAAATCCTTAATAAAATATCTGACAAAAAGTGGAGGAAGTCTAGTAACACTCTTATTTTCAGAACCAGCTTTTATTCTCTTAAGACGACAAGTTTCGATACATATGTAATATCATTATGAGGTTCAAAAATTGCTGAAAATTTATACACAGTGAGTACAAAAGTGAGTAGGTTGCCTTTATAGTATATTAAGTATAGAGAAAGGTAAGGGCATTTTACCGATCGAAGACAATTATTGTCTGAGATCGGTAGTCCTTAACGTTCGAGATACTTATAGCGTTTTTTGCACGATAGACACAATTTTTACTCAATGTACAAAATCTGACAAATTCATTTATTCGTGGCTTTATCATTGCTGTGCAGGAATCCGCTACGAGACTACATACAATACTTTCAATGAATGGATTCAGACTAAAGGCAGCCAAATCAATGAAAAGTTGTTACTGGCCTATTATTTAGTTCGAAGAATAGAAAAGCTGAGATCGCCTGGAAGTTTTTGGGCGGAATATTCAATGCTGAAGAGCACAATATTTTTGAATGACGGTATTTACATATGAAAGTTTGCAAGGCTTAAAGCATTCCTCAAAAGAAAATCTATTGGTTACAAACCCAAAAAATCTGCTGTTTTTACAAGAAAAGAAATGAATAAATTCTTAAAAGAAGCACCAGATGATATGTTTTTAATTATTAAGGTGTGCTTTTATTTATATAATAGTGCTTTATAAACTAATTATGTCCTTTCAGGTGGGAATGATATTAGGTATATCAGGGAGTATAGAAGAGAAGAATTGTACAACATGAGCGTCAGGGCCATAGAAGATTGGGAGTCATTTGTAATCGTGAAAATTCCCAACACAAAAACCAACATTCAGAGAACATTCACAGTCATCGATCGAGATAATGATATCAAATACCTTGAAATATATAGAAAATATTTCCGTCTGCGTCCACAAAATGCGAAGAGCGAGCATTTATTTTTGAAATATCAAAACGGAAAATGCAGTAAACAAGTAATAGGTAAAGGGAGAATTGGAAGTTGGCCATCAAAAATTGCAACCTTTATGAATTTAGAAAATCCAAATGCCTTTACTGGCCACTCTTTTAGAGGCACTTCGACCACATTTTTGGCTAATGAGGGAGTAGATGTATTAGGACTAAAACGACACGGTGAATGGCGGTCTTCGGCTGTGGATGAAAGTTACTTTGAGGATTCCCTGGAAAATAAACTAGACATTGCTGAAAAAGTTTTGCATACTACAGGACGTAGCGAGTTGCAACATGAAATGTTGAAGTCAGCAGAGGTTTCTGTGAATTCGGCTACTACTCAATTCTGTAGTATTTCCATCAGCAATTGTAAAAATTGTACTTTCACTTTCAATATTGAATGAACTGAGTTCAAATTGTCAATGTGTTATTTCATTATTTCAAAGAATATTCAGTCATTTTCACTTACCGTTCGCTGCACGGTAAGTGATTCACTTACCGTTCTGTTTACCTTAGCAACCAGTAAAAATTATCTACCGATCTAGCAAGAAACGCGGTAACTAACAAAATTCGTTCTATCCTTCAAAAAATATATCATCGAATGTTGTTATTAAAGTATTGGAATAATTTTTTCTAATTTATTTCCAACTGAAAATGTCTTGGTCATGAAAATACTTCCTAATAAGGTTCTATGTACTCAAATTACGTGCTTGCTCATCTATTCGAGAGCCAACAAATGAAAATCTTTATAATCCAAACAAATTAATATATCTTTCGGAAAGTCAATTCGCTTAAAACGTGAAGAGAGTTCGATTGAAATAACAGAAAAACCGTACAATCAAGAGGTTAGGTATCAGAGAGGGAAAAATACGGGAAACTTTCTTTTCCTTCTTTTTTTTTACGTTTCGGGATCAATGTGGGACATATTCATAAACACAAGGAGTAAACACAACTGAATTCGGTTAGCTTTAAATTAATTTGTAGATATCTTCTATAGTGTTAAATATTTTAGCATTAATTATAGCTTTATTCAAATTAATGTTGTCAATACGGTTCACTCTCAGCTTATCATATTCTTTTTTATACTTTGGTTCTGACTTTATCGATACTGGTACGGCACGAGCTTTCTCAGCTTTTTGCAACAATTCTCCTAAACTCTGAATTGATTCATTTTCAGAAATAAATCGATTTGACAAATATTTACAAACTTGTCAGTTGAAATATCTATGGTAATCATGCCAACTTATTCCCAAGCAATGTCTGTATGATTTTGAAAACCAACAAAATTTGGTTCTCATATTCAGTATGAAATAAGATTTATTATCGTTAACGTTAAGACGTAAGTGTGTTACCCTCTGTAATTAAGAGCCTCATAACACCTTTGACAGATAAAAAACGATTATTTATTACAATTCTGTTTTCCTTTGTTATTTTAAGCCTTTTATATTTGTCTTTCGAAATTTTCACTATGAAGTTGTCCCGACTACTGTGTCCACTGTTGCCAATGCTTAGCAGGAGTTGGCATTTCTTAATATTGGTGTTCTGCCATCAGAGCTGAAAAGCTCTGATTCATTAGATAGAGGAGAAGAGGTCCTGAGTTGAACAGTTGAGTTAAATTCGCAATGTATTTTTGTATTCACAGCTGAAGGATTTCCCTTCCACAAAAATTCCTCTGCATTATTCATAAATGTGCAAATTTCCTGAAATATCTGTACACTGTCCCATAGTACAATCCTTTTTCACCAGGCGATGTTGAAAATTCATGTATGCAATAAAACACAATAAAACTATGCATGCAGTTCAATGTAGATTGAACGGGAAACAAACTTTCAACCCTATTACAAATTCCAGGCTCCCAGAATCTCATGTATTTTGTAGGAGGATCAAATCGAATGCCTCCAGTATAGGAAAACTTTTTCCTACGTGGAGGGAAATTGGAAAGTCTTTGGAACGTTCGGGATGAACTCGACTATGCAAGGAAAATTCCAATTCTGAATTTTCATTAGATTTATATCTCTATGAAGACACTGAATAATGGCTCTCATCGAAAAAAATTGTATGGAGCCGTTGAAGATAAAACCTACATACTTTTGAACCGATGTCTTTGTGAAAACTACACAGGCTTACGGATCTTGACTCCAAATATGTAAGCTATGCTGATGACATAGTTCTAATAATTGGGGGCAAATACGAAGGAGCCTTTTGCGAGCTAGGTATTGAAGGGGGGCCTCAGAGTTATTGAGCAAAGGTGCTTGTCAGTGGAGCTGAACATCCAAGACTACAGTAATTCCGTTTACTCGGAAAAGAAACCTTCCAGCCATGAAGACGGCATCATTAAACGGAGATATCTTGGAGTGGAATTCTGACGTTGAAATCCTGTGAATAATCCTAGACTGCAAGCTTCTGTAGAATAAACATGTTGATACTGCCATTGGTAGAGCTACAAGGGTTCTAATGGCGTGTATGAGTTTATGAATCAGAAATTGGGGTTTTATCCTCTAATCGCATATGGAGCAGTAGTCTGGTTTGCTAAAGCAAATTTTTTCTCTTAGGATCGTGGTTAGAATCTTCTGACAGATCAATATTATTTTAGGGGACTACTCCCAGTTTTTGAAACACAATCAATTAAAAAAGTGTTAAATATTGGATATGTACCTAAGTTGTAAAAATATTGCGAAATGCTTTGAAATCTAATTATCTGAACTTGAACGACCTCTAGTGCAGAGAATTATGGTGGTATTCTGCATTCATCTGTAAGCAAATCTTTAGCCTTTCATCAGTTCACAGGAAAATGGCGATACTTGACGCGTTTTAATTTTTTTTTTAAATTTTAAGCTCCAAACGCAGATCATCTGATTGGGCGCTGAAATTATATATCAGCACTTCAGAGGTAAAGGGTGTTTAGTCACATTTTTTTAGACACGAACTTTCTACAATATTAGATTCACATTAGTAAATTCTAGCCAGTGGAACACATTTTTGACTTCCTGGGTATATCAAGTCACCAAATAATGGCAGTAAACATTCTTTGAAACAATAATGGAACTGAAAAATCTCTGTTTTGTCTTATTTTGATATTGTGACTTAACACACTTTACCTCTGGGGTGCTGATATAGAATTTAAATTATGTTTTAAGGAAGAAGAACCGAAAGTGACACTTAGTTTTTTTATATTTTCGATAATGAAAACATGAAACCTGGGATTTATTATCATAAGGGCACAAACACCACCTCAAGAAATAATTTCTGAGGTATTATGGTTACCATTCATATGAGTCACTCATGAAAGGTTGAGCCTCAGTTGAAGACTATTAAAATATACGATTTTGTTCATGCTCTCTGAAGGCCCTTCAAAAATAATTGCTATTTTAATTGAATTATACACAGTAATTTAGATAAGTATTTTTTGAAACTTTTTTATGGTTTTCATTCTAGAATAAAGCTCGGAACAAAATCAATGGAAAAATTCTCAGGGAAATTTTTAAATAATGAAAATATTTCCACTTTAATTCTGGCAGTCAGTTGTCAAGAACAAATTATTTGAAAAAAATTGTTGCCTTACAACAAACGAGAAATAAACATCGAACTATCAGAACAAGTAACATATCGAAGTCAGACGTCTTCATCAGACAAAATTGTGAATCTTGAGATTCGTGGATTTCTGAAGTTTTTATTTAACATCTGAAGACGAAGAAAAGTTGATTTTTATTTATACAATACATATTGAAACAAAAAATATCTAGCAGAGGTTAGTGAAACGGGACACCATACAATTCTGCCTATGATTCAAAAGCTCAGCGGAAAAACTCAGCAGGAAAAACCGAACCTCCTCGTGTTAGAAAAAAAAATCTACTAAAAATACTTGACAACGAAAAGTTTAGAAGGACATCTACGTAATCTTAAAGCATATCGTAATGTAATTCTTTCATGAACAGAAAAAAGCAGACTTTTTTAATCTACTCTGAATTCTTGATCCGGAATGAAAAAACAAGAGCAGATAAAAACAATTATTTCTGATAATTTAAATTGTTTTCAAATTATACACCCATTTCAGAAATGCATTAGTTACCTCATTGAAAGCCTAGCTTGAAACCACTTTGAAATGCATAAATGGGACAACTGTTTATATGATATACTATTGTCTCCTCAGCTAGGGCTGTCAACCGAATTCCATCTGAAAACCATGCTGTTACAATGTCCATAACCTGTTCTAATGCGATTTAGAACAGACCATATTCTCCTGGAAAGGTCAAATCCAGGAACTCTAATGGAAGGACCAGTAATCAAATCGCTGTTGAAAAATTTGCCTGCATTCCATTCTCCTTGCCAAATTTCCTTGTAGCTTCTATTCATATTGATTGAAAAATTCGACTGAAATGGTTCAAGTACGCGACTTCAATTTGGAGACCTCATTATCTGAAATAATTTGGAAAGGAATTCAATTTGTTTCGAAGTTATATAAGGAGTAGGTGAAGATCTTATAGTAGGTACCAGTGATAATCCTCAAAGAGAAATTTAGTTGGGCATCAATTTATTTCACTTGAACACTGCTCAAACAAACAGAGCAACAATATTGAGCAGCAGAAAAAACTAAGGCTAACGCTGCCGTACGAGGTGTTCAGATAGTTTCTGAAGTATGTCATTTCGAGTTTTAAGCTACAAACTTGATTCTAGATATTTAGCATTTGAATTTTGTTTAAAAAAGGAAGAACTGAAAATGACACTCAGTTTTCTTTATTTTTGATTTAGCATCACAAGGGCTAAAACGCCATTTTTGAGTATTTCTACATCTGGGGAAACGGTACTTTCTATTCTGTGAAAATTAGAACGATGGAAAGGCTAAGTAATATCACGAACATGAATAACAAGTGATGAAGCACTTGTCATAAACTATAAAATAAAATGCTTATCAGATATGTGCCTCAGCGCAAAAGAGCTCGATCCAAAATTTCGACTTCACTATGATCCTCGGTATAATCTGTCTGAACAGAAAATTGACTTAACTCAACTCGATTTGACCCATTCACACAAACTCTCTTGAAGAGTGAAAAGTGAACAGCAAAGGATATAAAGATAAAAGCTCAAAAGACTGACAATTACTCGGGCAATTATGATCTCCCTGAACAAAATCGTATGATATCGAAAATGTGTCAGAGCAATCATTTCTAATCTTTGGTTTATTCTTTGTTTCTGATCATGATGTCACAATAATCTATGAATCATTCCACAGATGAGTATGAGAAATGCTTGAGGAATTCCTTTGAAAAGATCGATTTGCATTCTATAGATGAAGCAATATTTCCGAAGAATTGTTAGATTATGAGGAATAATGACACATCGAACATATTCCGTACTGTATTTTGGAGAATGAGCATTTTTCACAGAATGAAGATCTAGTGTTGTCCATGCGGTTTTTCATTGAGTTTCATTCATGAATTAATTTAAACGCTAATCGTTCTGAGAATCGATCCCTCTTTATTAGCTAGTGCATATGATCATATTCTGTACAAGAATATTTAATGACTCAAGGTGCAGCATATCCGTTTTTAAGATATCGTTCAATGGATTTATAGAAATATTCAAACT
Source organism: Hippodamia convergens (assembly GCA_038502775.1). NCBI lineage: Eukaryota > Metazoa > Arthropoda > Insecta > Coleoptera > Coccinellidae > Hippodamia > Hippodamia convergens. The sequence goes on along the minus strand of CM076608.1, from coordinate 38,535,056 downwards.
CCGCAAACCCACCTTCGTTAATGGAAACGGCATCCTAGGAAATTGTGCAATAATTGTTGGTGCAGAAACACCTACAGTTATGTGCATGCCTTACGGGAGTGTCGAATGAGAATTCAGAATTATATTGAGTTTCCAGACAAATAACGTATGGAGAATTCCATACAATGAAGGAGTACATCGACTTCGATCACTATATCATCGCCAGAATCTGAATGCTTGATTTTTTATTTTTGAGAAAAAGAATAAATTGAAAAGCAGAAATCATTTGCCTTCACTGAGGCCACACCGAAAACATAGATGTCACTACTTTGTAGTATTTTACTCAGTACGTCACAACTAATTGCTTAGAATATTGAAGTTTTTAATGAAGATTTTGTCCCTGAGTGGTATGGGATACTGACGATGCCAAATAAGGCTGAAACCGGTATATCTATCCTCTCAGTGACAAAATCTAATATCATTTATCCAACCTCATGATAAAAGATCTTTGAGCCTAGGAATTGAAAATGGTATTCATTTCGATTATTACTATTTTGAATTCATCTATGTTTCAAAAACTGATTTTTTTTTATATTGACATGTCAAATATGCCCCAACATATGTGAACCCACTTTAAAACAAGCTTGTTTTGAAATTTTTTGTTTACTATCATCACAAACACAAACATCGTGAATTCTAAACGTCAACTTTCAATTATTGAAACTTGTAAAACGGGGTTACTTTGAACGGTTTTTTGATTCAAACTTTCATATTTCAAGTAAAACAGCGAATGAAAATTTCCTGAAAATTATTATCTCCCGGGCGTCAGTTAGAGCTTTCTACTGACAAAAAACTAGATTTTCAAATGATGAATAACAATTTTTTTTAAATTATTCAGGGGTGTACAAAGATACCCCACAATAAGGGCTACTTTGAAGGACAATTGAAAAAGTCATAAGCGTAAAGTCAAAGATTATAGAGTATAAAGATGGGAAACGAAGCGACTACAGTGATGTAGCGACATCTGTTTTTCAAAAGTAATCGGTCTATGGTTAAAATATTTAATTAGGGTCCATTTGGCATAAATTATATAGAGATTATTAGTAGGCTGTTGTCAGTTTTGAAAGAAATACTTGAATAAATATTTTTGCTGAATGATGATTGTATTTTCTCGCGTATTTTCCACTGAAATAACTCGAAATCTACAAGAGTTACACCTAGCCCACTCCATAATCTTGGTTTGTGTGTTTTTCCGTTATAAATTTTGGGTTAAAAACTGGCCGACATTCGAAATGCATGATGATTAATGGCAGAAATAATAGAAAGAATAATCTTGAATGTGCATTCTTTTCATTACCAAAGAGAATGGAAATGTAAGTTTTGAAACTCGTATCATGTAAGGGGATAGTCCAGATAACGTCCACTAAAAATATGAATTTTTCCTTTAACAGATGATGAGAAAATGCTCTAAAATACCCGAATCCGAAGTATTTTCGGAGAATACGAAGTAGTTCTCGAAAAAATCAATATTGAAAATGCATAATTTCGTTAAGAATTTGAAGTAGAACTGTCATGGTTGCACGTAAAATTTGTGGATTTTGTGAACATAGATTGTCCATAGACGTCACTGGTCTTGGCACAGACAAAAAAGTCGCCAAACATTTCCGCATAATTAACCTCAAACTTACTAAAATTTTTAATATCCAAATTAATTTTAGTAGTGTGAGTAGACGATAACTAACCTAACCTTGTAAAACTTAACTATATAAGACTATATCAGAGCCGTATCCGACGTAAATGGAGTATTTGCTCCATTATGAGTTTCATTTATTTTTTTCCCGAAAATTACTGTCTCCCTAGAGCTGTCATTGAGACAGTAGTATCCGAGAGTCCTATATGTTCACTGTGCAAAATATTTTTAAAATTGGTGACAGGGCCTATAAAATTTATAAAAACCTATTTTTTTATCAGTCAACAACCATAACCACAGTTAACAATAGTTAGTCAGCTTCTGGATAATCAATTGAGGTTCTGTTGTAGTTTTGATTTCGAGTCAAAAGAGTAGTTAAGGTTTTAAAGTAGCCCAATAGCTTGAAATGGCCAAATTGCTTTGAAAATCTAAAAATTTCCGGGGGAGGACCCCCGACCCCCCTTAAAGTTTTATCGATGATAAACGATTATCCATTTATTATGAATAATTTTTATTTTAATGAAGTTAAAACAAAAATTATAATTTTTCAGTCATAAGATATTCAGAAATCAAAAACTCATGAATAATGTTACAAGTTCTATAGTTCCATTTCTATGTAAAATATTGAATATGTTTTGACCACCACAATAATTCAAATCTGCCGCCAAATATATGTTGAATGACATCATGATCGGAAATAAGGTGCGGGGATAAAGGAAACGATTCCCAAAATGGCGAATCAGTTGAATCGTATGTCATAATAACCAATTTTGAAAGTCGAAAATATTATATTACCCTTTAGTATTTTGTATCCATATACGTGATAACGACTTCAGGACAACATGAATATCAATCTGAAGCAGTAAAATATCAAAAAAATCCAACGATGGTAAGTGGACGCTAAGTGTACTGCTCCCGACAACCCTTCCAGCAGTTCGACTCATCTACTAGACCCTCTAGACCCATTGAGGTTAAAATACACTGGGTAAGATATGTATGAATCGGGTCCAGAACAACTGTTTGACTTATCGATGTTCGATTCATCGAGAGTTCACTGTATCAATAAGTTCTTGAAATTTTTATAATAATTCTCTAATATATATGTGAACAAATTTTTGAAATGTTCTCAATTTCATAATTATTGTATTGTAGTTGATTTCAGACAATCATTTCAAATAAAAATACAAAGAATCCAGAAGCGCATTTCATTTGATTCAAAACAATGTGTAGATGGAAAATATCATCCTGATCCAAAAACGGAGCTCTGCTTTTGTTTTGTCGATCAGGATTTTTATCTAAAAGCTCGAAAAAGAATACTCAATTTAATGGAAATTTTTGAAAAGTATAATTCGAATTTCGCGCCTATTAAAATAGTTTTCTGTACTGAATTATATTTTTCAGCGCCATCTAGGTGTCAAAAGTAAGAAACTAGCCAAAAATCATAGTCGGATTTTAGTTCCACAGATGTAAGGGCGTTTCCTATCTTTCTAACTCTATAATCTTTGCGTAAAGTATATCCATATACGATTTGAAATTTCTCTACCTTCCTACATGGACACGTTCAATATTGTCACAAAATGAGTGTTATCCGATTCTATCAAATGTCGAAAATAATGATTATCATAAAAATTTAGAAGAACGGCAAGGTTCTTTTCAGCCGTGAATGAACTACATCTGTTCTCTACATCATCTACATCAGTATCCCAAAACTACATCAGTTCTTCCCATATATAATTGCGATGACCAATTTAAGATTTTATAGATGTTAGCGAAGTCGTAAAGAATCCGCGAACAAGGCAGACGAGAGTCAAGGCTGACTGAATTGGTCGTGCAGACAATATAAGTAAATATAGGTACACATGTACCAACATGAATCTCCGAAGATGTGACATTCACCGTTTTTGAAAAAGGAATTCGTAATGTGTGTGAAGTTGGCAGAGCACTTTTGGATTTTCGAAAAAATTTTTGTTGTTCTGAATGTGTGTTCCTGGAGATATTTAAAAAACCGAAAAAATAGGCCAACTCAGCACTTCTCAAAAAATTGGATTCCAAAAAGAGAAAAAAAGTGCTGTACAGGTTTGGTCAAAATTGGTGATACTTGAACTACAACTTTTTAACCGTGAGAGATAGATTAAAATGAATGACACGATACGGGGGTCTTTTTCTAGAAAAACTGATAATGCCATCAACTGCATTCCTCTATCTTCTTTTGTTTTCGAGTTATAGGCCAAAATTTAAATTTTGGCGATTTCAACCATTGTCATTATCTTCGTTTCTGTTTGTGCTAGGATGTTGGAATGAAAACATTATACAGGCACTTTTTTCATAGCAATCCAGAAGCGTATCTTGTTTTTTCCCAATAGGTTTCCTTGCTGAGCTATAACATAAAGTTGTGTTTTTTCTTATGCAAACAATAGTTTGAATTGGCTTAGAAAGGATTGCCATTTTTTTTCCGTTTCATAAATATATCATACATCATACATCGCCCTCAGATTCATTCAGTTATGATGAAAAATATAGTTTGTATGTGAAATTTGAATTATTGAGTATTAAGTAGGCTTAATCACAGAATAATATGTCTCTACGCATGATTCAATTCTCCGTGGTTTGATCTCTGTTCAGAACAACTGTCAGTTCGAAGTCATTGTTGACACTGAAATAAAATATTTTAACATATAACATTTCCGGTAGTTTTCCATATTGCCGGCAATAATGACTTCGAATTCTAATAATTGTCAGATGTTCTGAACAGAGATCAAATTACGGAGAATTCAATCAAGTATTCAATGGCAAAATAATAATGACACCATGCATCGAGACATATTATTATGTGATTCAGCCTACTTAATACTCAATAATTCAAATTTCAAATACAAGCTATATTTTTCAAGAAATCTGAATGAATCTGAAGGCGATGTATGATGTTCGATATATTTTTGAAACGGGAAAAATGGCGATTCTTCCTAAGCCATTTCAAACTATTGTTTCCATAAGAAAAAAACACAACTTTATGTTATAGCTCAGCAAGGAAACCTCTTGGGAAAAAACAAAGTACGCTACTGAATTGCTATGAAAAAGTGCCTGTATAATGTTTTCATTTCACATCCTAGCACAAACAGAAACTGAGATAATGGCCAAAGTTGAAATCGCCCAAATTTCAATTTTGGTCTATAACACGAAAACAAAAGGAAATAGAGGAATGCAGTTGATGGCATTATCAGTTTCTCTGAAAAAGACCACCGCAACGTGTCATTCATTTTCCTCTATCTCTCACGGTTGAAAAGTTGTAGTTCAGGTATCACCAATTTTGCCCACCCTGTACATGTACTGAAATTAAACAGACTAATTCGAAGGACACTTGTAGGCAAAGTTGTGTTGTAATTTTCACAAATATCCTCGCAAATATCCTGCTAATCCACCTAAGAATATGAAAAAATTAAAAAGAAGTTACTCTAGCATATTTTTTCTTCCGACGAAAATTGATGGCAACTTGTGCCACAAAAATCAAAAGATTTTTCCTTATGAAGGAAAAAAATCTACAGATTGTAGGGAAATCAGCACATCTGGCAACAGTGTGTGTGAAGTTGGCCCAGTACAGCTAACTTGGGCTAGGTTTGTGCTGCTTTGTTCTGTTGAAATTTTTCTTCATTCCATATGGTTCTCAAGATATTTAATAAAATGTATTGAACGAATACCTGATTTTCTTTATTTTTTTCTGAAGAACTGATGGGCACAAGTTGGTACAATTGCGGCACAATCATATAAAATAATTTTAGTCGGAAGAAAAAGAAAAGTGCTGAGTTGACTTGTTTTTCATTTTCGTAATTTGCTGGAAAATCTGAAGAATTCTCGTAAAAATATTCACTGCACAATACTGCAAAAGGTAGGAGCAATTTTCATTTGTCAGAAAAAAAAGAAAGTAGGCTATTTTTTTTTTTAATTTCGATTTTTCGGAAAATGCAGACTTCGTGAACAATTCGGCACAACTCAGTACATGTGTAGAACAAATCTTTTCGGTCATTGGAATCTAATTTTTTGAAAAGTGCTAGGCTGGCCCATTTTTTCGGCATTTGAAATATCTCGAGAACCACATGAATTTAAGTGAAAAATTCAACGGCACAAAGCAACACGAACCTAGCACAATTCAGCACAACTAAAACTCTTTCGAAAATCCAAAAGAGCTAGGCCAACTTCACACACTCGCATTCGTCTGCTGAAGAATATGGTCTGATACCAAACTTTAAATTATGGTGTTTAGATAATACATGTGCCGTGATTAATGCTATGGTAAAACGTGCATTAGAAGAGTATGACATCCTGTCCTCCAAAACCGTTGCAATTTCAAACGGTTGACTCATTTGATTGCTCGTTGAGTATGTATTCAGATACCTGAAAATTAAGGTACAAATCACGTTGAGCGGAAAGTTGAATCATTGTAATGATGGCGTTGATTAATTTGTATCAGCATTCATGATCAAATCCTCTTTCCTAGCTACATTTTCTTACTGCAAATTGATCAGTTTGAACCTGAGAAATAATTTCTCTAATTCTATTCATTCAAACACATCTTGTAGAAAAAAATCGTGCAAGAATAATTTAGTTTCGCACAGTTTTTATGGTTATATTTAATGATTCGTGCTAACCTTCTGTCACGGATTTCATTTTCTGCACAACTGCTACAAAATATAGCACTTCTGACATCGAATTTAACTATAGAATGTCAGTTTTTCATCACTCGATATGGAATTTTCATTCTACAACACCTACCTAAATCGATTTCAAGCAAATAACCCCTAATGACTGCGATTCTCGTTCAGTTTGGTCCTTGGTTTTTGCCCTTTAGGAAAAACCACGAATATCCAACTCGAGCTTTAGTATTCGCTTTGGTACAATGGTAGTGTTTTAAGCATTCTGAATGAATTCCATTCCGACACACTGTTATGGAATATTCATTTCATAATACTTCTGAAAACATAGTGAAGAAAACCGATCTGGGATCCAAATTGATTGTCATTGCGGTTTTCATATTCATCTTCGTATTAAGCGATTTTCGATGGACTCTGCGGGTGTTGACGCAATGTTCATCTGAGATTCATTAAAAGTTTCAACATCAAGCGTTATTTCAACAGTTGTGGAGAGAGACTGTAGTCTGGTACTCGGTTAGAATGAAAATCCGATACTCGTAATGATTCACTCGTGTCGGATTTTTATTCTGCTCTTGTAACAGAATATACTAATCATCTGTCAAATTTGTGATACGAAAAAAAAATTCTGTCAACCGACATTTCACAATGCAAAAATCATAGAATATACAGGAAGAAGTATTCGTATTGTTTTCATTGTCCGGAATCGTGCTTGCCAATTAACTATAAAAACTGAAAAAATCTCGGAAAATATCTACCAAACACAGATACAACACAACAAAAATCGTTCAAAACCCTGAAGAAATCCTAGATTCCAAACACTAACAACGATAAACACTGCAATAAGTACCAAATCACCTCAAATTTGACAAGTATGATCGAAGCTGTATTTTGGCCTGCAAATTTTTCAAAAATATTTCGTAGGTTTCGAAAGATAAGTATTCTGACGCTGCAACGGTGACGTCAAACAAAGAAATGTTCAAAAATTTTTCGTGATAAATGAAAGCAGATTTTGGCTGGGATTTTGGCAATTCTGTCGTAGTTCTGCGCTGATTTTCATTTTTATTACTTAGACGTCGTCAAGCTTTCAAAAATATGCATTTTGGCAATCTTTGAACTAGTGACGTCACATAGTGAATCTTTCAAAATATTTTCGAACCTAATTTCAACGCAAAATACATCTCAAATGAATCAAAATTGGTTCTTAAATATGGCCGATTCAGGTCAAAACGGTTTTGAATGAACGAGTATCAGAAAGAGCCTACTTTCTGTTTGAGTTTCGTATAAATTTCTCCCAAATTCGTTGAATTTTCATGAAAATTAATTAAATCTTTTCATAAATATCTTTTAGTGATTTTTACTCGAATAATGGTGATTGGCAAAACTATTTCCTTTCTCATGAATATGACAGATAATAAATAAATGTGTGGCAGGTGGCCAACATGTAGATAATATATATAACCCCGAAAACTATACTAGAATGAAATATTCTCCCATCATTTTGTTCTACAAGATGTGGCAAAATGAACGTATTTGACACATAATTAGAGAAAAATTGTTTGTTGGCGTTTTCTGGTATCCTAGGAGATCATGATGACTTTTGTTTTAAAACGTATTGTAATTTTTGGGGACCACAACTGTCAAGTTTTGCCGCGGGTAAACTCGAAAAAACTGCTGACAGTTTCTGCCATACAATTTTTCCATCTAGAAATCTTTTTTCTCTATTTCAGTATCGTAATGAGTTCATTACAGTACTAAAAGTTGTGCTGTAATGAAACTCATTACAGCATTGTTTTCAGTTATATTTTTCGTTTTATGATTGTCAGTACTGACCTCCGATCGAATCAAGTTTCGAATCAAATCAATTCAAATTCCGTGATCTGTCAAATTTCGTATGTCACACCAACTGCCAAGATACAAAACAAAAGTCACTAATCTGAATTTTCATTTGAATTTCGAGAGGTTTTCACAAAAATTGACTGAAATAGAGAAAATACCGTCTTATACTCGTTGCAGAAGGCAATTCCAAAACTCATGCTATCGAAAACTCGCTCCTTCGTCGCTCGTTTTCGAACTTCGCATTCGTGTTGGAATGGGAGCTCATTCTGCAACTTGTTTTAGAATATTCTATTAATTCAACGACCACTGTTCATGATAATAATAATTCTATTAATTCAAAATTATACGTTTTTGATTGGTGGAAATTAAGACTTGCGAAATAGTCGATGAAAAATCACTATTGTCAGAAAAAACGGTGAAGTAGCGTTATGCGAAGCAGAAAATGCCGCCATTTCTCAAATATATGGAGTGTTAGTATTACCCATAATAAAACCGAAATAACATATTATTGTCATTTTATGCTCGCACATATCACTTATACGGTGCAGATATACGTGGATAGAGTTATTACCGTGAACCTTCCCACAAGAAATCCCTCATTCATTCCAACTAAGCCAGTTCAACATCCGAGATACGAGAGCAGAGATTATGACTCGAAATGGATACGTGAACATCTATTCCCCCCATGTCGGAAGTCATTGATATTTGAAAATATATCAAAAATGAAGGTCTATTTGTCTTATATATCCACAGAAAATTTTAAATTGATCGAATAATTATTTCTCCATAAACTTCTAATGGGCACTTCCCGGTGGGACACCCTGTATATATCAGGTGTTATGTGATTCCTGAAGCTACGGTGTTAAGTGAGGTATTTATTGAGAAGGTTCAGCATATTTTTACTAAAATCCAGTGTTGAAGAAAAGAATGAGCCAGCACCAAGAGATTACACCACATTATATTGGTTTTATTCATACATGGAAACATACCTGATCGAATATGATGATATATGATTGACGATATGATAACCATTATGAAAATGAGTAATATATGACTCAAATTCAAATAATATTCGAACTTTATGTATAACAAATTGAGATTTCTGAAATACAATTGACTAATCTGAATTTCATATGACATAATCTGAAATTCAGTTGACGTTTTCTGATATTCAATTGACTAATTTGGAATTCAATTGACGCTTCTACTATTGTTATCATGTAATACTGCGCAGCGGGCTCATGTTCAGTGGTTAGGTGTAAGAATAGCCTTGGCTAAATCTCGCCACGTTCGTGGGTCAGTTGTGTGTTATTTAAAAAAAAAATAAAGACCTTATTTATTTATTCATTTATTTTATTACTTTCTGAAATTGGAGTGACTAATCTGAAATACAATTGAGTGTTTCTGAATTACATTTGGAAAGGGTGTAGGAATCTTTTTTAGTTCAAAATTAAACGTTTCTGATTGGTTGAAATTAAGACTCGCGAAGTAGTCTATGAAAAATCACTATTGTCAGAAAAAACGGTGAAGTAGCGTTATGCGAAGCAGAAAATGCGGCCATTTCTCAAATATATGGAGTGTTAGGATTACCCATAATAAACCCGAAATAACATATTATTGTCATTTTATGCTCGCACATATCAGTTATACGGTGCAGATATACGTGGATAGAGTTATTACCGTGAACCTTCCCACAAGAAATCCCTCATTCATTCCAACTAAGCCAGTTCAACATCCGAGATACGAGAGCAGAGATTATGACTGGAAATGGATACGTGAACATCTATTCCCCCCTCGTCTCTCATTTCCCGAGTATTCCGGGTATTGCCCGTTTTCCATGAAAACGGAGCTCGAGGTCGATCTTCATCTCGTCGTGTTACACAGATCCGCGATTTTTCTCCGCTCCGGGTTTTCATCCGGAGTGATAAAACATGCGGTCGGGTTTTTGCCCCAATGCTATTTCATCATGGACTCCACTTCGAGAAGAAAATTGCCGTTGAAATCTCCGCGGAATTCAATGATCCAGTGCGAGAAAGAAAGGGTCGTTTTTTTAATGAAAAATCCGCAGGACTCGTGGCGTGAATCGCAATGTAGATTGCAGATCGAAAAATGGAACTCGGACAAAAATAAAATGTTCGAGAACATTGTGAAAACCTGTTTGTTATTGGAGGTTTATTATTCGCCAACTTCGGTTGAATTTGAATTTGCACTGCCTGTGATTGAACTTTCTGACAGTAATGTATTTGTAACATGTTTCACGTACCCTCATTTTGAAAATTATGTCGAAAAAGTGCGTGATTTTATGGCCTAGTTTGGAGCAGCACAATTGTGCCCTTCAGTATTACTCCCAAAGATGGCATGAATTTGAAACAATTCAATGTATAGGTTCGGCAAAATGGGTGATCCCCGAAATCGAGGAATATAAATGGCCTCTTAAGTCGTAAATGGCACATTCTGAACTGAGTTTTGTTTTCGAGTTATAGGACTAAATTGAAATTTGGCCGATTTCAACATTCTTCATTTTTGCTTTTCATGCTACAATTTTGAAAAAAAAAACATTGTAGAGGCACTTTTTCGATAACAATCCAGTTGTGTACTCTGACTCCAAGAGATTTCTTTACTGAGAGATCCACTGCGCAAAAAAATTAACGCACATTCTGAAAATCTCAATTTTAATGAAAGTTAACTCTACATTGACTTTATAACTTATTTTTCATGTTCTCTCGGGAAGGTTATAAACGAAACAAGACACATTAAATGGAAGAAAAATTCAGGATTTCACCGAATCTTATGTGAAATACGAGAAATGAACAATTTTCAAAATACTGAAATGCTGATAAGTGATTTAATACTTGGTATTTCCACCCCTTGCGTTAATTACAGCTGGGCAACGACGGTTCAAACTCAAACTGAGTGATCTTAAAATGTTCTGATCCAATCCTTCCCAGATTTCTTCGAGTTGGATCCGAGTCATTAAGAGTAGCTGGATGATTTTCTGAACTTCTCAGCCTTCTATTGAGGTTGTCCCAAACCTGCTCAATCGGATTGAGATCTGTAACTTCTTGCCGGCCATTCCATTCGAGAGACTTCGACCTCTTCAAGATACTCCTGAACGATACGCACACGATGGGGTCTGGCCTTACCGTCCATAAAAATGAAATTTTCACCAATGTATGAGACAAATGGCACTACATGCTCTTCAAGAATGTTCCTTATATACTTATCAGCATTCATAGCTCCATTATCAACGACCATTAGGTCTGTGAGAGCAGTCGAAGATATTTCACCCCATACCATAATCAATCCTCCCCCGAAACCAGTAGTATTCAGGAAATTGCACTGAGCATATCTTTCATGTGGACGTCTGTATACAAGGCAACGTCGATCACAATGGTAGAGGCAGAGTCTAGACTCCTCTGTGAAGAGAACTCTTTCCCAATCGGCCTCTTCCCAATGGATATGCTCTCTCGCAAAATCCAAACGCGCCCTTCGATGGGCTGGGCCTCTTGCCGCAACACGAGGCCTTAAATCATATTCTCTGAGGCAATTTCTTGTTGTCTGAGTGCTAATTTGCACCCCATGAGTTTGCTCAAGCTGATTTTGAAGGAGGCGAGCGGTTGCAAACCGTTGTCTCAACGAAGAAACTCTCAAGTAACGTTCTTGAATGGCAGTTGTTACCAGTGGTCTACCCTGTCCTTGTCTTCGGACATTCATACCTTTCTCCCTGAATTGCTGCAACATTCTGGACACACTTGTATGGGAAACTTCAATTCTTTCTGCAATTCTTGTGTATGTCCATCCTTCTTCTCGCAAAACTACGGCTTGAGCACATTCCTTTTGGGTCAAATTGCGTGTTTCGCGTTGCATAGCGATCGAGTGTAGAAAATCAAACGAAAAAAAAACTATTGATCACTAGAATTGATCGAGAAAAACTGATTTTAGAATGGAGCCAATACATTCAAAATCTGATAATATCATCTTTTTTTATTCCTGCTGGGAAAAAACATCTGTATGGGAAAAAATGTTGAAAGTGGATAACATATGCATGCATAATTCTGAAAAAAAAAATATGATCATTGAAAACACCTTCAGTTGTACAATAAATTTGAGATTTCCTTAATGTGCGTAAATTTTTTTTGCGCAGTGTAGATATTATGAACTTATGATTTTTCTCATGGACACAATGGTTGATTATGAGAGTTTCGAAAATATACACACATTAAATAGTTCAAGGCTTTCACGACCGGATATGCTGACATTAAGAGAGTCTTCCGGGCTTATCAGCCGTGGCTCGGGCCGTGGTCTAATAGATATTATTTCACCTAACGTTTCGCCCACAACTGTGGTAGGCATCTTCAGAGGATTCTCGGTTTGACGTTGTAACTCGCCTGAATTTTCGAGAGTGATATTGGATTCGATTCGGGGGTTCTTATATTCCGGTTAATGGCGGGAGAATGTTGTGGGTTTACGCGCGCGATGTTGATTGGCCCATCGCTCCCACTCCGTATTGGCTTGATCTTGGTTTTTTCCAACAATGACAACCATGTGCGCTATGTACCAAGGTAACTTCTTCCTTTCTGTTTATGTTTTCTTTATGTTAATAATTCTCAGTGGCTATCATGTTCATTCTAGGAAAGTAACTTTTTATTTTTGAAATAACGTCTGCCTTTCAGAAAACTATGTTATGTATATGTGTTAGAGTATGATTTCTATTGTTTAAGATTTTGCATTTCACATATGTATTACGTTTAAGTTACGAGGTTCATTGTGAATCAAGTATTATTCGAATTATTGATGTTAACATAGGATGTCGTTGTTGACCTAACATAGAACCTAGAACCGAGCATAGGACACCTGAAATCCGCGAGTTTGAGTTTCTTTGACATGGCCTATTCTCAAAATCCGAAATTGTTGGGGAGAAACAGCAAGATTATGAAGCAGAATTCGTTTCAAAGATTCCAGTGTGACCTGCATTCGCAATTACAATGAATTAATCACAAGCTCAATCGTTGGGAGTTTGTGGAATAAATCTTGTATTCCCTTTTCGCATGGGCATGCTTGGTGAAATCTGAGGTAAAATCTGTTCTATTTGTTTTCTCTCCAAGAAGAAAAACGATCAAAGGTTTAATTCAAATATTTGAGTGTTACTTCAACTTTATATCAGTCATTACTTCACAAACTGACCGTTTCTTTACCGCCACGTGCGAGTAAGGTGAAAACTTCATTCGCTATTCCAAACTTTTCTGTTATAACAATAGTTCTTATAGTGAAGAAGCGGTGACTAAAGTGTAGAGTTTGTGAAAAGCTCGCCAAGGAGAATTTTAGAACAACGCAAAGAAGCAACTTTCTTCCTAACAGAGTGTTCGAAACGTGGAACCGACTCCCCAGTGAGGTTGTGAATTCAGGAACAGTCAACACATTCAAGAACTCCTTACTTAGGTGGTCTGACCAGCAACGGGAATCAGTTTCGGTTGTGTAATATTTTGACTGTGTGGTGATATGAATATTTCCTTTTTTCTTCTTTTTTTGTATAGCTTCTCGAATGTTCTCTCAGTTTCATTTTGTAATTTTTTATCATTTGTGAGTTTATAGGTTTACCTCTACTCTTGCCAATTTCTAATAATAATAATAAAAAAGGGCTTGTTAAGTTAAAGAGTGAAGAGTTAGCAGAGTGGCTATACATAAGATCTGGTAACTGATAACTTTTTGACATTGTTAGAAATGCGGTCTCGTCTTGGCAACATTTTCCATGAGAATGTTTCTGGTAGGTTTCACTTTTTTTTCACTTTGTTTATGTCAAGATCATTTTATTTTGTTCTTTTCTTCTTCAATAATGATCAAATAAAATAAAATTATTCCAAGATCTACTCTTAGTGAAAATAATTCAAAATCCATGTTCAAAATCAACATACGAAGTATAGAAATAAATATACCTCTACCTACCCCAAGTGCAAGCACTTTGAAACCGTGGTTGTGGTTGTTTTCTAGAAATCATATCAAAACCTTGGATACGAATATAACAATGTAATTGAAAAAAGACCAAATTGTATTTGATATCAATACACATGATCCGTTTCACGAGATGTTAATTTTATTCCCTAATTCAAAATGTGGGGTGATTTGTACTGGAAATTCTCAAATATTCCTTTGACATTTATAACAAACTTCTTCCCTATATATCAATTTTCAGACCTCTAGCATAAAAATTTGCGGAAGTCTCATACAAACTTATACATCCCTTGGTTCTAGGGGTTCGCGACTGAAAGTTACCAGTAACGAATTTTACAGTATAGACAGTCTTATATGTGTTTAATAGTGTGTGCATACTCGCTAGCTTGCCTAGGCGGCCCGTTCACAGGTAGCAGGTAGAAAAGGTAGACAAAAACATACCGAACTTTTCTTAAATTCGAAGAACTGATTTTTATATATGTCGCGCAGAATATTATGAAAAATAAATATTTCATATTGCCAGACAGTCTCCGTGGGCCGTAATTCCTCCCAGACGCTTCAACTTTCAATAAAAAAATCACAGTTAGAAACATTGTTGCGAAATGGCCAGATTCAGCACTTTTGTTAGATTCGAAGCACTGATTTTTATATATTACGGCCCACGGAAACGGTCTGGCAATATGAAATATTTATTTTTCATAATATTCTAGGCGGCTGCCTAGACAAGCTAGCGAGTATGCACACACTATTAAACACATATAAGACTATCTATATAGTGAAATTCCTTACTTCAAAAATAAGTAAGGTCTGGGTGCCCTGGGATCTTAGACTACTAGCTCACATACCAAATTTCAACTTCATAGAACTTCAGAAAAAACCCTATCAGTTTTAATGATCATCAGTGCAGTGACAAAATCGGGGGTTTGCATTCAAATATCCATGAAATCTGAAGAGTAAAAGCTATCGAGCAATCAATCGGGTATGCAACGTTTGATGAGTCGATTTTTTTCATCATATCCTGAGAATTTTGGTCATCTGATATATCAGATGACCAAATTCGGAATATATTCCGAACTCCAGTTATGAAGATTCAAATATAAGACGAAACACTTAAAGAAAAGACGAGGCGCTTCGCTTGGCTCGTCTTGGCGAGGCCATTAAATCGAAAAAGCAGCTCGAAATGCAGAATGAGATAGGATAAGATAGGAAAAGCAGCAATTACCAAAATTGCATTATGTTCGCAAGAACTACCAAAACGGACAACCTGTAAAATCACCGACGAATCGATACGTTGGATGAAACACGATCGTGCACCAGTTTCAAAATACGACAAACTACATAGTTTGATTCGACAAAGTTATGGCAACTAGATCCAGAATTCCAGCGTTGCTCACAATGACATTGAACTATCCGAAACTAATCGAAATATCGCTGGAGATGAGGGGGACTGGAGTAGACTAGTGCTCGAGATCATCAGACAAGACCGGAAATTCACAGAATATCACGTCAGATTCATAAGTGCCTCTCGCAGAGAACTGGAGTGGGTCATTCACCGGACGGACACAGTTCAGAGATCGGAGGGTCACCACACAAAGCACGTCGAGCACGGTTCGAGATCGCCCTTCTGAAAACTGAGGGCGATAAAGAGTGCTCCTTGTAAGTATTGGAATGAAGAGGGTGTGAGTATCGTACGAAATAAAACGCTAATTTCGCTCCTTTGTCTTCTTTTCTTCTATGTCCCAAATTGCTTAATTTTTACTGTTTTAGATATTTCTGGACCAGATAGGTAATTCCTGGTCTCCATTTTCGTGAAAACACCATTAGTGAAAACCGTTTCACGATATCTCAATTTTTTTTTTATTTTGAAAAATTATCGATTTCGAAAATGTGCCATAGCTTTTTTTTTTACGAAAATATTTGGGAACGATTTGAACTTTCTAGAAAACGAGAAACTAGATTCAATTTTCCTTCTCGTGGAAAAAAAAACGCATTTTTTTCATCTTATATCATAAAAAAAATTTAAAGATACAAAAAATTTAGAATAATGTCTCATTCCCAGTGAAAAAATGCTGGTTGAAAGTTTTTTAGCTTTTTCAGATATTTTCGAAAATGAAAAAGTTATAGCACATCTTCTAAATCGAAAAAATTTAAAAATTTTGTTAAATCTTCAAAACAAATGAAGATATCGTGAAACGGTTTTCACTACTGGTGTTTTCACGGAAATCGAGCACATGACTCCTATCAACGTTTTTACCTATCTAGTCTAGAACTACCGGAAACAGCCAAAATCAAGCAATTTGGGACCTACTCTGTACAGGTGTCCCGGAAAGACCACGTCAAACGAACACGGAATGTTGATTAGAATGTGCTCTACCTGATGTGAAAAAACCGATCATATGAAAGTCCCAGTTTTCGAGATATTTGATGTTTTCTGAAAATGTTGAATTTTTCTACTTCAAATACTTTTTCTCATGCCATAGCCATAATTTAATACTTTTCGAATCGGTTTTTTTGCGTGAATATAAATTGCTCCACATAAATTAGGGATCTTAACTTAACTTGCAAAAATATAGTTTAAATGAGATTTTGTGATGAAAATTCATATTAATATGATTTCAAGTTGCAGGAAATAAAATTAATTTTAGCCTGTAGGTCTGCAGCTTGAGTGTGGTTAAGAAAAATCTGGCAAAATAACGAAATTTTATTCCCAGAGAATTCAAGCATTTTGAAACTATCAATACAAACGAATACAATATATGGCCTCCACGGGCATCAATAACAGCTGGACATACTACACATGAGGTTGTTGAATATTTCTTGAGGAATTTGGTTCCATAAACGGGACAGAAGCTCTCTCAGATCATTTAAAAATTCTGGGGTAAGTTGATGATTATCTAATCTTCTTTGGAGCATATTCCATGCATGTTCTATGCAATTCAAATCTGGTAGGTGCGGAGGTCTAGCGTTATCATCTAGAAATTGAAAAGTTTCACCTATAGCAGCGTGAAAATTTGGCAAAACATTGTCAATGACATGCTCCCTATAGTGTAGGGCGGTCATATTCCCAGGACAAATGTGTAGATCTGTGCGCCCGATGAAACATATCCCGGCTCATACCATAACACTACCCCCTCGGAATGGATGGACTTCTTGGACATAGCGACGATTACGGGGTATGCGTGGGATTGTCCATACCTTATTCTTCGAGAATCTGAAAATCGTCCTTATCTGGATTCAGGAAAATACGTCATTGATCGTTCCCATTTATATGTTTCTTTTGCTCATTCCAGTCTTTGACGCTTATGGTCAGGTGTTAATGGAACTCCTCTTAATGGACTTCTAGAACCTAGATTCACCTCTCTCAAACGTCGTCTGATAGTTTCGATGGAAACTTGGACCCCATCTGCATTTTGAAGAGTATTCCGTAGCATTCTACACGTAGATATAGGCTTTCTTCTCACCGAAACGGTGATGAAAGATGAAACTATCCTGAGCAGGTGTTGTTTTTCGTCGCCCACCAACCCTTGGTCTTTCCAACACGGAACCTGTCTCCCTGAACCTATTCCAAAGTCGGGATATAACACTTTGGCTGACTTGTAGCCTTTCCGCTACAATAACCCGAGTTGGGCCACCCTGTAGCATTCCGATAGCCCTATTAGCCTCAGCGTTTATTAATTTACGTCTTGGCATTTTCAGAAAACTCGTTTCAAATCGAAGCCGTTGACAAATTGACTCCATTTCAGAATAAGAACATTCATGAAGCATCTGCAAAGAACCCAACTTCAGAAAAAAGGCGACCAGATTGACGAAAAGTCTCATACTGATTTTTATTGGATCGATGCAAATTGTTATTGAGTTTTAAATGATTTTACAGCGATTTTCTCGAATATTACATGCTTTTCAAAACGATTTAATACGATATCCCTAACTCTTGTGGAGAAGTATATTTACCAAGAATAATAAGGGATATTAAAGACTTCAAAAAAATCATTCTCGGTGCTGGCTGAGTGTGAACCATATTCTTTGTTTGAGTTTTTAGAATTTTGTCGTAGAAAGCTTACGATTTTATTGTGATTTATCAATCCGTCATTTGTAAATAATGTTTTGACTTGTTTTCATTTTGTTGCGTACACTTTTGAAAATAAATACCTATTTTTATCATTATTATTATTATTATTACGTTTTTTTTATCGAAATATACTCCGAATCACGAAGTGGTGAGTGTTTAAATGATCTTGTTTAAGAATGAGCCTTTTACTATTCGAAATTTTCTCTAATTTATTGAATTCTCATTCAATTAATGGAATATTTTCATAAATAAAGTTTATGCATTGAAAAATATTGATTATAAGAACTGTTTTCTCTATCATAAATTTGACAGATATAATGAATAAATCTCGGAATAAATATTACCATGAAATCTATTCGAATTTGATATAGAATTAGAGGAAAGTTATTCCCGAGGTTATTCTGCTTCTTGTCCAGGAGAAGAAATCAAGTAAGTTTCGATATAAAATATCACCTGCAGCTAAGGTTGCACTGGCTATCTACATTTTTTTTTCTTTGTTGTCAAACTGTCATATCAAATCCGAATGACATTTTGGCGGTCAAAGTTGAAACAAATTTCGAAGGTAATGTAGCATTTTGTGTAGCCTTTGGGGACCCATATTTTAAGGACTTTCGTTCATGATATCGCCCAAGTAGTCAATTGCTTGCATTGGTACAAATTCTAGAGGACACTGTATTATAAGTATATGTTTGATTAGTAAACACCTTTCATAAACAGAAGAATAAATTAAAAATAGAATTAATATAATTTTTCACGTTTGGTTTGAGTTACATTGGTATCAGCACTATCATTTATTTATTTAACAGAAAGTTACGTGTCATTGTGAGATAATTGGTAGATATATATTGAAGTAAATGCATGTTTGCGTGTTGTGAAAAAATTATGAATGGAGACCTTGATGCAACTTGACTTTTGTGGTTCGATTTGTGGATGTTCTTTGGTCAAATAAACTTCACGAAAAAAAGGTGTATATTTCTTGTGTTTACCTTGGCATTGAACGTGATTCCATGATGGAAAGCCTCTTCAGAATGCAGTGGAATTCTTGTATCGTAATCGTCATTTTGCACCAAGTCGTACTGCTTCTTGGATGGCATCTTACTCACAACCAGAAAGACACTTCACATCGTCACAAAACCTTACAACATTCACTAAATACTGATCACAGTCTCTAATACTGACAGATACACACTTGAATATCTAAAAGAATTGATCTAATTCAATTACCACAAGAAGCTGCGAGCACCAACACCAAACGCGATCAGTTATCGACTAATTTCAATATCCGCACGATGGTTGTTTTCATGGAAGTCCATGCCCCATGGTAGTTAACCCAGTCTTTGTGCATTTGTCATCTAGCCAACAGCGGGAGGCATGATTCACCAAGTAGGCCTGAAAGAAAGTTATTTAATATTAGTAATAATCTAAATAGGGAATCTAGGTTCAATCTTCTCACGCGCAGCTGAGCGGCTGGCAGCTTTTATTCTCTGATTGGTATCAATAACAATGAGATAATAGGAGCAAGACGAGGAGCAAGATGTACCGACGCTGCCGACTCATTTTACTTTCGTAGGACTTTGTTATTATCTAATGCTCTACGAAAGAGAACGTCATCTTTATCTCTAACGTCTGATTCTTGCAGACGACCTTGACTGTCGTGTCCGCCTGTATATACGAAAACGGGTTTTATATTTCGGGTTGAATGGACAACCGTGGACGCATGGAGGCGGCATTGTTTCTTCTCCGATGTTTACTTTCTTCGTCAGTGAAAAAGTCCGTGCAATGCAGGAAATGGGAAAATCCTATCGGTACTATTTACGCTAACGTCAGTGTTTTTTGTTCGCGACCTGAATTTGCTTGGTACGTTTTTCCACAGGAAATGTTAGGTTTCTTGGAATGAGATCCGAGTGAAATCCCAAGATATCAGATGGTTTGAATAGGTGAAATGTAAATACAGCTATCTATCCGAATTCCATCATCATCATCAGAGAACGTTTCTGGTGAAAAAATCAGGAGAACACTAACGTTGAAACATAGGTTTTTTCACGCTCCTTAAAATTCAAAATAATATCGGCCAACCTACAAGATCAGAGTCGATCATTTTTTAAACCAAAAAAAATTACAGTAGGATGAAACCTCGGATGAAACCCACTATAAGAGAAAGAGAATGTAACAAAACTGAAAGAAAAATTAAATTGGAAGCAATCTGATGTTAGGAAATAGAAGAGAAAAGAGAGTGAGCTTTCAAGGGTGAAAAACGGTCTATCATGGTTGAAGTCTTATGGACGAAAATTTAATGCAAAATTGGGGGTGATAAGAAGATGTACAACTTTTGTTTGATTATTTTCCCACATAAACTCAAAATTTATGTGTAAAATAAAAATATTCTAGTATGAATGTTTCTATTTCCATCTTGACACTAAGAGAGTCTCCTTCTCCAGCCAATGATCAGGGTATAAGTTGGGCCAACGGATCAAATCCAGCATCACTTTCGGAAATTCAGCGATCGAGTTACAACCCCAGACCAAGAATCCTCTGAAGATGCCTACCGCAGTTGTGGGCGAAACATTAGGTGAAATAATTCTTCATAGACCACGGCCAATAAGACCGGAAGACTCTCTTAATGTCAGTATATCCGGTCGTGAAAGCCTGAAACAATTTATTTTCATCTTTCCCAATAAATTTTTTTTTAGGAAATTTTGTAAAAACCTACTTTTTCGATTTCTAATTTCTATAATGTCATTGAAATTCTCACTAATCATCTTCTATTAGTTGTTTTATCATTCTGATGCTATTTCTGCATCGTAAGATCAAACAAATTATCCCGATTCTGTTACATCTTCGAAATCTACAATACCGTCTTCATCGCAATTGTTCTTAATCCATTATTTCATCTGAATCATTAACTTCCTCGTGAGTTTGTCTTTCACAATGGAGCATTTTTTCAGGAGCATGACAATTTGAGCATCAATTTTTGCATTTTAAAACATCTTTTCGGCATCATATTTCAAACTGTTATATACGTTCAGTTAACAGCTGCAGCAAAGTTTCTTGCATTTTCTGAGGACATTTACCACAGTGATGTATATTTTTCTATGTCATCATGAAGTTAAGATATCAACGAATAAAAAGCCAACCGACTTTTTTCAAAAAGCAGATATTTTAACGTGAAAATTTCAAATTGAGAATTAGCTTTTTACTTTTTCGATATTACGTCAGAATATTGTGAAAAACTGAATATTTAAAAAAAAAATCGGTGTAATTGATGAGTGGAAAAGGAAGTTCTTACCAAATGAAAAAAAAGCCTGGGATAGTAACTTTTGATATTCGAAATAATCTCAACTCTTGAGAAAACAACGTTGTGTCTATCTGTTAGCGCACGTTCCGCTATTGCGGAACAGTTACTATCCCAGGCTGAACATGCAAGCCATTGAAATTTATAAACATAAAAACAACATGCGAAGAAAAGAAGAAACCCTATTTTACATAGGGCCTGGTTGCCCGATCTTAGAAAAACCAAAGATCAAGCCGATACGAAGCGGGAGCGATGGGCCAATCAACATCGCGCGAGTAAACTCACCAACTTTGCCCGCCATTAACCGGGGTGTAGAAAACACTTTCGGTTCGGACACGTCAGTGTCAAAAATTCAGCGTTCGAAGTACAACCTTAGAACAAGATTCATCTGGAGATGCCTAGCGCAGTTGAATGCCTAGCGTTAATTGAAAATATTCCTAATGGACCACGGCCAGGCCCTTTCAATGTCAGTATATCCGCTCGTGACAGCCTCAAACAGTCACAATCAAGCAATTTGGGATACCATTGAAAACAGTTGATGTTGAAGCCTGTTATTAGAGGGACCATTTCTCCGTGAATCTATGAATATTACCACTATCAAGGTGAACCATATCGAAATTATTTACGTTGAAAAAACAAAATATCACTTTTATAGGTTTTATTCATGTATTTTGTTCCTGCGATGGACCCATAGAAATAAAAAATCTCCCAATTTTTCTTTTTTCCTTGGTTGTTCACCCCCTATTCTTTTAGTCCAGCTGACTTGCCAAATATTCTCCAAAGAATAAATACCGAAATAAAAATATAGAATAAGCAGATTCCATCACGGTGCAACCATAAAATTTATAAATGGACAAACGAATGCGTGTTGCCAGACTTTCGAATTTTCACGTGGAATTGTGTTATGTCATCATCCAATTAAACTGAATCACTCTATATTGAGTATTTTGTCTATTTTTCCACCTAAGTCTGTTATGAATGACATGCATGATTGGATAAATTCACAACTTATATTAATTTTAAAATGAATAATCAATCCTAAAATAATCTCAATTTCGCTACAGAGCTCGATTTGTGGCAAAATGTGTAAATGTTGTGTTGGCTTCAGTTTTTTAAAGATTTTCTGTATTCTCTCAATATTATACATATAAAGTAACTTTCTTATTCATTTCACTCATTTTATTGATTTAATTTATTCTATTCATTTCATTTTATTTCTTTCATTATTTATTAATTATTTTGTGTATTCACCTTCTACATTTTTTCATTTAGCGATGTTCCGACCTATTATGACAAGAAAATATTCCGTATATAATTTTTTCAAGTCATAAAACATTTTACCCCTTCGGTGAAAACTGTTAGAGAACTTAGGTAATTCGTAATATTCCTGACTTGCGATAAATAGAGAAGGTAAATGAAAGTTTCAAGAGAAACTATTTTTGTAGTCATATGATCCCTAGAAAGTTTTGATAAAGGCGTTATTTGACATTTATAACTAGGTACGCAGTTTCATTCAAAGCTCTTGAATCCAACGTAAGTTCCGAAACCAAATTTGGAAAATAAGAGGCATGTGAACAAAATGTTCAACATAATTGCTAAAAGAAACAAGCTCGCGAAGAATAGAGATGGAATAATAAACCTTTGTCTGAAAAATGAATCGTTCCTGAGAAAGAGATTAAAACTTTTTCGACTAAACGATTCCGAAGATTAATTGTGAGAAAAGTTTTCCCAATTGCCAGAAACAATATATTCATTATGTTTTTTCCCCTTGTTTTGCCTAATAGGGAGAGTCATTTTACCTTTCCTGCCGTTTTTAATGTACCTATGAGTAACCCTTTTCAGCTCACCCACTTTCGAACGCAGTTCACATCCTTGAACGATGCATTTTTCCCTATTCGCAACAGATTCGATTCATTGCAATAAAAAACGTTATACAATACAGTTGACCAGGTGTACTCCGCATTATCGATGTAATAATTGGTTCTAGCACCAGCTGCTTTCCTGTTCATGCTTGACTGTACTCTTACGACTCGGGGAGGCATCTACATGAGTTTATTCATCGAACACATCAAGTTTGAAACTCTCGATGGTCAAACAAATTCAATTAATCCCAAAGATTTCATGGAAACTTTGTTTCTTTTTGCTCGAAGATCCAAAAGAGTTATAGAGAAAACCTAACGAAGCAGCTATTCAATTTAGAGATTTTGAAATCTAGATTGATTTCTCGGTGAAAAAATTGAAACCTGGATTCCATTTCCTTTTACGAAAACTCAAAATGCAACCGTGGATGTTTGATTCTCAATCATCCATATTATAATATTAATAATATTAATCTATCTTTATCCACAGCAATCAGTTGAAAGTATATCAAAAAAGGCTCATACTGTAGAAAGAAACTTGAGACAGTGAAACTGATATCAAATTAAGTTCCAAAGAAAAAGAAACCAAAAGAAAAAAATATGAAAAACAATATTCCACTCGAGAGAAAAAAATTAATTTTGCCTACGACAATAATGTTGTATGAATAATTACTCTAAATCTGTGTTAAATCTGTTCATTTTGTCACATCTTGTAGAATAGAGTCGTGTGAGAATATTTCATTCTAGCACAGTTTTCATAGTAATATTTATTGATTACATGTTGGCCTCCTGTCACGGTTTTATTTATTATCTGCATATATATAATAAACCTATATTGTGAATGTGATAAAAATGTTGAAGTCAACATAGTAGGCTTTGATTTCAGACGCGGAGGGATAGTACGATCTGCGCATGCGCAAAACGAGTTCAACCGAATGCCCGTTCGGAAATCCGAATTGATTAATTTCAAATTTCAATTCGAAAGTTGAAACGAATGACAGTTTCATAATATATTTTATGATACGTATTACTCTCGCTTGGTTTTTTCTTGAATAAGTATTTATCAAAATGATATTACTTTTACTGTCTTTAGTAAGTACTTGATGAATAATAAGGTCGGTATTTTTGGGATTTAATAATTTTTTTGGTTTATCTTCAGAATGTGAGAGGTTAAAGATCGTCTTCCGTATGTGGAAGGAAAACTTCAGAAGGAATCACCTTACATAGGTGAGAAGTTTCAGCCTTAGAAAATAATTTTATGGTATGATTTATATAATTGGTTCACAGATTTCCCAACTTTTGATTTTCATATTGTACATCTTGAAAAATTATCTTACTGGAAAAGTAATATGCATAACAACATGTTTTTGATAAATAAAAATAAAAAACATTTGAAATTGGAGTTTTAATGCTTCATGAATATTCAAAATTTCCATAAGGTAAGTTATTAAAGCTTCTTCATAAAATGAATGATGGGATGAAAAACCCAGGGGTCCAGAATGTTCAATAAAATTATGAAAATATTGAATTACCTACAACAAATTGATATACATTATATGTATAGGTACGTACATTCAGTCACTAAGTAGAATTTTAAACTACTGATTCTATATATTATAACAGAGAAAGAACAGTTTTTTCTTGGAATTCAATTTCCACTCGCTACTTAGCCAATGAAAACGTAAATCTTCATGTAGATTCTCAGATCATTGATTAGATTAATATATAATGACCAACCAAGCGTGAACTGCACTCTCATAAACCTTCAAAAGTAATTAAACAAACTGTAACGAAACGAAATTAATGTAGTTTAATCAAATGTCGAATAGGTAATCTTTAATAAAAATCTGAGGTTATGTTTCTGTCAATGACAAAATATAATTTTCAGCGGCCATCTTGACCGTTCAAATTCTGCGCATGCGCAGAACGGCTCATCCCTCCGCGTCATTCTGGCTTCAATTTTCAGTGCGTTTACCACTGACATTCACAATATAGGTCTATTATATATATGATTATCTGCCAAATCTATGATACGAAAAAGAGTTCTGCCAATCAATATTTTTCACTGCAAGAATCACTAGACGATATTTAGGAAATATTTCATTAATTTCGATAAAAATTCAACGAATTGGAGAAAATAATGTTTGATACTCGAACAAAAGCTCATTCTAACACTGGTTCATTCAAAGCCACCACGTGGATCGTTTTTTAATATTTGTAGAATATCAATACCTTTTGCACTTGTATCATAATAATATATTCTAAAACAAGTTGTGGAATGGGCTCCTATTCCAACACGAATGCGAAATTCGAAAACGAGCTCAAAGGAGCGAGTCTTGAAATTGCCTTCTGCAACGAGTATAAGATGATATTTCTTCATTCGAGTTTTGAGAAATACTCTCGAAATTCAAATAAAAATTAAGATTAGTGACTTCTGTATTGTATCTTGGCAGTTGGTGTTTAGTAGTGTAATGAACTCTTTAGGAATACTGAAATAGAGGAATAACTATTTTATGATTATCCTTGAATAACGATGTTTTTCATGCTCCGATTCACGGGAATTTCTTCATATATCAATCATTTTTGAATGTTTCTTTTTTCTGATTTCAAAAATATTGGATGTTGCGTCTATCTACTACCGTCTTTAAGTTATTCAATGTCAAATAACTTTGTTAAACTAGTATGTACATTAGACTGGCCGTTAAAAAAAATGGTGATTTTCCTGAATTTGAACAAAAAGAGAAGCGATCCTCTGAATTTCAGTTCTCTATCTCAGTGTTGAGACCTGCCGGTGAATTTTTCTATTTTTCTTTTAAATATGATTTTCATAAATTTTTTACTTTATTCTTGAATGATTTTCTATCGCTTGCAAAAATTAAATTACAGACACATGAGTATGATATTTTTCACGCTATCATTTGAAGGTATTATTGATACACAATTCAAGAACAAGCGTGAAAAAATCTACATACAATAAAGTGTTAAATATTGTCGATGTATAATTCTCTTAAATGTTTTCTACTTATAGTTCTTCTTAAAACGTATCAGTAGGTGATTATAACGGTTAAAAAATATTATTGTTAAGAACAGTTTTTTAGAAAAATTATCAAGATACACAAAATAATGTAAAAATTTTCAAGTGAATTCTTTCATGACTGTTTGTTTCGAGGAATCAGGATATTTCTTCCTTTAGTCTGATAATACCTGGATTAAAAATTGCTTCTGGTTCTCATCTCTTGATAAAATATTCACGTAGCCTTCTACTAAACTTACAGCTCTTTCTGCAGTATCGTTTACTTTTAACTCTTTCGCAATTTTCAGGCCTTGGAATAATTAAAATGAAAATTGATTAAAATCATATTAAAAAAAAAAAAATTCACCGCCACGCCTTAATATTGAGGTAGAGAGCTGAAATTCGGAGGATCGCTTCTATTTTTGTTCAGCTTTAGGAAAATCAACTTGTAGCACGAACATTTTTTTAACGTCCAGTCTAATGTACATAGAATAGGCCTCGGTACAAGCCTATTGAATATTTTCATTTAAAATCATCCCATTATCCCATTATGAAACCTAACCTTTTCCCGCTAAAAGAATAAGAAAATACTTCATGCTGCTGGTGAAATGATGAATTGAAATCTTGAATCAATTTAACCTTCATAATTTCAGAATTTCAAGATTTCAAATTACATAATATAATCAAACACGATCACTGAAAAATCCATCTGTAACATTTGAACCACAGTTACCACTAAACAATCCTCAATTCATCCGATAATACATATTTAAGTCTGTCACCTAAACCAATGGTTTGTGTGTGACAAACTTCCGAGATCGAAACAAAATTATGTAATTCGCCATCTCAGTTTCATGAAATTTCACTTTATTTTCTTAAATATCCAGCGTGTAGGTTTCAGAACGCACAGTGCCTATCGCATGAATATCTATAAACAATGGATGTCACCTCTTGTAACGAACGGTTAGTACCGGCAGTACTACTCAACATTTTCTTGCTATATCAAGCTCTGTAGATAAAATATCCTCGATATTACATTCTACTACAGCTGTCCTTTTCCACCCACCAAGTCGTTTGATTCTTCTTAGATCAGCATCTTTATTAGCCATTAAAATTGTTGAAGCGCTCTATACAAGGGGCTATACAATGGCTTCTACGTTTGCTAGATTCAAAAATTAAGAAACTCTTGAACTTTCTACAAAGTATTAATTCGAATAGGGAATAGGTTGTGTATTACATTTCTGATTAGGGTATCGTGTAGAACATCTGTCGATAGTTAACTTCAAAAGAACTGAAGTTGAGAAAATCTCAACAAGTCCCGAATCACATTTGAACTTTGAAACAAACTGCAAGAGTGTGAAGACCGGAAATAATGACATTGGGAGAGTCTTCCCTAAAGCGAAAATAGGACACAAGGTTTGAGAAAACCAACCCACACTGATAGATATCTACAGAACAGAAACTAGGAGTACTCTAAACAATCGTAGAGAGAACCCTAAGTCTATACGAGTCAGAATTTCAAGGGGACTAACTTGAGCCTCTACAACATTCATTTATCGTCAATGGATATAATGGATCAAAGAAATTCATCACAACACAACATACCCCCAATGGAAAAGCTATCTTACCATACATACTAAGACCACAGATAGGAATGGTGAAATACTGAAGAGACACGACATCGTGACAGTTTATAAGCCCACACGAAAACTTGACTAAATGATCATAACTACCAAAGAAAAAGTCGACCCACTTCTACAAGCCGGTATTTACAGGATACCTTGCGATTGCGACAAAGTCTACATTGGTCCAACAAAACGAAGTATCAATATGAGAATTAAGAAGCACGAACGATGCTGTCGATTTAATGAGAGAGAAAAATCTGCAATAGCGAAACATGCTGTAACGGATAGATTCAATATAATTTTCTCAAAGGCAAAGGTCATTTAAAAAATCAAAAGTTGCTATCCCAGGATGAACATGGAAGCAATTGAGATTCATGAACATAAAAAAACAAGAACAGAAAAGATTAAACACCTTTGGTACATGGTTGTCAGTCTTGGACAGGACTCGAATCAAGCCGATACGAAGTGGAAGCGATGGGCCAATCGACATATTATACACCTCCGATCACGTCCTTTTTCCTCAAGTAGCGGAGGTATAAATAAAGGCTCAGGATGGAACCCTTCAACAAAGCGGACAGTAACTCAATGTTCGGGTTACAATCTTAGAAGTATAGAATCCTCTGAAAATGCCTACCGCAAATTCAGGCGAAACGTTAGGTGCAATAATTCCTAATAGACCACGATCAATAAGCTGCCAATTTCACCAACATTTAAAACCTTGTTTTAGTTCTTTTAATCTCCGTTAAGAGCAATGTTCAATTTCACTAAGAATGTAAATCGTAGTTAGACCTATTCGACGTTTAGAAGAGTAACTCGCCGATTCTGGTCGTTTACGCATACTAACTTTAGTTAACGATTGTTGACGTTTCTTACAAAGTTTGTCATTATTAGAGACTTGAAAAGCAGATTCAAAGTTTACGAATATTTTTCCAACTAATCAATTAATCATATTGCACCAATATATGTTATAAATGACATTGAATTGAGCAAAAATGCAGATGGCCTTAGAACTCATATTTGATGATACAGTGACAGTAGTGAGGAATATTTTGGGATTCGACATCCAAAATTCTACATCCAAGATTGATCATTTCAACAATTTCGATAACGACGTTTTTACCATGAGATTTCGATTATCTGAATTCAAACAATGTGTGCTATTCGTTTCAGAGCAAACTAAGGCAAAAGGGGTGGTTAGTTTACCCTGAGTTTACTTGAAGGGGTTAAAAGCATCAGTTGGTGAAATTAGCCCTTAATGTCAATAAACAATAATCTTCTTCGGACGTGCATTTGGAACTTCTGTAGCTCTATAGTATCGATAGATAATCCTGCTCCCATAATCGTGAATTTCTATAAAATATCATTATTATTGTTGTTTATTTTACCTTTTTATTAGGTACCCAAACTGAGTGAAGGGTTGCACGGGATATTTTCACCTTGATCATCAAAAATTCTTTATCACATAGGTAGTCTGACCTGAAAAAAAGGCGGTAAACCGTCAAAAATTTAATAACGCATCATTCGATAGGAACGGCTGTTTGTCCTCTTCAGCAATAAACGTATAAAGTAGGAATCGAAAGATGAGCAACTTAAAAGTCATATAAATAGACATCTTTCAACCGGGTCTATGAAATATGTGTATTTATTCGTATCGATCTATTTAGGTAGCGCATCTGGATCATGAGATATCAAATGGCATCGTAATATTTTACTCCAAGAAGATACGTGACTAAAAACAATTTTCAGTGTAGGCGACACGTGCAATTTCATGAAAGGTCATTAATACACAAGGGTTTTTTATTCCCGCTTCCCCATTTTTTACTTCCATGAACGAAGTACAGCTATAAATAAGGGGATATGAATTGAACGTAAATTCTAATAATAAACGTCCTTCTTGAGTCAATAATAGGGATCACCTTTGAAGTAGACAAAATTTAGGTGGTTTAGCTATTTCACATTCATTTTATCCAGGCAAATCGGAAAATGCAAATGCAAGGCAAAAAAACAATAACAAATTGAAAGCACATATGAATGGGAATCATTTTATATATTAGGTGTACATTTTTGCTTCCCCCGTTTTGCAATAGCTAGCTGTAGCGGTTAGTGGTAGTTGAAATAAATAGATCTAAGATGTCATACAATAAGCTTAGGTATTCGTGAACACAACGCCATCGAAATATTGGTCCATTTGAGTCTGCCTCATAAAGTTTTTCTCGATTAATCATGATATTTCGAAATAAAGTTCTTCATGAATGTGAACACAAAATTCCACCAACATCCGCCTATTTCTTAATTATGACCATCACATTCCATAAATACACCAGAAATTCAGAGAGCCTATTTGTACACAAAATTTAATGAATATTCAATAATTTTGGAAAATAAAAGTATTTTACGAGAAAATTCTCGTAAAATGCGGACTTCGTTTGAAAATGGAGTTATATGAATGAGCTCTCCTCTACTTCTTCAATTCAAATCCTCATTTATTCGATATTCGATTGCAATCATTCCACATTGTTCACGATACTGCACTTAACAAGTTGTTTCATGAAACCCCACAGAAAAAAACCACACGAGTTCTAGTCTGGTGATCTTAGAGGCCATGGCACTGAGCCGTGCCGTCCTATTCGACTCCTGATGAAAGTTGCATTGGGTCATTCTTCAATATCTATCGGTTCTGGAACTAAGAGGAGAAGATGCATCTTGTTGTAGACCACATATTTTACAGAACAATAAGTGACACGTCCTTCAATGCGTTGTCCAAATCATTATCGAAAATGAAATAGAAAAAAAAAAGAATATTCAACACTGGTCGTCAACGAAATTTGAATGAACATTTCCATTGTATTATGAATTCCCGGTAATTATTTAGAACAAAAAGAATCGTGCTTTATTATTCGTCGAATCGAATGGCAAAAGGGAGTTTACGATTTTTTATAATACACGTTGCTGAGTATTGTCAAGGTTTGAATGATAGGTATATCGTCGGCCTAATTCGTTAGCCTGCTAAATCCATTTTAAATCAATGGACTTAGCAGGTTAACAAATTAGACCTACGATATGTATGCCTTCCAGAGGTTGCATAGCTCATTATGAAGTTTAAAATGACTATAGCTAGAAGATACGTACAAACAGGAGTAAAACTATATATGTCGAGATCAAATTATTATCCCAACCTAGCAAAAAATCTACATCATTTCGTCAAACATAAGAAATAAAATGAATTCAGAAAATATTCTCATTAATCCAATTCCCATTATGTCGGGATTATTGAATATGGTACGTATTTTCAGAGCGGATATCACAATTAGGAAGGTAAACACTTTAATCCAGATCTTGTGCAGAAAAGAGACAACAAATAGGTATAGAAATAGATCATAGGAATGAATACTATCTAATAATAATATCTGTGCCATTCACCGGAACAAGCATACTCTAAACGTAAAACTTGTCCCATTAATTGTCAGATTTTGACAGTAACTAGAAGAGCGCGTATACAATTACTTTTGGCAAATTAATTGTCTCTGAAGCATAATTCGAACTGCTGTTCTACCTCCCATAACGAATAAATCACAATTTCTAAACGACAATAATTTTTCATCAAAATAAAAAAAATGTATTACTTGCGGAATAAGTGCAACGCATACCGTGACTTTTTTCGATATTTTTTTGCGAATAGTTGAAAGTTTTTATAAGGAAAAAACAGTCAATGAAAAAGAAATAAAAGAACCTAAATTATAAAATGGAAAATGATTAATCTATTCTGAAAAATATATTTTGATGTTAACATGATAACAAAAAATTGGTCCTAGATAAGCCTCCTCTATTTCACTCTAAAATATTTCGGAGAGTGGTCGAAGAGTATTTTTTTATACCCAAGGCTTCTTCTGTATTGAATTTAATTCTCCATAAGCTGAGTGCTTTTGTAGTTTTCAATGAAGAAGACGTACTCAACAAAATATATATGAGAGAGAATAGAAAAGTATACAACTCACCTAGAATGGGTATTTGCGTATAATACTTTTCGACATATGGAATAAGAGCCAGAGAAATTCATGAGGACTGCCCATGTTTTTCATTTTTACTATTAAACTTCCTTTTTTTCATTAGGGGAAGTAAATATACCAAGATAAATCACATAAAAAGTAGTCACAAATACAGTTTAACAGTCTAAAAGTGGGAACTTGAAATGTAGCATAATATAACATTTTTACAATAAGAAGAACAACCAAACTGATCACAAAATCACTATAATAATAACCCTGATAAAAAAATCAAAATCAGTTTCAAATTGACTAAAAGAAGCAGAGAAGATGAAAATATATTCAAACTCAATGTGTAACAATTTTCAATCCAGTCTACGACGATATTAGTCAACTCGGTATTTTTTTCTGGAAATTTCAACACCTCAGTAATGAGGCTCTTCATCCTGAATTTGATTGTATGAATCTAAACTGCTGTATTTCGATCAAAGAAAATTTGAAGGTTATTTATTGAGTTCAATAGAGGTTGATTACTTATCTCCAAACGTTGTATATCCTCTCTTCTATCACAAAGAGCTGTAGTCGAGAAATATGAGAAATTCTTGGTTTTTATTGGAAAACATCACATTTTACTTCCTTGGGTCATTTGGGATTGTGGTAGGGTCTCAGCCTGGCTCTGCTAATGCCAATATAATAAGATACACCCCGCTTATGAATTATTGCCATCAGAGGAGACCATCAAAGTCTAGTCCCAGCCTAATTTCTAGTTGAGGAAGCCCTTGAAATTTTTTGTGGTTTCATCACAAAAACAAAATTGACATAATATGACCTGATGTAGTTTTTTTTCGAAGCAAAATCATTTTAAATTCGTGGAGGCTGAAAATGTCTTCGATAACGAAGGTGTAAACTTGTACACTGTATATAGGTATATAACTTGTGTATTATTTTCATCAACGTCATATTGACGAATCTCCAAATCCAATTGCGTGAATGCATAAAATACAGAACAAAGAAAATAGCGATATTATTTTAGTTCAGTTCAATAATGGAAATTCACATTCGACTCGAAAAAATATTGCGGAATGTCTTTATTCAAAATCAGTAAAATATATATTATTATTTTCTGAAGATCAGTAACTATTGCTAATTCTACCTAAATAGAGAGTTAGTATTTTCTGCTCGGTTTTCTGGGACTTTATTCTGGTTTTAAATGCAAGTCTATGAACCAAACACAATTAAAAAAATTTCAAATAATGAATATGCTCCATGTGAATTGTCGCATCAACTTGTTAGGAGCAAAGAGGAAAATCATTGCCTGAAAATGAACAGGGAGTCATGACCCCCCCCCCAAAATTTTAAAATTGCATTGCTTATAATAAGCTCTTTGTGCAAATACACGTATTTCCGATCAGAAAACTCTAAACCCATAACGGCGACCCCCCTCAAAATGTAAGGCTAGGACCGCCCTTGACTGATTTCTTAACCGAAATTTTCTCCTGAACTCGCTCATTCAAAAACTTGTCACTTCGTGCCCAGTCTTTAAATTTGAAATTCCTGAAAGAATATCAATGGCTTGTGCATTTGTATAAACTATTCTAGTCATACGCAGAATTCAAAGATCATGCTTCGCCTGTCCGTCATTATCTTAGAGCTGCATTGCAGTTTCATAACAACGCAGATTCACAGCTGTATAAGAGATTAATTGAAAACTCATGTAATGTAGAAAGAACCACTACAATCATTTGCTGAACGTTCTCAAGTTGAACACGTGAATATGAGAATATTCATAGCATCACATTCATAAGAATGTGTTGTGAGTTTAACCTTAAGAAGAACGGTTGGAATCACCTTGGAACAGGTACGTTCAATATTTCAATCCCCAGAGTTCTGCAGAATTCCTTCGCGATGGGGACAATGTTGAATAAATGAATTTCGCAGCATCGCAGCACATCTTTTTCTTCTGCTCACGAAGAATATTTAACTACAATTTTTTTTCGGACCCACCTTACAACAAACAAGGAAACCTACAGTTTCAGGCTTTTCTGCTTTGGAGTCGGTTTGATGAATTAAAAATTAATTAAAACGAAATAAGTCTTCACTCGACAATTGACGAGAATTAATGATGAGTTATTAGTAGGTTCAGTTTTTGAGCACGGTTCAATCAGAAAATTAATATAATTTTTGGTACCTTCCTTTTGGACACTCAAAACGGGGATATCTTATGTTCTTCAGTCATATTTGTGGTTGTTCGATAGTTTTTTTCATGTATTCTATAAACTATTGGTTCCATATGCGTTCTTTCGTATTAGTACGAGAGCTAGTGAACCTTTTGAGTAATGGTTTGTCTGTAAGGCTAGAATTTTTTACAGCGATAGTTCCTAACCTGCTGAGGACGAAAACCATGACCTGACACCCCTCACCCCTACACATCATCCACCCCTATATCTATGAAAGTGTAAAAAAAAATTGAAAAAAAACTGACACAGGGTCGCGAAAACCGCATGACTCTATTTTCAATTATAGCTGAGATATAATGCAGTCTCAACCAATTTAGGACACAGTGTACTACTCTTGAAGCAACAGTAAAGTGGAACGATGTAGTCACTGACCTCAAGGAGATCAGCACTGGGGTGCTGCAGGGGTCGGTACTGGGACCTATCTAGTTTATAATTTAGGAAAAATAAAGTGTTTTCCCAGTTTTCTAATTATTAAGGGAAAAGAACCTCTGAATCTAAATACCACCGAGTAAATATTCAATCAAAACATAACCTAGTTTCGAAAAGACGATTATATGTATGTTAAAAATTGAGCCCCTCAGACGTCATCCTCAACTACGCCTATGGTCCGAACGCACCGAAACGTCAAGACGATTTCTCATCTCTATGGACAGTCAAGTTAACCTAATTCTATGTACTAATCAGTTGACAGATCAACTCATGCTCATTAATTGTATCAATTAATCAATCTCTTTTCTGTATCGAATCTCTCTGAAGATCAGACCTCTCTTGTGCTTCTCTTGTGAAATTAGAATTTTTCAAGAAGTCACCTCGCAAATTAATTGTACATCTCGTTCATTTTTGGAAGCAATCAATTAGGTAAGTGAGTTTTTCCCGAAGTCATCTCTCATTAATGCATATTTAATGTTATTTTCCTACTTTTTATAAAGTTTGAAAATGTGTCCACGTTTTAGATCATGAAAATCTATAAAAATACTGGTAAACCTCTCTCACTTTACTCTCAGAAAATCTCTATTGCATTTAACTAATGGAATTGACTCCTCTAAGATATATATTTTGATATATTTTGCTGTTCTCATGATTTTTCAGATTTCTCTAGACTTTTCACATTGGAAATAATAATTGATTGCTCCAGAAATGCACATTATTTGTGGTAATGAATTTTGATTCATTATATTCTCATGTGCACCTCATTATCTCAATGTAATCATCTCATTTTTCAATTATGCACTTCTCATTACACTTGCTAATCATTGTTCTCGAGTTTCAGATGAATAAACGATCTCAAGCGTAAGGGTGAATCATGTAGTCAGTCTTCTCTCTCAATAAAATCAAGTGAACTTTTCTGAAGTATTTGAACGATCAAGTAATTCACACATTGAACCTGATTGACAGTCTCAATCCCT
Source organism: Hippodamia convergens (assembly GCA_038502775.1). Classification (NCBI taxonomy): domain Eukaryota; kingdom Metazoa; phylum Arthropoda; class Insecta; order Coleoptera; family Coccinellidae; genus Hippodamia; species Hippodamia convergens. The sequence continues at coordinate 38,499,472 of CM076608.1, read as the reverse complement.
GCTTCACCTTGAGCAGTCTCCTCAAATATTGCCCACATGATTAAATTGGTATGATCTCCTCATTATAACTAAGAAATTCTCAAGTTCATTCATCGGAAACACTTAGCAATTGGCATCTCGAGCCTTCAGCTTCAGACGAAGCAATAGGGTTGGTGATTTGTGCACTCATACAATGTACTCTCATATTGTCATTCTCATAATTATCAATTGTAACTCTTATTTTCCTGATGAACACTAACCCTGCTTGCTAAAAGTAGTTTGTCACTGTAAATTTTGTCTCAATTGATTAATTAGCCTTCTCGTTACAGAACTACGTTATAGATCATAGTTATTGATTTCTCAACCATGATATTCTCATATTGTACTGATCTCAATGAAGACCAGACTTAGACTATTAAGTTTTCAATACACGTACTCCTCTAAGGCCTAATCTCACTTTATTACAACTCAGTCTACTCTAACAATTCATTATTGAACCTTTTGTTTTTCTGATGAGATAAAAAAGCTCTCGCAATAAATTTCATTTGCATCATCACTGTAAACTCTGTGTTTAATTTTGAATTAATGGAACTCTCTCAAAGTCTAAGTCTGACTTCATCTGACCTCTCATTTTGAACTTCTCTAGATTACCTCTGTTTTTAGTTGGATAATTCACTCTGAGTTTTAAAGATGACTTTAATATTGTATTTTTTACTGTATTAACTTCATGCGGGTGACTTATTCATTTTATGATTGTGAATGATGTCAATAAATGTTTTTACAATACCATCTCTAACTCAATTATCTGGATACAGTCCTAAACTTTATTTTCCAAAATCAGAACATCCCCGATTTTGTACAATGTATCATGATTTCATAAATTCGATTAATATTATATGCTAAGCCTTTGAATTAGCACTATGATGACCTGCTCAGAATATCAGAACGAGCTTATTAGAAGTATTCCATTATTTTCTTTAAATCTTGATCCTGAACTTATCTCGAAGTAAATTACGTTGTTACATCGCTACAAATAAACGAGTTAACCTAAAGAAACTCCAGAATATGACCTTAAACTTCATCCAGTTTGATACGACTCTGAAGTACGTAGGATGCTGCACATCCACTCACTTCTCGACCGGCAGCCTGCGTCTTGAAGCAATAACAACCCATTACCTTGCAGCAGTATTCGAATTTAAGCCTACCACCAACCTTCATCAAATACGAGATTACAAGAGAACTTGCTCCTCTGCAACCTGTATCATTATGAACTGAACGTCGAGCGTCGAAGATCCTTCAACTTTAATGATAGAGTTTTTTTAACTTTGGTTCCCTCTGCAATCTGTTTCTCGCTGGCAGCTGTTGCATGCAACAATTGGTATCTTGATAATTGTGCTGCATGGATTCTTGGTACGATTAAGCATGAGCGCATATAGGGGTCATTGGTCCTGAAGCTGACCCAAAATTATATTCAGAAATACAGAACATATTTTCAAAAATGAGATGTGTTCATAATTTCGCGACTTCCGGGACGAATTTTTTTGACTTCACATTTATTTCGAAAGAAGATGTCTGACGTCAAAAGGAATACTTGCCTTATTTACCATCAGGATAGAGGCTGTTGAAAACCCATAAGAAAAGAAATTTTCAATTATATCTCGCAAGTGATTTCATTGAATGAAATATTTTTCGGAATATAGTTTTTCATTGATGTGATGAATCCTTATTCATAATTATGATCTCGAATGGAATATACTCGTATATCTACGAAGTTGTAAAAACTGGAAATTCCGGCTCAATGCAACACTGTTTAGATTCGCAGAATTCAATTTTTGTTACATGCTTCCCAAGTTAAGAATGGTTATAATAGAAAAAATAATAATCTTGATTGGTCCCTGCAGACATATGAATAATGTACGAAACAAGTCAATCGTGTGATCACAAAAACTGATAAAATTTCAACTAAAATACAAATATCATAAACACACAGATGACATGTCATCATTTAGGTACTCTTCAACACTATAATATGCCCTAGTTAAGAGAATTAAACCACTAATATTACATTTGAACGTGGACGAGAGATTATTGTACAATTTACTTATGTACTTTAATATATAGGGTGTCACACCGTTATGAAGAAATAATAATTCGATCACTTTCAAATTTTTTCTGAAGACATACGCCAAGTATATGAAGTTATGAAGTATTTTTAAAAATCAATGATTTCCGCTTGCACCGGAAATGACATCGGATTTATTTTTTCAAATAGAACACCCTGTATATTATGAATTTCTCGGATATATCATCGAATGCCACTTTCATTTTATGTATCATCTACTAAGGTCATCTAGAGCTGTTTGCGAGTCATTCACTGTTTTTTGAAAAACATTACAAATTAATGCTTGAAGAACATTGTGGATCTCAGATCTGTTTTTTGAAATGGGTAACCGAAAAGATATACGACGTCACTCTGTAGAGAACATAACGTTTTGATATATTGGAGGGTAAAATGAGAGTGTCAAAGTTGGAATTGAAAAAAGCCAGAAATTCGATTTTTCAAATGAAAGCAGTATTTTTTCACTTCTCAATATAAATGAGAAAAATAAGTGTAGTCTTTTAAAAGTTCCCTATATCCAAAATTATTTTTTCCCCTCAAATTGATATGTAAGAGGAAAAAATACTGTTCCTTTTTCTAAAAATTTTACCTTCCAGCATAGCAAAATGTTATGTTCTCTACAGAGTGTCGTCGAATATCTTTTCGGTAATCCATTTTGATGAATGAGATGTGAGATTGTGCGTTGCGTTTTCATAAAATTTGTATTGTCTTTTAAACAACATTGAATAACTTGCAAACGAATCTACATGGCTATAGTAAATGAGACATAAAAAGAATGTGGCATTGGAAGATACACCCGAAAAAGTCATAATATACAAGTGTTCTATTAGAAATAATAAATTTGATACCATTTCATTGATATTTGAAAAAATATCACAAAAGGAGGTTTATTTGGCTTCTCGTTTGGCTTATATCTTCTCAAAAATTTTGGAAGTAATCGAATTATTATTTCTCTATGAAATTTTTATGGGTACTCCCAGTGGGACACTATGTATTTCGGAAGAAGATCATCATTTACCATAATTTCCAATTTGGTTGAAAAGCTTCAGTCTGTTGAAAATCCATGAAGTAATTTTCACTTATATCTTCCAAGCCAAGCGATTTCATTGAATGAAATGCTTTTCGGAATATAGTTTCTTTAATTCTGTCAAATCCGTTCATTCTGCCATATGTAATTTCATTCTAGTTTTCAAGGTGATATTTATTGATTACATGTTGATCTCCTGCCACCGATTTATTCATTATCTGTCAAATTTATGAGAAAGAAAAAAGTTGTAACAGAGAACATTTCAGAAAGAGAGAACACTCCAGAAAAGTTTCAGAAAAAATTGGAAAATAACTTCAGTTTAGATTTTTTCAAAATTCCTGTGTGATATAATTTTCAATTGATCATAGGTATTTCGTAAAAGGGGACCTAGAAAGGAATACACTTTTGTTATGGACATATATAAATAAAACGAGTTGTAGTGTATCAAACCTGTTCATTTGAATTTAAAAGAAAACATTTTGGAAATTATTTCGAGGTCATAACATAACCAAAATGGCAGTGATGTTTTAATCAGAACTTCAGGAACACCAATATCTGCAATTTCGAATATTTGCGTGTCAATTTGAATGGATATGAGCTATAACTAACTCCAGATACTATACTTCTATGGTTATGATACCCGTAAAATTTTATACGAACCTTATTGTCGCCAGAATCAAATCCAATCATGAACTAACTCTTCATTAGTGTGCCAACCCCCAGCCAACCCTTCTGTTCGAAAATTACAAATATTATGATTATTATGAAAAATAACGTCTTCTTCATAGAAGCGCTCAAAGACTTCAGCATGAATTGAAATCTGCATATTATTATTATACTTGTTCACTCGAAAAAGAGTGCTGTTAGATCCATTTCATACTCGAAGTTGGCAATATCACTCACACGTTGAAATTCGTTAAACCAGTAGATGCTTACTTGTGCACGAAAACTTAATTTCGAAACCATAAACCCAAGTGAGCGATATTCGCTGTTAAAGCGATCAACCCTTTCACGCTCCAATTAAACTTTTATAAGGGGAAGCGATTCTGTTGGGAGGTACATATATTTCTGCTTGGCAATTAACACACCATTGAATCCAAGATGGAATTGTGCCATTCTCATACATTTGCCTGTTTGGCACGCTGGAGATTTTTGCGTCCTTGTTTTGGCTGGTCGATCTTAACACTCCCATGTTGAATTTCGTTTGACCGAAAAATGAGAAAACGACCATGAAGAAAGATTGGTTTATTTATTTATTAATTCTTGCAGATTTTATTTATTTTTTCATTTATTAATTATTGAACGAAATTGATTCTTCGCTCAACACTCGGTGAAACATTGTTGATCAATTAATATATTAACATCTAATACTTCAACATGTTTCGGGTTTTATCCCATTCTCAAGACATTTGAGAATTTTTCCTGAAGTCTTGTTTTCTTTAATTCCGAAATGCATTTTCATCCAAGAAACGCATCAAACTTGATTTTATAATGCATTCGAATATTTTCGAAGCACAATATAATATGTATATCTGCCTATAGTTATCATTGTTTAGGAGCCCAACTTACCTTCTCCGAGCTGATAATAGAATAAAACCTATTTCATAGTGAATTTCCAGAAAATGTTCAGAAAATATGTTGTCTAAAAAATTCTGAACAGAATATTTTTAAATATTTTTTAGAGAATCATTTTTCATGAAATTTTGCAACAATATGATAATAAGAAAATTGTAGACTGGACTCTGGACTCAAAATATGTGAAACATATATAATGTGCGAAAAGAATTGGGCGTTTCCATCACTTGGAGATACTTGCATGACGGTCCTGATTTAGGGCCACTGCTAAAATCTTATTCAGTGAACTTTTGGCGCAATTGGATGTCACTGCTTTGTAATTTCTACTCAGTATATCACACCTAATTGCTTCAAATATCGAAGTTTTTCATGAAGATCCTGTTGCTGAGGTGTATGGGATACGGATGATGCCAAATAAGGCTGAAACCGGTATATCTCTCATCTCAGTGACAAAATCTAATATCATTTCTCCAACCTCAGATCTGTGAGCCTGGGAATTGAAAATAGCATTCATTTCGATGATTATTATATTGAATTCTTCTATGTTTCAAAATTTCTTTCGGCCTCCGTAAAGGCAAAGAATTTTTTTTTTAAGTGAACCGTGTAATAATGAAGGATCGAACATCGCAGGCGTATCTAATGGGACCCTGAATGTAAAAAATTGGGCGCATTCACCGAACGTAACAGTTGTGCAACTATTGCGGAATCGTCCGGTGGCACATACGCTACAAACACGTTCTTACTGAAGCAGTGGGCATTTTTGGGAGCGCTTTCAATTCATGCTAGGTAGCGGTAGCGAAATCTTCGTTCGGTGAATGCGACCATTGCGAATGCTCGATACTTAAACTATAGAGCTATGGGGGAACTATGGGGCTGAAAAGTGTTGTTTGTTTGGCTCGGACGATTTTTTGAGTGAATTTACTCATGGAATATTTTTCGTCAAAGCTAGCTTTTCGTAAAAAAAGAGATATTTGAATATCATGAAGCTGAATTAACTCAAGCAGTACTCAATTTTGTTGATTATCATACCACGTGTTACAACAAAGTTTTAGGAAACGAATACAATGAAAAGTTTTCAGTAATTACATAATATATGATTCTTTCAGTTGCTCCAAAATAACGCGGTACTGTTTACAATATGGAGTTCATTATTATACGGTATACTTACCTCTGACCTCTGTGTCGCTCATGTCCTCACGCGTCGAAATTTCAATCTTTAAAACTGAGAAAACTCTATTATGTAAGCCCAAATTTTTGACAAAAAAATCCTATACCAACGTGTTCACAATAAAACAGCGCTTATGGTTTTATGAATTTTTTTTCTATTATCACACAAGTGAGAGTAACTGGTTTCGACATACCTGGCAACCCAGTAGTTCGTCCAGGTGAATAATAGACAACCCTATGTCCGCACATTCTATATACATGTTTCATAGTTTAAGTCCAGTACAGAATTTTTTTATTATCATGATGTTGCAAAATTCCATGAAAAACAATTAAAAACATTCTGTCCAGGATTTTTTTAGACAATCCATATCAGCACCTCAGAGGTTAAGTGTGTTAAGTCACATTTTTTCAGACACGAACTATCTACAATATTGGATTCACATTAGTGAATTCTAGCTAGGTATATCAAGTCGCCAAATAATGGCAGTAAACATTCTCTGAAACAATAATCGAACTGAAAAATCTTTCTTTTGTCCAACTTTGATATTGTGACTTAACACACTTTACCTCTGGGCTGCTGATATATTTAGGTTATTTTCTCTATTTCAGTATCGTAATACGTTCATTACAGTATCACTAATAGTAGTGCAGTAAGAACTCATTACAGCATTGTTTTCAGTTATATTTTTCATTTTGTGGTTGTCAGTACTGACCTCCGATCCTATCTATTTTCAAAACAAATCAAGTGAAATACTTTAATCTGTCAAATTTCGTGAGTCACACCAACTGCCAAGATACAAGACAAAAGTCACTCATCTGAATTTTATTTGAATTCCGAGAGTATTTCATGAAACTTGACTGAAATAGAGAAAACATACCCGTTGCAGAAGTCAATTTAATACTTTTCGTGTTGGAATAGGAGCTCATTCTGTAACTTGTTTATATACTATTCTAATATACGAAATTTATTATAAAATAGGTTTCATTCTATAATGTATCAGATCAGTGAAGGTCGATGTAGGTTTGGATCTTCTACTATCAAATTTGTTGAAATATCTCTTCTTCTGCAGTGGGTACCTCTCTCGAAGGTTTCTATCATAATAATCAAGCCCAGGATTCATTCCATCCAACTGCAAGTATTGAAATTCAGATATTCAAGTCATTATTCACAGTTCAACAAATTTCTGCTCAGTTCAGAATGTTTCTAGTCCATTTCGTTCCATTAACTTCGAAAGATTTACACCCAGAAGAAAAAGAAGCATTGAGTTTACGAAGTGGTCTTCAACGTAACCTCTGCGGATAAAACTTATTTATTATACCTCGCATTGCTGGAAACCGCCATCAAATGCCGGACACAATTTGCCATGAAAGCAAATTGGTAACTTAACAATATCTAATCATTTTCCGGATCCTCTGGCGTCTGTGATCACTGCACCATAAATTTATCGTACGATCTGTTTGTTCGTTCTCGTTACGGTTCGGTCAGCCATCAACAGGAGATCGAAAAACAGATGAGCATAGCTGAACCGTTGACCAAACATCGGACTGTATTGAAGAGTTGTTGCACCCACTCCAGCTGTTCAACGGCGGTCAGAAGACTTGCCAGTACTTACACTGCTCGACTGGAAAATAGCGTACAGGGTGATATCTTGGTAACCCCAATTTTCTCGAAAACGTCCGAATATTTTTTCATTCTGTGAATGAAGTTTTGAACAAGTCAATGTGGACTTGAGATGCGCATAAAAATCTGCGGAATAAATAAAGATGCCAGGCGTCGCGGCACTATCAAAATTTTTTTTTTCCAGGGACATACCTTTTTTATCATGTCATTCGAAAGATAATTTCATTCAGAATTTCTTTTTCGAATACAATTTTTATCCCTTTCTAACCGTCAGAGATCTGCAGCGTGTTTTATGTTAATTCTATTCTATTTATTTCTTTCTGTATTGTGGTAGAATGCCTTTATTTGGAGACATAGATATGATTTCTTGCTTTGAATTCAAGAAGGCTAGTTTTCTAAACAATCTGCCTCTTCAAATAAGATCAAATATGTGGATATAGCAAGATGGGGCTCCATGTGAAGATATATTGAGATCAAGATTTCGAACATAAATAGACCCTTATATTTTGACCAAAGTAACTTATAATGAAATAGGAAAATGATAAAACTTATGTATGAATCATAATGCCTAGATGACTTAGACATGATTTTATTTCCTAAAATGACAGAGGCTTTGTAACAAACTATTTCTCTATCATTATATTCATTAAATATTACATCTTATAAAAATAAACATTTTTTTGAATAAAAAACGAAATATTTCGAATCATAAGTTCTATATACCGGCCATTATGATCCATACATAAGTTATATCATTCCTCTATTTCATTAAAAGTTACTTTGTCTACTTGGGCACATGCGTATCTTATCTTCATCTTCAAATGATATCTGATGGGTCCATTGGTTCCTATCCATTTATTTTCGAATTCTTGATCTAAATATCTCTACACAACGGCAGCATTGTGACATGGAGCCCCATCTTGCTGTAGTCACATATTTCATCTTATTTGAAGAGGCACATTGACTAGAAAACTAGCCTCCTTGAATTCAAGGCACAAAATTATATCTATGTCTCCAAATAAAGGCATACTACCACAATACTGAAAGAAATAAATTAAATAGAATTAACATAAAACACGCTGCAGTTCACTGACGGTTAGAAATGGATAAAAATTGTATTCGAAAAAAAATTCTGAATGAAAATATCTTTCGAATGACATGATAAAAAAGGTATGTCCCTGGAGAAAAAATTTTTGATAGTGCCTTTATTTATTCCGCAGATTTTTATGCGCATCTCAAGTCGACATTGACCAGTTCAAAATGCCATTCACAAAATGAAAAAATATTCGGAGATTTTCTAGAAAATTGGGGTTACCATATGAATCACCCTGTACAGGGTTGGCAAAATTGGTGATATCTGAACTACAACTTTTTAACCGAAGGAGGTATTGATAGGAAAATGAAGGGCACATTACGCTCGTCTTTTTCAGAGAAACTCATAATGCCATCAACTGCATTCCTCTATCTGTTTTTTGTTTTCGAGTTATAGGCCAAAATTGAAATATACACGATTTCAACTTCGGTCATTATCTCCATTTCTGTTTGTGGTAGGTGTCGAAATTAATACATTATACAGACACTTTTTTCATAGCAAACCAGTGGCGTACTGTGTTTTTTCCCCAAGAGGTTTCCTTGCTTAGCTATAACATAAAGTTATGTTTTTTTTATGGAAACAATAGTTTGAAATGACTTAGAAAGAAAAGTCTTTTTCTTTCGTTCCGATGATACACTGCGCAAAAATTTTAACGCATATAATCTCTCAAATTTATTCTACAACTGAAGGTGTTCTCAATGATAATTATTTTTATCAGAATTATGCACGCATATGTTATCCGCTTTCAACGTTTTCTTCAATACAGATGTTTTTTCCCATCAGGAATAAAAAAAATTATATTATCAGATTTTGAATGTATTGGCTGCATTCTAAAATCAGTTGTTCTCGATCAATTCTAGTGATCAATAGTTTTTCTTTCGTTTGATTTTCTACACTCGATCGCTATGCAACGCGAAACACGCAATTTGACCCTAGAGAAATGTGCCCAAGCGGTAGTTTTGCGAGAAGAAGTGTGTCCAGAATGTTGCAGCGATTCAGGGAGACAGGTATGAATGTCCGAAGACCAGGACAGGGTAGACCACGGGTAACAACTGCCATTCAAGAACGTTACTTGAGAGTTTCTTCGTTGAGACAACGGTTTGCAACCGCTCGCCTCCTTCAAAATCAGCTTGAGCAAACTCATAGGGTACAAATTAGCACTCAACCAAAAAGAAATCGCCTCAGAGAATATGATAATACAGGGTGTTTCAAAAAAAGGTGATCCCGTTTCTAGGATAGATAGAAACATGAAAGGTCATTGGGGTTTGTTTAGTGAAAAATTTTCTTAACGCCATCCATATTCAAGATAGAGCGAGTTGAAGAATAAAAATTATACACAATTTTTACGATTTTCCCGAAACTACTGACAACATTGTTATGAAATTGTATACGAATATGTTTTGAAAGCTGAAATATCTGATGAATTTGTTTTCAGGTCTGACTCTCAGCATAGAATTTTCAATATTATATTTATTGAGCAAAATTGCGAATGAACTTAAACATCATTTAATTATACACCAAAAAGGTACTCTTGATGAAACTCTTGATGTGTACCGCTTTCGGAATATTTTGATTTCAATATGTGAGAACACAGAAATATTGTACCGAAGGAAACAATAAAATTTTTGGAGGTAGACCCGAACAGTATTTTACAATGGGATGAACATATAAATATTCTAGTTAAAGACCTTCACGTAGTTTTATGCAACAATAATTACCTTTCAAATCTATCCGGAATGTTAGGGTCTACAGCCGTTTGAATTATAACATCTTTTTATGGGGAACTTCTACAGAAGTAAACAGAATTTTCGTTGCACAGTAGAGAATTTTACTTATGATCTAAACAGCAATCTATTTACTGCTTGTAAACCACTTTTCTCGCAACATAAAATATTGACTGTATTTTGTATCTACATATAAACCGTGTCGCATAATATTTTTAGTGACAACTTGTTTTACCTTTCATCATTTTTCAAGTTCTACATCAAATTCATAAACTTTAATATTTCTTCGTTAGAAAAGGTGCTCCTGTGTGACATCTTCCAGTTGCATCAGTCTGGAGAAAAATGGATTTTTTTTCATCATCATTTAGTTGAGTACAAAGAACTCTCAGAAGCTTCTTCAAGGGAATTAAATGATTTCGTATTATGATTGTTTTATGAGGCAAAACTCTCGTAATATTATTGAAATCAAGTACAATAATTTGATATTTCACCCACTTCTTTATGATTCTTCACATAACGAACATTGAGTAGTGAAGGAAATGAAAATTCCAAATTAATTTTTCTCAAAACCGGTGCAACTAGGCAATGTCCAACAAGAGCACCTTAGTTCAAGAAAATTTATCACAGTTTATGAATTTGATGTAAAAATTGTAAAATGATGAAAGGTAAAAAAGTTGTCACTAAAAATACCCCTCGCCTCCCCAGAATGATACGCTTATGATTGAGATGGAAAAAATTCACTCGAATCATTGGATGCGTATTCTTGATAGTAGCCAATGTGTGAAATTTCAACACTTTAGGTGACTCTGTTTCGGAGATATGTGACAAAAAGTGTTGCCTGGAAGACATCTTCAGAGGGCCCTAGCACCTAAACAAAGCATTTTTGCACTATATGATTTTGGTAGAAAGCTTTTCAAATAATGTCTAGGTCTAATTATGGAACAACCTGTATATACAGTGTCTGTTCATAAGAATCAATATTGAAAGTTTTTGTGAGTTATCACAAGTTTTCATCAGTAACAGACAAAAAGTATACAAATGATATGCCGCTGCATAAAAATTCAAAACAATGAGTAAATATAAAAAAAAAACTGGACAAAAATAAAAAAATCGGTAGATTGTAGAAAAATTAGTATACCTAATGATAGTATGTGCCTAGATGTCCTAGCACTTGTTGATTTTCAAAAATCGAATCGTGCTAGGTTTGTGCTGCTTTGTGCCGTTCAAATTTTTCCTTTAGTCTATACGGTTCCTGAGATATTTAACATTATATGTCGTACGAAGCATGTGTTCGTTTGTACCAGAGCTCATTTCAATGAAATATCATATTTCAAGCTCCTTCCAAACTTAATCCTTCTGATATCTAAGATATTTGTGATGTCATACTTACAAAAATGAGAATAATGAGAAAAACTAATTCATATAATAAATGGCACAAAATGGAAATTTACATGTTTGATTTCATGTCTAAATCTTGTCACTCCTATCAGAAAAATTGATATATGAAAGTTCCTTTCGACAGAAAAATTCAGATCAAGTTTTGTATACCTTCAGAAAACCTCGGGGTATTTTTCCAACGAAAATTTACTGAAAAGACAGATATTCTTCAATGTCGAATATCTCCGCCTTTTTCGGGACCAGTTGTGTTCTCACTTGCCTCCGAAATTGCAGTGGGACACAATATGTTGCGGTTCCTTCTCTCGAACATCCCAGCGTGAAATTGCACCCTCGGATACAAAACATCCTTGGAAAATGAGAATAAAGCCACAATATCTTCCAATTATCTGTGAGAAATGAATGAAGCATCTGATACTCGGAGAGAAATTCGTTATGCCTGTACGGTTTGGAACCTGATTGAGAACTATCATTAATTTTTTTATACTGACTCTATTTCGATGATGATGGTGGAGACCTGGGATCGTCAGTACAATGAGGAGAAAAAAATAATGGGAGATGTTTCAATGTGATGGAACGAAGTTGAATATTAATTAAAAACCAGTACTGTACATAATTGAAGTTTTTCTGGATGAAACGTATTATTTAATCCATAATATTCATCCATGAAGTGTGAAACACTTCACGTCAATTCACATATCGAATTTTTTTCTTTACATCATCTTACAATTTCTTACTCCCCAATTTTATCAAGGCGCTCCAAGACTCAAATCAATTAATCCAATGGCCAATTGTATGATTTCGGCTGCATTTGGGAATTTTGGAACGTCTTCTCAAGTTTTATTTTACCTTAGATTTGATAGATTTCAATCATATATTGCGTTTTTCCAGACATATAGTTAATTTAAGGAACTGGCTTAAATCCTTAAAGTTTCTGATTTTCATCACACTCTTGAACATTGAATATTAAGGCCGAAATGTATTCGAGTTGCAACTTAATGAGTTCTCAGAAATAATCATGGAATACCTCTTCTTTCATTACAATTTTCATGCCTTTCTGCAAGTACCATTTCTAAAAAAAACGTTTCTTAGCTTGTTTTGCTGCGTCCATAACTCACTTTGGTCATTTTTTCGAGGATTCATATGAACAATCCTTTATCATTTGATTTTCCTACATCAATAACGAAACACTTTTGATGTAGAAATTAACTAATGTTAATAGAAATTGACATTGAAAGAGTCTTCGTTTCGTGTTGGAAAGACCAAGGCTTGGTGGGCGACGAAGAACAACACCTGCTCAGGATCGTTTCATCACCGTTTCGGCGAGAAGAAATCCCACATCTACGTGTAGAATGCTACGGAATACTCTTCAAAATGCAGAGGGGGTCCAAGTTTCCATCGAAACCATCAGACGACGTTTGAGACAGGTGAATCTAGGTTCTAGACGTCCATTAATAAGAGTTCCATTAACACGTGACCATAAGCGTCAAAGACTGGAATGGACAAGGCAACATATCAATTGGAACTATCAATGGCTTAGTGTCCTTTTCACTGATGAATCCAGATATGTACGATTTTCAGATTCTCGAAGAATAAGGGTAAGAACTAAGAACAATCCCACGCATACCCCGTAATCGTCTCTATGCCCAAGAAGTCCATCCATTCCAAGGGGGTAGTGTTATGGTATGAGCCGGGATATGTTTGAACGGGCGCACAGATCTTCACATTTGTCCTAGGTATATGACCGCCTTTCACTATACGGTGCATGTCATTGAAAATATTTTGCCAAATTTTCACGCTGCCAACTTTCCAATTTCTAGACGATAACGCTAGACCGCACCGTCCAGCCATAGTTGAGAATACGCGCAAGGAGCATTTACCAATACCTTCGCACTCACCAGATTTGAATGGCGCATAGAACATGCATGGGATATGCTCCAAAGAAGATGAGATAATCATCAACCTACCCCAGAATCCTTAAATGATCTGAGAGAGCTTCTGCCCCGTTTATGGAACCAAATTCCTCAAGAAATGTTCAACAACTTCGTGTGTAGTATGCATAGAAGATGTCAAGCTGTTATCGATGACCGTGGAGGCCATAAGTTGTATTGATGGTCTTAAAATGCTTGCATTCTCTGGGAATAAAAGTTCGCTATTTTACTCAATTTTTCTTAACCACCCTGTATACGCTGCAGACCTACAGGCTAAAATTAATTTTATTTCCTGCAACTTGAAATCATATTAATATGAATTTTCGTCACAAAATCTCATTTAAACTATATTTTTTTGCAATTTGAGTCAATATCCCTAACTCGTGTGGGGCAGTTTATTTCTATACTGATTATGACTTTATTCAACTGCTAGTTTATTTTCGTACTTTCCTGAGTTGCGAAAAAGTCCATTAAATTTGAAGCTTCCTTAATCCATGGCTATCGCCTATGAGTACTCCGTTTAAGGGAGAAATAAGGGAGCATTAAATTTTAATGGACGTTCATGCAACTCAGGGTGAATGTGGTAAATATGTGATTATTAAAATGTGTGTGTTGTTTTGCTAAGGGTTACATAAAAATAGAAAAATATTTTGATTCATATACCACAAACAGGCAATGCTGTTTTTGCCTCTGTGAGTTTTTTTTTTGCTGTTTGTTCAGTTGATTTGATAACATGTATTTTGAAATTCTTACTGAATAAACATCATTATTAAACTGCGCAAAAAAATTAACGCACATTCTGAAAATCTCAATTTTAATGAAAGTTAACTCTACATTGACTTTATAACTTATTTTTTATGTTCTCTCGGGAAGGTTTTGAACGAAACAATACACATTAAATGCAAGAAAAATTCAGGATTTCACCGAATCTTATGTGAAAGAAGAGAAATGAACAATTTTCAAAATGCTGAAATGCTAATAAGTGATTCAATACTTGCTATTACCCCGTTAATTACAGCTCGGCAACGACGGTTCATACTCAAAATGAGTGATTTAACAATGTTCTGATCTAATCCATCCCAGATTTCTCCGAGTTGGATTCCTACATAAGTCATTGAGAGTAGCTGGATGATTTTCTGAACTTCTTAGCCTTCTATTGAGGTTGTCCCAAACCTGCTCAATCGGATTGAGATCTGGACTTCTTGCTGGCCATTCCAGTCGAGAGACTTCAATCTCCTCAAGGTACTCCTGAACGATGCGCGCACGATCGGGTCTGGCATTATCGTCCATAAAAATGAAATATTCACCAATGTATGAGGCAAATGGCACTACATGCTCTTCAAGAATGTTCCTTATACACTTATCAGCATTCATAGCTCCATTATCAATGACCTTTAGGTCTGTGCAAGCAGTCAAAGATATTCCACCCCATACCATAATCGATCCTCCCCCGAAACCAGTAGTATTCAGGAAATTACACTGAGCATATCTTTCATGTGGACGTCTGTATACAAGGGAACGTCGATCACAATGGTAGAGGCGGAATCTAGACTCATCTGTGAAGAGAACTCTTTCCCAATCGGCCTCTTCCCAATGGATATGCTCTCTCGCAAAATCCAAACACGCCCTTCGATGGGCTGGGGTAAGAGCTGGGCCTCTTGCCGCGACACGAGGCCTTGACTCATATTCTCTGAGGCGATTTCTTATTGTCTGAGTGCTAATTTGCACCCCATGAGTTTGCTCAAGCTGATTTTGAAGGAGGCGAGCGGTTGCAAACCGTTGTCTCAACGAAGAAACTCTCAAGTAACGTTCTTGAACGGCAGTTGCTACCCGTGGTCTCCCTGAATCGCTGCAACATTCCAGACACACTTGTATGGGAAACTCCAAACCTTTCTGCAATTCTTGTGTATGTCCACCCTTATTCTCGCAAAACTACCGCTTGGGCACATTCCTCTTGGGTCAAATTGCGTGTTTCGCGTTGCATAGCGATCGAGTGTAGAAAATCAAAGGAAAGAAAAACTATTGATCACTAGAATTTATCGAGAATAACTGATTTTAGAATGAAGCCAATACATTCAAAATCTGATAATCTTTTTTTATTCCTGCTGTATTGAAGAAAAACGTTGAAAGTGGATAACATATGCATGCATAATTCTGATAAAAATAATTATCATTGAGAACACCTTCAGTTGTAGAATAAATTTGAGATTTCCATTATGTGCGTTAATTTTTTGCGCAGTATATTATTCTTTGCGTCTTCATTCAACTTATTAGTTAGCCTAGTATTTTAAATGTAATCGAAGAAAAGTACGAAACTCTAGGAAACTTGGCAAAAAAGCTACTTCTGCATCCTCAAAGCATAATAATTAGCGGCTTGATACCGCCGATAACAAAATTGTGTCCATAAACTTATTCAGCTCCGGCCGCAATAATTACTCCCTCACCTTATTCATCCATCAATCAATTTTTGTCGGGCGCCCGCAATGAATAATTCCGCATCCGTTCCAACGTTTGATCATCGCCTAATTCCACCTCATTTTATATATGCGGACACCGTTTGTACGGGAAAATGTAATTTCGATGGTCGCCCGTTTTTCGGGGCCCCCGATGCCCGAACAGGAGCTGATTAACTAGTCAGTTCAGTCGCACATAATCATCGGGTATGCATAACCACCAGCCATTTGTACACTATATGGGCGTTTGTTTCCAGACAGGACGCGCGTAGCTGTTTCCGCTAAATCATTTGTTTTGCATATTTGAATAGGGAACCTAGAGAAATACGTGCCGTATCTTCCCAGCCAGATGTTCCAATGTTAATCCTCGCTTCACGTTGTTTGGATCGTCGACGCGAAGAATTAGTATTCAAGTTTTCGGATAAGCCTTCTTTACTAGCTGAACTACGTGACGCTGGGTGGAAATTGGGATTGAACCGGGTTTTTGTCGTGATTACACCAATGGCGTTGTGTTGGTAATACGCAGGTTGTTCAATAAGTCCTTAGAAAAAATATAAACACGGAAGACTGACAATTTTTTACTGAGAATCCAGAGTACTAGGACTTTATTGGAAACCTTGAATCTTCATGTGGGTTGACTCAATGAGTAATATTAGTGCTCTGCCGATACCCATCTCTCATAGCTATTCTCAAGGAAGCCAGGAGCATTGACTCTCTAACCCAGGGCTGTCCAACTTCAAGTACCTCAAGGGCCACATTTTGAAAAATTCCGGTGCGGAGAGCCGCATTAAAAAAATTTGAAGGTTAATGCTGCTTTTTCAGATATGTGCTTCCCATCATTAAACCCACTGTAAGCCTTAAGTTTCGATTCCAGTTGGAGGTGTCCTCTACTTATATTCTGAAGGGGCTGAGCAAAAACTTTTCTTACAATATTTTGAAATTCGCTAAACCTATTTTCGACTCCTGCAGTATTTTCGATGCATTTTATCCGAAGTTGATATGAAACTTCTTCAAACAAAATATTCATTTCTTCAAAGGATGGTGGTGTGAAGTAACAGTTTGCCATATGTAACTTCTGCTTCGGCTCGAAAATCTCAAAATTTTCAGAGAACGATTGCCCTCTCGCATAATGTTTGTTATTTCAACGACTACTTTCATGACATCCATTTGATTTGACAATTTTCCACAAAAGTCCTGCAAATCCGATTTCAGTTCCTGTCATAGCTCTGGCTCCATCAGTGACAATATAGGAACGTTCATGGACACTCTGTGGTCCGATAGCACCTTATTCATAGCTTCAAAATCCGTATCCTTGGTAGTACCATTCAAAATCAAGCATCTCCTATGAACGTTTCTGACAAAAATTACAACCTGGCTGATGATATCCGATAGATCAGTAATTTCAACTAGGGATAGCGAAAAATACTCACACTTTTCAACTGGGTTATACAACTTTTTCTCTATTTCAGTATCGTAATGAGTTCATTACAGTACTAAAAGTAGTGCTGTAATGAAACTCATTACAGCATTGTTTTCAGATATATTTTTCGTTTTGTGGTTGTCAGTACTGGCCTTCGATCCACTCAATTTTCGAATCAAATCAATTCAAATTCCGCAATCTGTAAAATTTAGTTAGTGACACCAACTGCCATGATACAATACAAAAGTCACTAATCTGAATTTTTAATTGAATTTCGAGAGTTTTCCACAAAACTCTACTGAAATAGAGAAAATATCGTCTAATACTCGTTGCAGAAGGCAATTCCAACACTCATGCTTTCGAAAACTCGCTTCTTCGTCGCTCGTTTTCGAATTTCGCATTCATATTGGAATAGGAGCTCATTCTGCAACTTGTTTTAGAATATACTATTAGATATACCCATATTGATCAATATGGTCTACTCGTCTTGCAATCGTTTGATACGATATAGAGACTGCTTCGAATTTTTCGGCATTTTTGTTTCACTAAACTATTATGACATTTTGATGGCACAATCCATCAAGAGGTTTTTCGCTTTGGCGATTTCCAGCGCCCCTCTGCGGGCCACAAAAAATTTGGTAACGGGCCGCATGCGGCCCGCGAGCTTCGCGTTGGACAGCCTTGCTCTTACCTATAACTTTTATAAGGGAAGGTATAGAGTCGTCCAAACCCTCCCTGAGGATCTACCCACGATACTAGTTCCGTGTCCAAGACGTGGGGACATACGGAACGGGGAGTCAAATAGTAAACGTCCCTCTTTACAACGAGAACTGAGTCCAATTTTTGCGAGTTACCGGGTTACACACGGTCATAAACGGATACGATTTTCTGATACCGTTCATATTTTTGCGAGAGCGGTAATAGAGGGGAAGGTGTTATGACGTAGCCGTCATTGTGACCGTTGTTGAAAATCTGTAACCTTGTTCCAAAGCAGGGTAACTGGTAGCGGTTATAAGCGCATTCGCGCCAAATACGAAAATTGCTTTATTTTGCATCTTGTAGATTGAAGCGTGCCTATACCTATGAAGTTTCTTGATTTATTCATTTGATTCATTTCTAACACCAGCTCAGCAAGATGTGAAAAAAAAGCTATAATTATGCAAAATATTGTTATTATTTGATTTCACATCCTCTCTTTCCAAATTTGTTCTTGCTTCATTTTTGACCTATCTTGACGCTTAATTTCTAGAGGTAATTCTGTTTTCAGATTATTATTTTTGAATATAATAATACAGGAAACTCATTAACATTTCTGGAAATATGCATATTCAAATAAGTACATCCTAGCCAAAACATATGATTCCTCAGTAACCAAGTATGTTTTAGCGAGGATGTATAACCGTGTTAAGAAATTGACAGTGAAGATGAATGGGGGTAACCGCACTATTACCAAAAGTATAACCGGACTTATAACACGGTAACTCGCAGAAATTGGACTCTGTGCACTGAATAACTTTCGAAACTAGTTGGCAATCTCCGAACCTCTATCCCAACATTCCAGGGCAGGAGAGAGCTCAACTAGACATGTTATGCTGAAGAATACCATAGTTATTGGTGTCCCGACAGACTAAACAAGCTGCCTGGATAGAATCGGTGTCCTTGGGGTTCCAGCCAAGCAGCTGAGGAAGTTTTTTTAATTGGTTAGAGTCCAACACGCACTAGCACCTCCAAGAACAGGCCGGTGCCGATGGCTAGGCTATTTTTTCCTTCCTCAGGCCATAAAAAAAAGAAAAAGGTTAGGAGTCAACCAGGAACGGGCCTGATTTTATTTATTTCTTCGTATGGCCTGAGTGATTCGTGCTAACATAGACAGTGGCAGCCGCTTCAAACATTGTTGCAACAGACATTGAAACTGAGAAGATTCCGCATCGTTGCATCGTGAAGAATACAATTTCGAATTTATTCCCATACGAAGCAACGGCCAGTTAAAATTCGAGCTTGATGTCACGTGGCGGAGGCAGCTTTCCTCTAAGCGAACCTAGCCGAAACCGCACGTGCTGAATCCGGGCTCTATCGGCCAAATCCGAACAACGATGGGACCGGCGTTATTTGTTGTTTAGATTTCTTCTTCCATCGTTGTCAGTCAGTAGCGGAGAGTTATTTGGCGTGTTGTTTGTGATTTCCCGTTCAGATTGTGTGGCAAAATTTGTAGGTGAGGAAGGATATTGTAAATAAATTATTTTGTTTCTTTTCTCTGGAGATTCAGTAAACAATGCTGGCTAAGTAGATGTGCTAGAGGTATATGTACCAATACAGATCGGGAAAACACAATTAGAAACATCACAGTTTCTATAGTGATTTCGAACAGGGCAGAAACAAAACCTCAGAGCGAAGTAATATCGAATAATCGTCTGGGACAACAGATTCGGTTGGGAGGGGACGTAGAGCACACCGCATGATACGCGAGGTGTCGAATCGAATCAGTAACACTCTTAACGCGGTATGGGTGATTTCATATCTGTTGTAAATGAATACGACAATTTTATTCCAGGGGGACGCGAGGAATTTATTTGCCTCAATGGATGACACAAATAATTTTCTGTGGAAATTAGTATTCAGGTTTTTTCGCCACAACTGGTTTGAAAATGAAATAAATTATAGAAAAAAAAATGAAAAACAAAAATACATTCTACGAGATGAAATTAAAAAAAATTAATTCTATGAAAATAAAGAAAGGAAAACAAAAACAAATTCTAAAACATGCGAAATTGAAGATAGGTGGTCAATAGATTGATCACCGAAGTACCATTTCCTGATTTGAATTATCCCTCTAACCGTAAACATTTTGATTTTCGCTAATCTTATTTATTTTCAAACCGTCAAGCTATCACATGATGATTTTCTTCATGTATATATGCTCGGCCTCTGATGGCTTCCTCTGATTAAACACTCACGAGCCGCCACTGGAAATAGATTCGGGGTTTTCAGCCCGATAGGTAGAGCCAGCAATAATAGTTATTTAATCAACTAGTTTATGACAGCAATTAATGGTATTGCTTCTGAATACTTTATATTTGGTGGCCCACGACAAGCATACATTAAAATAGAAGAAATCATACATTAAAAAGGGGATCCATTTCGTGTACGTTAAACTGAGCTTTTAATCTGAAGTCGACGAAAATTGGTATTTATCCCAATATTGTTATCAAGTAATCGATTTGAAAAGTTGCCAAGTTGTAGATTTTTTTTCAGTTAAGTCGCATGGGCTGTGGCATAAAAAACCATCTGGTATCATAAATTTAAGCAGTTTCTCTCAGTCGAGCAGAATTCATCATTACGCTATACGTTAATTGTTTATAGTTTTGAGAATTGACGCGAAAATAAATTAAAAAATGAACCAAAAAAGATTTAAAAAAAAGTGTTGTGGGTATGTGGCGCGAAAGCGCTGAGCAACTGAAAGGGATAAATGTTGGGGATGAGCAGTTTCAATATGATGTGTCTCATCAGAGTGGTGATTATTCAAGTTTTTTTTCCATCTACCCAACATTCAATTATGTAAATTCCTTTATTTTATGGAATCTGTTTTTTATGTGAAAAGTATCTTGTTATATTGTCTTTTAACATACATCCCCACTCTTCAAGGTTCATATTGTTACCAAGCCTTTGTTGTACTTGATAGTACACCCGAAACAGATGTTTGAAAATGAGGGTTGAAACATGACAAATTGTTTCACGCTTGTTCTTTTTAGCTTTTTTCTCTTTCTCCTCGTCAGCCTCGTTACCGCATCAATAACTACCGGTATTCTTGCTTGATCAAAGCTGTGAGCAGAAGTGGGCTGTACTATCAAGTACAACAATGGCTTGGTAGCAATTTGAATCTTGAGGGGATGGATGTTAAAAGAAAATGTATTGCAACCAAAAACGACATCCCAACTTCCTGCGCCTGATTGCCTTTTAAAAATGATATTTTGCAACTATACGAAAAGTTGTGGACCAATGTGTGGCTGTCGTAGTTTGGGACTTCGTTGCTCATCGGTTTGTGGCAATTGATATGGACAATATTGCCCCAGAATGCCGAACCAGTTGAATATTCCTCAGAAAAATAAATTGTGACCGATGCAGGAATCCAAAACTCTGAGATTGACTCCACGGATGTCATCGAAGAAAATATACATGCGTTCATAGAAGGAGGAGACGCAGGAGAAGAAAATTAGCGTTCGAACACCTTTCCAAAAAACATGGAGGTCGTGAATTACGCCTATTACTGGATACTAATTTGAAAAAAGATGATGTGAAATAGAGTACCCTCGAACGTACCTCAATTATCCAAAAAATCACATACGTTCCAATTTGCGGTAAGATTGTGATAAAACGATTGGTTATATCAAAAAATGGCCCGAGACCTTTTTTCTAGGAATTTCCATCAGCTTCCTTTTGGCTCTGATATATTTTTGTCGTAAGTTCGATAGATATTCACGAAAATTCACATTGGGGCAAGATTTTAGCCCTTTGCAGCGTTGCCAAATGTTATGCCAAATGTCACTCCCGTCTAGGGGACTTTTGGGACATCATTTTGGACACCGAGACCTACCCCAAAAACCTTCATTTGCTTTTGTGTGAATGGATCCGAAGTTTGGTCTTATTTCATCTAAATGCAGTGGGACTATATGCCGGAAAATGGATGATGAATCGTCGACTCCGAACTTTTTTGAATTTTCATCAGTCTGCCGAAACATCGGTAGGTCGGAATATCTTGCCGGCAAACTTGCGAGAAATCCCAAAAAATTCGTAGTGGACGATTGATCATCCGTTCTTCGGCATTTCGGACAATGACGCGATAACTAAACGTTACTCGTTCAGGCTTAATCGGATTTGGTGTTAGGGATCCTACACACTGTATATTTATGTTTATAGTGTCCGAGATAAACACACTAGGGAAGGAGATACGTTATCATTCGATCGCCAACTGCTACATTATGCAAACGTGATCTATGAAATTATTAGGGACATCAGAATCTCATCTAACTTCTTTGGATCGTCATTATAACGATGAAAATTCATGTGAAATTATACAGAACTGAGTCGAACACTTTTCGTCATTTCACTGGAATGAGAAGAGACGATCTATCCATATCTCCCTTTTAAAAATGTTCTATAGGGGACTTGATTTCGATTAGGTACGTCGAAGTTATTTGAATACCGATGATGAATAAAAGAAAACGAGATGCAAATGGATGCTGAGATACTACATAGTTAATCATTCTGCCTTTGACGAGGGGTGACGACAGAAAACATGCCGCGAGAGCTTCAAGTGAGCCGAGATCAGAGAAAACTGGAATCGGCGGGTTCGAACAGAATTGATTGCTTGGGGGTAGAATCGATATTCCTTTTTTCTACAATAAATGTGTTTGATGGAAGCTTTGTTCGTTACAACAACTTATAAATACAACGGAAAAGAGCACAGTGCAAATTTGGTGAAATACAATGAAAATTTTCTATCGAATTATTTAATATTTGGTTATCCATAAAATTTATCCGACCATTCACTTGTTAGCTAATGAGCCCTATTAATGTTTTCGGCACAGCTTTGTAGAGGACTCTAGAAGGCTTGAGAAAGCTTGATGGCACAGTTTTTTGGATGATATCGTTCGAACAACATGATGCTTAATAAATAAACTTGGGGTTTTTTAAAATCAAGATTTCTGCAAGATGAAATAAAATGCAAATGATTATTTCATCGAAGTTCTTAGTATGATGATGATAAAAATCTAAGCTGATCATTCCATATCTTCTTTATATATAAAACTAAGTCAGCCATATGGTTAGTTAGACAACAACATGCATTAAAACTAGGAAAAATTTGATGAAATGGAAAAAAATGGGAAATAATTTTCTTTCTTGCGAATGACGCCAGTAGGTATCGCTACGGTTAATAGCGTTTTCGTGAAAGTATTATATTCGATATTAATTCGGTGAACTACATTTTCTAATAATATTAACGCATCTGAGTCCATGTGTTATTACACCCATCTTTCTTCCGAACACTACAGAAAATTTTATGACGAAATGTTTTGAGCAAATCCCCAGTCTACTCGCCATTAGTAAACAATTTTGAGTTGCCTAAACGTCTCAGCCTTGGAATTCTAAGGTCTTTACGGAGAAGTAGGTGCCGATTCACAATGGACAATCTGCCCTTTTTATTCTCGCACCCAGGAAAAAAACTAAAAATGTTGTTCATCACAAGGTACTACAATGAAGGAATTGTAAAAGTTACCTCTTTACCTCTTAAATATAGAGAATTCTTTTGATGTATGAATAACAATGTACCGGGTGGGCAAAATTGGTGATACCTGAAAATGAATGACACGTTACGGTGTTATTTTTTAGAGAAACTGATATTTCCATCAACTGCATTCCTCTATCTTCTTTTGTTTTCGAGCTATAGGCCAAAATTGAAATTTGGGCGATTTCATTTTTCGGTCATTATCTCCGTTTGTGTTCATGCTAGGATGTTGACATGAATACATTATACAGGCACTTTTTTCATAGCAATCCAGTAGAGTACTTCGTTTTTTCCCAAGAGATTTCCTTCCTGAGCTATAACATAAAGTTGTGATTTTTCTTATGGAAATAATAGTATGAAATGGCTTAGAAATATATCATACATCGCCCCCAGATTCATTCAGTTATTATGAAAAATTCAGTCCAACTCACGGTTAAAAAGTTGTACTTCAGGTACACCCTGTACCTACCAATTTCAATGCAATTAAATTTTTTGTATATTTTGTACTTTTGTATTTTTTCTTTGTATTTCACCTAATATATTTCCTTCTTAAAAAAAACCAATGGTTAGTACAACTTTATTCATCTCTAAGGCGAAACAAAGTTCGACGGGTCAGCTGATAGCTTATCTAATTGCCAATTGCCACAATTGGTCCCACCACCAGATCCCTTACGCTCTTTGGTTTCTGGGATAGGAAATGATTCTAAACACTTCTTGGCCAACATTCAACAATATAACAGCTGTTTCCAGACGACATCATTTGGCGCAACACATATTGTACAGGACAATTTTTTGTCCCCTCTCAAGGTATTATGCCATGATTGTTTATTATAATATTAAAGTTGCTTTTTTATTTATCGATTGAGGCAGTATGAAGCTTGCCGGGTCAGCTAGTTGATCATATATGCAAGAAAATATATTAGATACTACCTCTGCCTTGTAGATAAAATTTTATATGATTCATGCATGCTTAGGAGGATGAAAATATTAGTATATCGTGGTAAGTTCATCTCTGAATTCGATATTCCCTGATGTTAACTCGCATGAACTTCTATTTTGACATCCAAATATGTAGTTACATTGAAACCGAGTTCAAAACCTACACGAGGTACGCGTATATTCAAGTCTGAGGTGTTAAAAACTTACAGGGTGTTGAAAGTAAGGAAAAAAATCGATTTGTTCCTTATAACTTTGATGTATTTTTGTCTTTTTTGGATATTCAAGATTTTGTGTAAAACTGCTTCAAATAATCCTCTTTTCGTTTGTCACTTTGATCCTTTGACGGATATACAGGGATGGTCCTAAACTTTGACACCCCTAACTTCTCCGCCACTTATGTTTTTGAAAAATTGGTTTATATTTGAATTCCTCCTTTTTAGAAAAAAAAATATGTTTTGTTTTTTTCGTAGGATTTTTGTATTTAGAGATGATCGGACTCGAAGTTAAATGTATTATCAATCTTAGCAAAAGCGACCTACACTAGGAAGCTCATAAAGCTGCCACGAGCGGAGCTTCGAGTAATGGTAAGTCTGCTGACGGGACACTGCCGATACAAATATCTTTTGTATCGCATGGGAAAATCAGCAGATGAAATTTGCAGGCTATGTAGATCAGAGGAAGAAACGGTTGAACACATGGTATACAAGTGTCCAGAGCTGGCGGAACTAAGAACCATTCATATGGGGAAGTCGGTTTTGGATTCTCATGAGGTAACAGGTAAAGCTCGTTGGATTTATCAAATTCCAAAAGATTCTTGCGGTCGAAATTCCCGGAAGGCTGAAAGTAGCCACAACGACCCCTGTTCAGAATAATAATATTGTTATTATAGAGAAAGCAAAATTTGAAAGAAATTGAAATTGTTCAATTCATTTTCAGTTGTTTACCGATGGTCGAGCCGATGGATTGTGTTTTTTCTCTTTGAAAATATAGGAAAACATATTCATGAATTCCGAAACGTCTTCAAATACCAGAAATAATGGGATAAGGGCCACTTAATTCCAACCCTGTCTTTCAGTTTGAGGACCCTTCCTCGAAAAAAAAATCTGTTTTTGTGTTTGAATAAGAAAATATTTTCTCGATAACAGAGATTTCCAAAAATTTCCCTTCATCGCTTATTATTTTCCAGTAGAAAAACACATTCGGAATGAGATTGGAAATTGAAGAAAAAATCGTTTTTCCTGAATATCTCGAAAAATATTCATTTTGGGATAAAAGTCTTGGACGTATGCTCCTATTATTTCTTGACGAAAATTTCGAAAATGCTTCGAAAAAATGTTACAATCTGAAAAAAACGATTTTTTGATGTTTGGTCACTTCAAACTTTGTCAAAGAATTTGTTACCTCCTGTATCATATTGTGAAAATCAGGCTATCAAAAAAGAAGCATCAGCCTTTCTTCTCGGAGATTATCAAAAATGAGAATTTTCAATGAAAAAACCTCGAAGCTGTCTGTATTTCAACAGAAATCAATATTGAGATTTTTTTTTCGTATTTCCTCATTTAGAGAGAATTTCCTCGGGAAATTTCAAACTTTTGGAATCAAAAAGACTCAAAATTCAATAGAGAATCTATTTATGCAATAATAAATAGATCTTTTCATTTGAAAAACGAAAGTTGATGTCACTTCCGGAAAAAACCGGAAGTCCTAGAACCTCCCAAAAATATACGAGAAGTCGTCTTCTTACTTGAAGCTCACCTTTAGAATTTCAATCCTGAATCTTGTGTTTTTCGAAAATATTCTCTAGAGCCATATTCGTGAATAACACCGTATACATTTTCAGTCTCTAGCATCAAAATTTGCAGAAGTCTCATACGAGCTTATACATCCCGTGGATTGAAGGAAAAAAGTTACAAATTTTAGTATTTTTCCTTCGTTTTTGTACTGATACTAACCAGTATTCAGCTTAATAAATCTTCACAGGTAGTACCTTTACAGTTTTGATGATAGTCAGTATTTTTCATCGGGACTCTCAAGATATCAAATAAAATCTAAAGTGTGAAAGCTATGTAATTGAAATTTTGTGTGTTCAATTAGTTCACTTTGGCATCTTATTTGATTTGATCCAAACACGAGTCATAAGGGTTTAAAGGTAAATATTTGCATCGCCTTGGCGGTGGCACGGTAAAGTCAAGAAAAGAAAGGTTTGAAGAAAATAAAAATACGGAAATTGTTCTTAAAAGAATAAATCATCTATGTATGAAACCATTTACTTTATTCTTTATTCTTTATTTTTGACGCGCACGGTATGGAATTATTACGAGATGGGGTAAGACATGAAAGTAATCAATAGAATCTCCCCTAAAACGAGGAAATTATAACAAACACTAACTGTCGTAACATGCAAATTGGTGACCCTCAAGTCATGCAAAGATACACGCGCTTCTGTCGTTATGGTGACATCGTGTCGGACCGCAAAGTTGCGAAATCGGGGTCTGCAATAGTCTGCATGCGACAAAACTCAATACGAAGAAGACAAAAAATTACCCATTTAAAATTACCTATTTTCGAACGAAACCATAAAGTCCGGCTCCCAAAGACACAACTGCTTATTACCGTCTGCTCTAAGACCGAGGACGAACTATTCGCTCAATTCAACCGCCTTTGGGCACCAACAACAACGCCAAAGAAGTTTTTCCATGCAAAATGCCAGAGTTGGCTGAATGATTAAAAGAAATACAATGGCAAAACTACGATCGAGATGAATTCGCCTCTAATATTATTCATCCAAGCATAGATATAATTATTTTATGCGCAAACGCGATGAAATAAATACATATGAAAAAATACACCACCGGACAAAATGAGGTATTGCAACAATTGATATATTTATGAAGTTAACATGGCTTTAATGTGAATTTGAATACTGAAGCACTTTGTAGGTTATATTCAGTGTTGAAGAAAGCATTAATTTATGTGTTTATATTGACGCCTTCTTTGTTTCTTTATTCTGAGCATGAATAGAAAACTTTTAGATTGGTGTTTTTTTATACGGAACGGTAGGTCTATTTGGGTTAATAAATCTTCACAGGTAGTACCTTTACAGTTTTGATAATAGTCAGTATGTTTCATCGGGATTTTCAAGATATCAAATAAAATCTGAAGTGTAGAAGCTATGTAATTAAAATTTTGTGTGTTCAATTAGTTCACTTTGGCATCTTATCCCGAGAATTTTGTGCATGTGATTTGATCCAAACACGAGTCATAAGGGTTTAAAGGTAGATATTGGCATCGCCTTGGCGGTGGCACGGTATAGTCAAGAAAAAAAAGGTTTGTAGAAAATAAAAATACGGAAATTGTTCTTAAAAGAATAAATCATCTATGTATGAATCCATTTACTGTGTTCCTGAGAGGGGGAAAACAATTCCTTTATTCTTCATTTTTGACACTTATGGTATGGAATTATTACGAGATGGGGAAGGACATGAAAGTAATGAATAGAATCTCCCCTAAAACGAGGAAATTATAACAAACACCAACTGTCATAACATACAAATTGGTGACCCTCAAGTCATGCAAAGATACACGCGCTTCTGTCGTTATGGTGACAGCGTGTCGGACCGCAAAGTTGCGAAATCGGAGTCTGCAATAGTCTGCATGCGAAAAAACTCAATACGAAGAAGACAAAAAATTACCCATTTAAAATTACCTATTTTCGAACGAAACCATGAAGTCCGGCTCCCAAAGACACAACTGCTTATTACCGAGGACGAACTATTCGCTCACTTCAACCGCCTTTGGGCACGAACAACAACGCCGAAGAAGTTTTTCCATGCAAAATGCCAGAGTTGGCTGAATGATTAAAAGAATTACAATGGCAAAACTACGATCGAGATGAATTCGCCTCTAATATTATTCATCCAAGCATAGATATAATTATTTTAAGTGCAAACGCGATGAAATAAATACATATGAAAAAATACACCACCGGACAAAATGAGGTATATTGATATATTTACGAAGTTAACATGGCTTTAAAGTGAATTTGAATACTGAAGCACTTTGTAGGTTATATTCAGTGTTGAAGAAAGCATTAATTTATGTGTTTATATTGACGCCTTCTTTGTTTCTTTATTCTGAGCATGAATAGAAAACTTTTAGATAGGTGTTCTTTATACCGAACGGTAGGTCTATTTGGGTTAATAAATCTTCACAGGTAGTACCTTTACAGTTTTGATGATAGTCAGTATTTTTCATCGGGATTTCAAGATATCAAATAAAATCTCAAGTGTAGAAGCTATGTAATTAAAATTTTGTGTGTTCAATTAGTTCACTTTGGCATCTTATCCCGAGAATTTTGTGCATGTGATTTGATCCGAACACGAGTCATAAGGGTTTAAAGGTAGATATTGGCATCGCCTTGGCGGTGGCACGGTATAGTCAAGAAAAGAAAGGCTTGTAGAAAATAAAAATACGGAAATTGTTCTTGAAAGAATAAATCATCTATGTATGAATCCATTTACTGTGTTCCTGAGAGGGGGAAAACAATTCCTTTATTCTCCATTTTTGACGCTTATGGTATGGAATTATGACTAGATGGGGAAGGACATGAAAGTTATGAATAGAATCTCCCCTAAAACGAGGAAATTATAACAAACACTAACTGTCATAACATGCAAATTGGTGACCCTCAAGTCATGCAAAGATACACGCGCTTCTGTCGTTATGGTGACAGCGTGTCGGACCGCAAAGTTGCGAAATCGGAGTCTGCAATAGTCTGCATGCGAAAAAACTCAATACGAAGAAGACAAAAAATTACCCATTTAAAATTACCTATTTTCGAACGAAACCATGAAGTCCGGCTCCCAAAGACACAACTGCTTATTACCGAGGACGAACTATTCGCTCACTTCAACCGCCTTTGGGCACGAACAACAACGCCGAAGAAGTTTTTCCATGCAAAATGCCAGAGTTATCTGAATGATTAAAAGAAATACAATGGCAAAACTACGATCGAGTGTTTACAAATAGGGAGGCGGCGTGTCGAACATGTGTGTTGGAACAGAAATAAAACCACGTTGTATTGGCAGCGCCGGTTATCCAAGTCGGAATGCCAAATTGTCTTTGTCCGCCGCCGTTTTTAAATCGCGCGATCGCAGCACCCAGCGCCGACAGACTGCTGCCGCTGCCGCATCCACAGGATCATATGGAGACCCGACTTCCGAAGTTTTAACCGATTGGAATTCCTGCTACAAAACTGGTTTTCAGTTGGATCGGTTCAAAAACTACAGCTTGACTGACGGCCGCCGCCATCTATCGGCTTTTGCTCCAAGCGCTTTGGTTTTACGTGAAGAAATCATGCATAAACAGTCCACTACCGCAGCAAATATCAACTCAAAATCAAAGATTATACAGGGGGTTTCATTGGTGAATGAATATACGGTAACCTGAGCTAGAGCTACCCTAGGCGAGTCCAAAAAACCGATATATGATAGGTCTAATCAATTCCATAGCCGAGATACAGGGTGGTTCATGTATTCACCAAAATTTTCAATTGCTAATAACTTTTGAACCAACCGGTATATTCAGTTGGTAATTGGAACGTATCATAACCTTCCTCTGGTCGATCGATTTTCGGAGGGTGGGGGGGCGGTGCGGCACTAAGGGGGCTCCAGGATATTTTTGTGAAGAAGAGGAAACTATGATGAGATATTTTGATTTCCATTTCCATTCTAGTAGTGAGAGAAGCAAGTATAACAAGTGTTTGAATACGAAACCACGTTGTGAGTTTGTTTAGAATCAAAGACAAAGTTTTCAATATTCTGACTTTTTAAGTTCCTTCGGTTTAAGGATTAAAATTTCATTGTAGTTCATTATAGTTCTGAAATTAATTGCGTAGCTTATTTATCCGTTAAGAAACGTCTCTCGTATTTTTTCATTCTCAATATTAAAAAAAAGAGAAGTTATTGAATGAGCAAATTAGAATCGGCAATTTGAAAATCTTATTATTTTTCAGATATTAGAAAAAATGTCAGAGCGGAAAAAAAAATATTTGAGTGGAGCTTGCAAAGGAAAACTCCAGGAAATAAAGAAAATGCATTTTCTTCGCAACGAAAGGTTTTTTAAAATTTTAATGAGCCAATGCCAGAGTCACAATCAATTATTCAGCACAGTGGCGTATCAGAGGGCCCCAGCACTAAAGGGGCACCTAAGCCAAACAAAAAGCTTCAAATGGGGACCCAAAAATTTCATTGTATTGAACTTGCCGATTCCCTATATTTTTCATATGATGTAATGAACAAAACTCAAAAAATGGAGATACAATTACTACTCCCGCAAAATAGAGGAATATTTCTAAATGGTATAAAAAAACATATAAGGTTTCCAATCATTCCATTCAAAATTCGAATTATCACTCAATTACTCCCTGTGCTACTTTGTTTTCAACAGTTTTTCAATATACCGTCAAGCTTTTCGGGAATTCATTGAGGCAAACACGTCTATTAGACTTTTGAGCCTACTCCAGCTTTGAACAAGAAGTAGCCTGAAGCTTGGAAATCGACAAGTTGATGAATTTGTTTAAACAAGAAAATTAAAGAAGATTAATGCATTTTTGTTAAATAATTTATCAATTTTTGTATCACATTCATTTCTTTTTTAGTTATTTTTATATCAGAATTTATATTATTTTGTTTAGAATTTTTTTCATTCAATATATTTTCTTCTTCTTCTTACATTTTCTTCAATATTTATCTTCAGAAAACGTCAGGGGAAATTTGTCATAAATAACATAGATCTAAAGGGGCCCCCTACTAAAATCTTGAGGGGGGGCCCCCGAATTTTGCGCTACGTCACTGGACATCTTCCCTACTCAGAGTCAACACCCTATATTGGAATTTCGGGATTTGATTGGGATATTTGAAAAGCGCAGAATATTTCTTGTGAGGTTCAGTAGATTTCATTGTACCGCAGGTGATTTTGCCAAAGAAATCTTCAGGGAAAAATTCAATTGAATATTAGAAATCCATTAAATTCTCAGAAAAATCGTACATTTTGATCAAATTGAATTTTTTTCATCCCACTTATTGCATATTCGTACTTCATAATGAGTAATCGTTTCAATGTATTTTCGGAAGAACATTATTGATTTGAATTGCCTTTGACATGTCCTATATACATAGATGTATCTTTCGGGATCAATAAATATAATTATATAATTATTATTATTGAAAAAAAATTATTCGAACTCAACAACGATGAACACTCAACGTGATTTACAGAATGTTTTTGAAGGTAACCTGTTCTTCTCAATACAAATACTTTTCCGCTTCAAAATATGTCCGATACTTTTTTGATCCTGCCTGAATTTTTACGTAATTTATTACAGGCGACTTCGATATCTCCCCACTTCTTTTTTCAGGTGAATATCCTAAACATCTAAAATAACCCCGAATGAAATGATCAACAGGATCTGGTGATCTAGAGGACCAGGATGGCAGTCCACCTCTGCCTATCCACAGATTTGGAAAGTAATGATCTCGAAAATATCTGAACATTACTCTGAAATAGGGTGGGACTCCATCATACTGAAAATGCAATCCTGCAATGTGCGTAACTTCGAGTAATACAGGAAGATGATTTTGAAGGAAATCTAAGTGAAAATCACTGGTAAGCCGTCTTGGTAAGACGCGAGGTCTAATCAATCGATTTTTATAAACGCACAATTGCACGTTTGTTGAAAATTTGTATTTGGATATCGTATGCGTGACCTCATGCGGATTTTCTTCAGCCTATTCATGCGAATTCCTCATATTGAAGCAAGGACGTCGCTAGGAATTTTTTCTGGGGGAGGTAAAAAAATTTAGGATGTAGTGTATTGTCATGATATATTCCTATGTAATGATTTTATGACTTATTTATTTTATTTTTTTTTAATTCATTATTTTCCTGGGGGTAATTACCCCCATTTCCCCTTCCCATATCGACGCCAATGCATTGAAGATACCAGTGAAAATTCATTTTGTAGAAATCGCCATCGTCTACTCGAAACAACTCTTGTGGGATACAATACCAAAAATTAAATTTCTCTGAATCAAACCTTTTTTTTTTGTGAAAATCTAATAGAATATTGAAAAATGCAAAAATTTTAACAATTTTCGATAAAATTTTTCCAATTTGATTGCAATTAACAAGTTCTCGACGGAATTATTGAAATTCCAACATTCAATTGGATCTTTCCCTGAAGCTTTCTTTGAGCAAAATCAAGTGCAGGACAATGAAATCTATGAAACCCCATAGAAAATTTTCTGCTCTTTTCAAATATCTTTAACAAATTCCAAATTTTCAATACCCAGGTTGTTGAATCTCAGCTTATAAGAGGTCCCAGAATTTTTTAATAATTTAAATATAAATCGATCGACCTATGGCAGTTTCTCATATCGTGGGGTTACAAGCTAAAAGCACTAAGTCAACAATTTGGAAAAACGTCTTTTCATCGGTTACTCTATTAACCTTCGATCATTTATGTACTGCTAATTCGCACTAAGTCCGCAATCAACTAAAAATAGAGTTACAGCAACTGACGAAATGCACTAACATAACTCTGCTAGGTATTAGTACAAGCGAAACACAAGTTGCTCGTAACTCCTAATCTTGTTTTTAGACTTAGTGCTTTTTGCATGTAACCCCACGAATATGATCCAAGAATCAACTGAATGTATGTGAAGTTATGAGATATTGAAATTTTCGGTGAATACATGAACCAGCCTGTATCTCAGTTATGAAATATATCCGTTTTTTTGGACTCGCCTAGAGTAGCTCCAGCTCAGGTTATCGCATGTTCTTTTACCAATGAAACACCCTGTAGAAACGTCCATTTACCAGTAGTATCATGAACCGACTACGATTTTCCGTCATTAGGACCTATGAAAGTTTAAATGGCGCTGAAATCTTGATTACTGAAATTGAATTGCCACTTTGTCGAGCCGGAAAATAACATCTTGTGCTACAAACCACCCAGAGTATTGACTAGAAAATTGCTCCTCTAGCTCGGAATCTAACTCGGTACCTCGCGGTCCCAAGTCAACCACTCCAACCGCTGATCTACACTACGTATTTCTTAATCATCGTATTTATCATATCAATATCTGGCGCATTCAGACATTTTCTAAATTGCTCTTTTCTTAAATTGTCTAAATACATATTTTGTTCATTACAAACAAGGACACATATATTGTATGCACTGATTAGATTTTGTGTTGCCGATTTGAGAATATGAGGAATGTTCCGTTCAATAAACTGTAGGTGGAGATATTCACCAATTATGACAGATTCTTGGTAATTTATGGAAATATTTAAATATTTCCTGATATTAATAGTTTTTCACACAATAATTAATGGTATTCTCTACATTATCATACTTACACATTCGTTTCGCCAGAATACCGAACAATTTTTTGTGTGGACAGACTAGGAATACAGAAGGATATATCCGAATTTTTCAAATACCTACTGAAAGTAAGTCATACATATTTTTGACCTAGGAAAGAATTGTTTCAGTATTCTGACATATTGAAACTCAAACTATAATGATATTTTGATACACTTCTCCCTTGACAAAGTAATGGAATAAACTGCAAAAAGTTGTGTACAGACCCAACAAAATGTTAGGTTATAAAATACTTTCCAATCAATATAGGATATTTCTGAATTGATGCGAAAGATTTCAATGCGTGATTCTCTACCAAACATTGAGGGAAGTCTTTCATATACCTTACGATGGTCCTGCTAGCTAGTAAGTTTGTTACAAGAAGCGCATTCACCATATTTACCATTCTTTCGGAAGGATACAAAATCGGAAAATTTTCAAGGTAACAATTACTTCCCTAAATCATATATTATGAATGAGATGGAGAGAACAATCCTCAATTCCTCACATGCACCATCCGTTTGGTTCTCACTCGGAAATGGTCATACATGAAAACTAAACCAGCTAGATCTTTGATTGTGAAAGTTAAGAAAACGCATCCACCATATTTTCGAATAGGAATGAGGAACATCGATGCAGTGCGGTCGTTGGATTAATTGTTTTCTATTTGACAAGGAAGCCTGATGTATGAATCCTTGAAAAATTCTGGAATTTCAATTCAGAAGGCCAAGTTAAATCAAAAATGGAGGGGTCATTGATGTAAGTCTTGAAATATCGGAAATCAAGTAATTCAGTCGGCTCGTTGAACATTTTCATACTTTTGATCCCATAGAAAAGCATGATACTAAATACCTACGTTTTTATCATTTTATGCATCAGTGTGCCAAATTTATCCGTGGATCGTAGTTGGAAGGTCCATATCCTTCTTGAACAGTCCTTCAAAAAGGAATAGTTTCAGTCATCTCCATACTTAATTCTTCGCCGTGACTCATGATTCCTTGTTTTTATGGAATAGAATGCTAACATCATACAACGGAGTATTAAAACTTTTATCCGTTTTAATCATATGTGCCTTTTGCTACATAATATCCTCAATACTGCTTTCTGAAAGAAAAACACGGAAGATATATCTTCAGAACCATATAAAATCCAGCTGATTCGTAATTTAGATTCTATTGTTATACAGTGGTCTTCAATTCACTGTAATTTGAATATGTACTGAAATTGTTGTTCAAGCATGAATTGTCGGGAAGGGCTCAAACATTGAATATTGTAGAAAGATAATTAGTTCAATATGAATTCGTCGGCAAAAGTTCTACCAATATGTATGAAAATTGTTTCCATAAATTTTCATTATGTAAAAGAAATGATAGTACAAACGGCTGAAGGAATATTATTTTTATCATCTATCAGGCTGAAGAGTCTAGGTCATTGCATATAATAGTTGTTCTTTTTGTCAAGGACGGTCCTCAGGAGGGGGGGTGTAGAGGAACACTTCAACCATTTCAAATTTTTTGATCCATTTATGAAATAAAACTAACAAATATATAAAACCTATACATTTTATGATTAACAAAGAAACTCAAAAAAAAAAAAGAAGAAAACAAATTAAACATTTTCAACAAGTAACTTTTTGTCACATATCTCCAAAATGTTGAAAATTTCACACATTAGCTAATATCAAGAATACTGACCGAATTCTTTGAGTGCATTATTTTTTCATGTCAAACATAAGGATATCATTTCAGGGGACAAATGGTATTTATAGTGGCAATTCTTTATTTTACAATCAATCAAATTGACTCGATGATATTGAAATATACAGGATATCCCATCGGGACTGTTCATTAGAAGTTTATGGAGAAAAATAATATTTCGATCACTTCCAAATTTTGTGTGAAGATATAAGCCAAGTTGACATTCATTTATGATCTATTTTTGAATATCAAAGACTTCTGCCTCCACCGGAAATGGAATCAACTTTCTTATTTCTGATGGAACATACTATATACTAGGACTTCTTTGGATATATCTCCGAATGCCACAATCATTTCATGTTGTTATGGTCATCTAGAGCCGTTTTCGAGTTATTTACTGTTAAAAAAAAACGAAAGCGAAATGCATTACCTCACATCTCATTTTTTTAATGGATTACCGAAATGATATTCAAAATCACCTTGTTAACAACATAAAGTTTTGATAACTGGAAAGTAAAATGAGAGTCTCATAGTTGGAATTCGAAAAAAGCCAAAAATTCGTTTTTTTTTTCGAATGGGGACAGAATTTTTCATTATCAATATTGGCAGCCAGAGAGTTTTCCGATCTTATTGGCCCTGCTTCATTAGAAATTATTTCTCCTAACTTTTCGCCTACATCTGCGGTAGGCATCTTCAGAGGATTCTGGACACAGTGTTAGAAATTCAGCATTCGAGGAGATCTAACTTTAGTTCCACTTTGACGTGTTTTACAGGTACATACATTTTTTAACGTACCCTCTATAGTCTATAAATGCATCGTGATAGTTTCGGTTTCTATGCATCACAATTACCCTCAATAATCCTACATCGTGTACTTTCAATGAATTGGCAAATGAGAAATGTACATTCCATATTTCACATAAATGCATGCATGTATAATACAGAAAAAGTAGGTAAGCAATTGAAACTCCAGTTATGTAACCTATCTCTTATCTCGAAAGTGTTGAGATACTGCATTCCATATTGATATTTAATAATTAAATATTGAGAATCAATAATCAATATTTTTTATTTGGAGAATGCATACAAAAGCAATGTTAATGGCTAGCCAATGAGTTCAATGCATAACTAAACTTTCCGGTATAGATTGTTTATTTTTCGAAAAATAAGAAAAAAAAATTTGAGTTGATGATGTTGAATGGTTTAACCTACTGGTAATTTCGATAATCCTTCATAACCTACCCAAAATTCATCAAACGAGTTTTTATTCTTCATAATAGATATCGTAGGTACTCCTCCAACAATTTTCGATTGTTCCTATCATAGAATGGCATTATGCAATCTCAAAAAACATATCCTTTCGTGAGGCGAGTGAAAACGAGGTTGAATAACCTCCTCAAGAAAAACTGTAAGTTCTATTCATCATTATAACATAGCATTGTGATCGCCCGCAAACGTCATATAACATTTAACGAGTAGGTACCCAGAAGTAAACAAATAAAAATGTTTCTCTTAACGTATAACACTTTGGTGGCCCCAATCTTCAAAGCTTCCTGAACAAGTCTAAGTGAACTACTGACCTACACAATCTGCTTGCATGGTTATACAACAATTACATCATGAATGATTCATTGTTCTCTTCAACTCATCAGGATCATTTCAATATTTTAAGAGTTACATTA
Source organism: Hippodamia convergens (assembly GCA_038502775.1). Taxonomy (NCBI): domain Eukaryota; kingdom Metazoa; phylum Arthropoda; class Insecta; order Coleoptera; family Coccinellidae; genus Hippodamia; species Hippodamia convergens. Next base: position 38,461,943 of record CM076608.1, on the reverse strand, counting down.
GTTTTGATTTTGTAGCTTGTTTTCTTCTATTATTTAAAAAAATTTCAGGAATATTCAAAGACTTCCCAGAAAATATTTCAATAGATCCAAAAAAATACTTTCTCCAAAAAGTGAATTTTAAACATTTTTTTCAGAATACCTACAAGTGATTTCGTGCTTTTTTCCAGTGCATAAATTGAAGCAATCATTCAACTATATTCACGCAATAAACTGATTCGAATAGTATTAAATTGTACCTATGTCTTGAGGGAAAGTATTTGAATTGAAAAAATTCAGCATTTTCATAAAATATCAAATATCTCGAAAACTGTGAGACTTTCATACAAACGATTTTTTCACATCAAGTAGAGCACATTCTAACCTACATTCGTTTAACGTGTTCTTTACGGGACACCCTTCATAAACAATAAAGAGGAAATACTGAAACCACCTGCAGTTGGACGTTGAAATGGCCTAATTCGGCATTCCAACATAATGAAGTCATTAAGTAATTAACACTATACAAAAATACGTGGCTAATCAGTCAATGTGAACACTACCAGAACGAGAAAGACATTATTTCCACTAAAATTTTCCGCTGTACAACTTTTGGTTAAAACATTTCTGGATCAACCCATTGTCGAATTTTCAGAAACAAATTTTCACCAATTTTTCATAGTTCCTCCAAATTTTGAGACACGCGTATCTTCTTCATTTGTAACAATAATCAAATCAAATAGCTAACGCAGCTCATTCCCAGAAAATCACTTCAGATCTCCGTTCACAGCGACAGATATTATAATGTGATGCTTACTTTTTCATCTGAATGTTTTCTTCGCAATGCATAATCCGAAGATTCCGTTAACATCAATTGGGGAAGAGCGATTTGAAATAAAATTCGCTTAGTATGCAGGTCACGCTCCGCCACTGTGCCCCAGATCAGTGAAAGTAAATTAGACGAGTTAATTGTAGAATGCAGATGACTGAAAACCTATTTCGTGGATTATTTGATTGAGGAAGAGTTTCCCGCTAGGAGAAAACTTTCCGTGATTTTTTACTGAAAGTACGTTTCGAAACATTGCGAAACGATTGAAGATGTACGAAATTGAACAGAAGGCATAAGGCAGTATCATCCTTTTTTAACATCACCCAAAATTCAACAAAAAATCGCATTAGATCTAGTAGATTAGTGACTTTTGTATTGTATCTTGGCAGTTGGTGTGGCTTACGAAATTTGACAGATTACGGAATTTGAATTGATTTGATTTAAAAATTGAGAGGATCAGAGGTAAATACTGACAACCAAAATACGAAAAATATTAATGATAACAATGCTGTAATGAGTTTCATTACAGCACTACTTTTAGTACTGTAATGAACTCTTTACGATACTGAAATAGAGAAAAGATAATTTCAAAAATTTAAACTGGTATTGTGCTTTCATCTGTTAGCCAATCTGTAGCGTATTATAAAGATCTGCTGGGCTTACAGAAATCTTTAAATCTCTTCGAATACCTAGACAAAGTAAGTGTACTCAATTTCTGTAGACTTCAAAAAAATTAAAAATACGTGCTGGCCACTTTAGCAAGTAGCGAAGGGCTTAATCTTTTTGTTTTTTAATGATTTTGTGTTATATTCCAACGGAGAGCATCACATTCAAATATGCACAGTGCCTCCTTTAGGCCTTTCACTGGCAAACACTCTGTGCAAAATCTCCTACTGGCCAGTGGCGGCCTCTCAGAGGAGGCAGAGGAGGCCGGGCCTCCCCAAATATTACTTCATTATATCGAATTCTCAGTTCACGTTCATCTATTTTATTCCAATTTCAATCAATAGAAAATTCAGTTTGCTGGATATTATTTACCTCAATATTTCTTTATATTTAAACATTGTCCGCAACAGACATTGAAACTGAGAAGATTCCGCATCGTTGCATCATACTGTAATAGACACCCCTATATGAGCATGGTTCCCTCTGTATAACAATTGACCCTGTTCATAAGGGGTCGTCTAGGTGTTAAAGGGGTTGGCAAATGAGAGCGGCTTCACGTCAACCTGGCAAGACTTTTGTACTCAAACTATCCTCATCAATTAAAATTGGAAAGTTCTGACCTTTTTATCTCCCTCGCTGGAATATACTCCAGGTTCTCTGTAATGACTCACGTCCGAAACGTTTCACTCCCGTTTCCGAATCCTCTACCCTATTTTCCGATCGCGATTCACGACTCGAAAATCCTAACTGAACAACACGAAAATTTCCCTTAATACAACATTTTCGAATTGTTTCAAATGGGATGAAATGGCAGAGAATTCAGCATTGGCGCAGGAATTAACTTGTAAGGTTTGCAGTCACGTCGTTGCAGGAATACCGGTGACTTGTTTAGTTCGCGACAGCTCCTATCACGAAGGCTGTGCGAAAAAATCTACTGGGACCTTGGTTGGAAAAACTGATTATGTTTGTAAAAAGTGTGACAACGAATACTTTTCGGAAATCAGACATTTGATAGAAAGTGACACGGTTAGCGAAGAGACAAAGAACGTGATGGTTTTGCTAGTGAAAATAATTGAATCCAAGTACGAAATTATAAGTTCGAAGAATTACTACATAAAACTGTTTCAACTTACAACTAGAATCAAGCTTAAAATACCTACATTATGTGACAAAATAATAATAATAACCACCTACTACTTCGTTTTCTCACTTCTCGAAGCTACCTACTATTCCGTCAACTACGAAATAAACTTTTACCTTATTCCTTTAACGTACTTAAACCGTTCGCGTTTCACCCTTCGAAACGACCTAATATTCCCCAATTACCAAAATTAGAACTTTACTGTTCCCCGACGGACTTCCTCCGTTTTCCGAGTAATCTGAGGATGTCTTTTCCGCCCGATATCCCTAGATGCCCTCTTTTCGACCTTCCGCTTAGCATCCTGGAAAAACCTCACGAAACCGTCGTCCCCAGGTCTACTGAACGTTCCCTTAGAAAACCAATGTGCTTTTCACCTCTGGTGGGTGGTCTCCAACCTTACATTTCTTGGGTGGTACCAATCATATTAGTTGAAATCAAAAATGGTTTTTTCTCCTTCCCTAAATTATACGTATCCGGACCATGTCCAATTTCTCAATTTTGCAATACAGCAAAGATTTTCCATCTCACGATTTTTCTGCTGAAATCCCAAAGTGAAGCCCATTTCGTACGGATATTTATGATAACATATAAAAGGTCTGGAGAATATTTTATTTCACAGAGCCCGAAAGGAAATTATTCGTTTATCTCCAGACGTCTGAGTCATTGAGGATCGGATATCAGTTCTCTGATAGTCCCCTTCGCTACATTGTATTTACGTTCATTTTCAACTATGAGAATTGAAAAATCAATAATTCCCATGGTTTACCACAATACTACAGACTAAAGAAATGAAGAATACAGACGTGGAAGACCCGATCCTTCGAATTGGGGTTTTCTGGAATGTACAATTTCAAATTTATTCCCATACGATGCACCGTCCAGTTAAAATTCGAGTTTGATGTCACGTTGCGGACCGGCTGTTGTTTGTTGTTTTGATTTCTTCTTCCATACTTCCATCGTTATCAGTCAGTAGCGAAGTGTTGTAAAAGTGGATCATATATTTTCTTAAGGTATGCACAGTTTTCGAAAAGTTTTCGATATTTCGTTTACTCTATATCGTTATTGCCTTCATATAAAAACTTTATCAAACGCATGGCTTCAAAAATCCTTTTACACTGATTGATATTTCTTGTTATATTGAAGCAGGTGCTTAGGGGCAAAATGGGGTTTTGATAATGGGAGCAAACGAGGTGCTGTTCTAACCCATCTTTGGGGACCTTGTCTCGTCCTAAGCAAAGTATTTAGATTTATTATGTATTGGTTTCAGATGGTACGAAAAGACGCAAAAAAGACAACTTGTCAAAATTGGTCTAAAAAGTCAATGAAAGAAGTGAAATGTGTTTACCGAAGCTCAAGAGTTAGAGATTAAACGTGTACGAACACGTCAGTGTCAAAAATTCAGCGTTCGAGGTTCAATCTTAGACCAAGAATGCTCTGAAGACGTCTACCGCAGTTGTAGCCGAAACGTTAGGTAAAATTATTCCTAATGGACCACGGCCAATACACCCGGACGACTCTTTTAATTTTTCCAAAATTTTACAAGTTCTTCGCTAAATATTTTGACTATAGCACTCATTTGCGCTCGCACAACTCATTCTGTTTTTATTTTATAACTGTTTTTTTCCTCATTATCGAGTGTGTTAGCTAGTTTTAAATCTTTATACATAGTTTCTAGTGGACCCTTGTAATTCGATTTATTTCTGTTGGGGTTCCCGTTTGTAGGATGATAAATTAAAAATAAATAAATACATTTTTTTTTCCTCTAGTCAATACCACAGGTGAAACAAGAGATGGCGCTCAGATTACTGTAGTCGCTTCGTTGCCATCTTTATAGTCTTTAATTTTTGACTGGCACTACAACATTTCCAATGTGTAGTTGTGAAGAGTATCAATTGGGAATCTTTAATGAAACTGTGCACAGAAAAAAAAGAAAGGCTGTTCATTTCTAAAATTTAACCGTTCTAATTTCCATTTTGATACGTTGATATCATGCACAACAAGCGAATATAAACGAATTAGTTCCTTCACTGATACGTACAATATGTCAACCTAGTTTCTTGGAGTTTCATGCCGTATTACTTACCCAAAACCGCGTTCTCTTTTTTCTAGACGACGAATTACGTTTCACCGCTCTGTGCCAGAACAATTGTCTAGCTAGGTGTTCATTCGCCCTACTCACCAATGCGTGGTAATCAACGGCCTAACGGGGGGCCACTAGTTACATGTCTCATTTCCTTAAATTACATCTCGATCATCCACAATTTGCAGTACATGTTCGACGGAAAACCCTGTGGTGTTGTTGTCAGTGGCGGAACAGATTTTTTCTTCACGGTAAGCCCTCGTACCTTCCGCTTCGATCAGTATTGGCGCTGTATTTTTTTTTAATGAGACATCTGGTGGTGACTTTTGGCATAATCATTAGTGAAACATTGAAGGAAAGTTAGCGTTCAAGCTATTTTTCGTGGAATTTTGGAGATATTTGATCATTCGGATATTCAGAAAGTAATATCAATAATTTTTCTGAAGGAAGAGGAGTAGGTATTGTAGTTTTCTGGAAATTCTAAAAACATATCTCCAAGAGTTTGCATGATAATGAAAATAATTTCATCTACGAAAACAAGTATACCTTGCGTTTGAAAAAAATTTGCAAAAAATATCCAAGGGTTAGAAGTTGCAGTAAGATTCTTATTTCACATAAGGTTTATGCTTCCAAATTTTGGAGTATACATATATTTCGGAATTGTATTCACTTTTTCTCGTTGTCGATGGCAAGATTTTGGGTTCCAGTAGATATAAAAAACTCCAGAAGGTACATTGCATAAGTATTATTTATTTATTTTTAATACAGCAGGCTCAATCTTAAAATAGCCTTCTCAAATTAAAGCAAACCAATCATAGTACACGGCGGTGGTCAGATTTCGATGTTTGAGTACTACATCTCCTAAATTAAGCCAGATAAAAAAAAATTAATATACATGTCATCTCTTCTCTTTTTTCGAGAAACATAAATTGTTGAAAACCACAAGTCGCTGAGGTGTGTATTTTCCATGCAACAGGGTGATTTTGGAATTTGGCCAATTATTAAAATTGGCTATAACTTCCGCAGTATTGCAACTACGCTTTTCAGCGGTGCTATAGAAATTTCAGTGGTGAATCATATTTTAGAGAAATTAAATAAATAATTTTTTTTTCAAATGGAAACCATAGTGTGTTATAATGCTTTTCAATAGACTTTTCTCAGACAATTTCGAAAATATATATCATGATATAATTTCCAGCTTAAATATCAAAAATTCCGAAAAAACATTTCTGGATGAACAAAATGATTTCGATTCATATCTTTTTAACTGAGGAGGTCATAGAACTTGATATTCCACAATTGTAAACTGTCAAATTGATATAGATCACAACAGGTATAGTTATATTACAATACTAAATTATTCAGACTTAATGAGTGTTTCTCAAAACTTTTTCTTTTCAACTATTTAAACTTCTTTTCAACTATTTAAAAACAGAGATTTTTAATCTTCAATCACAGTCTCCACGGAAGTTAATGAGAGCCTGCTCAATATATATGTTGAACGAAAATTTTTTTTTTCTGAGTTTTCGATATTTACACTCACAATTATATCATGATATATATTTTTGAAATTGTCTGGGAAAAGTCTATTGGAAAACATCATAGCATTAAAAAAAAAAATAATTTTTTTAATTTCTCTTGAATTTGAAACGGCCCTGAAATTTCGATGGTAGGTACTGGTAAAAAGTACTGAAAAATCTGTTGTTATTTCAAATATATATACTTTATTGAGGTTAATTTCTTCAGTGTTCGGAAAATATAGGTTTTTTCGCCTTAATCTAAGGAAATTGTGTAAGGCCACTCGAGAATATTTCTTTATATCGAAGTTTTATGCTATGTCCTCCTGATAGTCCCTACTTAACCTCTTTGGAAACTTTTTTATGGGGATATTTGAAATATAAAGTGTATATGGCTCCTCTGCAAATAAGAGATTAATTTCAGAATGGAGGAAGAAATAATTGAAAACCTTAATATATTCCGTAAATGGTGAGGAAAACCCCTAAAAAATAAATTCAAAGATATCGAATGTGTGTAGACGTATCTGAGAGTCATTTGAATACTTAATTCAACTTTTAGTTAATCTATTAATAAAATAAATGTCAGTTGTTATTTTATAGACGTTTCCTCTGATAAAAAGAAATCGCATCGTTATCGTGTGGCATTCCACAGCTGCCTTAGGTTTAGAAGAAACTATCTATATTTTCAAAAACTGCCGAAATGAACCTCAATAAAGTATATATATTTGAAATCAGAAGAAAGAGCTCTGCCTATTAGAAAAATAAAATACAGTGTGTACCTACCATTCAAAAAACAATAGTTCACAACAAATTTTCAGGTTTTCGATGCCTTTATGAATTTCTTAGTACTGAATTCTGAATGCCCATAAAAAATACTTCAAATTTATTTGCCCATTCAAACGTTTTTGTACGACCAATATTAACTGAGATAGCTATTGAGTAAAATATAAACAATCATTCCGAAATAGATTTTGTTTTCTTGTTCTGACTGAAAAAAACTAAAAATAACCATGATAAAGAAAAAACAGAAACACTGCTAATAAAGAAAAAAAACAAAATATTTAATATTCCGAATTAGGGTGAAAAATCCATCAAACATAATTTCGACATTGCACACATGCATTATGCATAAATATCTATTATTTCAATTGAGCTCCTCAGCTGTCAACTGGTGAAAGTAAAAAAACATGATCACTTTGTTTACTTTCACTTCAAAATAAAAAGATTACTTTTTTCATCAAAATCCACAAAAAACAACCGTCAAAAAATTTAAATGTCACAAAAATATCAAGTCACAAGAAAAAATATTATAAAAATTAATAAAATAGATATTTATGACGCGAGTGTCAAAAGTGATGTCTTATCTTGTGTGCACCATAACAAATTTCTTGTATAACTGCCCTATTTTCATGAATAGGCGAATTTGGAATAACATTAAACTTCAAAATGCATTTTAATATTTAAAGTTGTTGTGAATGGCAAACGTTGCCGAATATGGTTTCTATCAAATGCTCGTTCACAAATAAAAAAAGCAGTCATTTGAATTGCGTTCTTGTCCAATGTTTGTCTTTGGTTCTTGACTGCTCACTATATATGTATGTCGATAATGGAATAATTAATAGAAGTATTGATTTGGTTATATCTATGGATATTGAAGGGTCTGCAAATAAAGCAACTAACTTTGGAACTACTACTTAAAAAATCAGCTCAGCAGTGCTATATTGCATATACCAATTTCCCGACATGGAGTTAATTTAGAAATGAAGAAGGTAACCTGTTTTCTTAACATAGCTACTTACATACAAGGAAAATATGGATCTCATCAACTTTGTGGAGCAAATTCTATGCTCAAGTCAACCGCCCCTGTAAAAATTATGTTTATAGTTGATGTTAGGGAAAATTTCAAGGTGATGGCATATTCAAGATAGAAAAGTGAAGTAAATCGTCCCAAAAAATCAAAAATTTAAAGCTGATAACATTCTACATGTTGGTAACCAATGGAATCGAAATAATTTCATTTCATTTGCATCAAGTCCAACGATGATGTTATTGAATGGACATACATCATAATAGCATTTATTCGTTGATTATTCTTCAGTCAAGTTTCTACCTCAAATTTTTTTTTATGCAGCAATAATGACTGAGCGAAAATGGATCACAGATGAAGACGACTATGAATGTCCATTATCTGAAGAAACCCAACGCATAGCCAGAGAAGAACTGAGGGAAGATGAGTTTAGTAGAGGAACTGCACTGGCCTCTATGCGTGAGTGGATCAAACAGAACCCAAGAATCAAAAATTGCAGAATGGGTAGGTTAAATCAAAAAGTTCAAAATAGGTAGGAATAACTTTTTCTGCGTGAAATTCAATACTCTGTGTTTGGCATATTGAAACAATAATTATTACAATTGTGATCTAGACCAAGAATTCTCTGAAGATGCCTACTGCAGATTTAGGTGAAATAAATCTAAATAGACCAAGGCTAATGAGCCTGAAGACTCTCTCAATGTCAGAGCCCCATTTTTACTTTTTCTCGCAATTTCACGTTAAAAAAGAATTGTCTGACGGAAATTCGAAAATTTGACATTAAAACAACTCGGAACTTTTTGACGAATTTATTTTTATCATAAAATTTCCAATGAACAGTATTCGTTGGTCACCAGGTATACAGAGCCTTTTCGAAGTGTTAATTCGTAATTTTCGAATATTACATAATAATAAAGAAATACTAATACACTGCGCAAAAAAATTAACGCACATTATGGAAATCTCAAATTTATTCTATATCTAAAGGTGTTCTCAATGATAGTTATTCTCATCAGAATTATGCATGCATATGTTATACACTTTCAACGTTTATCTTCAATACAGATGTTTTTTCCCAGCAGGAATAAAAAGATGATATTATCAGATTTTGAATGTATTGGCTCCATTCTAAAATCAGTTGTTCTCGATCAATTCTAGTGATCAATAGTTTTTCTTTCGTTTGATTTTCTACACTCGATCGCTATACAACGCGAAACACGCAATTTGACCCAAGAGGAATGTGCCCAAGCGGTAGTTTTGAGAGAAGAAGGGTGGACATACACAAGAATTGCAGAAAGGTTTGGAGTTTCCCATACAAGTGTGTCCAGAATGTTGCAGCGATTCAGGGAGACAGGTATGAATGTCCGAAGACCAGGACAGGGTAGACCACGGGTAACAACTGCCATTCAAGAACGTTACTTGAGAGTTTCTTCGTTGAGACAACGGTTTGCAACCGCTCGCCTCCTTCAAAATCAGCTTGAGCAAACTTATGGGGTGTAAATAAGCACTCAGACAATAAGAAATCGCCTCAGAGAATATGATTAAAGGCCTCGTGTCGCGGCAAGAGGCCCAGCTCTTACCCCAGCCCTTCGAAGGGTGCGTTTGGATTCTGCGGGAGAGCATATCCATTGGGAAGAGACCGATTGGGAAAGAGTTCTCTTCACAGTTGAGTCTAGATTCTGTCTCAACCATTGTGATCGACGTTCCCTTGTATACAGACGTCCACATGAAAGATATGCTCAGTGCAATTTCCTGAATACTACTGGTTTCGGGGGAGAATCGATTATGGTATGGTGTGGAATATCTTTGACTGCTCGCACAGACCTAGTGGTCGTTGATAATGGAGCTATGAATGCTGATAAGTATATAAGGAACATTCTTGAAGAGCATGTAGTGCCATTTGCCCCATACATTGGTGAAAATTTCATTTTTATGGACGATAATACCAGACCCCATCGTGCGCGCATCGTTCAGGAGTACCTTGAAGAGATTGAAGTTTCTCGGATGGAATGGCCAGCAAGCAGTCCAGATCTCAATCCGATTGAGCAGGTTTGGGACAACCTCAATATGAGGCTGAGACGTTCAGAAATTCATCCAGCTATTCTTAATGACTTAGGAATCCAACTCGGAGAAATCTGGGAAGGATTAGATCGGAATATTTTAAGATCACTTATTTCGAGTATGAACCGTCGTTGCGAGCTGTAATCAACGCAAGGGATGGAAATACCAAGTATTAAATCACTTATCAGCATTTCAGTATTTTGAAAATTGTTCATTTCTCTTCTTTCACATAAGATTCGGTGAAATCCTGAATTTTTCTTCCATTTAATGTGTCTTGTTTCGTTCAAAACCTTCCCGAGAGAACATAAAAAATAGGTTATAAAGTCAATGTATAGTTAACTTTCATTAAAATTAAGATTTTCAGAATGTGCGTTTATTTTTTTGCGCAGTGAATAAAAAATTAATTTTTCGTGAACAAGAAACACTCTGATATCCCCCATTTCTTAAGTTTTATGAATGTTTGCATTTGTAAATCAAAATTCCTGCAAAAAATTCATATGAAATATCTTATCATGAATAATGTATTGATTCGACTTTTCATATTTGAAGGTTAAAAATTGCATTTTGTTTCAAAGAATTGCCACTGCATGCAAATGTTTGAATGTTTTAGTTGATTAAAACAATTTTTCTATTTCTTTTAAGAACATTTATATCAAAAATTAAAGTGTAAACATTCTTCGGTTGAAATATCTGATTTATTTTTTACTTTGTAGATGCGTGTTTCCTGCTCCGTTTCCTTCGCTTCAAAAAATACATCGTAACATCAGCCTGTATAGCGTTGGAACGCTATCTTCTTCTCAGGCAGACCTTTGGTGTTGCCTTCTCCTGTCTTGATATAAGGATTCCCCAGATGATCGACTTGACAAACTTGGGATACATGTTCGCAAGTCCAAAGCGAGACAAAAATGGAAGAAGAGTTATAATAGCAAGACCAGGTCAGTGAAAGGTTTTCAGCGATGATTGATAAAAAGCAATCGATTCGGTTATGAGGAATAAAAACAAGCAACTTTTCTTCAGAATACTGAAAAGAAAAATTTTCAGTTCGTAGACGTAGGTAATATTTTGCCTATTTCAGTATCGTAATGAGTTCATTACAGTCCTAAAAGTAGTGATGTAATGAAACTCATTACAGCATTGTTTTCAGTTATAGTCTAAGATCCCAGGATCCCCAGACGTTACCTATTTTTGAAGTAACGAAATGGTCTGGCAAAATGAAATATTTATTTTTTATGATATTCTGCGTGACATAAATAAAAATCAGTACTTCGAATTTAACTAAAGTTCGGTATGTTTTTGTCTATATTTTCTACCTGCTACCTGTGAACGGGCCGCCTAGCCAAGCTAGCGAGTATGCCCACACTATTGAACACATATAAGACTGTCTATACTGAAAAATTCGTTACTACAAAAATAAGTTACGTTTTGTAGTTGTCAGTACATCCCATCAATTTTCAAATCAAATCAATTAAAATTCTAGAATCTGTCAAATTTCCTGTCACACCAACTGCCAAAATACAATACAAAAGTCACTTACCTGAATTTTTATTTGAAATTTGAGAGTTTTTCACAAAATTTGACTGAAATAGAGAAAATATCGTCTAATACTCGTGTCAGAAGGCAATTCCAACACTCAAGAAATTTCGAATTTGTGTTCATTATTAAGGGAAATCCAGAAATCCATAGATTTGTAATTTCGAAAATTCGAAAGCATGGGGGGTAAGAAATATCAAATTCAAAAAAGCATACGATAAATTGCTTTTGACATTAAAAATGGAGAGGAACGAGGATTTTTCTAAATAATTCTTACTCTTTTGGCATGCTGTATATGAAACCATACTTAAGATTACTCTAAAGTAATAGTGAACACTTTCATTTCTTCGTTTTGGTCTCCAGGTGTCTTCGATTTGGATAAGTTCACCCAAGGGGACATGTGCCGTATCCACGGAATAGTCTACGAAACCCTGATGGAAGATGAAGAAAACCAAGTACGGGGCTTTGTGCATTTCGCAGATGGTAAAGGCGTAGGATTTCCCTATTTGACCTTATTCACGATCAAGGAAGCCGTTCGCATTGTAAAAAACGGAGAGGTGAGATACATCAAACATTTCATTACGAAAAAACTGTCAGTAAGTAAGTCGACTTGTATGAGTTCAGTTTGAACATCAAGTGTCGGTACTTTCAATGAATAACAGAGTAGTTAGTTCATTGTACAGAGTGAGTCTCCGACTAGAACATATATTTAAACAAGAGATTCCTGACGTCAAAGGAAACACTTTTTGTCCATGCCATTTTTCCGGTTCAGCTCAGTTGAAAAGATACAAGCTGTTGAAAATCCATAAACAAATTTCATTTTCGAATTTATTTCGTACGTAAAAGGTTTTACCCAATGTGAAGATTTTTGGAATATAGGTTTTCATTGATGTGGTGAATCTTCTACAAACGCAAAATTCCACTCCCATGTTTTATTTTATTCATTATGACCATAACATTCCATTACATTTCATAATAAGGTATATCGGAAATTCAAAAAACCCAACTCTTAAACGTATGTTGAATGTTATTTAATGAACATTTGGCAATCTGGGTAAAGTGTTTTCCTTAAAATCACCTGAAATTCGCATTTCCCGAGTAGATCATCATTCAAAAGGACCTCATCAGCGAAATTGGTTATTTTAACTGATTGCAACTCTATTCGAATTAAATAAAGGTTTAGTGACTTTGTGCCATGTTTCCAGGGGTGGCATAGCTCATAATGAAATTTTAAATTCGCTATTTAATAAAAATAATACCTAATATGTATTCCTTCATCTGCATGGGGATCCAGTGCACTTGATGGGTGCACTATCTAACGTTCTATCTAACTTTTTTATCTGGGCTGATTGGAGAAATGAGGAATAAAAAAATCTTTTCTGAATTTTTTTTAGGTTTTCTCTCCCACTCTCTCTAACAAAAATCAATTAGAATGATAGAATGATAGAGGAAATCCAAATCTTGCGGATTATGTTATCAGGGTCCAATTCCTTTCAAAAATTTGATGCCAAACAATGAAAAAAGAACTTCTAACTTCGTAACGTTTGGGAGCCTATACTTATCAGGAAATTCTTAAGAGGTTACTCTTTGTTGAAAGACAGAATATGTGTGATTACAAATTAGCCACGAACGTTGATTGAAGAATACTTCAATATACTCTACGAATTATATTTGTTGACTGGAAGATATAAAAATTAGGATTTTCTAATTCACCTTTCTAAAAAATTCTCCCGCAGTCGGTAGGATTCGAACCTACGCTCCCAGAGGGAATCTGATTTCTAGTCAGACGCCTTAACCGCTCGGCCACGACTGCATACTGTCAACGCGCTTATTTGGCAAATAATTCCAGATGGTTACGATTAAAACCACATATTTATTCTGTGTATACAGGGTGTCCCACGAGGAAGTTTACATACTCTTACCATATATAGGGTCGACCATCAGTATCACAAAATGGCCACTTATAAATGTCTTCTATCTTGCCTTGCCAATATACAGGATGTTTTATACTACGTTCTGACCGAAATTTTAATCGACTAGGTATATTTCTGGTAAAGTAAACAGAATTTAATGATTTTTTCAGTATTTGAAACTCTTATCAGCATCAGCATCTATTAAATTAAGTATTCAGAATATCATATTTCCAGTGTCGTACTCAGAAAAATCAATTTTGACTGCTTATGTGAAAATGACCACCCTATAGGCCTATTTCTGAATTTTTTTTACATTAATTCGAAATGCATAAACACATGAACATTCAAATTTTTGTCACTCCCCTGAACGTTTCATGGTTATCTAACAAATCTGAAAAAGTGGTGAATTTGTCGAAAATGATAACTTGCATCTTCATTCTGGAGATCATGTTCATTGAATGTTCTTATAAAATTACAAAATTTTGAATTTGTGATGGTGAGGAAATCAATTTGTCACTAATCTGCGTTTGTAGAGCTCAGGTACGTAGCTAGAGGGTGCGCTAAGGGGCTGAAGCCCCCCTTCCCGAAACTATGAAAATATCATGAACCTCTGATTAATTATACGTATAGACTCGTGAATTATTTCATACCCATAGGTTTATATCCAAATTAGCTCCCCCGAAAAGAATTTCTGTCTACGACCCTGTCAGAGCTTCACACTCAACCTGAGTTTTTCAATGAGAAACTGGTAGTTTCCACTTTGAGCATCTACTGTGAGTAAAAATTATGTTATGAGCTGTTATGCTATGTTTATGCATTTCGAAATAATGTAAAAAAAAATTCAGAAATAGATCATTTTCACATCAGTAGTCAAAATTGATTTTTCTGAGTATGGCACTGGAAATATGATACTCTGAATACTTAATCCAATAGATGCTGACAAGAGTTCCAAATACTGAAAAAATCATTAAATTCTGTTTTACGGTACCAGAAATACAGTCGATTGAAATTTCGGTCAGAACGAATAAAACATCTTCTGTATATTGGCAAGGAAAGATAGGAGACACTTATAAGTGGCCATTTTGAGATGCTTACGGCAGTGGCGTAGCGTGGGGGGGGCAAGGGGGGGGGGGCATCATGCCCCGGGCGCTTCTCATATAGGGGCGCCAAATGGTTCGCAAAACAAAAAATTTCTGTATTAAGTGGGAGTTACTGCAGCTAAACAATATTCAATCGTTGTGACATATTTTGGAATAATTGAAAAGATATATTTGTTTTTCCTCACATTCGATGAAAAAATATAAAAAATGCTGTGAAAAAACTGTCGAACGTGCAGCGCCAGAATATAAGCGATTAGGGTTATTGTAGATGAGCTAGCTGGAAATATGTCAGAACTATTAGAAAAACTAGCAGAAGATACCACTACAAATAACAACAGAAGTGAAGCTACAATTTTATGATCGTGTACACGTCAGATTACAAAGACCTAGATTGAAAATCATTTCATGATCTTGAATAATTAGCGACTGAACTAGTAGAAATTCGGGACAACCTCTGCAAAGAGGTCACTCTGTAAAAAATGGGTGATGAGATGCTGCAAAATACCCAGGTTGTTTTTTCCGCAAAAAATGAGATTTCCCGAGTTATTAAGAGCATTCTTGATCGTCTTCAACAAGAATGAGTTCACGAGTGAATAAGTGACCCTCACCTTTATCAAATTTGGATTTTTACTAGATATTGAAAATTTATAACAAGGATAATGTTGACAACCAAGAAGAAGAAAATTGCAAAAATTTGGGTGAATTTTATAATACTGATTTTAACGGAATAGAATTCTTCAACGAATTAGGTGATTGCAAAATTAACTCCGCTCTAGAAAAAAAATTGAACCTTGAACTCCTCTGGAATTTCTGAATCTGAATCTGACTCTCGTATGAGAGTTTCATTTCAAATACTTCTGACTCTCTCAGCTTCAATTGATAGCTGCAACGATCAATTAAAATTACTTCTGACATACCTACGATCAACGATGGGACGATGGGATCGTCTAGGTCACCTGGCATTTTCAAGTGTGGAAAGAGAAAATTTTAAAATGATTTACTTGGATGACATTATTCATGAATTTGATTCATCAAAAGCAAGGAAAAGTCATACATAAGTTATAGTAATACTCGTATATTATTATTGAATCTTCATCTCCTTGAAGATAATGAATATTTACTTTTTTATAGTTTCAAAACTTCAAAACGTTTCTTTTAATATTTCTTAATAAACATATGAAATGAGCGCTGAAGAACTTAGGTCTATGGCCTTAAATACAGGTATTTATTTATATGAAGTGAATGATAAGTACATCTTGACGTAATTCTAGATGATCATACATCGCAAAATCTATTCTTGTTTTCTCTATTACAGTTTTTGTTCGAAGTTTGAAGCCTTGGTTGAGCCTATGACTTTATTTATTTTATTTCATTCATTTAATAAATTTCACATGCAATATTATATCGTCGGTCCAATGCCAAAGTCACGAGTATCTTTATTTGATGTTCCGAGAAAAACGTGTTTCAAAAAATTAAGACAGTGCTATAAATATAGATTGCTTTTTGTAGTTCTAGGCTAGAAGTAGGAGAGAGGGATAAGCCAACTGCTTCGCGATTTTGGCATTGATACCATGACTATAATCGCTATATAGTGCACATAGGCGAAAAGCACCTTCGTGACTTTGGCATTGTACCGACGATATGTCTTTATGAATTTAGAAGGGGGGGGGGCGCTAAGAAGGTTTTGTGCCCCGGGCGCGAGTTAAGCTCGCTACGCCACTGGCTTACGGTCGACCCTATATATGGTAGGAGTATGTTAAGTTCCTCGTGGGACACCCTGTATAATATCTTTGTATATATAAAAATGAATTGCTGTGCGTTAGATACGCCAAAACTTGAAAACGGCTGGACCAATTTAGCTAATTATTTGGTCTTGACTTATTCGTGGAATTCCAGGGAAGGTTTGAAAGGTGAGAAAATATAAAAATGCAAAGTATTTAATATGATTTATCCTTAGAAATAGGGGTGATCAATTATCATTGACTTTCGATTATCATCGATGTTTGACAATTGAACGTCTATGTTTTGAACATCTATTTCTCGATTTCAATAATTTCTCCAAGTGAGGACGACGCAAAATTTTCACAAAACATCAATGTTACTTCCTTTTTTTGCAGTGCATCTTTTGTGATAGGTAGAACCTACCTCAAAGTGTGCGCGAACTTTTTTGTCAACTTGTTTAATTTCAATTTGCGATGCCGAGATGATGAAGACCTGATATAAGAAACCGCGTCACGGGGGTCCCATGCATTGAGGGAGTTGACTGATTATTCAAAACTCTTCATATTATAGAAGACTTAATTCCACATATGAAAATTATTTTTTTTCAAATAACGTACAATATCAACGTCAT
This sequence comes from Hippodamia convergens, assembly GCA_038502775.1. Taxonomy (NCBI): domain Eukaryota; kingdom Metazoa; phylum Arthropoda; class Insecta; order Coleoptera; family Coccinellidae; genus Hippodamia; species Hippodamia convergens. The sequence continues at coordinate 38,444,970 of CM076608.1, read as the reverse complement.
ATATTCCAATTGACTGAAAGGTTCATCAAAAAATTCTCCTTCTCCTCCGCCGGTGAGAAAAGTGTTGCTATGTCAACGATGAACAACTTTTCCGTCCGCCAAAGGGCAACAACCAAAGACCTTTTATTCTTTATGATAAGTCTCTGGTAATAAGGCATGACGACGTAACTAGGAAAATTTCCATTGATAACGAACGTAAATATAAATATTTTGTAAAGGCGGATCTCTAGATTTTTATGAAGAGTTTGTGAAAAAATTACCTACATATTTCATTAGGAGGAGAAGTGACTTTTCATGGTTCGCCTTCAATTAAACTCAGGTTCGCCAAGAATAGTGACACCTCTCCTTATGGAATATCATACTATTTTTCCCAATTTTCAGAAAACACTTCCAATGAGACACAAAGAGGTGCATTGCATCAACGCTCATCCATCTATGAAATTCGCCATAGACTTCGGAATGTCATTGATATCAGAAAAAATCAGAAAAAGAATAAGGTTATACACCAGTATAGACGATTGTTTAGAAAGTGGATACTTGGAGAGGGATGTTCTACCGAAAGAATATGGAGGAACTATGCCTATGGCTGAAATGATTGGTAAGAATAAAAGAATCATTCTATAATATCTTCTGACGGTTGTGAATGTAGCATATTGTGAGCCTTACCCAAAATCTTTGGGATCTTCCAAGCATTTGATTATTTTCGGTGTGTTTTGAAGCCATGAAATATTTATTTATTATCACTCTCCCTTCAAAATTAGTGGTGCTATTGTTTACACACACGAACATATAGCCCACAAATATGTCCGCTCCCTGAAACAGATTTTATAATTTTTTTTCTGGAACTAGAATTCTACACTTGTAATAAGCACAAAAGGGAACGTACTGAATGATATTTCCCTGAAAATTTTGTTATTCCAGAATTATGGAAGGAGGAACTTAAAAGATCGCATCCGATATTGATGTCGCATGATTCAATGGAAGTGGATGAGAATCTTTTCTCGCAGAGAGAAAAAGAAGGGGCAATATCTGCTCTGAAAAGAAGTGGTGTTTCCTGTGGTGCAGAAGGAGATTCCCTTTGTGGTATCACTGGTAACTTCCGTAAGCTCGAAGTCGACTGAAAATATTGTTCTGTTGTTGTCATAAAATTAGTGAACTATGTTGGATATATTTTTTTAATTCTGTGTTTTAGTGTAGGTAATGAATAAATGAACAAAATGAGTACATGATTTTTTTTTAATCACCTCATATTGTATACCTACGTAGTGCCACCTACTTTGAAGATACCAGCTTTCCTTTTCGACATTTGGAATAATTTTTATTTATTCCATTTTTCTTTCTTTTGTAATTAATACTGGTAAAATTCTCTTAATGATATTGAAGTGAAATTTCTGTATTTTCAAGAAATGAGATGCTGAAATTATCGAATTATTCTAAAGATTCGGTGGAAAGATAATGAAATGGCATCACAGATCACTTGGTTTGATTTCATTGATTCAAATCTGCACCTGAGCACAATAGTTTCTCAAGGGCGATCCAGAATTTTAGCAACTATAGCAACCCAATGTCTAAAAGAATTGCTGAATTCAAATAATACCAAAATTACGAAAAATCAACTTGATTAGGATAAACAAACGTAAGTATTGAAAAAGACAGACATTTTTTCGAAATTGTAGAGGCTATATTAGCATATATTAATCGAATATAAATTATTTTTAAAAGATTTCAAAAGAAGGTGTTGATAAGCTTCAGATAAAATCAAACAAAACCCAATTTAATAATTCCTGATGTTTCGGTTTATTTGAAACCTTCTGCATAGGCTCTGAAAAAAGTACATATTGTTGATACAATTAATTTTTCTTCTTGGTCATAAACCATCATTCAGAAAAATCAATAACATGAAAAAAAATAGTTGAAACTGAATAAAACAAACCAGGTTCAAAAAAATACAACAGTTTGTGAACAACAAATAACCTCAAAAAAACATAGGTATGTATATCAACGGTATAAATGAAAATAAGAAATCTAGAATGGATGAGCAGAGCTACACAAAAGGAATCAAAAAAAGGGTAAAAAGAACTTACATCATTGTTTGGTCTTATTTGTCATGAAGATGTTGGTGAAAAAGATCGGAAACGATTGAAATAAGGATGCTGAACATTTTCAAACAGTCATTCAATAAGCAAAGAGAAGTGAAATGACAACTGAAAACTACGTCTATATCTATTTACTAACAACATCCAATCCACATTCTAAATAGAATGAGAATTGAACGAAAAAGAAAACGTGAGGTATGAGATAGATGAAGTTTATTCACATCGAGAAAAACTTCAAAAGGGTGAAATTCATTAAATATTCATCTTACACATAGAGAATTATATAAATGAAATATACGAGAATAAGCGCATTCACCAATTTTTTATATACCTACATTTGAATAATCAACGTGGGTTCCAAAAAATTCCTCGTCATGTAGGCTATGGAATTTTGAAGGCTTAATTTTCTGAACTACGTTCAGATACAGATAATTTGCGTTGAAAATTCCATAGCCCACTTGACGACGCAAGTTATAAATTTTCGAATAAGAAATTGGTGGATGCGCGCATAATTACAATAATTATCCTACATAAAAGAAGAAATGTTCTTGCTTCATAATATCAAATGTTGACAACAGAAAATATTCGCTAAATTTTGAATAATTTACAATTAGCAGACCTATAGATAGATAGAATAGATTCTATTTCTAACTGGTTATATATTTTTTGTTTACAAGATTTCTCGAAAATTTCAATCGTAATGTTCATATTTGCTTTTTACTTCATCCTATTCAAAAGGAAATGTAGGTACATAGTTGTAGAAATCAAAAATTTGACAAATAACAAAAGTAACAACAATTCAAAACATGACTTAGATCCAAATGCTCACATTGTCAAATGTCAGACCTCAGAGTATATAAAAAATGTTTTTTAAAGAAAAATTTGAATATAACATGGACAATTAGACATATATGTAAAAAGTGTATAGAATACAATGATAAATATCGTAGTTTATTATCAACCAACAGAGAGCAACTAGGGAGTGCCAATTTGTATAACTTGGGCTCTATATTGCATCGGTATTAACATTCTATTACCTTTCGACATGAAGAAAAATCGTACCTAAAATATAGTAGGTATCCTTGTTAATATATAAACAAGGATAATAAAAAATTAATTGAAAAGTATTTGAATTATATCGAAGATTTATTCATTCAATATTAACAATGCTGATACCGAACCATGATGCATTTTATCATGATCCTTTTATCATGAAACCGAACCCAAAGATTACAGATTATAACCGATTTCAAGCGAATAACCAGTAATGACCGCGGTTATCTACGGTCCTGCCTGCGGTTATCTACGGTTATAGCCTTCAGCGATATTCCTTGTAAAATGATTATAACCGACAATGACCGAAGTCGCTTGAATGCAGTTGGTCCTAGTTGGTAATTACCAATGAGGACCAGGTTATTCGCTTGAAATCGGTTTATAATCTTATTAGATTTCTGTGAACAGGCCAGCACAGAAATTCTGTGCCTTTTCATTTGAAGTCAGTGCTCGCGGAGGACGTTATGTGTTATGTCATTCAGTTTTGACATTGACGTACGCAGACTCACTTCTGAAATCGCAAGATACATTGCATGTGTTGACTGTTGTGTTGTGCGTGAGGTGGTTCATTATAGATTCTAACAATGATCAGTGGAAATTAAACAGAAAAGTTAATGAAAATATCGATGATGGTCTTGGACCATTGTAGATCCTGTTATTTCTTTAAAAAATATAAGACTTTGTGGATAGAAGCCCCAAGAATTCCTAAGAAAGCTTCAAACCCGTTTGAAGCTTTCGAGGCCGAGTTCATGGAACTATGAACCTAGACTCGTTGTCTTTTACTTTGTCACAAATAAGTTATTTAGTTGCATCTTTGAATAAAAAGAACCAGAAAAAAGTAGTTGCAGAACTCACGAAGGTAAGATTCTTAAACATATTGTAACATGATTGACAAATTACTCCGTCCGCCATGTTCTGTTTTTATTAACTCTTACCGACTGAGTAAGTCAGGAGACAAAGGTGTTACGGTTTTTTTCTCTTTTTTGTTTGTTTTTTTTTTCGAAATCAAATCATATGTTGAATACAGATTCTTCGTAGAACGCAAATTTCATTCGAATTTTAACCTAATTTTTTTTTCAGTTAATATCTTCGTTTGGTCTTGAGGCGGACCGTCACTTGCTCCAATGCCTATTTTCATCAGTGGATTTTTCGGAATCTACAAATAAAGTTGCAGCTTCTTCAATTCAGAATCAAGTGTTACTGGAGCAGTGTGCAAGTTTATTGGATAAACCTTCACTGATAACATCAGTCTGTTACACAGTAAATAATCAAGTTTCCAATACTAGAGTGAGTACTGAAATTTTTCATTCTTTCGAATATTGTGTTAAAAATATTGCCAGAGATTGCCGTTTTTTGTTTTGAGCCTAAACAATTTTCGTAGTATTTTGTTATGAGCCTCTTAATGGTTAACAGTATCAAATTTGGAAAAATAGTATCAAATCTGGAAAAATTTGATTCAGTTTGTATAATATATTACATTAGTTTCTTAGTACATTCATCTACTTAGAAATATAAACAAAATTCGTCACATTCTTGAAGAAAATTAAATTAAAATGCGTATAAGTAAAATGTTATCAACTTTAATTTTCTTTGAATTAAAAATTCAATTACTATTCATAATTAACAAAAGTAATAATTGCAGTTGACCATCAAATTAATCTTGCAATCTCCATTGGGTTTTAATTGATGAAGCAATCATTAGAAATTACTTAACTGCATAAAACTTTTGTTATCCAGTTTCACTGAATTGTTTCTTTGTTCAAGCTTTATCTTCAGATTTTTAAATTAGTTCAGTTTGTTCTGATTAGTTCACCAAGACATTTTGATTAAGAATTTCTTATGATCTAGATTTTCTGTTTATATTATAAATCAAAATGTTCTTCTGAGTTCATATTTATATTTAATAAATAGATAACATTAAGTATATTTATTGAAAAATTGACAAAATAAATATTCATGAAAGAGTATAGGTACTTTAAATTAATCAGTATCAACAGTTGAACTTGGCTTGACTAAATTTACAAAATTACCTTCTCATTCATTTGAGGTTACATTAGAAAAAAAAAAGGGAATTCACACACAGTCAATATTATCTGTGCAAAATATCACCAACATTCTAGTATATTGCTTTAATAATATTGAACTTGTAAGGTAACGACCCTTGAAGTTCAATATTATTAATAATAAGAACGGAACACAGTTTGACATGCTTGAGAGTTAACATGTGATAGTCTCTTGTATGCTACCAGTAAATGTTATGGGTTATCAGTTTGAACCTTAGCTTCGGTCTTGTGTATAAAATATTTTTCAACTCGAAACTTACCAAATATCTTGCATGATTCCCACATCTAATTAATTAATTGCGATTAGCCAGAAAGTTTATACTGGCCAATGCAGTATATGTATAATTTTTTTAACTTTATTTCAGAAGGTAATACATTAAATGTATTTCATGTGGTACTTGATTATTTGCGAAAGTATTTCAAATAAGTGACTTTATTGTCAGGATATAATCAATCCAACATTATGAGTATTGGTGCCGTTAAGTGAAAATTGTTTTTGTGGTGTGTGGTTATAACGGAATAATGTGGTTTGCAGCAAGATTAATGATTTGAGTTTCATCAAGACCTGTGGAGCCCAGTAGAAGTGGAATTCAGTCATAAAGGATCATTTATGAACTATTGAAAATGCAGGGAAGTTTTCTAGAAATGAAGACTGGAAACATCTGTTACTGTGTCGAAACTGGATACGATTTTGATTTCACAAGTTTGTGATAACTTTACTGTACAGAACTGATTTCACTCATTTATTTACAGCCTCTTAGAACCACAAGATTAAAAGTGATTGACTGAAGAACCATTTGTTTGTTAATATAACTCAATACTACTACTAACTGTGTACTTTCACTTCTAGACATGGTGTTTTGTAATGAGAAAGTGCAGATTGTACATTGTATATTTGAAGTTGTATAAAAAGGTGCACAGTATTTTTCAGACCTGTTGAAATTTTGATTGGTTCTCATTATACAGTTGTCCATTAAGTAAAACAACTTAATTTGGAATCGGAAAGAAAAGGTTCAAATGTATTAAGTGATGGAAGGATTCATGTAATATTTAAAGAAAAAGATTACATACAGTAAAACAAGATTTTCCAAGAAATAATGAAATTTGGAAAAGGCACCAAAAAAATATACAAGACAGAAGGGTGCAAGGATATAGACAAGAAATATCATGGAAAAGAGATTGCATAAAAGTACAAGGTCCAGAAGAAGCAGACCAAAGAGGAAATTACATAATTATGTGAAAAAAAATCGACAGGAAACAGAGCTATAAAGAAATGACATGGTTGTTAGAGCTGAGTGAAGAGAGTTGGTAGGCATCACCAACTTCATCTTAACAAGAAAAGGTGGATTTAAAGAAGTTATTTATTTGTTAAGTGTTAAAAGTGCATGTTCATCCACAAGCTTCAATACGTTAGTGTACCAATAAGGTTAGTTCAATGCTGGAACTAATTATTAAACTTTCTCTTCGTATATGGTGCAACTGTCTTAAATGACTAAAATGTGCGGGTGCAAACATTTTCTGTGAGACAGAAGTGCAGTAAATTGATTTTATTTGATTGTGAAGATGTGTTCCAAAAAATTTCAACCAAGATTTTGAAATGTTTATTATGCGTCCTCAAATTTTTTCGGAATTTTCTTTATTGACTTTTGACAATGAATTCGCAACGTTCACCACAGAAAACAATTGAATTCAATTCATATTAACTACTCTGATAACGCTTTTAACAATTTTAGACGGATTCTACTTTTGCCTAATATTCTAGCAGGGAATGAGTTCTTCAAATGTTACTTCTGCACTTATTCTGCTAAAACTAAATAAGCTACATTCTAAGTGCAAACAGTCCTCCTCATCAATCATTGCTGTGATCCTATTGAAAAAGTGAAAAGCAAGAAAGAAATAGTGAACTTGCCAAATGAATCGAAGAAATTCAGTCAAAAAGAGAAGTGGCAAGCAAGGGTAGTTTTGGTCATGAGAGTTTTCCTCAATGTCAACATGAATTTTAGATGAAATCAATACACAGAATCCCCAATTGCAGTTTAAATAACAGGGCTTTATAAAACTTTGCTCAACAGGTTAGAAATTGGTTTTTTAGCTGAAAATTTTTTTTAATAATAGTAAAAAGGCCCCTGCGTAAAACTTGTGCACTGATTAGTCAGGGGCCAATTCCTCAAAAAAAAAATTGTTGCCTTATAATGAAAAAAGAAACAACATTCTAACTTTTCAAATATGACCCCTTCGTCAGACAAATTCTAAAATACATGAAACTCATCGGAATCGTGTAAAATTTTGGTTCATAAATTGATAGAACGAGAACATTAGTTAGATCCACAACCAACAGAAACGAGAATGCCAACATTGAATTTGAAGTTTTCTAGGAATATTTTATTTTTTTTAGAACCTGTCAGCTTTGTGAGCTTGACATCTTCATCCATATTAATAGCTATGATTATTTTTCTCACCAACATTCACATTTGAGATACAAACAGATATGTTGTTAGGTTATGTTTGCCACTGTCATCTCGTATTAGGCATTTCCAGCCCAAGAAAAAGATTGCTTTAACACTTTAAATCATGGCTTTTCAAACGTTTTGTACTTGCGCCCCCCTCTCTGGAAAAAAATTGTTGTGCCCCCCTTAATTTTTTTATAACCGTATTTCTGATTAATTTTTTCGACACCTATTCGACTTTTTTGGTTTATATTCGAAAATGATATCTTGGCATTAGCTGCGTGCCCCCCCTGCAACAGTCTCGCGCGCCCCACAGTTTGGAACACACTGCTTTAACTGGTTTTTACAGTTTGTGTGCCCCTCACGACATAGAAAATCTTTGTGTCAAAATCAGCTGACTGGAAATGCCTAAGATCCGTTTGCACCATCGTTCCTTAAATATTTAAGTGACGTTTCGATCCTTAAACGTAACCTCAAATTTCCGGATGGGATTATAACCCAAAATAATTTGTCAAACTGACTGAACATTTGTTGTTTTCTATGAAATTATGGCAAAAAATTTGAAATTTCAACTTGCATGAAATCGTCCAAATGACAGTAAAGCTAGGATAAGGAAATGACAACTATCATCTGTATCCGGCCAGCCAATGAAAAACAACATGAAAAACTGAAATATCACTAGATAGAACTATTTAAGGGACCCCACATAGATAATAAAATATTGTTCTATATTCTAAGGTCCCTTACGTAAGAATTCCATTTGAGTGACATACGTGCAACTGTCAATATTTAAGGGATCCTTAACTTTAAGGAACGATGGTGCAAACGGATCTAATTGGTTCAACCATTACCATTGAATATCTATGCCATGATTGGATCCGAGAATGCTACGGGAAGGTTAAAACATATGTTGGTACCCGGAACTTCCCTGTCTCGGATTTATCTATCATCTGTCAAGTTGTGATACAGAAAACAGTTCTGCCAACCATCATTTTTCAATGCAGATATCACTAAAAGATGTTAATGGAAATATTCACTTAGCTTTCAAGTTTTTCGAGTTGAATTTTCTGTTATAGATTCTTAAGTCAATTGACGATTTAGAGATACAATTTTATAATTCTCACCATGACTATTGTGAAACAATCTTCTTATTTTATCAAAATCTGATTCTTCCAAAAAAAAACATGCACTTAAGACACACTACTGCATCATGGATGAAAAAAGGTCTAGTAATTATAAAACAACGTTGCGTAATTGCAACTGTTGTTTTTCAATGTCTCCTGAAAAAAGTAAAAACAGGGCTTAACATTTTCATAGATGCATCAACAGTTCATTACTATCAAGGAATTATTCACCCTTAATTATACAATATCTATTGCATGTTTATTGATGTAGTTTCAGAATAATTAAAAACGTTGTCATGTTTGAATAGTTGCCCATTGTTCCTGTTGAATGATTGCCAATTTAGATTAGGATTCTATTGAGAAACCAATTTTTGTATCCTAAATACAATAACTTGACACAACAGTAACCACAATTCACTCGATTTCTCGATTTACAAGGAACACAAAAATCTTTTAGGCCATATAAATCTCTAAAGTGATACTGACTAATGCCAAAGTTTGTTTCTCTAATTCTGTGTCAAATCATAATGAAGAACAAAATCGTACTAGAATATTTCTTTCTAGCACAGTTTTCATGGTAATATTTATTGATTACATGTTGGCTTCCTGCCACAGATTTATTTATTTTTTGTCAAATATGCGAGAGAGAAAATAGATCTGCCAACCAATATTTTTCAATGCAAAAGTCACTAAACGATATTTATGGACATATTTCATTAATTTTTTTAATACTCTTACAGAAGGCTTATTCTAACAATCTTTCATTCAAAAACTCGCCACTTCGTGACTCGATTTTGGATTTAGAACTCTTGGAAGAAAATCAATGCCTTCTGTACTTGTATCATAAATAACTATTGCAGTTCGCTGCGCCCTTAACGGTAATTGTTTTCGACAATATAAAAATTTGAATAATCGATGTGCACTATCTCACCCTTCTCTATAACATTTTTTTTTTTTTTTTCGAAAATAATGACTAGTTTGTATCGACATTTGTTGGTCATATTCCGGAAAAAAACAAATACATGCGACATCGACAAATCAATTTTCTGTGTACTACAAAAATAACCCTGAAACTGATTAATTACAAAAAACTTTCAATATTCCAAATAACAAATATTTTCGTGAAAAACAACCTGTGAGACCGGACGCTTTGAATCTAAGCGGTGTGAACGGCCCCTAATACCGTAGCAAGAAGTTTAGAATAACCAAAATCTGGGTGGGTTCACTTCGAAAATAGTTTTCACCAGTGACAGCTGATTCTATGATCACAATTAATTTTTTTGAAATGCATGTCGTCAGACAATTTTTTCATGACTTTTGTTCCTTTTTTTACTCAAATGATATTGTAGTGAAATCAACATAAAATGCAAAGGGAAATTTTCGGACAAATTCAACATTGACTACAAAAATTGATGATAGTGTTCGACCTATTTGGATGAATCTCTACTTTTGACATTAGCGAAAATTGATAGAATGAGATAGGTTTTATTCGAGGAAACAAATTAATGGAAGTGAGTTCATTTGATTTACTTAATTCTGTTCCTTCTTAATTTTCTAATCTGAAGGGCGGTGTTTATTTGAAAATATTATATTTGGAGACGTGTTTATAGAAAATTCATTTTGAAGTTAGTTGTAGTCGTGAATATCACCACAAACTAGTAAAATTCGATTCCATTGTATATCATTGGATTGAAAAAACTATATGAATAGAGTGATATTAATTACACGTTGTAATTACTTATCCTCTAGAAACTTAAGTGGTATAAGATATTGTTTTTTTTACATTTGTGGTGTTATTCACCATGCGAACTTATCCTTACTTCTGACAGTTGTTTATTTCTATAATTATTGTCCAATCTAATTGTTGAGGTAACCTTAAGTTCTTAGGGATTGGGGAAGTTCATCTTATGGGTTATTAATTATTGAACCACTAACTTTCTTATCATTTTGTTCGCAAACACCAAGAATCAAGAAAGGGAAATATAAGTTATCGTTATCAGACGATTTTATTGTGCTGTTAGAAGATTAGGAAGCCTCGTTTGTTGAAGAATGCTGATGAAAAGACAAATTCAATCTGATCTTAATATTTTTGCAGAAAAGATTCATAAATTCAACACAGGTTCTGGAGCGTCATATATTGAGTTGAATAAAATCAATTCACCAACGTCATTCAGGATAATATTAATGTTCATAACCCATTTTCATATTTAAATATCTTCTGGATAAAGTACTCTGACGTTCTTTTTTTTTTTAATTGTGTAATCTGGATGTATTTAGATGAACAAATCCCAAAGCGAATTTATGGTTTCTTCCCTGGATAAAAATGAAGGGAGTGAATTTATTTGAGAACTATTGATAGAATGTTAATGAAAACGCCTAACTATTCTTTTGAAGGGTTCTTAACCCAGTCAATGTTATTGAAGCAATATCTATGTGTAAGGGCCACATATTGAATCAATAATAAAGCCTATAAAAGCCTTGGGGGATTGAATTTTTTTTAGTGTAGATTTTAAAGAAACAGGAATAAGAAATTTTATGAAAACCAAAGCTTCATTTAATAAACTTTCATGAAGATATTTGAAATCTTAAGGTATAATAACACTTTTTATTTTGAAGAATAGTATGTGTAGTAGAGTAAAACAATTAGTAGAATTTTCGGAATCTCTGGCAATGTTTTGAGTTTTGCATAACCTTGGAATTCTTCCAATTTTTGTTTCTTTATTTTTTTTAGAACCTTAAATTTGGGCAACAGTTTTTTCAACAGTTGAGCAAGTGCCTTCGCCTCTCAGCTGTTCAAGAAGTTGTTTTTGCTCTCGCCCTACGTCATTCCCTCAACAGTGAAGTAGCCAGTTTAGCACAGACTCATTTGAAAGCAAGTGTTCCAGCTTTAGTGCAATCTTACATTGATACAGAAGGGAGCAGTAGGCAGCACGAAGGTGGTTTACATGAGACATCTCCGGAAGTTTTGAATTTGATTTTAACCGCAATCTTGAAATCGCCGAAAGAAGTTGGACTTTCAAACGATATACATCAGACGTTCCTTAATACATTACAACGTGATTTTCCTAAAGACTTAGTTCCGGTAGTTCTTGCGCCTCTAGTTTACCCTGAACAGTGTGAATTAGCTCCCGATATGTCTTCCGATGGCCCCGGTTTATCCGGGGGTTTGTTAGATACATCATTAGCTGATGTCATAACTGAAATGGGATATGGCTTCACCTCGAGCATAGATGAATGCCGAACAAGCTTGGTGAAACTGGGTGGTCGAGAAATAACTCCGTTAGTTATAGCTCGGGTGTTAAGTATTATGTGCCGAACCCATAGTGGCCTTGATGACTCTTTGAATATTCAACAGAATAGTTCTTTTAATATTAGTGAAGTCCGAACATCATGGAATATAGATCTATTTGTTCAAGCAGTGAAAGAGACTGTACCAAATTTTCAGTGGAAAAATGTTTTTTCGGAATTGGATCATCCGGATTTTGTGATCAAAGATCGACAAGGTTTAATATTGTTAATAAGTGCACTTCGTCAAGGTTTACAGAGTCTTGGATTCCACCTTGAAACTTCATTCCCCATTGACCAATTTTATAGAAGATGGAATAATGTTGATGGTCAATTCAGCTTGATACAGGCGATTCTGAAAAATTCTGATATATTCTGCTTTGCTGATTATCCATGTATATCAGTGGCGGTGGATATACTCAAGACACCACCAGAACAAGATAATAAAGATTTGGCCAATTGGAAATCTTTGAACCTTGTTGAATTACTTCTGAATTTATCAGAATGTAATCTGTTTAGTCAAGTATTTGATTTGTTCAAATTTCCCATGCACAACTGTCCAGACGTATTAGTTCTTGCTTTGCTTCAGATATCAGGACCGGTGACTGTGCTCAGGCAAGAACTTTTGACCAGTTTGATTCCAATATTTCTTGTGAATCATCCAAATTCGGCAATAATTTTACACCATGCCTGGCATTCCTCCAATATTAATATTCGACCGATTATTATGCACGCAATGGCAGAATGGTATGCGCGAGGGGATTGTGATCAAACAAGACTATCCAGAATATTAGATGTTGCCCAAGATCTAAAGGCTTTGTCCATGTTATTGAACGCCCAGAATGCTCAATCATACCCGTTCATTATTGATTTAGCCTGTCTGGCATCTAGGAGAGAATATTTGAAATTGGAAAAATGGCTCGCAGATAAGATTAGAGAACATGGAGAACCATTCGTTACAGCCTGCATAAAATTTTTGCACAGAAGGTATCCACAAATCATTGGCAAAATTGATGATCCTCTTGCAAAAACAGCACCTTTACCTACTGAAACAATAACTACAATGGTATTGTGTTTACAAAACACTTTGAACAGCGTTGGTCCAGATTGCCAAGAAGCCATCATGTCAGCTTCCAATCATTGTTCAATGTTGATGAAAAGCAGACAACAACCAACTATTCTCAGGCCACGAGTGGACGGTGCTTATAATGCAACAGCTTTAGCAGGACAAATTTATAATCATACAACGGTAGAGCCGATACCAGGTCTCAGTACAAATTTAGCTAATATGAATTTAGGGGGACCTCCTAGTACTCCATTCAATCTTCAGAGCGGTTTAGGGCCTCTTGTTCCTTCACCAGGCTCTCCTTCTAGAATTCTCAATGCGGGGACTTCTAACAGTCCGTTTTCAATGATACAAATGCAACATCAAGGACCTGTTGGTACGAGCGCATCTTTAGTTTTAGGTGTAAATCAACTCAACAATATTGGAAGAATGGGTCCTGCACCGGCTATGGACAAGGGAAGACTTCAAGATTACAACTTGTTTCCTGAAATATCCCCTAATGTTTCGAAAGATATTGAAGATGAAGCAAACAGCTACTTCCAGAGGATATACAATCATCCACCCCATCCTACTTTGACTATTGACGAAGTGTTAGATATGCTGAAGAGGTTTCAAGAGTCCAGCAACAAGCGAGAACGAGAGGTAAGGGATTCAATAAATATACTGACAAAGAAACTGCAACTCCCAGATAAGAGCTGTTAAAATTTGGAGAAAAAATCGATTTTTTTCATGTAAACAATTTTTGTTGCTTAAATATTGTTGTCGTTTTTTGCAAATTTTTAAAATTTTTCGACAAACCATCTGTTTGAGGAGATTCAAAGTCGTTGTTTACCGTCAAAGCTCAGCTATCGATTGGCTCATTGAACAAAGTTTTCGGCTGCAAAGTGTGATCCACTTCACCCCGTACCTTGGGTTGAAGTGGATGGCACTTGAAAAGTCGATGAATATCAACTTTAACCATTACAGGATTTACAGGGGTGAAGAGAATCACTTGAAATGAAAAAGAATCTATTTTAACTACAAGAAGTTCTTCAAAATAGAAACTGAAATCATGTAAAAAAAATATGAGTGAAAAAAAAATTATTAATTTATTTATTTATTCATACATACAGATAAGAGCCGAGGGAAGACCTAGGCATATAATTATTGAAATTTAACACATAATTCCTGACGAGTGAAAACAGAAAAAAATAAACAAATAACCCACTTATCTGAAGACGCTATGGAAGCCAATCAGATACTACCTCCATAAAAATGTAAATTATATAAACTATTTCCGTAACTTAACTATTAATTTGTCCCAAAAGATCCAACCGTGTTCTGTTACAGAATAAAATACGATAAAAACAACGTAACATCGTGTTGCAGTTTCTCTATCAGCTAGTATATCTTTCAACTGCGCCTAATTTTGATGACATTCTGTTGTATGATATTGAGCAGTTATATCCTTGTAAATTTTGAAGGTACTTCATATTTTCCTTTTCAGGTTTTCAATTGTATGCTGAGGAATTTATTTGAAGAATATAAATTCTTTCCACAATATCCCGACAAAGAGTTACATATAACGGCACAACTTTTTGGTGGTATCATCGAAAGGGGCATAGTAACATCGTATGTTGCACTCGGTTTGGCACTTCGTTTTGTATTGGATGCACTTAAAAAACCTGAAGGCTCGAAAATGTATTATTTCGGCATTGCAGCGCTTGACAGATTCAAATCGCGCCTGAAGGAATACCATAAGTATTGCGAACACGTCAGGGCAATATCTCACTTTGCCGACTTTCCACCACATCTCCAAGAATATGTCGAATATGGGTTGCAGAGTTTGGAGCCTCCAACCAAGCCCCAAGGCTCCATTTTACCGGCTAGTTTAACAACGATGCTAGCACCGAATAGTATGCAAGTTACCCAAGGTTATAAGAATACCCCAGCTGTCAGTTCTAGTGCGCCTAGTAAATCGAGTACAACAACGACAAGTACATTGGGCTCTCGTCCGTCCATTGCAAATGCAACAAATATAGATACACTGCTAGTTGCAACTGAGAAAGAAGAGAAGATAATTACTCCTCCCGATACTGTTCAAGACAAAACAGCCTTTATATTCAACAACTTGAGTCAACTCAATCTAAAAACTAAATGTGAAGAGCTGAGAGAAATTCTGGCTGAGGAATACCGACCATGGTTAGCGCAGGTGAGTCATTCTTTTATTAAATACATTGTTTTTTCTTTGTTGATTCTTTAAGAGTTAAATATTACTTGTTCTCTTCAATAGCTAAGCTCTTACATATATTAAACAAAAACATAGTATTCAGGATCTAGCAGTGGCACTAAATGCAAATTTCTTTGAATAATAGAATAGCCCAATTCATTTCGCGACTAAAGCCAAGTTTCTTAAAAAATTACAAAACGGTAATCTTGTACTCTGGACATGTGAGACATTGAGAACCTAATTACGCACGCGCGAACAGTGTCATATGTGAATTTTGTTGCTAGATGCCAAATCTTTGGAAACTGTTGTGGACTAGATAGTTACACATGTATGAATTATTCTTTTTGCCTTTGAATTTTGCAATTATTTTAGTTTTTTTCAACTGGTTTGTTATTTTCCCTTCATTTATCAATTCTATGTACTTTCAAAATTATTTTCCCTTTAAATGTCTAAAGGCGTCAACATTCTAATTTAAATTGTTCAAAGTACTACAAGGAAGGAATTAACTAAGCAAAAGGAACCTTCACCCACGTATGTTTTCAGAAAAACGACTCGGAAATACAATTTTTCTTGTTGTCAGATTGCACCTATACTCCTTATTTCACCAGGATTCACGGTTTATGATATTGAATTATCCATTGTTTTCATTCTAATTCCACAAATACTCGCGAGTTTTCAAAAGCATGAGTGTTGAAATTGCCTTCTCCACTGAGTATTAGATAATATTTTCTCTATTTCAGTCAAGTTTTCTGAAAGACTCTCGAAATTAAAATGAAAATTCAGATTTGTGACTTTATTGTATCTTGGCAATTGGTGTGGCTTACGAAAATTGATAGATTACGGAATTTGAATTGATTTAATTTGAAAATTGAGAGGATCTGAGGTCAGTACTGGCAACCACGAAACGAAAAATATAACCAAAAACAATGCTGTAATGAGTTTCATTACAGCACTACTTTCAGTACTGTAATGAACTCATTATGATACTGAAATAGAAAAAATAAATTTGCATGCGACTAGAGATACTGACGCTACTAGATATCGCCATTTGTATTTAGTTACTCAAAACTAGTTGGTACAAAGTCTTATTTCATTTCTCCACCTCATGATGAAAGATCTGTGTTTCTATAAATTGTAGATGATATTAATTTCGATGATTTCTATTTTGAATTTATTTATGTTTTAAAAATGACTATGATATTATTCCTTCTGTTTGAAAGAAAATTTACCGAAATATTATTTTCAGTATTTGGTGATGAAGAGAGCATCAATAGAACTAAACTTTCATGGTCTTTATTCCAATTTTCTCGATACTCTGGGAGTACCTGAAGTCGTTAAGCTAGTTACTAAAGAAACACATAGAAATATACGAGTATTGTTGAGATCGGATAAGGTCATAGCTAATTTCTCTGATCGCTCCTTACTGAAAAATTTGGGACACTGGTTGGGTATAATGACGTTAGGAAGAAACAGACCAATCCTTCAGAATGATCTCGATCTCAAGTCTTTGCTGGTTGAAGCTTATCATAAGGGATCGCAGGAATTACTTTATGTGGTGCCATTTGTAGCTAAAGTTTTAGAAGCATCTTCAAAAAGTAAAGTATTCAAACCACCTAATCCTTGGACCATGGCCATTATGAATGTCTTAGCAGAATTACATCAAGAGCAAGACTTGAAGCTCAACCTGAAATTTGAAATTGAGGTTCTCTGTAAAAACTTAGAAATAGAGGTGACTCAGTTGAAACCATCCGTTTACTTGAAGGATCCTGAGAGAATAAAGAAGATCGAATATCAGTTATCTCAGCAGAACAAGAAGGAGACTTCAATTTCTCAAGTGCACACGCAAGCACCACAACTTTCCGAATCAGAATTGTCGAACATAGGTCCAGGGCAGCCAACAAATACAACTCCAACTTCTGCTACGCCCGCACCTCCAGAGCCCAAATATAGTTACAGTGATATTCATTTAGCAGGAATGGCTGCTATCAGTACATACGCCGTTATCAACCAGAACATTCTCCTGTTCCAAACCACTCCGCAACTGAAATCGGTGGTTAAACCAGCTATCGAACGAGCAGTTCAGGAATGGATCGGACCGGTGGTAGACAGATCCATCAAGATTGCCATGCAAACCTGCGAAAATATAATACGAAAGGATTTCGCCCTAGATCCGGACGAGAATCGAATGCGAATGGCTGCACATTATATGGTTAGAAATCTGACTGCCGGTATGGCAATGATTACTTGCAGAGACCAGCTGCTCTCTGCTATAAACACCAACTGCAAACAAGCTCTTTTGAATACGTTGAATTCTCCCACTATGCAACAAAAAGAACTTGTTGAACAAGCCGCGTTGGTGATTGCCTCCGATAATATGGAAGTGGCCTGTGCCTTCATACAGAAAACTGCTGTGGAAAAGGCCATTCCAGAGATCGACAAGAGGCTCATGAATGAATATGAAGTGAGGAAAATTGCCAGGCAAGAAGGAAGGTGAGTCAACATTATATTATATGTATATTATACATTATATTATATGGTTGATTATTATTTTTCGTTATATATAGTATCTACCTTTTTGTTTATCTTCAGATGTAGTTATTTTTTATTGATATTAAAATTTGATGAATACGTCAACTATAACAGATTGTTCAAATCATGCTTCTTAATTGAAAATATATAATTCCAAAGCTTCGAACGTCTAATAGGTAATTTCTAGTTATTCCATTAATTCAATTGAAGAATATTGAGATGCACATGTAAAGCTGATAGAAAAGAATTCATAATATACAGAAAAACGTCCCTGCAAAATTATTTTCCAGACTCCTTTTTCTATGTTAGTCAATTGGTCGGTAAATCATACTCATTATCCAATCTCTTATTAAAAATTCTTGAATTTTTATCAACTTTTGATTACTAACAATGTGGATATGGATTTATTATTTATTGAAAGGTAATAGCTAATCTTATTACGAGGTTATTCTGCTATTTATAATAATTGAGGACATCGCTTCATATCATTGAAAACGGCAATGCCAAAATAAGAGACATATCATTTCGGCATTTCAAAAAGTCAACATTAAAATCATGTAAGATTTTGATATTCCTGACGATATATTAGCTGCAGCTAAGATGTCTAAACACATGGTGTATGCACTGATTATATTTTGTTTTGGCAATTTGAGAATATGAGGAATGTTTCATTCAATCAACTTTAGGTGGCACTATTCACAAATTGTGACAGATTCTTGGTAATTTATTCAAATATTTTAATATATTTTGGTAGTAGTTTTTAAAACAATAATTAGTAGTATTCTTGACATTTTCATTCTCATGAGTTTGCCGGAAAGGTATCGCACATTCATTTCGCCAGAATATTGTACATTCAAACACCTCTGAATGTGTTATCATGATCCAACAAATCAAAAATAAATGTTCGATATTTTTCATTTACCATTTTTTCATCAAATTAGATACATCTTGACAATAATTCATTTTATGTTGTCGATTCTTAATGTATGCATTCAAGAAAACTCAGTTCAAAAAAAGTTTAATAGACAAAATCAATATTAAAATCCTCAAAAAACACATAAATAAAAAAGTTGAGTAAACTTTACAAGCAGCTCAGAACAACTTTTTACTCACAGATGTTCGAAGTGGAAACAGAAACTATAATGATATTTCATCGAAATGAGCTTCGATATCACATGGACTGTTCTTGGAGATACATTTTTTAAATACAATTATGGTATCTTGTCCTTAAATCAACATTGGTGGTCGGATCGTTTTTTTTAAATTTTGTATATTCTTTTGGCTTTAACTTCGCTGAATTTTCTTTCAAAAAACGATAAATCAATCAATTTTAGAAAGGTTTTTGACATTTAAAAAAAATAAAACTCTTTGGCATTTCATCTGTTCAAACAAGAATGAAATTTATCAAGGGAAAATAGATGAACATGACAACTATGACATTGCAGCGCCGCCATAAAACATTCCTCTTATTTTCAATTTGGTCTAATTTCATTCCATTCTAAAAGTGACTAGTGCATACACCATGTATTCAGACATCTTAATGAAAACTAGTTTCGTAACTAACTAAATTAAATTGTAGTGTTTAATGTATTATGAGTATCTAAGGTTTTGGTATTTTTATAACAAAAATCTGGACAATGAAACTGATATAATTCTCTAAACCATATTTATTACATTACCGACGTTTCGAAACATCGGCAATGTAATAAATATGGTTTAGAGAATTATATCATTTTCATTGTCCAGATTCCTGTTATAAAAATAGTTAACTTCAATTACAATGTTTCAAAACAAATTAGTATTATACTATTATTATGTTAGTATTATTATGTATTGATAATAATATTTGGTCAATTGGTAACAAATATAATATTTTCCATTTCAGGCCATATTGTGATCAAGCCGTATTCACTTATCAAATGGATAGAATGCCTGAACAAATTCGGCTAAGAAGTACGATAACACCAGCACAAATGATTGTTTATGAGGAGTATGCTAGAAATATACCTGGCTTTTTACCCAGCGAACGTGACAGTACCATTATGATTCCAAAACATCAGCTAATGGAAACCCCAACCCAACATAATGTTCAAAACAGTTTTCCAAACTCCCAAGGAATCCAAGGGGAAGATTCTAGCATACATTTCGATAAATTATTACTGGATTTAGAACAGTTCATTCAGGCCATAGCAACTCAAAGCCAGTATAACCATTTCAATGCGAATATGATCATTTTAAGGGATTGTTTGGTACATACTCTACGAGCCAGGGACATCGCTACTCTACAAACATTAGTGCAGAAGGTAAGAATATTGATTTATTTAAATATGGCTAGGTTGAAGATATTGTTTAATTTACATTCAGCAGTCTAAAAAAGTTTACCCGTTTTCATTTTAATTGCATACTAATGGCGGTATTCTGCTTTCATCTGTAAGCGAATCTGTAACTTTTCATAAGTTTACAGGACAATTACGATTCTCGACGCTTTCTATAAATCTGTAGCTTACAGGTGATCGGAAACATATCGAAAGGTATATTGTGAGGTTATGTTGAATGATTTGTTTTAGTCACAGAATATAAAATACTTGACTAAACTCAACTACTTTTGTAATTCATCTTTGAGCTTCGGTTGTTCATTTCTCTTTCTCGTTGTAACGAACACGAATTGAACATGAATATATCCCAAATGATAGGAAAATGAATTCTATTCTATGATCTTATTACGAAGTAGTTTCGATCTTATTAGGGAGTAGTTCAAAATTAACACTTCTAATACGAGAGTTACAGAAAAACTTCCAGAATGTCATAATTTACGAATCTGTAAGTCAGTCACATACAGATCCATAGATAAATTACAGATCAATCGTACGCTACAGATTCGTAGCTTACAGAGAAAAAGCAGAATACCGCCATAAGAAAATTTCCATTTTGAATATGAATCCTATCAACATTATGTTTAATTATCTGTTTTCAGTGTGTCGAAAGTCTGCAGGAATGTTTGATGGGAGGTCAGAATGACAGCGACCCTTTCGTTGTGAGATTCAAGGAAGTAATAATTCGCATAATGAAAACTCTGCAAGATCCGAGGTTTTTTGGGCAACAATGGATGAGCAAATTCGTTACTAGGGTCCTAATGGAGGGAAGAGACGAATATCGTTACAACATAGATGCGACAGACACTTTGATCAAATCTGGTCTCATAAATCTTCCTCAACTCGATGTGAGTCTTGCACAGCTCATGGACAACGGTAATAACTACATGGCGGTTAATTTTGCTATGCAAATCGCCCAGCTGTATCTTATTGATGACCGATCGAATCAGTTCATCACAGAAAATGACCTGATAAATACAATTGACATGCTGGCAAAAATTCAATCACACAATAGGGCGGTGCCTGAAGGTCTTGGGACGATAATAGATGTTTTACGACAAAATCATGAGGCTACTTTCTTCGGAGACAGAACTCCATTTGGGCCAACGGTGCATATTCATAATGGCGTACTCCAGGTAATAATGCCAAATATTATTTCAATCATTCTCTTTGAACATTTTTCTCCCATTTATGACACCAACAACATTTATCAGAATAATCGTTCACTGATTTTAAATGAATTCATAATTTTCACCTATGTAGTTTGGGATAATGAATCAGAACATACTTGCCACACTCCTTTTCTTATTTATTTTATAATGGGGTAGATATCCCATTATATATATGCAGTGTAGATATACTGCATCAGATGGCGCTTCTATAGTGAATGGCAGTTGTTGTTTTTCACAATTGTGCCCAAGATAAGAATGCGTTAAAAGTAGAATCTAGGAATTGGAGAGAAATACTGGGTCGGTTAAATTAGAGAAAACTTGTATTTTTTGATACCCAACAATATGATTTGAGAAAAGGTTCAAAATTTCTAGTAGTTCCAGAGATATACGAAAGATTTAAAATTTTTCCTAATTCTTTCATTTTTATCTGACTTTGAAAGGTAATTTTGAACTTTATTGCTTTTACCCACTTTACGTAATAGCTTCAATATTCTCAA
Organism: Hippodamia convergens; assembly: GCA_038502775.1. Taxonomy (NCBI): domain Eukaryota; kingdom Metazoa; phylum Arthropoda; class Insecta; order Coleoptera; family Coccinellidae; genus Hippodamia; species Hippodamia convergens. Next base: position 38,423,057 of record CM076608.1, on the reverse strand, counting down.
GATCTTACTTTGGTGGGCCATCACAACTTTTTTCACAAATACACTCCAGATATTTTTATGACACAATCTAAAGCCATTTCTAACTTGACATTGAAAAATTGATAATAAAAAAATATTTTCAATTTGGGGAATATTTTATTATTACCTACTTAATAATAGGAATTATTATTAATGAATATTCACTAAATGAATTGGATGGCTTGGTATTTATTTTTACTTCCAATTGATGTTTTGAGAGCTCTTGAATGAATTCATTGGATTACAAAAAGGTTTATGCCAGTAGATTGAATGAAATAAAAATTTGCGTTAAATTTTTGAAATTCAAGTCAGAAAATATATAAAAGGACTAGTTTAAACCCGCGGCTCCGCTTGCATATTTCAATGTAAAACGCTATAGTAAACTATATTATACAGGGTGGGCCATCCATAACTTTCCACCCCGAATTTTGAGCTTTGGGATGGAATAACGAGAAAACTCTCGGACAGGTCAAATTTTGTTGAAAGGGGGACAAATAAGGGTGTTCAAATGAGTTTGATATCACTACCCCTCTAGCCGCAACCCCTAACAGTTCTCATTTTTGAATAGGGAAAAGGGGTCGAGTAGCACCTTGTTGGAAAGGCAATTCAATTTCCTGCATAAGTATTTTTTTTTCATCGCTTTATTACTATTCAAAGTGACTCAGTCTATCATCAATAACTTTCATGCGCCGAATTTGAATCTTTGAGATGGAAAAGACGCTCGAACGGGTCAATTCGATATCACTACCCCACTTTCCATCTCAAAGATCCAAATTCGGCGTGTGAAAGTTATTGATGGAATACTGAGTCACTCTGTATAATAATAAAGCGATGAAAAAATAATACACTCATGCAGGAAATTGAATTTTCTTTCCAACAAGGTGCTGCTTGATCCCTTTTCCCTATTCAAAAATGAGAGCTGTTAGGAATTGCAGCTAGAGGGGTTGTGATATCAAACTCATTTAAACACCCTTATATGTTCCCCATTCAACAAAATTTGACCTGCCCAAGCGTTTTTTAGTTATTCCATCCCAAAGCTCAAAATTCAGGGTGGAAAGTTATGGATGACCCATTCTGTATGTTTTTTATCGGGTGACATAATATGCAGAATATGTCCATCAGATGAAGGTGAGAACAGAAAATCAAAAAACCTCACTTCGAAAAATGAAATCAGAATGTAATCACATTTAATATTGGACATAAAAAAATTTATAAGCATACATCTAAAACTCCCACTATGAAGAAAACTAAAAACAAACTCCAGTTATCGAAACTTTCGCCCAATCGTGAAAAAAACTCTACAATTCCTCATTGTCTCAATTCAGCTACTCTCACGATCCTATTCCAAATCTAAATGATCGTAGGTCAATCGCGCCCCTTCTTCAATCACTTTGTGGTAGCACGTTTAATAACATTTGGCGTATGTGAAGATGTAATAAATTCTTGATCTAATCGTATTTCTTCAACTTACCATATCACGGGAATTGTTCCTTACAGAACTAAGCTGTTAAGAGCAATTTTCTTCAGGAACGAATGCCGCGATATCAGTCACATTCATTTTTATATGTATTCATTCCATGCCAGTCAAGAGCCCTCTTCAAACTGAACAGTTTTTTGGATTGAATTGAAAATGTTAAAACTGGTTATTGTGGGTTATCCTTGGTAGGTAGGCATATGCCATAGCAGACTTTTTATAAAACATTTTGAGCACTACAATATTGATTATGTTCTTCTATTTATGATTGCTTACCCAGCGTCGGTTGTAAAAGCCTGAAATCAACTGGTTTGTTAAGGACTGGTTCATGAAAAATCGACATTTTTCTTCATTTCCCGTTATTTAAAAATGAATTTCGTATGACAACCTACTCAAATAAATTTTCTGGTCATCTGGTTCCTGAGTTTCTGAAGACAAACAAACACACTGATTTCACATTAATGATGTTAGTACGGATTTAGTAAAATACAATTCCACAGTATTTTGGGAACTGGAATTTCGGTACTTTCCAAGCCTCGGTCAAATATAAAAATTCCGTTAATTGTAGTGAGTAATGCTCATATCAATAAATAAATAAAGTGTATATATCTCAAAACAGTATTCCGATTTGTTACCATTGATAATTTGAAGTTTTTTTTTTTAGGTTCGAGCTCCCAATTACGAAGATCCCCCTGGTCTTGTGGAAAAGACTGACTATCTTCTGAGGGAATGGATTAGCATTTACAATTCCCAACCCCAGGGCAGAGATACCACGAAACAGTTTACTATGTTTGTTCATCAAATGAATGTTCATGGAATACTCAAAACTGATGACCTGATTACCAGATTTTTCCGTTTATCTACCCAGATATGTGTGGAAACAGTTTATAGGAGCTTAACAGACAAATCTGTGACGATGAACCTCACACGAGCTAAAATTTATCATACCTTGGATGCGTTTGTGAAATTGGTCGCGCTATTAGTGAAACATTCTGGTGAAGCCAATAACACAAACACCAAGGTTCACCTCTTGAACAAGGTTTTGGGGATAGTAGCTGGGTGCTTACTTCAAGATCATGACACAAGATTAATCGAGTTTCATCAGTTGCCTTATCAAAGAATTTTCACGATGCTCTTTTTAGAGCTCAATTCCCCCGAACCTGTATTGGAAACCATCAACTTCCATGTCCTCACTGCTTTTTGTCACACTCTGCATATATTAAGACCATGTAAAGCAGCGGGATTCTGTTATGCATGGCTAGAGCTAGTCAGTCATCGAGTGTTTATGGGAAGAATTCTAGCCACCACACCCCATCAAAAAGGGTGGCCAATGTACGCGCAACTACTTATCGACCTGTTCAAATACCTTGCACCTTTTCTCAGGAATGCTGAATTAGCCAAGCCTGTAACAATGTTGTATAAAGGTACACTTAGGGTATTGTTGGTTCTTTTGCACGACTTCCCAGAGTTCTTGTGTGATTATCATTATAATTTCTGTGATGTTATTCCACCCAATTGTATTCAAATGAGGAACTTGATATTGTCCGCATTTCCTAGAAATATGAGATTGCCAGATCCTTTCACCCCGAATTTGAAAGTAGATATGCTGCCGGAGATATCCTATGGACCTCGTATTCTCGCTAATGTATCAATAATGATTACACCTGCACAGTTCAAGAAGGAGCTTGACTCTTATCTCAAGGCTCGTGCTCCAGTCACATTCCTTTCCGAATTGAGAAGTAATTTGCAAACTTCTAGTGGGCCGGGAGTTCATTACAACATTCTTCTGATGAATGCTCTTGTTCTTTATGTTGGTAGCCAGGCTATCTCACACATCCGCAGCAAGGGCCACACACCTAATATGTCAACAATAGCGCACAGTGCTCATATGGACATCTTCCAAAATCTGGCGGTCGATTTGGACACCGAAGGAAGGTAATGATCAATTTACATAGTTATCAAAGTTTTAATGATGTTATAATGAATTTATTAAGATTTAATTAGACTTGTTCCTGAAGATATTGAAATCGTTTCTGAACAAACAATTCAAAAATATACTTGTACACTACTGGAAAAAATTATAGGATCTAATAAAAATGTTCAACAGGCCTTAACTGCGAAAGAAATACTTGTACCAGAAATAACTAGGAAATAAATTGTAGCTCCAGTTTTCTTGTTTTTGGATTAAAACTTGCAAATTGTGTACCATCAATAGCTTCTTAGCAGGGTTGGCCGATATATATCGAGTGATATATATCATGATATATATCTTAATATATATCTGATATTTATTGACTTGATATATATCATGATATATATCATTCACTTTTTTACGAAATAAATACTGCAGAAAAAAATCCTGGATAATTTGGTTAAAATTGAAACGTGACAACAGTGAGTTCTGTGGTTAGATCTCTCGTCTCCGGGATTCTTTTTTGTAATATTTATTGAAGTTATTTATTTTATTTTCATTTGGAAAAAATATTGCGTTTTTTGTCTTGTTTCTTCAGTTTTGTTACTTGTTTTAATTAACATTTTATGAATACTGGTGTTTCAATACATCTGTATGTTAAATGAACTGTTTTTTGCAGTTTAGCTAAAGAACAAAATTTTTGATATATATCAGATATATATCGGATATATATCCGATATTATGATATTTTGATATTTATATAAATATCATGATATTTGCCAACCCTGCTTCTTAGTAATATTAAAAAAACCAGCAACAAACATTTTTTTCAAGTTTCGTTTTTTTGTCTACAAGCGTGGAAAATTTTTGCTTTTGCTCAACCACTCAGGGCCTTTTGCACCAACATTCCTTAAAGTTAAAGATCCTTTAAATTTATTGACAGTTGCTCTACTGTCACTCAAATAGTCCCTTCTTACGTAAGGGACCCTTAAATTCTATCTACACCATTTCCAAGTGTAATTCAGAAATTGTCAATTTCAGAAAGTTTCATTTGAATTTCAAAAAACATCGAATGTATTTTGGAAAACTCAATAGAATGTCATTTGATATTTTCTGAAATTCAATTGACAAATCTGAACAACATTTGATGTTTTCTGAAATACAATTAACAAATCTAAAATACAAGCGATGTTTTCTGAATGTTAATTGACGATTTCTGAATTACAATTGGAAATGGTGTATTGATATTTCAGTTTCTCATTTTGTTAAACTCCATCCTAGTTCAATAAAGGCATTTAATTGGCTGGTAGGCTACAGATGATAATTGTTATTTCCTTAACCTAACTTTATTATCATTTTGTCGATCTCATGCTTGTTGAAATTTCAAATTTTTACTATAATTTCATAGAAAACAACAAATATCCTGCAGTCAGTTTATGAGTTTGACAAATTATTTTAGGTTATGATCCCATCCTAAGGAAGGCTTAAATTTGAGATTCGGTTTAAGCATCGAAATGTCACTTAAATATTTAAGAGAAATTGGTGCAAACGGCCCTCAAATGATCAGATACTTCGTTCATTTAATTTTAATTTTTTCCAGTAGTGTAATTCTGTTTAGGGTACCTGAGGTACTCTTCAGTTTCAATTTTAGTTGTTTAGAATTTATAGGGTCGGTTTCACAAAACTTCGATTGTACCGTTAAATTAATTGGAGTCACCGCGATTCGTTGAAATTTCAAAATAAGTGATTCGATTGGTTCGAATTTACGTATGGTTATTTAATCGTACAATTAAAGCTTTGTGAAACCCGCTCATAGGGTCGGTTTCACAAAATTTTGATTGTACCGTCAAATCAATTGGAGCCACCGCAATTAGTCGAAATTTCAAAACGAGTGATTCGATTGGTTCGAATTTAGGTAAGGTTTTTTAATTGTAGAATTAAAGCTTTGTGAAACCCGCTGATAAAGTATTAACTGAAAAATATATTAAACCTCCATTCAGAATTCATTGTAGAATGACATAACCATACTGTACTGTCAATGAAAACTCTGGTTTTTGCTATTTCTAATTAAATAGCTGATGAAACATTCTTAAAATACGTGACTGTAGTTATCATCCATTGTGTTTGTAAATAAAACAAAATATCGGGAATCGGACAATGTATTTTCTCCAATATACTTTCTTCAGCCGTCGGCTGAAGAAAGTATATTGGAGAAAATACATTGTCCGATTCCCGATATTTTGTTTTATTCTTAAAATATTTATATTCAATTCAATGTGTAGAAGAGACCATTTAGTTGATTAATTAATTTCTATATTTTTTTCAGATACCTGTTCTTGAATGCCATTGCGAACCAATTACGATATCCTAATAGTCACACTCATTACTTCTCGTGTACTTTGTTGTATTTGTTTTCTGAAGCAAATACAGAAGCTATACAGGAACAAATAACTAGAGTCCTTCTCGAAAGACTAATAGTAAATAGGCCACACCCATGGGGATTACTGATCACGTTTATTGAACTGATAAAAAACCCGACATACAAATTTTGGAGCCATGAATTTGTACGATGCGCCCCAGAAATTGAAAAGTTAGTATTTCAATCCATGTAATTTACTTGTTTCAATGAATACTTCCTTATTTGACTATCTGTTATATTGATGTAAATTTAAGTATAATTGTTATTTTTTCTAGGTTATTCGAATCTGTGGCAAGATCATGTATGGTACAGAAAACACTGGGACAACAACAAGAGCCAGAACTGCAAGAATGATGCATTACATACTATTTGAAAATATAAAACATGTGATCTGTAAACTGTACATAGTGTTATTAAACAAATCATTATTTTGATCTTTGAAGCTTGTTACAAAATGTTTGGGTTCTATGACTATAAACTAAGATTAGGATGTAGATACTAGCGTTGTAATATATTAGGTATTTTTAAGAATTTTCAAATATTTGTAATATAAATAATTCATGTATGTATTAAATGGATTTCATGTTTTCCAGGATATAAAAAATAGTTTTAATCCTAATGATGATAACTGTTCCTTGAACTTTCAAACTTTTTTTTTTATTTTTTAATTCGGAAACATTGCATTACCTGAGAAAAACAATTAATATATTTTGTAAATGGATATTCTAATAATCATCCGAAAAAGAACTAAGTTAGGCAAGCGACAGCAATACTTATCTTGTTCCACTTCATTAAAGTATTCATGTTCTCTAATTGTAGTTTAAAAACTTTGCTCTGTAAAAAATTTAAGAAATAATTTTGAAGGTTTAACATTATCAACACATCGATGTGAACAGTACCAAAGTAGCTCTATTATTCAAACGTCAACATCGCAGCTCCACATTAACTTGATTGTGAATGGGCATTTATTGCCTGAATTTAGCTACCTATCATGACGTCATCAGATTATATTCCTAATCTTATTTCGATCATACCTTTGTGCCCTTCTTATTTTTATTTAAAACCACGTCTCATTTCATTTCTTGCCTAAACTCGTATTTTTTCAACCTATCATATCTCGCGAAATAGAAAACTATGTTGTAAAGAGCATTTTTCATCAGGAATAAATGCCGTAGATGAGGGTCACATTAATTTTAATATTTATTCATTCCATGCCAGTCAAAGGCTGTTTCAAATTAAACATCAGTTTGGCTTAAAGAGGTTTTTCAACTTAATCAAGACTAAAGCTTTCTGGTTTATCTATAGGAGATGATTCCTATTCAATGAGGTCCTGTAGTGGTCTTGAACATCTAAAATGCCTCTTTGTTTGGATGGCATAACCTGATTTGAAAAAAACTTCCAGTCCGAAGCAACTTGAATATTCCGAAAACAAATCTGATTGTTTCAAAATTAGCCAATGAGCATGGTATAGGGTGATTCTCCTTCAAGAGACTCATTGGCAACAAAGAATCAAAATCTTTGTGTAAGAGGGACACATAAGTTGACTCTTCTACCCAATAAAATGTAGAGTCTAGCCTGTTACTGTTAAAAAATCATCCTGTAGTAATGTTGAGTTAATTCAGAAGGGTGGAATTGTAGGAATGTTTTCATTTCCTTCAAATTTTGTTAGGTGCATTTCTGTCATAATAAACTGCTCCACGAGTTAGAGATATTGACTTAAATTGTAAAAAGATATAGTTTAAATGAGATTTTGTGACGAAAATTCATAGTATTATGATTTCAAGTTGCAGGAAATAAAATTAATTTTAACCTGTAGGTATACAGGGTGGTTAAGAAAAATCAAGAAAAATAACGAAATATTATTCTCAGAAAATTCAAGCATTTTCATACTATCCACGGGCATCAATAACAGCTTGACATCTTCTTTGCATACTACATACGAGGTTGTTGAACTTTTCTTGAGGAATTTGGTTCCTTAAACGGGGCAGAAGCTCTCTCAGATCATTTAAGGATTCTGGGGTAGATTGATGATTATCTAATCTATGGATTATATCCCATGCATGTTCTATACAATTCAAATCTGGGGAGTGCGGAGGTACCTATTGGTAAATATATGGAATACCAAAGCTCCTCGCGTGCATTCTCAACTATGGCTGCATGGTGTGGTCTAGCGTTATCGTCTAGGAATTGAAAAGTTCCACCAATAGCAGCGTGAAAATTTGGCAAAACATTGTCAATGACATGCTCCCTCTAATGTAAGGCGGTTATATTCCCAGGACAAATGTAGATCTGTGCTCCCGTTGAAACATATCCCGGTCCATATAACACTACCCCATAGATATATATATTAATCTATATCTATGCACTACCCCCTCGGAATGGATGGATTTCTTGGACATAGCGACGATTACGGAGTATGCGTGGAATTGTCCATGCCCTTATTCTTCGAGAATCTGAAAATCGTCCATATCTGGATTCATCAGTGAAAAGGACACTAAGCCTTTGATCGTTCCAATTGATATGTTGCCTTGCCCATTCCAGTGTTTGACGCTTATGGTCACGTGTTAATGGAACTCCTCTTACGGCCGTTTTCAATATCCGATCTATCCACCGAAACGGTTGATAGATAGCTAGTGCGAATGATATTAACGAAATGTTCTATCTACCGACCGTTTCGATGGTTAGATCTGGTATTGAAAACGGCCGTTAATGCCTAGATTCACCTCTCTCAAACGTCGTCTCATTGTTTCGATCGAAACTTGGACCCCATCTGCATTTTGAAGAGTATATTCCGTAGCATTCTACACGTAGATGTAGGCTTTCTTCTTGCCGAAACGGTGATCAAACGATCCTGAGCAGGAGTTGTTTTTCGTCGCCCACCAAGTCTTGGTCTTTCCAACACGGAACCAGTCTCCCTGAACCTATTCCAAAGTCGAGATATCACACTTTGGCTGACTTGGAGTCTTTCCGCTACAACAACCTGAGCTAGGCCACCTGTAGCATTCCGATAGCCCTATTAGCCTCAGCGTTTGTTAATTTACGTCTTGGCATTTTCAGAAAACTCCTTTCAAATCGAAGCCGTTGATAAACTGACTCCAATTCAAAATAAGAACATTCACGAAGCATATACAAAGAACCAAACTTCAGAGAAAAGGCGACCAGATTAACGAAATGTCGCATACTGATTTTAATTGGATCGATTCAAGTTGTTCAAGAAAATCGCTGTGAAATCATTTAAATCTCAATAGTTTTGAATGATTTTACAGCGATTTTCTCGAAGATTACATACTTTTCTGACTTTGAGAAGACGATATTGCACTCATCTGTTAGAGCATGGTTCTCTAGTGCAGATGATTGAGCCGACAGCATCGTTCGTGCTCCTTAAATCTCGCATTGATACTCCGTTTCGTTGTACCAATGTAGACTTTGCCGCACTCACAAGGTATGCTGTAAATACCGGCTTGTGCATTGGTCGACTTTGTCTTTGGTAGTTCTGTTCATTTGGTACTAGGAATTAAAGCATGTACAGCAAACAATACATCTACGATAACGTCTTGATTTATATGCACCCAAATATGAAACCACTATATTTGAAGAAGTCTTCATTTTACCGAAGTGTATCCAATCTCTTCGTGTGAAATGTTCGAGAAAATAGTTAAATCTTTATTCCTTACCTACTGTTGCTACAGGCTACAGGCTATTCATCTACTTCATTAAAAAAACTATACAAAGTATAATAAACAAATACAAAGTCTATGATAAGTCTATTTTAATAGATATTCTTCTGATCATAATAGTAATTGTTTTTCCAAGTAATTTAAATTCCTGTGAATACAATTTTTTTATCGTTCATTGTAAACACGAATTTGTTTCCTGAATTCGCACGCACACCACCACCCTGCTTCAAATCACTCGAAAAATGAAAATCTATTTATTCATTTCACAAAATAATAAACTCATATAAATATCGAGTTGTCATTCAAAAATTTGAAATCAAATCCCGTAGCGCCATTCAAGCTGGTGGCTAAATTCAGAACCTATAAAACAAGTTTACAGTAATCAGCGCCCTCAACGACAGCTCGGCTCGCCTATGCCTATGAAGAAATATTATTCCGATAAAAATTTAGATATCATTTTAATTTAATTAGCATTTGTATGTTTATGTATTTTTTGAATTGTCCTTCACATTTTCGATATTTTCATGAATAAGTATCATATAAACTAAGGAAAAAGAAAAGAATATTTCATAACGTTACTCTGTTCTTTTTTTTCATGGTCTTCTATGTTCACCTGAAAGTTAACCTCAAAATGTGAAGAGGTTATGTATATTGTTGCAAAACTAGTGAAACTGTGAAACAACGCGATCCTTCCTGAGTTCTGAATTTAGACGAAGTTCCTGGTCTTGACCCGTCTGAGAATTTGTTCAGTTTTAATTTATAGACGACTGCATTTCTAATTTCTAACATCATCATGTCTGAAGCAGAAGAGAAAATGGATGTTTGCAACAACGAAAGTAGTAGTGACGATGACAGTGGTGCAGAAGATGCTAAATCCCAATGCGAAAAGGAAGTATATATTCCAGGAAAACCTTTGGAAGAAGGCGAAGAATTAGTTTGCGATCAATCAGCCTATGTAATGTTACATCAAGCACGAACTGGAGCACCATGCCTGAGTTTTGATATAATCGAAGACAAACTTGGACAAAACCGAGAAACATTCCCACTGACATCTTATATAGTTGCTGGAACCCAAGGACAACAAAATCATGTGAACAATATTGTTATTATGAAATTACACAATTTATGCAAAACAAATGAGGATGAGGATGATGAAGATGATGAACTGTCAGACGATGAAGATGAAATTCAAGAACCAAAATTTGCAGCTGCTTCTATTAAACATCAAGGTGGCGTAAACAGAATAAGGGTAATTGTTATAACAATTTTTTTTATTTTTAAAATTGTAGGGTTTACATCTGGGTTTTAAGAAACTGTTGATTTTTTTCAGAGTTACAATTTAAATGGAACGACACTGGCTGCTAGTTGGAGTGAATTAGGGCGAGTTAATATTTGGAATCTTACAGAGCAGTTGCAAGTGGTTGATGATGTTCAACAACTAAATGCATACGTGAATCAGAATAAAGCTAATTCTATAAAACCCCTTTTCACATTCAGTGGTCACCAGAAAGAAGGATTTGCCATGGATTGGTGCAGAACTATGCCAGGGGTAAATATTTATTTCATGAGATTAAAAAAAAAACTTTTAATTCATGAAATTAACTCAATCTTAACAATTTCAAGGTCCTTGCAACTGGAGATTGCAGAAGGGATATACATATTTGGACACCATCCGAAAGCAATAGCTGGTCAGTGGACCAGAGACCATTAGTAGGCCACACTGACTCTGTGGAAGACTTGCAATGGTCTCCTGAAGAAAGGCAAGTTTTGGCCTCTTGTTCGGTAGATAGAAGTATAAGGATTTGGGATACTCGATCCACACCAAATGACGCTTGCAAATTGGTTGTTAAAGAAGCACATAAAAATGATGTTAATGTGATAAATTGGAATAAGAAAGAACCTTTCATTCTCAGTGGTAAGTGAATAGATTATTTAGTTATTAATATCATTTTGAGTACAGAAAGTTCACCAATTATCAAACTTGTGTTACTTGTTCTATGTCTTCCTTAAAAAGAATGATAAATATTTCAGAAGGAGAACTATTATAAAATTGGGTTAAGAATGTGAAATTTCAGATATAAGTGCGGCTTTACACCCTGTGGGACAATTCAATGATATTGAACATATAGCAAGCGTTTTCCTGACTTCCCATAATTATATGTTCCCATTTTGTGTCTGTTAGACAGAGTATTTCTAAAAATTCCTTAGTTTGATAAAAACAAGCCAATTATTACCTGAGGATTTCTAAACAGGAAGTTATCTGATTTGCTGCTTCTGGTGGTACCCATGTCAAAAAATGTCCAGCGACAATACCTGAGCACCTTATATCACTACTAGCTTTACCTGCGGCTTCACTCGTGTAATATATTGATGTAAAAAGCTACTGTACAGGGTGATTGTTTATATTTTACTCAATAGCTATCTCAGTTATTATTGGTCGTAGAAAAACATTTAAATCGGCAAATTTGTAGAATTTTTTATGGGCATGCAGAATTCAGTACTGAGAAATGGATAGACATCGTTACCTAACCTAAAAATTCTATTTGAATTGTTGTTTTTCAAATGGCACATCCTGTATTTTATTTTCCTAATTGGTAGAGCTCTTTCTTGTGATTTCAAATATACAGGGTTATTTACGAATACAGCTCTATAGAATATTTTTAGGAAAGACACAAGATACAGGATTGAAATTCTAAACGTGAGCTTCAAGTAAGAAGACGACTTTTTTTAAGGTTCTTAAGGTTCTAGGACTTCCGGTTTTCCCGGAAGTGACATAAACTTTCGTTTTTCAAGTGGAAAGACCCATTTTTTATATTTATAGATTGTCCATTGAATTCTGAGTCTTTGATTCCAAAAGAAATGCGAAAAAAAAATCTCAAAATTGAACCCCATTTTTTCGAAGCATTTTCGAAATCTTCGTTAAAAAATAATAGGAGCATGGAGCATACGTGAATATTTTTCGAGATATTCAGGAAAAACGATTTTGTCTTCAATTTTCAATCTCATACGGAATGTGTTTTTTTACTGGAAAATAATTAGCGGTCAAGTGAAAATTTTGGAAATCTCTGTTATAGAGAAAATATTTTCTTATAGTTCAGAATATTTTCTTGATAATAGAGATTTTTGAAATCAGCAGAAAGAGCTCTACCGATTAGGAAAATAAAATACAGGGTGTGCCATTTGAAAAATAACAGTCCACATAAAATTTTTAGGTTAACGATTCCTTTATGCAATTCTTAATACTGAATTCTGAATGCCCATAAAAAATACTATAAATTTGCCCATTTGAATTTTTTTGTACGCCCAAAATTAACTGAGATAGCTATTGAGTAAAATATAAACAATCACACTGTACACTCTATTATGCGTTTTTAATTTCTGTGCCATAATATACACATGCCGTGCATCAGATACACCTGAGAAAAGAAAATCGAAAAACTTCATTAAATTAAAAAGTTAACACAATTATTATTCAACAATAATAATCAACATCAAAAAAGCAATGAGCAGCTAAAACTCTCACAATGAAGAAAACTAAAAACAAACCCAAGTTATCGAAATATTTGAGCAAATGCATTATTGTAATGGTAAGAATGTAACACCCTGGATGTGTTCTTGAAACCTACATAGAACATAGAATTGTATTAAATATTATTACTATAACAGGGTCAAATTGAGCATTGAAGTATCTTTTTGAAAATTTTAGGTGGGGATGATGGTTTTCTCCATATCTGGGATTTGAGGAGTATACGTAATGAGATGCCTATTGCCAGCTTCAAGCATCATTTGGGTCCTGTTACTACAGTCGAATGGAACCCTTCAGATTCTGCAGTTTTTGCATCAGGTGGCGAGGATAATCAAATTGCTTTGTGGGACTTATCTGTAGAAAAAGATGAAGAAAGCACGACAGAAGACTTGGGTGTAAGTAGGCATTTCAGAATAACTACATGTATTCAAGATTATTAAGTTTTGTGAGAATGTTAGAGATTTATTCCAGATTTTGTATTCAAGAAAAATATTAATTCCAGTCCAGTGTAAAATAGCACATAATTTGTAAGATGAATGCTGACTTATTCTGACTTCTTTTCTAGGATTTACCACAGCAATTGATGTTTATCCATCAAGGACAAACAAATATCAAAGAACTACACTGGCATCCCCAATTGACGAATGTTATTATAAGCACAGCAGAAAGCGGATTCAATATATTCAGAACAATCAGTTTTTAATTATTTGTTGCAATAAATGAATACAATAGTATTGTGACTTTTTTATTCCTATTTTGGACAGAGTTATTATGAAACTCGCATCTTGTTTTCATGCAACTTTTTTCCTCAAATAACCACATGTTAATAAAAATTCATACAATCTCAGTTGGAGTGATTAAATAAATACAGGGTGAAAAACTGTATAACTTCGGAATGAAGCCCCAGCTTACATGTAAAAATATACATTGTGTTTGTTCTCAGATGAGCCAGTACCTTATCCTATAGTGATTTCCGAAAGATTCCACGAGGAGAAGAAAATGATTCAACGCAATTCATAGAGAAGGTAGTTTTAAAATCCACGAAGACATTTTGTAGATTCCCATATTATGAAAAATATAACTTTTATCCAACCGCCGCCTAAGGTTCAGTAGGAAATATACCGCGAAAAATTCCTAAATTAACTGATGATTTCCTTAAATTTTTCCAAATCATCCGAGTTACATGACGTCTTCAATTACTGAACTGATCCTGAGCAACAGAGACAAAAATTAGTTGTCCATTATGACAATTTTTACACTGATTGGGACAAACAAGATCAGATCGATTCATTTTCAGACTTTTGTTGTCATTTCAAAGACAAGGCAATCTCCCACTTCTTTTCCAACGTTAAAGAAAATGACTCTGTTCAATCCTACAATAAAACTTTTTTGAAATGTTTATTTATGACATATTTCCAGCGTACATCAGATGTTTATGAGGACAAATTTTCACTATGTCAGCAGCCTTTTTGAGCAAATTTTCCCAAATTTTGAGTTATATCTCTATTCTATAATGGTTCGTGAATCCTAAGAACTGCTCTTTCCGACAGGAAATTACTAACTCATAGCTGTTAGTTATCAGAATTGTTTTTATTTATTATGAGTTTGTTTTTAGTTTTATATAACCTTTTTTAGGATTTAATTCATAGTTTGTATTCATTCAGAGCTTATTCTTGTTGAATTTCTGTTTTATAGGATTTATTTTGAGTTTAAAGATCAGCAGTCAAAATGTAATCGTTTTCGATAGCGAAATAATACTTTTTTTTTTCCTCTTTTGATGTCCATTCGCTTCAGAAAGTAGATTAATTTCCATTCTGATTGGTAATCTTGTGGAACTCAATACAACAGCTACCTACCTGCTTGTGGTTAGTTCTGGATTATTTGCGATGAAAATATTAAGAAATTATTTGCAGATAAACAAAATGCTGTTTTGTTTTCCTCCCTATAGTTCTTTATTTCAGTGTGAATTGAAATAAATTAAAAACAGTGCGAATTGCGGAAGAAATCTGTTTTAACCTGGTCTGTTAGATTTAGTAGGCCATGGCTTATACATTGTAAAAATATTCAAGATTCATTAAAATTACGTTTTTTATCCACCGTTATAAAAGAGGCTTCTAAGATCTTTAAAATGAAGTATCACTCAACCCCAATTCAATTTTGAGGGGTTAAAGGGCTCCCTCTAGGGGGTTGAGAACAAACTCCCTGTATATGAATATATTTGGTGTGAGCGAGCTGTACCACCATATCTGAAGAGAAATTCGAAATTTTAAAAATAAGTCACCTTCAATCAGAGTTGTGCCAAGCACTGAATGAGGGAAATGAACTTTCTGATCATGCATTCCTCATACAACAAATTTGGCATTAAAAAGAATATATTAATAAAAAATTATTTGTTTATTTCAGTTCCTTCTCAAACTCAGTTTTTCTCAGAATATTGTATGTATCATAAAAAAGATTGCTCACGCTCATACATATTTTGTATTTGAATTAAAAATAAATAAAATTGATAGCATGGTTGCTCAAAGCAAGAATCATACCTCACTCATTGTTTTCACTGAGGAGATCCATATTAATGAGATGTCTTATTGTAGGACGACCATGAGGACAATTCTGCAACAAATATTGTATTTTAGAAGATGCGAAAAATGATTATTTCTTTGAATATAAGACATAAAAACAAAACTAAATTCAAATAATTTTTCCCAACAAAATCCTTAATCCTGCAGCTCAAGATTTGATGATTTTATTCGAAGAGATAGATCATTCTTAGTAAAACAAAACTAAATTCAAACAATTTTTCCCAACAACAACCCTAATCCAGCAACTCAAGATTTGATGATTTTATTTTAAGAGATTGATCATACTTAGTAATTGAATATCAATCACTGTTTTCCAAACCTCACCAGTACATCTTACAGATAGAGAATAGAAAAAAATATTCAATCAATATTTTATTTTCAGCTTGGGCCAGATGTTAATTTTCAATAATGGAATATTCAAAGATAAAATTGAAAAAACTTACGAAATTTAAATCTGTGACTTACCCATGGTTGCTCAATTTCGCCCATGTGCTCAACCAGTTGTTTCATATCTTTCGTTGATAATGATTTACCAATCATTACTGATTTTCTACACGCTCTAGATGCAAACATAGCTCTTACTCTAGAAGGCCTACACATTGTGTGACAAGAGTCCTATAAAATTAGCGTGTATATTACCTTCAGTAAGATATTAAAAAATAAAAAACAGAAACTGTAAAAGTCGATTGTGTTCAATAAATTATATTAAATGCGGCGTTCCTAATTATTCGAAATAAAAACACTTTTTTGATAGCAATCCAGTGCTGGCTCTGATTTTTTCCAAGAGGTTCCCTTGCTTAGATATATCATAAAGTTATGTTTTTTCTTATGGAAACAGTATTCGGTGATGATGCAAATAAAAATCATCATTTAAACAGGGTGGCCCACATAAAACACAGTTTTATTCATACATGAAAACATACCTGATTGAATATGATTGACGATATGATAACCATTATGAAAATGAATTACAAATGAGATTTCTGAAATAAAATTGACTAATCTGAATTTCATGATATATTCTGAAATTGAATTGATCAATTTGAATTACATTTGATGTTTTCTCATATTCAATTGACGCTTTCTGAAATTCAAGTGACTATTCTGGAATACAATTGACGGTTTCTGAATTACATTTGGAAATGGTGTAGTTCAATTATTAATATGTTCGACAAAAAGTATGATTACCTTCAACATGAATAGCATTTCATCTATATCATCTTTTCCAAAGACATAATTTTGACTGACAGGTACAGCAGTTAGTAATACTCTTTTCGTAATTGGAGCTGAAAGAAAATTTCCTATCATTTTTTAAATCACTCAACAGTAGAACCGAGTGTAAATCTGGATTTCAAATTATTTATTATATTAAATAATGATACAGAAAAAAGACGAAAATTTCAATAATGAATGTAATTTTTGAAATTTGATTTTTAAATCTCTTACAATATTTATACTGACATATTCCTTTATATTTTATATAAATTTTGTGCTGGTTTTAGGCAGAATATGCCTAAGCTGAAAAAGATATAAAAGCATTCAGATACAGGGTGTTGGTTCTCAGACGAGCCATCCCGTATATTTCGCATCCCATAGATATTGGAAAAGTTTCCATCTGGGACATCTTGTGACGTTTATTCAAGGCTTGAAGGAGCAATTTCCTCAGACCTTAGAGGGTGTATTAAAAAACGTAGTTTTGTAAAAGAGTGTCGTCAAATAACTCAAATTATTCTGAACTATGTTAGAGACGGTTTTCAGTCAAGTGAGGAAAATTCGAATATTTGATTCAAAAAAGCAGATCTAATTTTTTTATTGTGAGGATAAAACAATTACATTTTTTCAAAAATTAGATTTTTTTGAGATTTTTCAAGTCTGTGAAAAGGCTCAGGAAAAATGGGCTTATACATTGTAAAAATTATCAAAATATTCAAGGTGGCTCATTAGAGCCTTTGCGAAAACGGTTCATTAAACTTATGTTTTTTATTATCTTTGAAATCAAGGCACCTTCAAACCTCAAAAGATTTCCCCAAACAAAAACATTCGACGTGTTACGGGAAATTTTTCCAAACTCTATGGGATAAGAAATATACAGGGTGGTTCTTCTGAGAAGAAACACCCTGTAATGAATACATAAATAGTTTGAGATTTGAGTGACACATATGTCCGGGAAAGACCCATATTTCATGTAAAAAATAGATTCCTCATATAATTTTGAATTGTTTAATTGTTTCTGTCAGAAATCATTTTTAAATGTGAAATCAGAACAAAAATTCAAAATAGAGCTCTGCTGAAACATGATATCTTCAATATCTATCGTGCAAGCCTAAAAACTACATTTTTCCAAGGAGAAATAAAATTTCCATGTTTCAGCAAGTCACTATTTTAAATTTTTTTTCAAAACGAATTTTATGACGGAAATTGGAAAATTTTACATTAAAACTACTCAGAATTATAAGGAATCTATTTTTATCATAAAATATATGGGTCCTTCTAATTGAAAAATCAAAGTTGGCGTTCATCTCTCTAGTCAGAGCTCAACTCCAAAATTGCAAACTTGATGTTCAATTTCTTCCCAAACATATTCTTACAAACGGTAATCATAGGACACCCAGTATAAAACTCACCGTTTTCATCAATCTTGAAATGAAATCCATTTTTTTTGAAAATCTCTTCGTTTTCAATGAGTATGCTCTCATTTCCAGCAGTAAGTTCCAAACATTTTGGGCTAAAATTCAATGTAGTAAAAAAGTTAAACAATTATTACCTGAATTAAATCAATAATACATACTTGACCAACACTTGTTTCTGTAATACTGTAGATGCCTGCAATTGCTCAAAATTATATTTCTCATCAGTGGCGTGTTGATCAATGATGAACAAATCATTCCCCAATCTTGTTATGATGAAACCTAAATTGAATTGACCTAATATTTCCATATCGAAAAAATCATTTTTTGATAATTGTTTCTGAAGTTCGTCCTCAGCTTCCTTGTTATTTTCCGGTGCAATAGTTGACCTGAATTTTATTTTGATATCCTTCTTTTCCAATTCACTTGTTTGTTTTCTTGATATGGATTCTCGGATACTTTGCAGTGATATATTATTATAATGAACTGTTTTTTTAATTTTCTTCTTTGGTGTATCCAAAATTATATTCACATTTTCATTTTTTATAACCATCTCCTCCTTTTCAAGAACTGTTGTTGCTGAAGATGAGGTGAGAATATCGTCTCTTATTTCTTTCTTCAATATATTCTCTTCAAATTGAATTAATGGTTTATCAAAAGAAGTGTTTACATCAGACTTGGTTTCAATTGTGTCAATATAATTTACTAAGTTGTCCTTTTGTTTAATTTCCTTAATTAATTTACAAGATTGAACTTCATGAGATGGTGATTCAGGTAGATGATCGCATTTTATTTTTTCATCTTTTATATCCGTCTCAATTTGTTGATCTCCTGGATTCTTGTTAATTGAATTTACCCATTCCTCCAATTTTGACTCAGAAAAGGTGGAGACCCTTTCTTTTTTAGAATTAATTTCGGTATCACTCTTGTGTTTTTTCCGGAAGGAATTCAAAAAATTCTTATTTGTTTGTGGAGATTCTGTTAAGCTCCTTTTGATACCTCTATTATCCTTCTCAGAATTGGAAAGAGATAATAATTGTGAAATATCTTGGTTTTCTAAAGGAAGTTGAGAAGGGAATAATTTGAATGATTCGAGCAATGATGCTTTTATAGTGGCTAAAAACAATTTCTCTTTTTCTAAAAAAATTTGCCTCTTATCAGGGGTTACATTAACATCGACAATGGAACTCTTCACCACAATATTAAGATAAACAAATGGATACTGGTTGACATTGAATTGTTTGTATATTTGATTGATTAATTTAATAATTTTCGTTGGATCTACTGGACGAGAATTGATATAAAAAAATTGTCTGTCTGATGAGCTTCGTCCACTCCCGTGAGTAACACTTGATACCAGAAATTCCATTTCGAAGGGCAATTCCTCATCTTCCCCTAACTTAATATTATATTCATTTAAAACATCTTGATTTGGACGAATCAAATCAACCTCTATCAGAGATGAAATTTGTTTTGCTCCAAAAACGCTTATTATATTTTCTCTGACTTTGTTATGACCTTGTGTAGCTACTATAACATGTTTTCTATTCTTAGCAGTGATATTAGTACAAGTAAATCTGCAATTAGAAGTGAGTAGATACTTAAATAAGTTTCAAGATTCTAGGCCCTAGTTTATAGTTATTTTGTAAGAAATTTATTACTCACTTGATACCTTTAGAAACTAAACAATATGCATACAAAAGCTGGCACATCTTATTGAATTCTCTTTTAAGATTTTTAATGAATTCTTTTCTTCGGACTGGTAATGTTGAAAACAAATTTTCTAATTTTACTGTAGTTCCTGTCTGTCTAGCTGCCGGTGTTACTTCCATGATTTTACCATCTTTATTGTATTTAATTTTTTTAGCCTCTTCCGTTGAAGCATGTTTTGTCAATATGGTTAGGTCAGCAAGAGCACACAATGAGCTGAGTGCTTCTCCACGAAAACCCAATGTTTCTAAGAATTGAAGATCTGAGAAATTCTCAATTTTGGAAGTGTAATGTTTCAATGCTGAAAAAAAAAATTTAGGCTGAAAAGTAATGAATTATTGCTATGATTATACTCAAGGCTTGGAAATTGTCATCCAAAACACCCTCTCCATTATCACATACTTCAATCGATTCTGAACCATATTCTTTAAGTGTTATATCTATTATTGTCGCACCAGCATCTATAGAGTTCTCTACTAATTCTTTAACGGCAACTGCTAATGTCAATATTACCTAAAATAACATAAGATGCCTGATTTATATTCATTTTTCAATAATCTTCAGGATAATATTTTTATCGAGTTCACGAAATACAAGTAAGAGGAGGAATACATTGAGTAAAGTAACATTCATAAACTACTAAATAACCACAACGATTTTTACTTATTCTGATCTTTGTACATAATATAGAATGATGGAAATATTATTATTGGTATACTTTTAGTTTATAATCGAGGATTCGAATCACGTATTCCAATATATACCTGCCCAGAACATATTTGATGAACTACGTCTTTACTTATTGGTTTGATTGAACAATTGGAACCAGTAAGTGCTTCCATGATTGATTATTGTTATAAGCAGGAAAATTTTGATTTCTCATTTACAAATTTATTCTTTTTTATGCTTCATTTTAGTTTACATTTCACATTTTATTTTTGTTTTCAAATTAGGGTTAGCAATTCAAATACTCCAATAACGCAGGGCGCATGCGCTAGCTAGAGCAGAACATAGAGCGCGGCCTACGGTATTTAAAATTTAGTAGGCCGTGTTCTAGGCTTCGTCATATTTTGATGTTCTGTGGTCAGTCCACAGAATATCTATCCTTAGATATTCTGTGCGTCAGTGTGTTGTTGGTATTTCTATGGTTATTCGTGTCATAGAAATATAAACGAGTGTTCGTGCTTCTCGCGATTATAAGAATTGTAATTTGATTTTGAAACGTGTTAATTAATCGATTATGTTTGTCTCATGTGAATCTTGATACTTCCTAAAGATTTTCTCGAAGGTTTTAACAAGAAGAAGCACACATTGGCATTGCGTTCATCCTTTCGTTTAAACTACAAGAAATACAAGTGAACAATGGCGAAGCGTTTACGATACGATTCTTCTGAGAATAAATTTGGATCGATTGATTCATCCGTTGAAAGTGACGATACTTATGGCTATAATCAGGTAAATGAAACTTCAACCAATCTGTTCGAAAATTCTACCGCAAATTACAACTTACAGTTAGAAGAAAGCAGTGATCAAGATGTAGAAATAGAAGTTCGAAACTATCAATCTCGTCGAAAACCAAAATGTTTCTCCAAAAATGCTCAGATGGCGAGACAAAATCGGTTAAAGAAGAAAATTCATCTTGCTAAACTAGAAAAAAAGGTTGAAATATTGAAGAGGGAAAAAAGTGATTTGAACAGCATACTTGATTCTCAGTCCAACATGATTTCAGGACTGAGAAAAGAAGTTAGATATTTGAGAGGAATTTTAGCAAATAGCTCCGACATACGTACATTAGTGAGAAATATTCATAAGAGCACTGGAATGCACGTCTCATCATCTCTAAACACTTCTTTAGAGGTATGTAGGAACAGTACAATTAGAGGAGAATATGAAGATTCATTGGTAAATAAAGATAGTTTATTGTCGGAATCTAATTGTATCCTGTTGGGTGATATAGGTGATTATTCAAACACTGATCACTTATTGGATATGAATACAGACTTTGATTCATTTTTGAATACTTCTGATTCGGGAACTTATATCAAAAATCAAGAACAGATGCCCATCTCCCTAGAAGAACATAATTATACAAGTAAGTTGTGTGATAAAGAAGATTATGGAATCTGTCTTCATGTCTGCAAAAATAAAGTTTCTTTGGAGTTCTGTTCCTCCTGTGAAGAAAATGCAAGAAGATCTTCTCCTTATGACTGACTTTAAGAGTTCACTATGAATTTTCAGAGATTTCTTGTTCCAAGTGAAATCTATATTGTACTTGAACAATACTGCATTGTGAAAAAATTGTATTATTTAAATATTATCATGTATTTAAATTTTCAGGAATGATGGTACTACTGAATTACTTGGAAGGATTGCAGTTTTTCTTTCCAATGTTCAATTCAAGGTGTGGTAGCTTTCTTCTTTATTTCATCCTAGCTTCTGAATTTCAGGGATGTCAATAATATGTATTCTAAATTTTGTCATTCTGTGAGAATGTTATGAGAATTTAAAGTTTGCTCTGCTGAAAGTTCATAATATTTTTTTGTCTTCAAAACCGAAAGTTCCAGGTTCAGAAGTTAGGAAATATTTCAACAATGAATGTATAACTTGTTATTTTTATGTAAATTCTGCTTTCAGTAACTTCATATTATGAAATTGAAGATACCAGGCTAAGTATGGTATAAGAATGTATCGTTCCTTTTAAAAAAGGTTTGTGCTGTGCTGTAGGTTAAATCAAAATTTAAATTTGTATTGAATTAATTTCAAATCACTCATTGACACCTTTCAGCACAGCTGAAATTATTTGACTTGATTTTGTTAAATGAAATTACTAAACAATTTCTAAGTTTCAGTGCAGATTTTCCAGGATCAAATGGAGTTAGATGAAATAAGTACATACCATGTGATTAGTGATAAGTAATAATGTTATTAATTGATGATAATGCAAGGTAATAATTGATTGTTATTGTTTGAAGCATATTATTTTCAAGATCAAACTAAAATGAATTAAATATCGATAAAGAAATATCAAATGTATTTAAACTTTTCATATTAATTAATAGGGACCTAATTATTTAATGGGTTACAACAAATATATGATCCTCTTATATTTAATTACTTTAGTTTGATGTTATCTCTTACTGAAAATTGGATTATTCAATATTCTGTGAGTCGGATTGGTTCAACTTGAGAGAATATCTTCATATTTGTTCTCACTGTAAAGAACAAATCTATTTTTCCAAGAAGTGATATTCATAGGCTCGATTCTGTTCTCAATTTGTTTTGTTTATTTCAATAAATTTTATTTCATACTTTTGATTTCTTATGTCTCAAGTAGGTTGTCTCAAGGTATCAATATACAGGGTGTCAAAAGTCCACACAAGGTTAAAAAAAATAATCGTGTTATGCAAAATATTTTTAATTCATTCCAAACCGTAAAATTGTTTTAATCCTCACTCACCCCCAGGAAATGATAAATCTGATAGTGACACTATTTTCAAAGTTTCTGTCGAAATAAATATAACACTAAGTTGAAGAAACAGCAATTTAAAGTATTTATGTCGAAAACCAATAAATAATGTCATATTTCAATCACGAATTGAAAATTAAAATTTTAGCAACAACAGATAGATATACAAAAAAAGTTGAAAAATATTCCCCATTACAAAAATAAACAGGTCAATAAAATCAAAATAACATAATCACTGAGTACAACTTGTTAATGAACTAATGACTAAATCTTATTGTGGTAAGACTAATGGGTCAATTCAGAGTACATCTGCCATTGCATTTAAGGTTGCTTTTCCATCAAAAACTTGAGGGAATAATTGAATCTATGTGATGTTAAAGTGAAACAAATACGAAAATCATAATTTTTGTGATTTGAGACCTGTTTTTTTCAAGAGCCATTTTGTATGTGCTTAAAATATATTGTTAGAGAAAATAGAAAGCCCTTTGCAGCAGAAACAAATGTTACTCAGCTTTTCACCAAATTAATTTTAAATTTGGCTCTGTTGAACACTTCTTCAATGTCATCTTTTCAGGTTGTTTGTTCACACATGCTTTCAAGATTTCAAATAACGCAACTCTTGACATTTCAGAGAATATTGAGCTTTGTGGTAAGCATAATCTCCTTGATCAGTTTTGCAACCAACTAATAGGTATACAGTGAATATAACTGCTAAAATCAATCTGTCCAAACTAAAAAAAAAAAAATTGTTCAGTCCTATAGTATACATAAGATTGTTGAACCCCCATCAGGGCAATATTCAATACGAACTAGATAACATACTAGTAGAGATTAGTCCCTTATCTAGTTTTTATAATATTTCATGTTTGCTTAAAATATTTACCTCATCACTGATGTTGCCCAAAACAACAACATAAATGCTGTGAAACTCGGATGGTTAATGTGGGAACATAATTTTCTCAACTCCTGTGATTTTGTTTTGTTAGGACCAGGTAGATTTCTTATAGAATAAATCACCTGAAATAATTTCATCATTGCGAAAAGTATTATCAATTTTCATATTCATAATTTGTGAATTCAATTAATTTTGTATTTTATTTAAACGTTGAGATACATACTTGTTTGATTCCTATTAGCTCATTTATGTCCATACAAATATTCCCAACATATATGAAAACCCAAGCAAGTATATGAACTCCATAATATGTGTACCGTATTGGTTTGTAAGCTAGATTTAGCTTCCACAATGTCACTTCTGCAATAGGAAGCCAATATCTAAATAAAATCTAAAATTGTATAGTGATAATTCAGGTATTTTATTTTTCATGTGCAATATTACTTGGAGGACTATGGAAGTAGTTATAATATAGAAACTTCTATACATATCAAGAATTCCATATTTTTCGAAAAAATGTTTCACTCTATCGGTAGCTAAAATTGAATGTTGTATAATGAATAGTGCCAACAGAACCATATTCACTAGAAGCATCCAGAAACAATTTGTGATTCGTTCATCTGAAAAATCCATAATGAAAAAGTACTCAACAACACTTGAACTTCTATATACCTTTCCTAAGATAGCCTGTTAATCGATTCTTATTTGGGTCTGACAAAAATATCATTAAATTTACAACTGTGTAGAATGCAGATATCAACCCGATACCACTGATAACGCATTTTACAGAATTGAGAATTATATTCTTCGAATTCATTTATAATTATTATATTTAATTTTTATAGCAGCTAGTACAAGAAAGTATTTTGTATTAACTCATAGGATAAATATGAAACTAGGCTATTTATTTTCATAACATAAATAATTTTAGTTTACAATGCATAGAAGATAATCATAACCATAGATCTAAAAAATTTTAAAATGTTCTTTATTACCTTGATGGGTTTAGGTGAATCAAATTTCAAATGTATGACAAATGACACTGATGACTGTTAATATACATGGGGAATGTTGCCATTCTCGACCATCATGTAACTCAATTTAGGGTCGAGAATGGCGGCACTTGTAAGGCCGTGTCTATGGACCGGAGCGATCTGATGTATTTTGCCGAACGCCCCAACAGAATGTTCTAAGCACAGATAACTAAGTAGAATAGATCGGACACTGACGTACTATGATTAAAACAACTGTTTGGAACCCCAAGCGGTTGTTGTCTCAACTAATATTTTACAGGTTACTACTTTATCACATTTTCCGGCAGGCTCGGCGCGAAATTCAAATTACATTCTTATTTTGCTTTTTAGGATTTTCAGTAGGCTTACCTATTCTGAATTCTAAGCAATTGAAAACAATAGTCCTTCACAAATATATATTTATTACTGTTCTCTATACAAAAATATACAAATATAATATAAATATACAGAAAATGAGGTAATTGTCTACACTGACCCGAAAATCTCAAAAATTGACGAAAAATTCAGTAAGCACTAACCTTGATATGCAGAATCTGTTTTCAGGTCTTGGTTTTTTTTTCTAAAATACTCAAAGTCATTGAGGGTTATCCTAAACGAACACTTCATTCTTCAAGTCTGTGACGTGGACTTTTTGTCATTATGAATACAAAATTCTCGATTTTTTCTTAATTTATAGGCTTCTTTATTACTGAATTTCCCTAAAATGTGATGATTCCTAAGTGTTTAAAATCCGGTGATACTACTCATCTTCATTTCTACGTCAACAGCGCAATATAACGTGATTCGTATGACGTAGCAATGAAGATGGCCATCATATCACCGGATTGTACACACTTAGAAATCATCAAATTTTAGGGAAATCCAGTGATAAAGAAGGCTATAAATAAAGAAAAAATCGAGAATTTTGTATTCATAATGAAAAAAAGGCCACGAAACTGAAATATTATAACGGACTTGAAAATTGAAGTGTTGATTTGACCGTCAATTAATTTGAGAATTTTTTTAGAAGAACCAAGACCGACCAGATAAATCTGAAATAAGATTCCTCTCCTGCATATTAAGGTTAGTGCTTACTGAATTTTTCGTCAATTTTCGGATCAGTCTAGACAATTACCAAAAATAAACATATATGTATATTTAAAAGTTTTACCAAAACTGACACAAGGTCGCAAAAAATGCATGTCTCTATCTTCAATAATAGCTGAGATACAGTGCAGTCACACCCAATTTGGGACACAGTGTACATTTAAAAAGTTGGCTTCTCAAGATTCGCTTGTTCTCTTTTTCCTCATAGAGTTTTTGCCTGAATTTTTTTCGGGTTTACAAGTGTAGCACTTAATCTTTCTTGATAGTTCTTGATTTGATACTGCTTCTGGTTTAATTGTATTTTCAGTTTGTAAATCATGTTGTAGAGAATCTGTTCCTGTGCCCTCAAGTGTGTTCGTCTCAAACAGTTCAATTTAGAAAGTATCACAGCTCTTTTACCTGTAAAGAATAAATTTTTTCTTAATCACTGAGTAAAAAACATAAATCTGAAAGATTCAGCCAATAAAAAAAGAACAAGAGATGAATGTGGAAAACTATAATTGTACTCACCTGAAGAAATAATAACTATCTTCTTCATATCCATTTGATCTTGTGAATGTAAATACATAATGTGATCAATAATTGTGTGAATTATGTCAATAAAACATATGTTTGACAAACACGAAACACGCCTAAAAACCTCAAACAGAGTCATCTATTGACGATATCACTAAATATTGGCGTATGCAGCGACACGAGTATTTGTTGTCTCAACTAAAAATACTATTTGGGGTGGGGGTAGGAAGGTGTCAAGACCCTGTGTTCTAAGTTCGAGTACATTTCTGAACCTCAGTACTAGAAAATCGAAGTGTCCATCACAAAACATCCATATTAGTGTTCTTACTGACCGACTGCTATATTTACCAGACAAAGAATCTATGTTAAGCAGGACTGCGACGCCTTTGATGATAAAACATTTCCGGATATTTCTCTGTTTACGATAGCTTATTCCTCTAATGCTATGAATTTTTTACACCTGAATATTTTTCGTCGCCTAGAATATAGATCCACAACTGGCTGGTTTTTGCCAGATGTAGTGTATATTAGTGTTCTGTGGTGTACAGACCAGTGACCAGACTGTTTCCAGCGGCCAGTTTGGCGAAAGCACCCGAACGGTGGGATCAGTGGCGTGCAGGTCGATCGAAAATTATTAACTGAAATCTGTTAAAATTAGATATCTCGGAGAATATATGTTGGAGCATATTGGTATTTCGTGTGCTAGATTATATTTCCAATATCGATATTACCAGAAGGCGATCGACTTCCCGTAGGAGCACGGGCTTGTTTTTACAATCTTTAACATTGAAAATTTTATATCTCAGAAACTATTCTTCGGAACACATACAGATTTTGCATGTGGGTTGATCATATCGACACCAATTACCACTGAAAAAATGATGGACTTCCCGTAGGACGGAGGGGTTGTTTTTTCAACCCTTAACTTTGAGAATTTTATATCTCGGAAACTATCCTTCTGAACACATACAGATTTTGCATGTGGTTTGATCATATCGACACCAATTACCACTGAAAAAATGATCGACTTCCCGTGGGACGGAGGGGTTGTTTTTCAACGCCTAACATTGGAAAATTCATATCTCGGAAACTATTCTTCGGAACACATACAGATTTTGCATGTGGGTTAATCATATCGATACTAATCACCACTGCAAAAAAGATCGACTTCCCGTGGGACGGAGGGGTTGTTTTTTCATCCTTAAATTTGAAAATTTTATATCTCGGAAACTATTCTTCGGAACACATACAGATTTTGCATATGGGTTGATCATATCGACACCAATTACCACTGATAAAATCATCGACTTCCCGTGGGACGGAGGGGTTGTTTTTTCAACCCTTAACTTTGAAAAATTTATATCTCGAACACTTTTTTTCGGAACATATTCAGATTTTGCATGTGGGTTAATCATATCGATACTAATTACCACTGAAAAAAGCAGTTTCCGAGATGAAAATTTTTCAATGTAAAGGGTTGATAAACAACATCTTCGTCCCACTGGAAGTTGATAATTTTTTCAGTGGGCATCAGAATCGATATGATTAACCTACATGCAAAATCTGTATGTGTTCCGAAGAATAGTTTCCGAGATATAAAATTCTCAAAGTTAAGGGTTGAAAAAACAATCCCTCCGTCCCACGGGAAGTCGACCATTTTTTCAGTGGTGATTAGTATCGATATGATCAATTTTAACAGATTTCAGTTAATAATTCTCGATCGAGCTGCACGCCACTGATCCCGCCGTTCGGGTGCTTTCGCCAAACTGGCCGCTGGAAATAGTCTACCAAGTTCACACCGTGGTGTACAGTGTACTCAGAGAGAAGAGTGCAATGGGGGACTGCTTCCCAATTAGATTTTACATACCGCAAATAGTTGTCGTACGAGTGTAGTATACACTTTGTTTTAGTCTTACTAAATGAATGAATTAAATCAGTACTGATATTCATCACTAAACTTAAAAATTTCTCCGAACCTACCTTTACCTCGGGGCGGTCACCTCAGACTTCTCTAAGTTGTGCCCCTCTCACAACAAATTTCTTTTTCCGCCTATGATATCGGAAAAGAAACTGATGCGAATGAAGATATGCGAAATCGTATGAATCGTTCATTATTCCAATGCATCTACGGAATTTTGGAAACCTTGTCACAGGGTGTTTCAAATGTTGTGTCAAATATTGTGATCAGAATTCGGTATGCAAGTGTCCAGAGCTGGCGGAACTAAGAACCATTCACATGGGAAAGTCGGTTCTGGATCCTTATGACACAACTGCTAAAGCTCCTAAGGATGTCGTTGGATTGATCAATGCAATTGACAGCCTCCTCGGGATTTAAATGAACGAGTTGGGTAAAAGACAAAAAATCCTTGCGGTAAAAGTTCCTGGGAGGCTGAACGTAGCCACAACGACCCCCTGTTCAGAATAATAATGCTGCTAAATTCTGAGTTATTCAGGATTTTTCAGTATATTTTTCGATTTTACAAAATGAATCCCACATATCCCAATGATGAAATTCTTGACTTATTTCATATAAATGGTGATTGTAAGAGAATTATAAGTTGAACCTGTTAAACTTTTAATGAGAGTATCTGAATTTACCTGCTATAACTGACAGGATATTTCAAAAAAATATGTCAAAGAGGAAGGAAACCACACAAACAACTAACCATAGTGTTATAAGAGTTTACAAATGTATCATAATGAAAATTTAATCTGGAACTTTCTTTTATTTGATGGATATTTGAAAGTTTTATATATGTATATATATTTCAAATTTGAAATCTCACCTCATTTATGTTCTTTGGTTGATCTTGTCCCAAAATTCTCACAATTCAATTATCCAAATTAGACTCGTTCCCAATAAGTTCGGACACTCACGGTTCCACCGTACTGTAGAGACTCACAATTTCAACTTTTCGAATTTGACTATCCTACTAAACCGTTCATTACACACACCACAAATTTTTCAGTTAAAAGTATGGGGAAAATGACAGGCTTTAAATTTCAAAATATTCTTTACTTCACAAAGTAAATTTTAATCATTTTCAAGTATAATATTTCAATATAATTTATGTATATAAAATTTTCAAATTTAAGCAATAATTCCTCATCAGGTTCATCACTACTTACTGGGTTATTGAATTACATTTCCTTGGATTTTGCTTGAAGAATTCCTAATATTGGTTTTATAGGATTGATGAGTTCCTGAACAGCTTCCAATTCCTCAGTGTTGGAAATAGAATCCAAAATACTTAAAACATTTTTCATTAGTTCTCTCTTTTTCATTAAAAAGTCTCTTTTCTTTGCATTTTTAAATTTTCTTTCATGCATTTCACTAGGGTAATTCACTTCATCATCGTGGTTAAACGACTCACTCTTATTTTTATCGGGAATTGGATTACTAACATCCAAACGGTTTTCATATTCTACTGCGGTTTCACCCAGTTTTGTCACCTCATTAGGGAAAACATTTTTGTTTTGGTAACAAATATGTGTCTTAACAAAATATATACTACACCTACCATTATCTTCATGCATAACTCTAAAACCTGCTGGGCAGAATCCATTAACTTTTTTGTCCTGTGAACTTCCAATCTCAACATCACTCCCTGACAGTGAAAATTCTGACTGACTACATATATAGTTTGTCATTTTCGAGGTTGAACCATATTCTTTAACAAATTTAGAATTCATAGCACCCTCTACTTCCAACTTCCAATGTAAAAAATCTTCAATACTAGCAAAATTCATTTTTTCAATGTCCAGAAGTATGTTGTGCGCCTCTCCACAATGGTCATAAAAATCTTTTTTGAATGCAGCCACATAATCACAAAGAGGACATTTCTTCCTGATTTTCACCCCAGAGTTATTTCCACTGTGCGATTTCCGATGAAAGCTCAAGTTTTTCTTATTGGAGAATTTTTTATCACACTGATCGCACTTGAAGAGAGGAGCTTTATTCTCCATAATCGAAATCAGGTTCTCTGCATCCTTAGAATGAAACCTTTTTATATGCCTTACCATATCGGATTGTCTGATGAATGTTGTTTTACATGCAATGCACTCTTTGACATTATCATTCTTGTTTTCCATGGTGAATAAATGGAAGAACAATTATTTTGAGAATAAACAAAAATCAAAATGATTACATGAATACATGAATTACATATATTGTAAATATCGGACTGAAAAATTCTTGGTTAGAAATTCAGAAATAAGAATTTAGGATCAACCACAGAACTTCAAAATTTCAACAATAATTTTTTTTCTTCTTTTTTTTAATAACGTCAGTATGAAAGAATTGGCGAATCCAACTACCGTTGAGTGCGCTGTAAATAAATAGGTTCGAGCGCCTGAGTGGCGCTAGGGGATTTTTTGTAAATTTTTGAAAGACAACGGGATATTTATATCATTTTATGAAATAAATAAATAGATTTTCATTTTAAGACTGATTTAAAGGCTTTTTAAGATGATAGTGTGTGTTAATGCATTTGTGATTGTACATTAAGTGTGGCGAATTCAGAAGAACAACTTGTTTTCACCACGAATGATGAAAAAATTGTATGCAAAGATATTTAAATTACTTGTTCGAACAATTATTTTGATCAAATGAATATGTATTACACTTGTTGGGATTACTCAAATGACGTAGGATAATATATTTGGAAGTATTTCCTAGATCCATGAGATTCTGCAGAATTCGTAAATGAATGGTACTACCTCGAAGTGATATCCAATTGAAGCAGAATCATTCGTGCTGCACAGGTTCAGATGAATCTGTTGAATTTGGAAACATACGTCTTCATTGTTTATTAAAGTTTTCCCAAATCATTTTTGAAAGTGGGTGCTCCCTTTCATGGAAATTACGAACAAAATTTGATTGAGAACATTTCATTTAATCATTTCTTTAATCATATGTTCCAAAATGAATAAACTATTCTGAAACTTTTTCCAGTCTTTATTTGTGTTTTGTTTGTGATTTTAAAATGGAAATTGTATATATCTTTCAACACACAATATTAAGATAACAATCAAATATAGGTAAAATATTCGTTTACAATGGAAAATTTGCCAGAGATGATACCAAAAAGTCAGAAGAGATGTATGTAATTGCCGAGTCAAAGTGAAACAACTAAAACAAAATGCTGACATAAATATAGAACAAACCTTTGAAAATTTATAAAATAATTAAAAAAATTTAATTGTTTGAAAACTCATAATCTTCCAAACTAAGTATTTGCAAATTCAGTCAAGGAGTTCAATTCTTTCTCATTTTTAATGGCGTTAGCAAAATTTCACATCAAATCACCAGTGTTCACTTGTCTCATTGTCTTCGGATATTTCCTCTGCATTTTAAAATCTCACAGATTGCATTTTGAATAGCACATGCACAGCAGATTGTTCCTCTTTACTCAAAGCAGACAATATTTCAGAATTTTTTTTTGATTTACACACTACTCTCAAAATCATGGAAATGAGTACACTGAGTAGTTGATTGAGAAATTATATGTTTATCCCTAAGAGTATCATTCCTGCATTCTCTCCTCAATTTATGTTAGGCCTATTCATTTCTTCTGGATATTAACTACGTTGCAAGTTTCGAGAAGTCACAGCAGTAGCTTTAAGCTTAGGAGCTTTCATTTGCTGAAATTTTGAACCTCAGAAGATGTATAAACTATTATGAAATATGCACAAAATTCTTTACAACAGATTATCAATCTGAAAATGAAGAGAGAAAAAAAACATTTTTCCCATCTTCAATCTTCACACCCAAGCTTCTCTTTTTTCAATATATCAAAGGCATTATAATTCATTCACTCATAATGAAAATATTATTCCAATAGCCAATATTATTCAAATGAATCTTTTTATTTCTGCTCAGCTTCAATATAGCTTCTAACCTGAAATTTAAAACATGAATTTGACAATAATCTAATGTTAACTTATAATTCTCGTATAAATACCTTTCGATAGTTTCTCAGCATCAATTCTACTATTCAGAAAACCTAATCATTTCACCAATCTTCGTATATTAAACGAAAATGTCACTGATTTAAATAACAAACCATGTATTTTGAAAGGGGTTACTCCAAAGTATACTTGTTTTCTTAGGACGATATTTCGCCGTTAGAGGGAGTTTAGATTTTTGGATTCGCCAATAATCTCTCTGCTCGTCCCTAGCAAAAAGGATGTCTCCGGAACACTTCGATTTTTTAGATCCTTAATCTGGACCATAGAGATAGTAAAAGGGGAGATGCGATTTCGTGACTAAAACGGGACCAGGTCCGCCACATTGGTACGACACATTTGTCAAGCGGTCGTTGACCTTGATGTTTCGTGTTCGGTTGTGAGTTTTGTGAAAATTATTTATATTTGAAGGACAATCTTCGTTGAACTAATTGAACAAAATGGTTTCTTATGCTGTGCGAAGTTGCTGTAGCCGGGATGGCGTGGATCAGAAGAAATCATCAGGAATTACATTTCATAGGTTAATATCAACAATGTACAGGGTCGGTTTAAGTAGATTTGATGTCTGATACTAGAGATTCCTTTTTATATTCATTTATAGATTTGAAGAATGTAAAGGGTCTTCAATACCCTTCAGAGGATGTCATCGAAATTTGCTTAAAGACCGAAAAAATCATGAAGCGAGAAATCATTGTAGTTGGTCAAAACTCTGTGTCAATTACAAGTATTAATAATAGGATATTTAATGAAGTTGTTTCATCAAACATCTTTTCATTTTCAATTGATCACAATTTTGATCAGTGTTTTTCGAATAATCATCGATTATTATTGATCAAAAGCATAATAAAGAAATATTACAGTATAAGAATGATTTCTCTCTTTAAGTATAAATTTGACAAATCAACTGGTATTAGGCACCAAAATAACAAAATTGTACCGTTTGAGGGACAGTAAAACTGTTAATCGAGTGAATTTTTTGTTTGTGAAAGGAGAACTTAGTTATTGAATATGAGAGAATGTTTGGAACATTCAGATGTTTCTAAGATTTTATGTAAAAGTTACCTGTCATAATATGAATTGGAAATATAAATTTTTTTAACTAGGTGTACATATTTTAATATATATGTATATGTATATTATATAATTTTTTATATTCATTATTTATATTTTAAATAAATTTTCCACCTTATACAAAATCTGTACTTTGCCTATTATTATACGAGAACCTACCATAAGAGAAAGTAATATCTACTCGTGTATTTATCCTTCAAACCAAAAAAAGGGTAGGTATTCTATAATAAAAAATCTAGCTGTTTTTAATATAAGGAAAAAATTGTTGATCTTCCACCTATACAAACTGAGTCATGATGGAAGAAGTAGCTCAATATTTGAAGGAACGTTAACAAGTACAACTTCCAGAGATGTTATTGAATATCACTAGTTGTTTCTGCTAATGAAAGAAAACAAAATTTTCCCTTACATTAGAAAAACTCAGAAGAATTGAATCTCCATTAAAAATGTTCTCAAAATAAGATAAGTATTGTTTTAGTATATAAACTGTTGAAATTCATTTTTCTTTCATAAATATTAAAAATCATGATGTTTTTTCTGCTTCATCCATAAATTAGCCTGTAATTTATTTACTCCGACCCTGTCCAATTTGTGGTTCTGTGGCCGAAACCGCCACATTGGTACGACACTTTGCCCCGCCCAGTGGACCCGTTTTATGTGGAAATCGTTGAATGCAACAGCGTCTCCTTCTATACTATCTCTATGATCTGGACGAACAGTTCTGGTGCGATCACGAACTCACTGTTCAGTTCCTAGAATATTCTATGGTTCTCTTTGTTGGTTATTATTTTAGGTTATGATGAGACCGACGTAGAGGTTAGTCTATGACATTGAAGGTTGGGTTATTTTGGATTAAGTTTTAAATAAAAACCAATTTATATTCTTCATGAAGTAAATATTAATCCTTCGAATACTATTGTTCAATCTATTATGTCGGAAACTAAAGAAAATCCTAAGTTTGATAAAGGAAAGGTTGGAAAATTACAATTAGAACTTATGCAATTAATCGAACAGCAGAACCGTGAAAGAGCTTTAAAATTCCAAGCAATACGCAGAAAGAATAAAATCACTGGTGCAATATTAGGTGCTGCAGTTTTGGGAATATATGCCTATTCCATGTATGCTGTAAAGCAGGAGACATTTTTGGATGATTTTGATGAACCTGCAACAATAATAGAGGAAAAAAATTAATATGAATAGTTTACGTTTGCCTCCTCTTCCTACTATAAAAGATTTAATTAAGTTATATAAATTAAGAGCCTTGAAACAACTTTCTCAAAATTTTTTGCTAGATGAAAGAATCACTGACAAAATAGTAAGAGCTGCAGGTAACATCTGTGATCATGTTGTCTTAGAAGTTGGTCCAGGACCTGGAAGCATATCAAGATCAATCTTAAAAAAATTTCCTAGTAAATTGATTCTTGTGGAAAAAGATCCCAGATTTTTACCAACCTTGCAACTACTTCAAGAAGCTTGTGAAGATAAGGTTAAAATTGACATACAAATTGGAGATATTCGATCATATGACTTCAGCCATGGGTTGGGAGATGTTCGGTCTAGCGATTGGTATGGTGTTCCACCTCCAATTCATTTAATTGGTAATTTGCCATTTAGTGTATCTACTATTCTACTGGTCAATTGGTTACACTCAATTTCTGAAAGACAGGGAGCTTGGAAGTATGGGCGTACTTCAATGACCCTTACCTTTCAGAAAGAAGTTGCAGAAAGAATGGTAGCACCTCCTGGTCATGCTCAACGTTGTAGGTAATTAAAAAAATTAATTCTTTCAGCTATCTCCAACTTTTTGAGGTGATATACTATCTTAAATAAGTATAAATAGTAGGGGAGCCGATCATATTTTGTTCAAGATTTTCTAAGAACCACTTTACTCCGACGATATCCCAAAATTTAAATACTTTTTTTTTTATTTATAATGTGAATTTAACTGTTTTCTGCAAGGTAATTTTACCAAAAATTTACGTCATATTATTGTCACTCAAAGTGAATATTCATAAACTTTTTACATCTAACTTAAGATAAGCCAAAACGTTTTGTTGTGTTATTGTCATAACTTGTGGTATCGTCAAGCCAACAGAAACCATAAAGGGCCGGAGGGAGAGAGGAATGCATACGCAGAGCGGGTAAAATAGGGATTATGCAGATGCACATAATGAACTTTATAGTCAAATGAATTTCTATTACTTCGGCTTGAGGAAATCGTCAGATTATATGTTTCTCTTTATCCTTGAATTATTTCCTTCAAAATAAAAAAAATATATAGCCATGCTCGAGACGATTTTTTTTTCAACTTTGTAGTCCCCCTCTGTCTTTTCGTCACTCTCATATTGTCAGCTTAGTGGTACATACACTTTTCAGCATGTAATTAACTCGCCCTACCTTAATCTGACGCGCTTGGGCATGTCCTATGATCAATTTTTTTTTACCAATCTGATCCTTTATCCTGGACGGGCGACCATATACATATGGGGCTGGTAGAGGGACTTAACTGGGTACAAAGAATTCCTTCGTATATAAATCTGACGTGCCTGAGTAAATCCAGCCGCTTGGGCTCCCCTAGTATAAGTTTTCAATTTCAATGAAATAATGACCATGAAAATATCTAATCAAAAATTTTTCACAGGTTATCAGTTATTTGCCAGTTGTGGTGTGAAGTTCAGAATAAATTCATAATTCCAGGAAGAGCCTTTCTGCCTAAACCAGATGTTGATGTAGGAGTGGTCACTTTAAAACCACTGAGATATCCTTTAACAAATGTCCCTTTTAAAATGGCTGAAAAAATCTTGAGAAATATTTTCAATATGCGACAGAAGTACTCATTCAAAGGTGCTTCTAGATTATTTCCAGAAGAGATGAGAGATGAGCTAGGTAAAGTTTATTGAATATCCTCTAGGGGCTCCTCAACTTCTAAATTGCATAACTTATTGGAGCTCACCTGAAACTTATCGTTCTTACTGTATGAAAAAATACACATATTTTTTTTTCTAGTTTCAAGAATGTATTATGTGGCTGATTTGGATCCTCAGGTTCGACCCTTTCAGATAACTAACGAGGAGTTTTGCAGACTGTTTTATGCCTATAAGGTTATCAGTGATGATCATCCAGAAATATTAGAGTATGATTCAAGAGCTCCAAAAAAACTTGTAGAAAATATCGTTTAAAATATAGTGTTGCTATTCAAATAAACAATCTGAAATTGTTTGGGAAAAATAATTTCTCTAATTATTTGTCAAATCCGTTCATTCCGCCTCATCTCTTAGAACAAACCAATGTTAGAATATTTCATTCTAACACTGTTTTCAGTAATATTTTTTGATGAAATGTTGGCCTGCCACGAATCACAAATTTATTTAACATCTGTCAAATTTCATGGGATAGAAAACAGTTCTGCCAATCAATATTTTTAATGCAAAAATAACTAAACATTATTTACGGCAATTTCTAATTAATTTCGTTAAAAATTTTGCGAATTAGAGAAAATAATGTGTGAAACTCGTACAGAAGGCTCATTCTGACACTAGTTCATTCAAAAACTCGCCACTTCGTGGATCGTTTTTGAATTCTGAACTCGTGTAAGAATGCGTTCTGCACTTGTATCATAAATAACTATTCTAGCATTGCTTTCAGTAATATTTATTGATGGCATGTTGGCCTCTTGTCACGGATTTATTTAACATCTGTAAAATTTATGAGATAGAAAACAGTTCTGCCAATCAATATTTTCCAATGCAAAAATCACTACACAATATTTCATTAATGTTGATGAAAATTCTTGGAATTAATGAATAGTTAACTATGATACAAGTGCAGGAGTCATTGATATTCTTAAACAGGTTCAAAATTTTGGAATGAATGTTTGTTTGAATGAGCCTTCTGTACGAGTATCATACATTATTTTCTCCCTCCCCTGAATACTTAAGTTAGAATAAAGGGACGGTCTCTAAACACCCAGGGCTTGCTATTAAACATTTGGATGGGCATTGTAAACAACAGGTTTCTAAATCCTGTTGTTTTGCTTAACCAGGAATTTGATTTGAAAATTGAGGGGATCCATAGATATATAGTCCGTTTCAAAATGATTGGCATCTCGGGCGGCTGTGGAATCTCGAAAATATGTTGGTAATATCCCTTCAGTAACTTTTGAGTTCTAGGATTTAGGTTGGTGTTGATTGAAAACACTAAATTTTGACATTTCAGAGTTTGAATTAACCTGCTGAATATATTTCGAATTTATTTCTGTATGCATATGTTTTTGGTTAAATCGACAAATTAGTTTTGGATTTGAATTATTAATACCGAATTGAAAATGGCTGGAATTCATCAAGATACCTCTCGCCTCGCCTAACTACAAGGGAACGTGTAGTAGTTTATCGTCGGTACTGCGAGTTTTTCAACAATTCAGCAGGTATTTCTGCCGGTCTTAATCGCATTTTGCTAGTTATTCAGGTAACAATCATTTACTTTTTTGAGGTGTTCTATGATAAATAAACGAGTCTCAAATTTTCAGTTTTCACCCAGACCTGTCAGATGAATTTTGGAGAAAAGAGAAGGCAGTCATGAGTGAGCAGTGGATGGAAATCTATTCCACATGCTTCAAAGAGACATTATTCGACGTTATTTTTTCTAAAATCAAAAATCAGTTTGAATATTTTTTTGAACTGCTTGAAAAGTAACTGAATTTTAATCAAAATCAATTTGGTATATTATTTAATAAATCATGAAATGGACAGAACTTATCAATAAATACAAATAATGAGTGATATATTTTATAGCATTTCACACTACAAATGATTCACAATTTATCAACAAATATTTTATATTTGTTTCAACAACTTTGTTATGAAATTGTAGTCAGGTCAGCTTTATACTTTTTGTTCCACAATACTCAGAAAAAATAACACAGGGCTGAATTTTCGATAGTCATATCAAGAATGCAAAGATTGCTGAAGGGTCTTCATAGAGAACGAACTTTTAGTTATCTTGGATGAAGTCTGAATTATTTAATGCGTGATATCTCTACATTGGAGTTCCTCGAAATCCTGCAAGATTTCATATTGAAGCATTCCACGCTAGTTTCATTATCAATCCTGAATTTCCAATTCCCATGCTTGATCTACAGCGAAATTGTGTGGGTGTGTACATTTTAGTCATCATCTATCTCAGCCTGTTTCTCTTTTGCAATTGAAGATTTTTCAATACAACAATGATGAAAAATAATATAATTTCACAAAAATTCTTCAAATTTATTTGCCTTGAAAATATATTCAATCATTTGATAGGTTATATTGATATATTTCAATCTATGATGAACACAGAGAAATTTTTAGTAACTTTTTGTAACTAGAAATAAAGCCCCGGCTGGAATTCCATGGCTTGCTCTGATGACAATCATTTTGAAACGGACTATAGATATATCTATGAGGGGATCGGAGGTCAGTACTGACAACATCAAAACGAAAAATATTGGCGATTCCAGCTACCGTTGAAGGCGCTACGAGTTGTAGTTTTCTAGGTTCGTTATTTCTCCACTAGCCTGGGTGGCGCTAGGCGATTTATTTTAAAATTTTCGAATGACAACTGGATATTCAAATGATTGATTTAATTTGTGAAGGGAATGTCTGGATTTTTATTTATTGGAGTGATTTAAAGACTTTTTTAGGTGATGGTATATGTTTATGGACATTGAGTGAAGTGAATTGAGGTGAATTTAAAATCTAGAATTATTGTCAATGAGTTCAACTGCTTCTCATTTTGATGCTTCTGAAAAATTCTACATTAAATCTCCACTGTTTACTTGACTCTACTTATTCTTCAATAATTCCTCTGAATTTTCATTTACAACAAATTGTAGGTTCGTTAGTGCATCAACAACAGACTGTTCATCTTTCATTAAATCATACATTTCTATTTGATTTGAGATAAGTGTAATAATAAGTAGGTACTAGACAGTTCTCTGAAAAAAACACCTTCAATCTCTTCATCAAAAATTATAGTTTTTATTTATCTTAGAACATTATAATGTCATTTTAAGGAGCTGCAATTGAAAAATGAATTACTCCACCTCAATTGAAATATGATACAAACAAAGGATATGAGTACAAACAAAGAACATGAGGATATGAGTACAAACAAAGAAGAAGAAACTGGTCAAACAAATTTAACAAAATACATTTCTGAATACAATTATTTGTCAACAATTAATCTAATTTACGCAAAATACGATATAATACCTATTGCACGATTTATAAATATTGATACTTTCATCATTTAAATATCAATATTTTTAGGAAAAAAATTAAAGTTTGAGCAATAATTCGGCAGAAGCGAATAGCAGCTTCTGAATGGGTGGTGACGGTCTTTTCAGATGGCCCATAGCAATTTTTTGGCATAATGTTCCTAGGGCTCTCATACATACCCTAATTTCTCTGAAACGTTAAAAATTTTATGTTGAATACAGAGCTTTTCAATAAGAACAGGAAACCCTGAATATTTGAAGAAATTTCTCAATAAAGTAGATCCTTTTGTTGAAAGAAAGGAAAAAAAATATTCATTTTATCTCATTCACAAAGTTTAGTACTTACTCATCTTCATTTTCAGGTTGACTCTCAATTATCACATTTCTATTCTGGAACCCAGCCATAGTGTCGCTTTCTTCCACAACAATGTCTTCTTTGTTGGCTGCTTCTTCAGGAAAATCTTTTCTTTTAGTTATCTCTATTCCTTTTTTCTTCCGAACATTTTCGTTAATCGCAGAAAAATCTAAGTCATATTTACTTGAATGATCATTTTCATTTCTTGAGATTTTTGGAATGACCGAGTATGAAGTTCTGGTGGAACTTTGTGTTTTAAGCTTTTCGATAACCCTGTCATAAAATGCATCTAATCTTTTTTTTCTAGAGCTTTTGCCGTGATATCTTGACTGTTCTAAAGCCTTGTGTTCCTTGGTATATCTTTTCTTTACTCCAGTGGATGTTTGATTCTGTTTTTTCTTTGGTTGAGACTTCTCGTTTATATCTTTCCCTAAATTTTTGGCTTCCCTTGGTTTCTGAATGGTTTGTGTTGTTTCAATTTTTTCTTGCGCCATCGTGAAATTCATAAAATTCTCTTCTTCATTTTGTTGATCAAAGAGTTTTCTTCCCCTCTTGAGCATTCCTACACTGCTAGATATGAACGAATTTGTGTTATTTTCAGTAACATTTGCGTTTTTATTCCTTTCACCCAAAATTTTAGGCACAGTAGAATGGGTTTTAGTTGCAGCAGGTTCATCTGGTGCCATACCAAAGAGCAAACACATTGACTTCTCTACTTCATCTTCTTGAACTTCAGAGGTACTTATTTCATTGTTAGTTTGCTTTTTACTCATGTGTGGTTGGTTTTTCGAAGGTCTGAATGCTAGTTCAGGGATTTTCTTTGACTTGTCATTTATGTTGATTTGGGTTTTTTCTTTTTCATTTACACAGTTTCGTTCATTCTGGCTTATTTCTTTATTCAAGTTGAGGTTACTGCTGTGTTTATCTAAATCTTTTCCAATTTTATCATAGTTTTGGGGAATGCTGTCTTCTTGATACAACTTCTTGTTTCTACCACCCATATTCATAATTAAGGATTCTTTTGAAGGAATTTCAATTACATCATGAATACGAATATTTTTATTTTCTTTACTAACTTCCTTTTGAGAATTCTTATCATTTTCATAATAGCTAACTGGGCAATTCTGACTGTACTTTTTATCTTGGATGAAAGCAAATATTTTATTTTCCACGTTTTGTTTATGACAGTTCTTTTCAAACATATTCATACTTTCGACTGAACCATCTACCGAGGTGTTTTCTTGTTCATTACCTTTACTTTGATTGTTTTCTTTTGTCGAGAATTCGACTGATTTCATTTCATTGTTTTGTGATGATGGACTAATTTGCTGTACAGCTTCATTACAAATCTTGGGACTATTTTTATGTAGTAATTCAGCCAATGATGTATCATCTTCGTTTTTGCTTATTAAAATTGCTGAAGATTGAATAGATTCAGTACTCTTTTTTTTCTCAACTATACTGGAGAAATATGTCTTTCCAATACTTGATGTCTTTTCTGTAAGTTTTGAGTTTGTTATCTGAGTTTTTGTTTGTTGTTTTTTTTCTTGTTGACTCAAAAGTTTCGCAGATTTCTTCTTCACACTCTTTTGTGAGGATTGCTCAATTTTCTCATGCACTTTCTCATGTAGCTTGGCATTTTTATTTTTTTCAACTATTTCTTTTTTCGAAAGTTTCCGTAATTCTGATAATGGTATTTCATCTTCATTTTCACCTATTGATATTTCTGACGATTGAATTAATTCACTTGATAGTTTATTTATGGTATTGCTCTCAATTGTTCTGGAGAAATATTTCTTTTCAATCCTCTGTGTGGTTTTCTTAAGGTTTTGATTCTTTGTTTGGTGTTGATTTTTCTTTTGTTGATCCAAAAATTGGACTGATTTCCTTTTCACACTCTTTTGTGATGGTTGAGAAATTTGCTTTGGGGCTGTATCATCAAGCTCCAGTTTTTTATCTTCATCAACAATTTTATTTCTCAAAAGTTGCCGTAGTTTAGATAATGGTATATCATCCTCGTTTTCTAACAAATAATTCTTTTCAATAATTGGTGTGTTTTTTGTAGATTTCGTAGTTTTTATCTGTTTCTTTGCTTCGGTTTCTTCGACTAGAACGTTTTTTTGAATTGTTAAATTAGTTTCATTC
This sequence comes from Hippodamia convergens, assembly GCA_038502775.1. Taxonomy (NCBI): domain Eukaryota; kingdom Metazoa; phylum Arthropoda; class Insecta; order Coleoptera; family Coccinellidae; genus Hippodamia; species Hippodamia convergens. The sequence goes on along the minus strand of CM076608.1, from coordinate 38,380,327 downwards.
ACATTATATTTGTTTTGAGAAAGTTCATTTTTCTTTTTTATGTCATCTTGTGGTGTTTCTAAAATTTTTATTTTGTTTTCATCATGTGGTTTTTGATTTTCATTAATAATTTCTTTTTCCAGAGATTTTCGGAATTCGACAGAGGATATTTCATCCTTTTTTTTCATTTCATAACTCTCTGATTTTTTCTTTTCTGGTAAAGAAACATTTCCTTCATTCTCCTCCATTATACCGGATATATTTTGTTTCTTCGTTTTTGGTTTTTCTTTTGGAACTTCTGTTACTTGTTTTTGATCCTTTTTAGCTTTCTTCCTCACGTTTGAATCTTTTTGAATATGTATTTCACTTGCATTGACAATTTCATTTTCTAAAGATTGTTTCAAGTCAATTAAGGTTGTTTCTTCTTTGTTTTCTACTGCATTACAATGTGTTGTTTCCTCAAGTTTAGATGATGAAATATTACTTTCACTTATCTCCATTACACAGGATAAATATTTCTTTTGTGCTTCCCTTGTGACTTCTATTACTGTTGTTTCATTCTTTTCGGTTTTTTCGAATTTTCTTACTTTCGAAGCTTTTTGATGAATTCGTGGTGGATTGAGTAATTTTCTTTTTCGTTTTTTTGTCACTTTCTTTTTTTCAGATTTGGAAATCGCAGTATTATCTGATTTCATGCTATCGCTAATATTGTCTCTTTCGATATTGGTTTTCCAAATATTTCCTTCTTCAAATGTTACATTCGATTTACGGTCCTTTCGTACCTTATCCTTTTTATCATCTAAATTTTCCAAGGATTCAATGTTTTCGGGTTGAGTTTCTTGAATGATCGATAATAATTTTTTGCCTTCTTCTATAATCGACTGGGTATCCTTTTTGACCCCTGACTGTTCATCTTGTGATATTTTTTGGGAATCCATCTGGTCCATCAGACAATCTTCAAGAATATTCGGTGATGATTTCTCCTCATGCTCTGGAGTATTTTCGATGTCGGATTTTTGAGTCTCTGAATATTGGATCTCCTGCGACGAAGGTTTGCAATTATCCGTTTCTTGAAGTCGAGTTTCCAAGTCTTCGAACAGATTAGGTTTCACCTGTTTTTTCTGAGTGGAATTATCGCTTAGCTGGCTCTTGATGAAGGGACTATGAATTTTTATATCGGATATAACTTTGATCTTAGTTTTATACTCTTTACTCAACTTTGCTTCTTCAGAACTCTCTTCTGAGCCGCTCTTGACTTGATCGTTCTCTTGAGTTATATCTTGAAATAATTCCAAGTTTTTTGCAGTAGGACCCATTTTTATTACTTCTTCGCTATTTAAATTCGTTCTGGCAGTTTCGAAAATATCTGATTCGGTATAACAAAGATTCTGACCATTCGGTTGTGATACTTGTATCAAGTCAGGTTCAGGCAAGTTTTCATATTTAGGATTGTCTACGAGTGCTTTATTTGGTCTTTCTAATTTTAATTTGTCAAATTCATCCAAATTGCAATCACGAACTGGGTCTATCAACGATAGACTTGGTATAGTCCATGATGCTGAAAGTTTTCTCGAACGTATTATTCTTGATTTCGGTTTAAAACCTTGTACAATTTCGCTAGCGTTAACCGTAGTTAAAACTTCATCTGCATCATTTTTTAGTTCCTGGCTGAATAAATCAGGCGATAGTTTAACCCCCAGGCAGCTTCCCTTGTCTGTATTTTCCCCAATTTTGTTGTTTCTCTCGATTTCCTGATTCTTCTTCGAATTTTCAAGTTTTGATTTCTTTTCCTTTACTTCATTTTTTTTCGGGGTCCTAGATTCATCTGTCGAAAGACTTGATATACTTCTTTCAAGGGAACTGGAAGTGCCTTGACTCGTCATGTTACCGCGTTTAAATTTTAGCAAATTCATTTTTATTTTACTATGTGTTTTAACTTTTTCACCATCGTGGCTTTTGAGTTTACTTTTTTTTTCTTCGTTGCACATGTCCTCCAATGAGTGAAAGACATCTGAAGCAATCAACTCGTCATTTCGGATTAACAACGTACTGTTGTACAATCCACTGATCAAAGTGGTTGAATCGGCTTCTTTTTTTGTCAATTTTGATTCGGTCCTCGTAAAATCTCCTTCTTTGTATGAAGAAAGGGGATCTTCATCCTCATCTATTTCCATTAATTTCGAGAGGAATTCTTTGTTGTATTTGAAAAGTGATTTATCCTGACCTTGACTGGAAACTTTAATTTTTTTTTTGGCGCTTCTTTTTTCGGTATCCTTCTTTGTTTTAACTAATTCCAGGACAGAAAGATTCGAACTTGAGCTCATCTCATCGTTTCCGCTTTTCATCTTGAAGCTTGACAAAGACAAATCATCCTCCCGATTTTTTTTTATTTCTGATAGAATCGATAGATTATGTAGAGGACTTGTCATGCTTGTTTTCGATGATAAAGATTTAGACTTCGAAGACGCAGATTTCATAGTTCGTTTTTTCCCAGCAACACTTGAATCAAAAGTCTGCAAAACAGTACAATTTATCGTTGGGAGTTTAAAATTTATCAGCTCAGTTTCACAATAAATTACTCACCACATTGAAAGTTGTGCTGGCATTGGTAGTACTGCTCTTGACAGAAATAATATCGAGCGGTTTGTAAACTGTAAAAATATATCTTCAGAAAATAATGTTAATATCAAGATATGAACTTACCTCTTTTGTAGTTCAAGACGCCAATTTGCTGTAAAAAATGTTTATTAAAATGAGTTTTCCCGATTTACAAGACATACCCTCGGTTTAACTTTATGAATTTTCGGAAAAACTTTGTTGAAGATTTCTCTGAACTTTTCAGTGTCGAGTGAATGTACCACAAGTAACCTGCAATTGAGAAGTTTGTGTCGAGCAGCTGCGTAACACAACTGGCATTGTCTCTTCAAAATGAATTTTGCTATGCCTTCCTTTTTTCCATGCTCTTCATTGAAACCACTAAAACAAATTGTTTTCCGTAAGAATTAAGAATTCAGAATCCACATTTCAACAAAGGAAAAGCAATTTCGACTTACTAAGAAATTTCCGTTTTCAAAATATTTTCGGGGAAGAGGGTGATCATTTCCCATTTACAATCTTGATTGAAGGACTCATTATTCAAGAAGAGAGACACAGTTCTAGCTCTCACGTTGAAATCAACCCACATTCCTTCAAAAGACGCTAGCTCCTAAAATAAATTAATACATACGATGAATTACACAACAATTCTACTTACTAGAGGCTCTCTAAGCTGATAATCATCAAATGTAACTTCATTACACAAAAGGGAAACCACATGTTTTTCTTGATCGTTCAGAAGATTCAGAAATTTTCTAGCTGTCAAGTCAAATTTGTCTGTATTTATCTTGTAGAAAGCCTCTGTTTGTTCTTCAGTTAAAAAGTTTACTTTTGGCATATTGGCCAAAATTTCTCTGGTACAAATTCTATACAGTGTCTCCACTATAATAAGTTGATATTCAAAGTCTCCAAAAGGAAGAGCATCCATTAATCTTCCCCTGAAATAAATTAAAAAGAATATAATGATTGAACAGTGAGGAATACTGCATTCCTTACAAATAATAAGGTCCTTTTTCCTGAACAACTTCTGATCTGACTGATTTATTCGTGTACTGGATAGCAACACTATACATCCTTAAAATTTCTTTAGCTATCCAAGGTGGTTGCCCCAAGAGGAATTCAAAAATGGGTAGTGACAAGTTCCTGATGAATTCCTCTTTAATGTTCAATTCTTCAACTGCAGTCTGAAATTACAATTTGTAACTCTGAAGATACCTTTTATTTTTCAAACAAAACTTTACAATCTTTCATTCATGTAATCAACTCACACAAATTTTGTCGCACAACTGTTGCAATGTTAATGATCTTGTTTGTGCAGTACCACCTTCTGCGTATTCAATGACGCAATGAAGGTACTGATTTATACAATCTAATAAGACTCTTATATCTACTCTGTCTTCGTGATTTGACTCATTATACTTGGATTTCACTTCTTTTACTAATTCAGTGAAACTATCTGATAACTCGATGATTGACGCATCGGACTGAAATATGAAAATATTGAATTGCCGCTTATTAATTCATATTATTCACATACCTGCAGAAATTTTTCTGAAACAGATAAGAAATTGCTCTTGAAATCCATCGTAGTAATGAAAGAGATAGAACGGCTGAACTGAATTATACAAATTTCACGACATCATTTGATTTTCAACGCCATTATATAAAAAATAATCTTTCAAATGTTTTTTGTTCATCACAGAATAAAAGATGATGTTTAGAAGACCTCTCATTAGATTTTCGGAAGAGTTGAAATCACTCAAATCGCATGCAGTATTTTTCATTGAAGGAATTCCATTAATTCAAAATTTGAAAAGCACAATTTTGTACTTGAATATTCCAGTAACTGAACACAGAAGGATATGTCAGATATCTTCCGAGCATTCAATTGCTAGAAAAACAAAAATACAAAATGTTTTCATAGTTGAATAATTTAATGAGTACAAAAAATGAAATTAAAGAGATATACAATGAAAAAATTGGTAAGAAACTAAAAATACTCAATAATATGTTTGATAGTTCTATGGTCATCTCTCAGTAGGTCGTTATTTCTGAATGAATAGATTATTTGTATCCTGTGATGAGTAGGTAGAATTTGGTACATAATGAAACAACTAGAATCTAGAATTCCCCTACGTCAGAATTGGATATTCCAGTTACCGTTTACCGTTGCCAGTTGTAAAAAATTACTTGTTTTCCTGGTTATTTATTTCGCTACCAGCCTGGATGGCGCTTGGCGATTTGTTTTAAAATTTTCGAATGACAACTGGATATATAAATAATTTGTAAAGGAAATGACTGGAATTTTATTTATTGGAGTGATTTAAAAACGTTTTTACCATGAATGATGCACAGATTTTCAAATTACTTGAAAGATCAATTATTTCGATCAAATGAATATGTATTACATAATATTGGGTTTATTCAAGGGTAGCAGAACAAAATAAAACAAAAGATTGATATATTATTAACTTTATTCTTTCTTCTCTCTACAATTCGACAATACAAGACGCTACATTCTCGATGCCTGTCTCCCAAAATTATCGAGTAACAATGTATTTGTGTGCTTTTTCTGCGTAATTCGTCAATAAATCCCACTACTTCCAAGTGGTATTCATTTGAAGCAGAATCATTCGTACTACGCACAGGTTCAACTAGGAATGAGTCTTTTGAATTTGGAATCCTGCAACTTCATTGTTCATACAAGTTTTTATTAATCATTTTTGAAGGTGTTCTGTTCAATGAAAATTTCCTCACGAAATATGATCGAGAGGATTTTATTTTATTATTTTGATCATTTATTGCATGTTATTTGTGAAAATGAATAAAAGATTCTGAAATTCTTGCTAGTCTTTATTTGCATTTAAGCAAAAGGGAAATTGTACAAACTTTTTATCACACAATATGAAGATGACAATCAAATATGAATTGGAAAATTTCATATTCTACTCACATTTACCTATAAATATAATAGAAGATAGAAATATCGATATCAGAAACTCGGGAACAATGTAATTGCAAAGCCAAAGTGAACTAAAACAAAATGCTGACAAATATAGAAAAAAAAATTACTCATTCCTTACTAGTCAGCGAAAGTTGTCTGTTATCTAGTTATATCTCCGAAACTAACCTAACAAAATCATGTAGCATTCTAAAATTTAGAATTCTTGTCAACTAGTTCAAGTACTCCTCATTTTGATGCTTTTGAAAAATTTCACATTAAATCACCACTGTTTACTTGAATCTACTTATTCTTCAGTAATTCCTCTGAATTTTCATTTACAACAAATTGTAGGTTCGTTAGTGCATCAACAACAGACCGTTAGTCTTTCATTAAATCATGCATTTCCATTGTTTTTTGTTGTTCAATTTCCTCATTACTTTCGAAATCATGAGAATCAATGAATGTCCTCACTTTTGGTTGAGGAATTAAATGTTTTTCTCTAAGTGAATTTTGTCTTTCCATCCTCAATTTGCGCTGAGCCATGGTAAGCCTATTAATTTCTTTTTTCTGTTGAATCTCTGGTAGATTTTGGGAAGAAACAGCAGTAGGCTTCAACATTGTATAAAAAAACATATATTATGCCTTCAGTTAGGGAGCCTTCATATCATATGCTGTAATGTTGACCTGGAAAAATGAAATAATTATTAAAAATATTTAAAAAATCATTTACCTGTAGCAAGATACTCAGAATGAAGTAAACAAACTACCTTTTTAAACGTAACATATTCCTCCTTTGCGTAATTTCTGCAAAAAACGTTTTTTTCCGTCCTCCACTAATATAACTTTCCTTTGTAAATTGATGGAAATGTATATTCCTATTGCTGTTTTTCCTTGAGGAGCAATTAAAAACACAATAATTAGTGTTATACATCCTTGGTAATCGTACTTTACCACTCATTTCAATAATTTTTCCTATTCATATAGTCCAAAGACAGCTCTCAACCTGAAACTTGAAAAACTCTCAAATATCACTTAAACTGAATGTCATTGATATAAATACCTTTACCACTATTTTCCAACGGCAATTCTGCAATTCAGGAAAAAAAATTACGACAAATATATCAAAAGAAGCAAAAATATTCTTGATTCTATCAATATCTAAGTGTAAACTTTGTTTTTATTACTTGTTTCCTAGGTTCGATATTTATCCGCCAGGTGCCGTCAAGTTATTTGGAATCGCCAATTCTTATCTATGGTACTGAGCACAGACCACTACTACGTCTTGACTATTCTATGACTTAACCTGTATAATATTAGATGTTCTGTGATTAGAGGTTATAATTTTTGATTGTTATGACAACAAAATTAAAATTTTGCCATAATTATTTGGGTTTGGGAATTTAGAAGTTTATTTAAAGTGGCTTCATGTTCAATTACAAGTTAATTCAGAGCATCTTGAATTCTGAAAAACGATGGATTCTTTGAATATAACCAGCAATGAATCAAATAAGCTTCTGAACACATCTAGGTAATATAAAACATCATTATTCCACATTTTCATTTTGTTTTTAACTGTATAGATTACCAAAAATATACAATACTTCTAAACTATTTTTTTCAAGGTTGGGACTTTGCGAAGTTTGCAATTCTCATAATGCGAAATATGTTTGTCCCCGCTGTGAATGCAGGACATGCTGTTTGAAGTGCAGCCAAATTCACAAAACGGAATTGGAATGTAACGGAGAAAGGGATAAAACGAAATATGTACCGTTAAAAAATAAAAGCAAAGACACAAATTTAGTTATGTTGAGTGACTATAGACTCCTTGAAGATATCACAAGGAAAACAGAAGTCTTCCACAAAGCAGCGAAGCCCCAAAACAGACTACGTCATGTGAGTATGATATGTTGTAAATTCTATGAAAATGGTTTGGTGGCAAAAGTAGTTATTATTCCAATATGTCAATCATAACTCGAAACATAGGTGAACATTTTCATTATTTTTCAGAATCTGAGAAAATTGGGAATTGCTGCTGCGGCAAGGAATATTGAATTGAAGTTTTTTCCACCCATGTTCAAACGAAATGCAAATAATTCAACAATATTTGACACTCAACAAAATGTAATATACTGGCATATTGATTGGTATTTTGTTAATGCAGAAAGCTTGAAACTTTCTGACTCAAAAGTTTCTGAAAATCAAAAATTGTCTTCTGTAGTTAACAAATATTTGTCCACCCAAAATGATAATTTGAAATCAAAATTATCATGTTATTTAGCAGCTGGTTTTTCTGGCATAAAAGTTTTATTGAAGGCTGAGAAAAAGGGAGGAAATAAATTTTATGAGGTGGATCTCAGTGACAACCTAAGGGAGTGTTTGAAACACAAAATCATAATTGAACACCCGATATTCTATATAGTTTTGGCTGATCATAAATATGGATTTGATGTGATCGATTCAGGTAAGGTGAAAGCTAGCATAAACACACCGCATTTTGGGGTTTGTCCATACACCTTCCTCTGATTCATGTCAAATTTAACATTTGTTTATGAACTATAATATTTTGTATTTTGAAGTAAACCTGAATTTCATGTGTCACTTGTGCATACTTAACAATACCACAATTTGTACTGTGTATCAACACTCTCACATTACATACACCTGTGTATATTATTTTCTATACAGGTGATTCAAAAAAAGGTGATCCTATCTCTAGGATAGAGAAAACTGAAAAATAATTGGGGTTTGTAAAAAATTTTTGAAACGTCATCTGTATTCAAGATAAAGGTCCTTGAAGAAAAAAAATTATGTCTCTTGTTTTTTCGAGCATAGTATAACTCCTGAAGATGCCAGACACTCGAACTGGCGAAACTCGAGATTGTATCAACAACGACGGCCGTAATGCTTGAAAAAACAACATATTGAACGATTGCCGCGGAAGCCTCAACCAATCAAAAAAAATTATACACTTTTTCACGAATTTGTCTAAACAAATTGGAATATTGTGATGAAATTTTACAAATATGTTTTAGAAGCTAATACATTCAATCAATTTGTTCTTATGTCAGACTCTCATAGAAGGCGCTAGTTACACGGTTTGTATCAAGAAGCATTGAATATAACTATTTTAATATTAGATTTATCAAGCCAAATTTCGAGTGAACTTAAACGTCATTTAATTTCACACCATAAAAGTACTGATAAAATTCTACTCTCTACCGTTTTCGGAATATTTTGATTTGAAATTAGAAAGTAATAACCCTTACTCTAACTGAATTATATTTTATGTCATTAGCATTTTTTCAAATTGTCATCTTATTATTTTTGTTTAGTTAATAGATTTATCATTACTTCATACTAGCATCAGTTATTACTTCATAATTTTCAAATCAAAATATTCCGAAAACGGTACGCAGTATCGAGTTTTATCAAGAGTATCCTTTTGGCGTGAAATAAATGTTATTTAAGTTCACTTGAAACTTTGCTTAATAAGTCTAATATTGAAAAAGTTATGTTCAATACAACTTGGTACGAACCGTATAACTAGCGCCCTCTACGAGAGTCAGACATCAGAACAGATTCATTGGATGTATCAGCTTCCAAAACATACCTACTCGTATAAAATTGCATTACAATATTGCCAGTAGGCAGTGCATAATTTTTTTTCTTCAGCAACCTTCATCTTGAATTCAGATGGAATTACGAAAATTTTTTACTTAACACACCTCAACTATTTTTCAGTTTTATATCTATCCTAGAGACAGGATCACCTTTTTTTGAAACACCCTGTATAGATCATTTCAATGAATTTCTGGTACACACGAAGGGCACAATTATTATTCAGTTCTGCCTGTTTAAAAACTGAGGTATAATATAGATAGTGAGAGAGAAACTAAATTCATTGAATAGGCTAAGGTTTTCAAGACTGGATATAATGACATTAAGAGAGTTTTCCAGGCTTAATGGCTGTGGTTTTACTATCATTAAATTCATTGGTCATGGTTATCCACCACAGTCTTTCACCAGTTATATACAGTTTTGATATAAATATTTTATACAAATTCGTTATTTTATAGCTTTATTAAAAAAACAAATTTTCAGATTGTGGTGAAGAAGATCAAGACGGAGAAAACTTCATAAATTCTATTATCAAGCATGATGAAAGGGATAGTTATGACAAAAGTTTGAATCTCTTAGGATTACAAAGTGAGGAAGAAGTATGAGGTGTTTCCTCTTTTCCTTGGACTGTTCATGTCAAGGACTAATAATTCTGAAATAATATCATGCATCCTATGAAGACACTGCTGGATTGAATCAGAGCTAAATTATATCTCCATTCATTTTGAATGTAACCTTGAGGTTGCTGAGGCAACAATGATTACAGCGATTTCATCAATCTGTTTGACACCACCGAATTTTTCCGGTGGTCACATTAAACTTACTTGTTAACGAATTAAAAATTATTAAAATTCTATTATATGTTATATCTGACATTTTCTATTTCCATTCGAATTGTTCCATGATAACCTGATATAAGCCCATTTGTGCTTTAAATCCTTCATCATCCAATGACTTTGCTTCTTCCAATCGTTTTACCTGTACCTCTTCCTGCGATTCACATTCAGAAAGGGCAGTTCACCTCTTTTCTGACGAATCACGCCTAGGTTTTTTTTTTTTCAATTATGAAAAATCACATACTTCAATTTGGGCATCATTACATTTATACAGGGTGGCCATTTGAAAACGAAACAGACGAGATTACAGACGAAATAATTTTTTTCGATAGAAATGCTCGGACAGGTCGATTTCTGTTTCGAGGGGGACAACTTAAGATGTGGGTTACGGACGCATAGCGCTTCAACCCTTGCTACTACAACCCTCACCCTCAATTTTTGAATAGGGAAGATGGGGTGAGTGATACCTATTCTAAATATCTTAAGTACAAACCGTTTTCAAATTTTTGAAGTTGAAGATTGTGGAAATATTGTACATTTCTAGAATTTTGAAAAATTCGTCACAGGATGTTCCAAATGTTGGGTCAAAAATTGGGATCAAGACTGGCCCATTACTTTTGTTTTTCAAATTAGAACCCTATTTTTTTATGATTGCGTTGGATTGTGCGAAGAAAAATGATGATAATGTTCCAACATATTTATGGTCTTAAAATTAATACTTCTTCAGTTATTCAGGATTTCCTGATTTCATGTCGTACGTAGCGTCAAATTCATAGAATCTGTTTCATATCAACAATGACCTTGTTAAATTATTCCAATAACTAACTAGTGACACACCTCTTTTCTGAATTTATTTATCTTTGTTGATATGGAACAGATTTAATAAATTTGACTCTACGTACGACATAAAATCAGAAACCCTAAATAACTCAAAAATTATTAATTTCAGGAGTATCAACATGTTAGAATCCAACGCAACCATAAAAAAATAGGGTTCTAATTTGAAGAACGAAAGTTATGAGACAATCTTGATCCCAATTTTTGACCCAACGTTTGGAACATCCTGTGACGAATTTTTCAAAATTCTAGAAATGTACAATATTTCCACAATCTTCTACTTAAAAATGTGAAAACGGTTTGTACTTAAGATATTTAGAATAGGAACAACAAACATGATCCCCTTTGCAATGATTTGAGTACAAATGTATTCACAATTGAATACTCTATCTTATTCGAAAACAAAAAAATAGAAAAAAAAAATTTTTGAAATTTTTTTTTTAAATCCCTGAAAAACTGAAAGTGCTCAGGCTGCAAGAATATTTTAGATCGGTAGATAATGTCAAACAGAAGGTTCATTCTAACACTAGTTCATTAAAAAACTCGCCACTTCGTACTTTCTGGCTCGTTTTTAAATTGTGAACTCATGTAAGAATATCAATGCCTCCTGCTATTTATTATCATAAATAACAATTTTGTAACTAAATAGGTGATAATTCAACATATATAAAGAGTGTATTGTATAAGATATAAAATTTATTTTAATATTTACATTATCAATCATCTTAAGATAAACATTTTTACAAAATAATAATTAAAGTAAAATAATTATCTTCTATATCTGTATCTTTTGAAATGAAACCATAGTTGAAAAATGTTATTATGGAATTGACACCTAAAACCTCTCTTGTAGGAATATTCCCACTCCCTATTTACTATTTTAAAGGCGATGTCTTCATATGGGGGACCAGCATGAAACCTTAAAATTGTGAATTCTTTGTCTGGACAAGTTGTCAAGAAATACTCTGGAGTAGCACTTTTATCAATCAAATCTGGATAAAAAATATTAAATTTATAACCTTGCACTATTTTCGGAGGTGGATTATCCATGTCATAATGCGTTTGATTGTATTTATTCCATTCGAAGCCAGTATGAACTCTGTTGAAATATCTAGGTTTTCTAGGTCTGTACTTATCAGACCAAAGATACACTTGATTATCGAGTGAAGCTTCAACGGAGAACTGTGCTTCATCTTCACCCATTCCTTTCCTTGCTTCTATTTGAAGAAGTTTTTCCTCCTTTGTTATAGTGTTGTCGGCTGAACTACTGTCCGCAACTTGCTGTCTAGCAAACTCCAATCTTTTCCAATCATCGTCTTCAGCAAAAACTATTGTTCCTAATTCAACATCATCTACAGGTATCAATTTAGGACTATATCCCCCAGCTTCATAAGCTTTGAAACAATCTTCCAAAGGAGAAATAAAACCATCTTCACCTTCCTCTGTATCGTTAGAATTTTCAGTTTCCATTACAACTTTACTGGTACTTGGTACAGGTTCATTCTTAACCATATCAGTCGGATTGTTAGGTGTTGATGATACTGCTTGTTCAGCTTTAAGAACTTGAAGCTTCCTATGAAGACTCTCTTTATGTCTATCCTGGAGTCTTGCTCTAGCCATATGGGCTTTGAGTTGGGATAATAACGATTCCCAATAACCAATATCGAGTCCATCTGTCTTCTTACTTATTTTCAATTCAATTTGCTTCTGGAGGGCTGCCAACTGACTAGATGTTTTTCCTTTGAAAACACTAGTTACATCTGAAGCAACAGCCTGATGTATACCTTCTCTTCTATTAAGAGCCATATCCATTTCGTTTTGGTATTCTATCTTTCTTAATTTTTGAAGTTCATCTTCCACTATAATTGTAATATCATTCCAATAGTCAATATTTTTTCCTTTCTCTAATTCCTCATACACCTTGATATCTTCAAGAAGGTCCTCCAAGTCTTTAGTAAGTAAACCATTAAGGTAAGTATAAGGTTCATGCATTTCAACTGCATCTACTTCTTCCTCAGCACTTATGTATTTTGCTAATAAATCTATAGGTTTAGCTCTTCCATCTTGGATTCTTATATGTGATCTGAGTCGAGCTTGTTCTAAATGAAACGTATCTTCCTGTCTTTCCCACTCTTCAAATTGTGTAGCCTCCTTGTTTCTTTGAGCTATTAATGCTTCTTCCTCCTTTTTTTGTCTCTCTAAATCTCTTTCCATTCTTCTTTTTTTCACCTTTTCAAGTTCTCTTTTGTTCTCCTCTTGTTTGAATTTATTACGCATCTCGAGTTCCTCTTTGGTGATACCCACCAATCCCTCCTTGTTAAGTTTTTTCTTCCAGACGAAAGTAGATAATAAATCACCATCTCCGAAGGGATTATCAGAATTGGTGTAGTGTAGATACTCATTATCCCAACCCATTTTTTCCTTAATTTTTTTTTCTTTTTCCTGTTTCCTCTTCAGACGTCGAAGTCTCTTCTCCTCTGGCGTTTCATTTGCTTTGAGGAGTTCTTTTTGTTTCTTACGAATCTCTAGACTTTTTTTCCTTTCCTTTTCCAATTTAAGTAGTAGTTTTATTTCTTCATCCTCATTCGTACTACTTTCAGAACTTGAACTACTATCTGTTGATTCATTCCGATATTTGTGTTTATGAGAACTTTTTTTTTTCGACCCCGATTTTCCAGACATTTTCCTTTGAATTTACAACTTTACAGAGAACTCAAAGATCACTTTTTCGGTTTTTTAATTTGACAAACAGAACGAAAGAAATGTTGATGCACAACCACAGAGTAACCTTCAATATTTGGGAGGAACATGGAACATAAACTTTGTTTATTTCAGCAACGAACAATAGAAACAAAGAAGATAAATAGTAGTTCCTGAATTATTACTGTGCTATGGAACTACCAGATTTTTAAATCTATGATAGAAATATATTAAAATTCTCAAACAAAAATATTGAAATGGCAGATGGGGATGGTTCACCTCCAGACAGAAAAAACAAAAAGCCTTCAAAACCTAAAGCGAATAATGAATCGGAAGAAAAAGGTCGAGTAGTGGAATTAGATTTGGGAGATGATAATTTGCGTAAACATGAAAATTCTAGGTTAGGGAATCAAAATACTGGAGCAGGTAATTTCGAATATTCTTCGTCAAAATCTTCATTAATTATGTTTGATTATTTAGGACCAAGTTCAGGAGACTATACTAGAAGAGAAGACAATCCTTTTTCATTGAAACATTTTTTGAGGAGTGACTCAAGTTACCATAACAAGGGTGCCCGTCCTAAAGTTTATTGCGATGGTCGTCCAGTGTTAGAAACACAGCAAGGGCAGCTTATTACTGAAAATCCCTCGGCTTTGCCCGATTTTGTTCAGGATCATCTAGTCATAGAACAGAGTTATTTATCAAATGGACCAACCCAAAATTACCAGATTCAATTACCAGATTTTGCCCAAAATAGTCTCAACTGTAGGCAGAATATTGAGTTGAATACATCGAATACCAATAATATCAACAACGGAGGTGACATTTCTGGGTCTATTAGAACTCGAGCAGAATTTCCTTTAGACTTGCCCTTAAATACTGGGAGGCAAGGAAATGTGAATGAGGTGTGTTGTGCTTCAGTTTTCCTCTCCATGTCTTATTGGATTTCAATAGTTTGGGGACAAATTCCTAACTTTAATGAGCTCTTTTCTTTTGACCAAAACAATGTAGTAAAAATAATTATGTAAGGAAAAGCTTGTAATTGAAAGTATCTGTATTTCTACAGGTTGCAGTCTCCAAAAGCCTTCCAGATTTTTTGAATGATGGAGCTGTCCGTTCCCAGAATGCTGATAACCTATCTGATAGTCAGAGTCCCGAGACTCCAGAGAGATTACAGAGAGAAGTGGATCTCTTAAGAAGACAATTGACTGAACAAACAAACAGAGCGGATTCGTTGAAAAGGGAATTGGAAAAGATTAGAAATAATGACATTAGTTATAAAAAACACATGTTTGAAGTTTTAGAGCAGTTAGATGAAAACGCTAGACGAAGTAGTGTAAGTGTGCTTAGAATAATAAGGTGCTGTAATTTGTTTAATTAGAATAAATAACTAATTCTGACCAAAAACGGAAAATTGGTTTGCATAAGCACAACATTCATTTTGCTGCAGAAATGGTATCATGAGGTATATACAGGGTTATTCACGAATATGGCTCTATAGAATATTTTTAGGAAAGACACAAGATTCAGGATTGAAATTCTACAGATGAACTTCAAGTAAGAAGACGACTTCTGGTATATATTTTTAAAGTTCCAGGACTTCCGGTTTTTACGAAAGTGACATCAACTTTCGTTTTTCAAGTGGAAAGTCGCACTTTTTACTGCATAAATAGATTCTCCATTGAATTCTGAGTTTTTTTGATTTGAAAAATTTGAATTTTCCTGAGAAAATTATCGACAAATGAGGAAATACGAAAAAAAATCTCAAAATTGAACTCTGTTGAAATACAGACAATTTCGAGGTTTTTTCATTAAAAATTCTCATTTTTGAGAATCTCCAAGAAGAAAGGCTGATACTTCTTTTCCGATAGCGTGATTTTCAGAATATGATACAGGAGGTCACAAATTCTTTGTCAAAGTTAGAAGTGAGGAAACATAAAAAAATCGTTTTTTATTTATTGGAACCCCATTTTTTCGAAGCATTTTCTAAATCTTCGTCAAAAAATAATAGGAGCATACGTCCAAGACTTTCATCCCAAAATGAATATTTTTCGAGATATTCAGGAAAAACGATTTTGTCTTCAATTTTCAATCTCATTCCAAATGTGTTTTTTTACTGGAAAATAATTAGCGGTCAAGTGAAATTTTTGGAAATCTCTGTGATCGAGAAAATATTTTGTCATAGTACAGACGAGTTCAGTTTTTCTTTATTTTTTAAAGCTTAGGATAATATCCGCAAATTCTTAATTCTGGAGGATTTCTTTTTTGTCATGGTAGGGAAATTTGAATATTCAGTAATGAAATTGTTACATGTTTTGTTAATAATTATTTTTTTAAAAGCTTTAAATATTATTACAAATTATTCTGCATTCCTGAGAATTTTTTACTCAGAAGTCGTCTTCTTACTTGAAGTTCATCTTTAGAATTTCAATCCTGAATCTTGAGTCTTTCCTAAAAATATTCTATGGAGCCATATTTGTGAATAATCCTGTATAAGTAAACTATAGTGAAATAGTAGAAAATATCTTGTCTTACTCAGATAATTGATTTTGTATTTATATTTCTGTTTGTTTGAATTTTTCAAGAAAACTTTAATTATTTCAGGTTTTAATGTTGAGTTTTTAAATTTTCAATGAAATTCAATATTGAATCATATAATTTCAGGAGAAGGCCTTATTAGCTGAAGCCACAGTTTCAACACTTCGCCAAGAAATAGCATCACTCAAAGTATACAATCCATCATTTGCACTTCCCCCATGATTAACAATTTTTAATTTTTATCAGGAAGAAAATAAAGCATTGAAAGCAGAGAATTCAGCATGGGCAGGTATGGAAGGTGCTGCAGGAGGGCCTTTACCACAAACACTACCCAACCATTATCAAAGATTAGCTCAAGAATTGAGGAATGCTGCAAGTACAGCCGAGGCTTCATTGAGGTGTGCATATTTCTCTTCTCATTTCTGTTTACTAGGGGTCGGTTTCACAAAACTTTGATTGCACCCTCAAATAAATTGGAGCCACCGAAATTCGAAATTACGTGAGGTTTTTTAATCGCACAATCAAAGTTTTGTGAAACCAACCTTTAATCCTTCATTATCTAATCCTCTTGGGAGTTTGTGAAACTACTTGTCTGTCAATGTAATAAAATATATTCAACCACACTCATTCATAAAAAAGGCTAAGAGTCGGTTTCACAAAACTTTGTTTGTACTGTTAAATTAATTGGAGCCACTGCGATTCGTTGAAATGTCAAAACGAGTGATTCGATTGGTTCGAATTTACGTAAGGTTTTTTAATCGCACAATTAAAGTTTTGTGAAACCGACCCTAAGTGTTATTAGAGGCAACATACAATTAAGGGTTTTCCAGATTGATGTTCACAATTGAAATTAGAAGGTTATAAATTTGAGAATATTTCATGTTCGGGCAATTCACCATACAAGATCGATTCCACTCTTTGAAAGTTTCACATTAAAGTGTAATTAAGGTATAAATATGAGCCACCCCATATATTTCTTATCTCATAGAGCAACCCCCTAAGAGACGGCGCTCAACCCCTTAAAATTGAATAGGGAAAAGGGGTTTAGTGATACTTAATTTTCAAATTCTTGGAAACCTTTTTCCAATGGTGCATAAAAAACGTACTTTTAATGAACCGTTTTCTCAAAAGATAAAATGAACCACTTCGAATGTTTTGATTATTTTTGTACCATTTTTACTGACCACTTTTCACAAACTTGAAAAATTTTTAAAAATCACATTTTTGAAAAAATTCAATTGTTTCGTCATGCTTACAATCAAAAAACGGCTGAGCCGACAGATTCGGTTGGGTGGGGATGTAGAGCACAACGTATGGTACGCGAAGTGTCGAATCGAATCAGTAACACTCCAAAGGCGGTATGGGTGATTTCATATCTGTTGTAAATGAATACGAATTTTATTCCATTCTGACGCTCGGAATTTATTTGCCCCAATGAATGACACAAATAATTTTCTGTGGAAATAAGTATTCAGTTTTTTTTTCGCCAAAACTGCTTTGAAAATGAGATAAATTCTACAAAAAGAAAAAATTGAAAAACAGAAATTCATTCTACGAGAAGAAATTGGAAAAATCAATTCTATGAGAATTAAAAAAGGAAAATAAAAACAAATTCTTGAACATGCGAAATTGAAGATCGACACAGTCAAATTAAATGTTCAAATAATCCACCTTATTGCGCCAAATAGTAGCCAAATCTATTATAAAGAGATAATCTCATATCTCTGAGAAGATTAGGCATACTTGCTATTTGGGACAAAGTTGGAGAGCCGAACGTGAAGGTATCGGCCTATCTCCGAAGGCAACGATGAAAGAAGTTATTGTCTCCGCAGTTCCAACAGTCTAGTCCCTTATTCGTTATCCAATTCCAATTCTTCCACTGTTCTACTAGACTCGGATTTAATTGGTATTTTACATTCATATTCATATGTTTGCATAAGGATTTTCTTTATCTTTAAATAAAATAATCTTGACTGAAAACCGTCTCTAATATGGTTCAGCTTAATTGGAGTTATTTGACGACACTTCTGTACAATTTGTTGGTGTAGTTCGTACAAATTTTCAGGCTGAGTCACAAAAATTTGAGTTAATAAATTGATTTTTTTTCGAAAATGGTTCATCAAGATGTTTTTCATACACTGTTCTAAAGAGGCTTTCATTTCAAGATCTTTCAAATGAAGTATCACTTAACCCCTCTTTCCTATCCAATTTTGAGAGGTTGAAGCGCCCCCCTCTTATACCTGAAATTTACTTCAAAAGATGTCCCTGAACGAAATCATTCGACGTGTTTTGGAAATTGTTTTTCAATTACTATGGCAGGGGCTCCCAAATTATTTTAACTATGACGCCCTTGGGAAGTTGCCCTATTTTTGCGACGCCCTGGCCTTCTTGCCATAATCAGCATCTGTACTTTTAATAAGAAAAATAAATAACAAACATGAAAAAAAGGTAACAAACGAAAAAGTGCAAAAAGACAAAAGCTACAGCCATTTTAGATCACGACGTCCCGGGATTATAACGCGACGCACATTTTGGGAAGTATTGCACTGTGAGATAAGAAATATACGGGGTGGCTCATCTGGAACAAACACCCTGTATACCTAGTGCTATTGCAATTCATTTAAGACTATTCTGAAAGAACCGACTCTAATCAACATAACTATTAAGTGAATATTATTGTGTAATTCCTCCTAATTTGATGTTGCCTCCAACACTATTTCAAAGACACCCTCAACTGAATTGGGGGCTTCATATCAATATTTCTTTCCTCTGGGATAATATTAGAGTTATCGAAACGCAAATAGAGGCCTAACTTAAATAAAGTTTCTCTTACTTTGACATATATTCATGCTCATTTGCAGAAGATTTTACTGTGGACTGTAATAAAATACAGGCCTCCTGTTTTTAACTTAAATAAAGCACAGCCGTATTTAAATAAAAGATTATTTTGACAGTTCTCTAAATATTCTAGGTTAAGCACCTTACCACTGTCAAAATAAAGGAAATGTCATAATAAAGTTGACAAGAAATAAATATCCTACCAACTTTAAGGAATCTTTTATTACAGGATCCTTTAATAAAGTTATGCCTACACAAATGTGTTTCGATAACTCTCTATTATGCATAAAACACTGATGTTATTAGGCTACTGAAATAATATTGTATCACCCCTGCAGTTGTAGGACATGGTACTTTTAGGCGATAATCAACTCTGTGCGGTATTTAAAAAAGTCACTTCCGTTTTTTTTCAGACAACTGCTTTCTGGAGTGGACAATTTGAGACTGATGGCTTCCACATTGGAAAACATGCATCGAATTGAGGAGAGCAATGAATCATTTTTGAATTCAGATGAGAGTAGTGGGCCTGCACTTTGATTTTATTTATATATTTTTACAAAGGTATTTGTAAAAACCTATAGAGATTACTTCTTTATATGTGATTTAGCTTAAGTTTTATCCCGAAAATTGAAACATAGATTTTTTCAAATTATATACTTCCTTCACAAGGTGGTTTCATTCAATAATGATCATTAACTTTTCTGAAAAGTTTTCGTATATTAAATATGTGAATACGAAGTTACTGAAACAGTAACTGACAGAGAGAAGCATGTTGGACAGATGTTACAAAAAATTTGAAATAGGAAGGTTTATTCAAAAGGACTAGGATGTCAAACATATGAATGAAAATTCATAAAAACAAATTACAAAGGCAAAAACTGAGTTAGACATTGATAGCTTCTAACAGCTGCTTGAAATCCATGTCGGTCTGTGTCTCCATATGGCTTATATCTCTACATCCTATTTGCTGTTTCTTATGAGATATGGTTTGACTTTCAACAGATTTCAACATATCATCTACAGTTTGTGTCTCAATATGATTCAGTTCCAAACTGTTCAAAAAGAGATCCTCACAAGTTTGTGTACACATATTGCTATAATAATCTCCGCAAACAAATAAATCTTCATTGAATATAGAATCTGTTTGTGTTTCCATATTGCAATTGAAGAAATTCGAATCAAAATTTTCCAAATTATTTCCAATTAGATCCGAGGTATCTGAATCCATTGAATCATGTGTATTAGTGGTAGCAGAAAAATTTGAATCTGTGGACTGTTCTAAAGTTTGGGTACTTGTTGAATTTCTTTCTGGGTTTGAAGCAGAAAGGCTTATGGCATTATAAGGAATTAAAGTATTGGATGAAACAGATTTCAAGGGTTTTAGTTTTGTTTGAGTTGAAGATTGGGTGGTGATGAAATTCTTCTCTTCATTGTGTTCCATCTTTTTTCTTTTGAAATAATCTCCAATGGTTTGCGTTTCAATACTTGATTGTCCTTTAGAAAATCCAGTTTGTGTTTGTCGAGTATCTCTCTTCAGAATTAGTGGATTTCGATTGATTTGGGTAACTTTGCTCTTCTGTTTTGGCCAGATATGATCTGTTTGGATGCTTTGATCACTTTTTTTGATGAAAAACATTGGTAAAGTAACTAATTCTACACTTGCTGCCAGCTTAGGTAATATTAATTTTGATTTATTTAGTAAATTACTCTCACTTCTAGAACTACTTATTCTTAAAGAATTATTATTTTTCTTCACTTTGTAGTGAATTTTTTCATTGATTACATGGTCCTTTCTTCTAGCATGAGTCAACAAAGATTCATATTTAGGGTAATTCATTGGACACTCACTACATTGAAACTTCACCCCACAATAATCCATGTGCATATTTTTAAAAGCTTCTGTAGCAAAGCCTTCATTACAGTGATCACAAATATAATTTTTAGGAGAATGTACTTTCAAGTAGTGTTGCTTCAATAATTTTTTGTTCTTGAACCACTGGGACTGATGGTAAATACATTGGACATCTGGACAATGAAATTGCTTGATTATTGAATCAAATTGAATTGCATCCTTTTTTTTGTGTGTTTTATATAAATGCAAATTCAAATTCGAAAGAGATGTGAAGATCTCTTGACATTTTTCTTCTGTACATTTTATCGAGTTGTTTATTATAGACAGCTCAGTTGTTGATGGATAAATCTTCTTGATACGGTCATTTTTTGATACAGTATTACATGAATGCTGTTTTATTGCAAAGGTATCATCACTATCAGAAAAACTATTCCGTATGAGAGCCTTTGCCGAATCAAGTGTTTTCCCTCTAACATTCATTGTTGGGAATTTAGTTTTTGCCACTTTTGTATGTTCATTCAGTTTATTTAACTGAAATTTAAGATCAACTAATAAATAACAATTGCAGAATAATTATTTGTGAAGATCTCCATGGAAATAACATTTTTTTGTTTGCAATTTCTAATATCAACACAGAAGAAATTGAAAAACATTCACAGGGCGACACACAAACACAGAACATAAAAATATAGGGCGACAGGCGAAACGAGGATCATTCCATAGATGGACAAGATAAAAATTTGACATATGTCATCACATCAGTTCTATTCGCCACACATTTGAATGTTTGTGTACCATATTCAAAATTTCCAGCGTCCTAAAACTAAGATTCCCCTAGTTCATAGTCAGAACTTTAATTTTTTCAGTATTAAAATAAGTGTAATATATATTTTTAATGGGTAGGAAGAAAAGATATTCATCTCACAGTTCATATCTGGATGAAAACGATTGGTTTGAAGTGATAACAGTAAGTTTTTGATATCTTCTAAACTTTATTATTTCTTATCAGTACGATTGATTGAAAATTGAAAGTGGAAGTTGATTACACAAAAGTTATGATTTCTGATAAGAATTCGAATTTAAACTGCAAACCACAGAGTATGTATAGACTCATGTTCTTACTTTCAGTAGTTCATATGTAACAAAGCTGGTCACGTCAGTTTGTATCTACGTCAAATATTTTCGTTGTCAGTAGTTTGTCAGTTGACAAATTTGTGTTGTCTAAATTAAGTTTTCCAATTGGATCTATGTATTTTTCGCAGGAAATTTAAAATTTCGAAGTGGCAATGAGCACAATAGTATCGTTTGGTGTATTTCTGTGATTATCCAGGACGAATTCGTCATAATGAAGAATATATCTCCCAATATTAAGTATGAAAAAGTGCCTCAGCAACATTTCGGGGATTTGGGCCGAAAATCTCATCGCACTTCAATTTCGGTGAGGAGAATGATGTCTTTTTGTTTTCACCTAATTCCATTTGTACCATACTTGTTACTCTCATTTAGAAAAAATATAAAAGTTTTCTCACGAAACCAAAATGACCTCTTTCTTTACAAGCTTCTAGAATCACCTATGAAGCGATCAATAATTTCGTCTGACATGGTTTTTGACTCTAGGCCATATACTTCTGAAATATTTATTCTCTATTGCCTTTAATCGATTCTCCAACAGGTTATTCCCTGGGGAAATGAAAAGAAATAAACGCAAATAAAAAGTCGTTAACTATTTTAATGATTTCATTTAATTGGTATTTACCTAATTGAAATTCTAGTTTCTTGCAGAATTTAAATTTGGATTTTTTTAGAAAAGAAAGGAAATTGATTGATTGCAGGAGAAGTTCAATTAGGAAATTCGCATATACATATGTTGTATGGTTGGATCAAATTTGATGTTTGTTATTTTTTTGTTGTTGAAGCATTCATGAATTCAATTAAACTAAATTCAGATTATTTCGTTTCCTTTTTTTCAGTCAAAACCTTGAATATTTATCTAATTTAAATATCCCTTTTTCTAGATTGTTTATTAACTGTTTCGCTAAGTGTGAAGTGAAATGAGTTGGGTGGATGCATTATTTTTTAATCATAAATTATTCGAATTTTGTTTAACTAGGTTCCCCAAATTTGTATATACTTAATTCTCCATTGCTGATTCGATATGGACTATTAATATATTGCTCTGAGGTCATATTTGCAAATATGAATCAACAGAAATACATTAGTTCTAATTATAATAATGATTTATTTCATTATATTTTATTCAAATTAATGTCTCACGAAACACCCAAGAGTAATTACAAAGCGAGTTACAAAGTAATACAGCGATAAGGAAAAACACAGAAAAAAAAACAACTAATTACAATGTTCATATTTTCACTCCCTAGATCTCCCTGTCTCTAAGGGAAATTTTCTTCTCTGGTCTTTCTTCTGTTGGGAGATGTGATCTGTTCTGTTCAGAATTTCGTACTGTATCTTCACGTACTTTCAAGTATTTTCAAGTACCCCTTACAGAAGAATGAATTTTAATGGCTGTAACTATTATTTGATTGATTCGAAGTTTCAACAGAATATATTGGTTTATAATAGAATATTTCTGGCATCAACAAAAATCAACTGGTGAAATTTTTCCATTGCATCTCTTTATGGGTTAATTAATTTTGTGAATATGCCTCACACTCAGATATCTGTTTTAGGGCAGGTAAATCCTGTCAGTGTGTGAATGTCTTTAACACTAGAAGTATTGAGGTTGTTGATTTGCCGATAGTCTACGTTGAATTTCTTCTCTATAAACAGTTAAATATCTCATTCCATAGTATGAAATTAATATGCCATTACGAGTACAAAGCAATAGTGTTATCTCTACCGGTGTGAACCTACCAGACCAAATCCATCAGACCGTTTGTCGGAAACGCCCGAACGCGGTGTCCAGTGGCGTACGGATCTGCAGTAAGATGAATGTTGTAACACGGCTGATTCGCATAAATAATGAACAAGGGATGTCAAACTTTATTGAATTTCTATTAAAAAAGGACTTCTACAGGAAACGAGAGTTGATTTTAACGGAGCTATTTCGGAAAGATATGAAATATCAGTGATCCGCTATATAGGGAATATTTCGTTGGATCATTACATTATCACGGAAAATATCCGACGAGAGCATAATGACACTCGGCATGCGGAATTGTTATTTTGATGTAAATATTGCCTGGAAATTTCGTTCCCTTGCAAAGGGATCCAGGAGGTGAAATTTCATCCCCTATTTTGAAAAATTCGATATCTCGGAAAATACTGAACGGAGCACAATTAAACTCGGTACGTAGTACTGTTATATGGATTCGAACATGTGGTGAATATTTCGTCCACTTGCAGAGGGATCCAGGGGGTGAAATTACATCCCCTATTTTGAAAAATTCGATATCTCGGAAAATCCTCAACGGAGCACAATTTAACTCAGTACGTAGAACTGTTATATGGATTCGAACATGTGGTGAAAATTTTGTCCACTTGCAGAGGGAGCCAGGGGGTGAAATTTCATCCCCTATTTTGAAAAATTCGATATCTCGGAAAATACCAAACGGAGCATAATTAAACTCGGTAGGTGTGACTATTATATCGATTCGAACATTTGATGAAAATTTTGTCCACTTGCAGAGGGAGCCAGGGGGTGAAATTACATCCCCTATTTTGAAAAATTCGATATCTCGGAAAATACTAGACGGACCACAATTAAACTCGGTAGGTGTGACTATTATATCGATTCGAACATTTGATGAAAATTTTGTCCACTTGCAGAGGGAGCCAGGGGGTGAAATTACATCCCCTATTTTGAAAAATTTGATATCTCGGATAATACTCAACGGAGCACAACTAAACTCGGTACGTAGTATTGTTATATCGATTCGAACATTTGGTGAAAATTTCGTCCACTTGCAGAGGGAGCCAGGGTGTGAAATTTCATCCCTTATTTTGAAAAATTCGATATCTCGGAAAGTCCTCAACGGAGCACGATTAAACTCGGTACGAAGTACTGTTATATGGATTCGAACATGTGGTGAAAATTTTGTCCACTTGCAGAGGGAGCCAGGCGGTGAAATTTCATCCCCTATTATGAAAAATTCGATATCTCGGAAAATACTAAGCGGAGCACAATTAAACTCAGTAGGTGGGACTATTATATCGATTCGAACATTTGATGAAAATTTTGTCCACTTGCAGAGGGAGCCAGGGGTGAAATTTCATCCCCTATTTTGAAAAATTCGATATCTCGGAAAATCCTCAACGGAGCACAATTAAACTCAATACGTAGTACTGTTATACCGATTCGAACATTTGGTGAAAATTTCTTCCACTTGCAGAGGGATCCAGGGGGTGAAATTTCATCCCCTATTTTGAACAATTCGATATCTCGGAAAATAATGAACGGAGCACAATTAAACTCGGTAGGTGTGACTATTATATCGATTCGAACAATTGGTGAAATATTCGTCCACTTGCAGAGGGAGCCAGGGGGTGAAATTTCATCCCCTATTTTGAAAAATTCGATATCTCGGAAAATACCAAACGGAGCACAATTAAACTCGATAGGTGTGACTGTTATATCGATTTGATCATTTGATGAAAATTTTGTCCACTTGCAGAGGGAGCCAGGAAGTGAAATTACATCCCCTATTTTGAAAAATTCGATATCTCGGAAAATACTAAACGGAGCACAATTAAACTCGGTAGGTGTGACTATTATATCGATTCGAACATTTTATGAAAATATCGTCAACTTGCATAGGGATCCAGGGGGTGAAATTTCATCCCCTATTTTGAAAAATTCGATATCTCGGAAAATACTGAGCGGAGCACAATTAAACTCGGTAGGTGTGATTATTATATCGATTCGAACATTTGATGAAAATTTCGTCCACTTGCAGAGGGAGCCAGGGGGTGAAATTACATCCCCCATTTTGAAAAATTCGATATCTCGGAAAATACTCAACGGACAAAATTTTCACCACATGTTCGAATCCATATAACAGTACTACGTACCGAGTTTAATTGTGCTCCGTTTAGTATTTTCCGAGATATCGAATTTTTCAAAATAGGGGATGAAATTTCACCCCCTGGCTCCCTCTGCAAGTGGACAAAAATTTCCATCAAATGTTCGAATCGATATAATAATCACACCTACCAAGTTTAATTGTGCTCCGTTTAGTATTTTTCGAGATATCGAATTTTTCAAAATAGGGGATAAAATTTCACCCCCTGGATCCCTATGCAAGTTGACGATATTTTCATCAAATGTTCGAATCGATATAATAGTCACACCTACCGAGTTTAATTGTGCTCCGTTTAGTATTTTCCGAGATATCGAATTTTTCAAAATAGGGGATGAAATTTCACCCCCTGGCTCCCTCAGCAAGTGGACGAAATTTTCACCAAATGTTCGAATCGGTATAACAGTACTACGTACCGAGTTTAATTGTGCTCCGTTGAGTATTTTCCGAGATATCGAATTTTTCAAAATAGGGGATGAAATTTAACCCCCTGGCTCCCTCTGCAAGTGTACAAAATTTTCATCAAATGTTCGAATGGATATAATAATCACACCTACCGAGTTTAATTGTGCTCCGCTTAGTATTTTCCGAGATATCGAATTTTTCAAAATAGGGGATGAAATTTCACCCCCTGGATCCCTATGCAAGTTGACGATATTTTCATCAAATGTTCGAATCGATATAATAGTCACAACTACCGAGTTTAATTGTGCTCCGTTTAGTATTTTCCGAGATATCGAATTTTTCAAAATAGGGGATGTAATTTCACCCCCTGGCTCCCTCTGCAAGTGGACAAAATTTTCATCAAATGTTCGAATTGATAAAATAGTCACACCTACCGAGTTCAATTGTGCTCCGTTCGGTATTTTCCGAGATATCGAATTTTTCAAAATAGGGGATGAAATTTCACCCCCTGGCTCCCTCTGCAAGTGGACAAAATTTTCACCACATGTTCGAATCCATATAACAGTACTACGTACCGAGTTTAATTGTGCTCCGTTGAGGATTTTCCGAGATATCGAATTTTTCAAAATAGGGGATGAAATTTTTCCCCCTGGCTCCCTCTGAAAGTGGACAAAATTTTCATCAAATGTTCGAATCGATATAATAGTCACACCTACCGAGTTTAATTGTGGTCCGTCTAGTATTTTCCGAGATATCGAATTTTTCAAAATAGGGGATGTAATTTCACCCCCTGGCTCCCTCTGCAAGTGGACAAAATTTTCATCAAATGTTCGAATCGATATAATAGTCACACCTACCGAGTTTAATTATGCTCCGTTTGGTATTTTCCGAGATATCGAATTTTTCAAAATAGGGGATGAAATTTCACCCCCTGGCTCCCTCTGCAAGTGGACAAAATTTTCACCACATGTTCGAATCCATATAACAGTTCTACGTACTGAGTTAAATTGTGCTCCGTTGAGGATTTTCCGAGATATCGAATTTTTCAAAATAGGGGATGTAATTTCACCCCCTGGATCCCTCTGCAAGTGGACGAAATTTTCACCACATGTTCGAATCCACATAACAGTACTTCGTACCGAGTTTAATCGTGCTCCGTTGAGGACTTTCCGAGATATCGAATTTTTCAAAATAAGGGATGAAATTTCACACCCTGGCTCCCTCTGCAAGTGGACAAAATTTTCACCAAATGTTCGAATCGATATAACAATACTACGTACCGAGTTTAGTTGTGCTCCGTTGAGTATTATCCGAGATATCAAATTTTTCAAAATAGGGGATGTAATTTCACCCCCTGGCTCCCTCTGCAAGTGGACAAAATTTTCATCAAATGTTCGAATCGATATAATAGTCACACCTACCGAGTTTAATTGTGGTCCGTCTAGTATTTTCCGAGATATCGAATTTTTCAAAATAGGGGATGTAATTTCACCCCTGGCTCCCTCTGCAAGTGGACAAAATTTTCATCAAATGTTCGAATCGATATAATAGTCACACCTACCGAGTTTAATTATGCTCCGTTTGGTATTTTCCGAGATATCGAATTTTTCAAAATAGGGGATGAAATTTCACCCCCTGGCTCCCTCTGCAAGTGGACAAAATTTTCACCACATGTTCGAATCCATATAACAGTTCTACGTACTGAGTTAAATTGTGCTCCGTTGAGGATTTTCCGAGATATCGAATTTTTCAAAATAGGGGATGTAATTTCACCCCCTGGATCCCTCTGCAAGTGGACGAAATATTCACCACATGTTCGAATCCATATAACAGTACTACGTACCGAGTTTAATTGTGCTCCGTTCAGTATTTTCCGAGATATCGAATTTTTCAAAATAGGGGATGAAATTTCACCTCCTGGATCCCTTTGCAAGGGAACGAAATTTCCAGGCAATATTTACATCAAAATAACAATTCCGCATGCCGAGTGTCATTATGCTCTCGTCGGATATTTTCCGTGATAATGTAATGATCCAACGAAATATTCCCTATATAGCGGATCACTGATATTTCATATCTTTCCGAAATAGCTCCGTTAAAATCAACTCTCGTTTCCTGTAGAAGTCCTTTTTTAATAGAAATTCAATAAAGTTTGACATCCCTTGTTCATTATTTATGCGAATCAGCCGTGTTACAACATTCATCTTACTGCAGATCCGTACGCCACTGGACACCGCGTTCGGGCGTTTCCGACAAACGGTCTGATGGATTTGGTCTGGTAGGTTCACACCGGTGTTATCTCTGCATTATTTGCATTTAGAGCTCTAATGATTCATGTAATGACGTTACAAATTTCAACAATCTTTATTAATATTTATGTTCAACATTAAATTTGGTGAATTCTTACCACTGCAGTTGGCAAATTCAGACTTGACATTTTCTGGGTTAGGGTATTCTGAAAATTCCACATATAATTTTCATGGATCTTACATCAAAAGTTGTTAGGCAGTTTTTTTTTTTATTTTCTAGTCAGTTCCCATTTTCACCCCAAGAACTTATTGACCACTTGAATTAATTTGATGTATAATTTTTTCGGATATACAAATGATCTTTCGAACAAGATTAGTGGAAACGAAAGTAGTCTCATGTTGATGTGTATTTTCAATCTCCCTGAAAACATTAGAATAAATCTCATATGAGAATGAACTTGGTACAACACAAATCGAATAGATTCGCTGATATTTATCGAATTCATTGAGCCTGTCTTTTTTCAACCAAAAAAATTAAAAATAGCTTCTATTGTTCAACAAATTGGTGAATGCGCCAGGTATTTCCTGGATGAAACTCATAGTTTCGGAAGACATTGTCTTATCTGATACCTTCTTGAATTGCCTAAATAAATCCACAAACCCACCCGAACTTATTAGAGAGATGGTACAGGGTGGGCAGAATTGGTGATAGCTGAACTACAACTTTTTAACCGAAAGAAATAGAGGAAAATGCATGATAAATTACTGTCATCTTTTTTAGGGAAACTGATAATGCCATCAACTTCATTCCTCTATCTTCTTTTGTTTTTGAGTTATAGGCCAAAATTGAAATTTGGGCGATTTGAACTTTGGTCTCCGTTACTATTTGTGACAGGATGTTAAAATGAAAACATTACTTTTTTCATAGCAATCCAGTGGTGTACTTTGTTTGTTCCCAAGAAGTTTCCTTGCTGAGCTATAGCTATAACATAAATACATAAAGTTGTGTTTTTTTCCTCTTCGGAAAAAAAATAATACTCTACTGGATTGCTATGAAAAAAGTGTCTGAATAATGTTTTCATTTCAACATCCTAGCATAAACACAAACAGAGATAATGACCAAAGTTGAAATCGCCCAAATTTCAATTTTGGACTATAACTCTAAAACAAAAGAAGATAGAGGAATGTAGTTGATGGCATTATAAGTATTTTTGAAATACAGGGCGAAAACGAAAATGTTCACTTTTTTAGATGTCTTTATTTCTCAAGCACTGTATGAGATGGAAAAAAATTAAAACTGCTTTTAATAAATATTTTCACGTAGAAGTCAGTCCCGCAGTTAAAACATTTTTTCAGAGCACTGGTTTTGAGATTGAGTACAAACTTGGTTTTTTTCAAATGGAACCCCCTCAATATTTTAAAGTAAAATTTTTGCATTTTTTATCTGACTACATTGACCGAACCTTCAATAAATTCAAATATCAGAAGAATCTATATTTATGTTTGTAAATACTAGGCAATGAATTTTCACACATGCATTTAATTATTACTTTTTTAAAACGCCATGTGACCTAAACCTAGTTATTTCATTTCATTCAAACATAAACTCCAAATTTCACTCTTCAACATGAACTTGAAAATACTGAAAACGAAATAAATATTTTAATTATTGAAACTCTTCATGCATGTTAAACTTTTATGCACATGTGGAAAAATTCTTGTCTTACTATTGAAAAAAAAATAATAAATATGGATTCTTCGGATTTTTGAAATTTATTGAAGGTTAGGTTATGATACATCAATGTATTCAGAAAAAAAAAATTGACGTTGAAGTATACAGGGAGTTCCATCTGAAAAAATTCCAAGTTTGGGCTCAATCTTGAAAACTGTGCTCTACAATTTTTTTTAACTACGCCTGTGACGTCTACGTAAAAATATCTATTAAAAGCAGTTCCCATTTTTTTCTTATATAGAGTCTGAGAAATAATTATATGTCAAAAAAGCGAACATTTTCGTTTTCGCCCTGTATTTCCGGAACTAAAGTTGTTGGAATGTTTCTGGTTTTGGATTAAAAGTTTTACAAAAAAGTGACAACCGAATGTCTATATCTTCGATAATAGAATAGCTGAGCTACAGTGCACTCTCACCTAATTTGAGAGACAGTGTACAGAGTGAGCAAAATTGGTGATACTTGAATCACAACTTTTTAACCGTGAGAGAAAGAGGAAAATGAATGACACTATCTTATTTTGTTTTCGAGTTATACGCCAAAATTGAAATTTAGGCGATTACTTTTTTGGCCTTTATCTCCGTTTCTGTTTGTGCTAGGATGTTGAAATGGAAACATTATACAGGCACTTTTTTCATAGCAATCCAGTATTCTTTCTCAAGAGGTTTCCTTGCTGAGCTATAACAGAAAGTTGTGTTTTTTCTTATGGAAACAATAGTTTGAAATAGCTTAGAAAGAATCGCAATTTTTTCCCGTTTCAGAAATATATCATACATCGCCCTCAGATTCTTTCAGATATTTTGCAAAATATAGTTTGTATTTGAAATTTGAATTATTGAGTATTAAGTAGGCTGTTATAGCTCAGCAAGGTAAACTCTTGGAAAAACAAAGTACGCTACTGGATTACTATGAAAGAAGTGCCTGTATAATGTTTTCATTTCAACATCCTACCACAAATAGAAACGGAGAAAATGGCGAAATTTGAAATCGCCAATTTTCAATTTTGGCCAATAACTTGAAAACAAAAGAAGATAGAGGAATGCAGTTTATGGCTTTATCAGTTTCTCCAAAAAAAAACAACCACTATGTGCCATTTTCCTCTATCTCGTTTGGTTAAAAAGTTGTAGTCCATGTATTACCAATTTTGCCCACCCTGTACTAGCTACTCAGGAGGGATTCCAAACGAGGCCAGGTCTGGCAGAATGAGCCGAAACGTACCTAGATTCCTAGTTCTTTCCCACATACAGACAACAAATTTCAAATGGATTTTAGGAATTAAAGAATTAAAAGTTTTGAATTTTTCAACATTTTTATTCAGAGAAGTCGAAATACCATTTCTCAAATAGTCTGTTCGACTGATGTTCATTACCAAGTTAATGTTGTAAGAGGTGCAATATACCGAATAATCAAGTGTTAGATTCGATGAGAATTAAATATAAATTATAAAGATGTCCAAGGTCTCTAGCATATTAGTTGGAACCAGTAAATATAATATTTCGACTACGATCGAATGCCTATTTTTATAATTCTTACATAATTAAATTGCAATTTATCTTCTGTTTCCTGGAATTTATCTGCATCAATGAAAATTTCACTTCATGCTGATGAGCTCCAAAAATAGTGAACGAGTGAACCGGAGACTTATGATAAGGCGGCTAGATCAAACAAATGCTAGGATCCGTGCATCTCCCCTTCCCAACATTTTCCCTCTTCATAGGAGCCCTGAGAAGAAGGACCATTTCTTGGTAGAATCATTTTGACGAGTTGAATAAAAACATCAATTCGAATGATGAAAGATAAAATAGTTATTTATGATACAAGTGCAGATGCCATTAATATTCTTACACGAGTTCAAAATTCTAAAACGAGCCATAAAGTGGCGAGTTTTTGAATGAACGAGTGTTAGAATGAGCCTTCTGTACGAGTATCATACATCATTTTATCTAATTCGCTGAATTTTTATCGAAATTGATGAAAAATTACCTTAAATATTGTTTAGTGATTTTTGCATCGAAAATTATTGATTGGCAGAACTGTTTTCTATGTCATAAATTTGACAGATGTGGCAGGAGGCCAACATGTCATCAATAAATATTACTGAAAACAGTCCTGCAATGAAATATTATAACATTGTTTTGTTCTTCGAGATGTGGCAGAATGAACGGATTTGACACATATATAGAGGAATTATTTTTTCGCGATTGACCCTTATTTATAGGGTGTGACCAGATTCATTCAATTTATAATGGAAGCTCTTACTCATTCAACTGAGGGTTTTTCTTCCAATCAGTGTTCTATCAATCTTTATTTTATCTTTCTGCAAGTATCGTTAATTTTTCGTGTACTATATGGATGTGATTAATCAAACCAAACATTATGGACTAGCAAAGGGAGGCAGGGGGTGATTATTCATCCCTAACAATGAAACTGTGAGCCGGATTATAGCCATATTGACATGTTGAATAGAAAAGAGATAGAATAAAAGAAATAGACTTGTAATATTCTCTTTTTTCGAGAAACATAAATTGCTGCATACCGCAAGTCGCTGCGGGGTCTAGTTTCCATGCTACAGGGTGATTTTGCAATGTGGCCAATTATTATAATTGGCTATAACTTCATCAATATTGGAACAACGCTCTCGAAATAAAAACATTTTTTGGACGGTCTTTTCAGTATTTTTACCGGTGCTCTCGAAATTTCAGGCCGCTTCAAATTTTAGAGATCTTTTCTGTAAAAGACTTTTTTAGACAATTTCAAAAATTGTAAATTTGTACTCTGTGATCGGTAAGCGTGTTGATTTATTACACTCAGATCCGTTTGCACCATCGTTCCTTAAAGTTAAGGATCCCTTAAATATGGACAGTTGCACGACTGTCATTCAAATGAAATTCTTACGTAAGGGACGTTAGAATATAGAACAATATTTTATTATCTATGTAGGGACCCTTAAATAGTTTTATCTAGTGATATTTCAGTTTTTCATGTTGTTTTAACTTCACCCTAGTTCAATTAAGCCTTTTCATTGGCTGGCGGGATACACATGATAATTGTCATTTCCTTCACTGTCATTTTGACGATTTCAGGCTAGTTGAAATTCCAAATTTTTCATAGAAAACAACAAATGTTCAGTCAGTTTGACAAATTATTTTAGGTTATAATCCCGTCCTTAAATTTGAGGTTAGGTTTAAGGATCGAAACGTCACTTAAATATTTAAGGAACGATGGTGCAAACGGATCTCAAACTTCAGCGCCAACCGACGCGCCAACTCAGGAAAATTGAATTAATTGAGTGAAAGTTGAGTGTTTTGTCATTCGGTGTCATTTTCTAATTGATCAGTGGACAAAGAGAATTTTACTCCTAAACGTCAATTTTATTTACAAAGCATCCAAAGATCAAATACATGGGTTAGGTAATTATTTTTTTAATCATCGTCAACTTCTCTTACGAATCATAGATTTCACTCACAAATTAGTTTTTTTTTGTGACCCTTTTTCAATATTCTTCATAATAAAAGAATAACACCAGATCAGATAGTCTTGTATGGTAAAGTTACATTACTAATTATCCTACTAAAGTCATATTTTTGCTCGAAAATATCATTACATAATTCTAAGAAGAAAGACTGGGACTTGCATCTGAATTGACAACATTTCACCTGAATGACCATATTTCCGAAATGACAATAGTAAGAAACAAGACAATTTAAACATAACAAAATTTATTAGATTTTTTCTAATGTTTATTTTTTTTATTCAAATGTTTGATCGAACTAAATTCATTTTCTTCCGTTTTTCTAGCGAATAGTTCCTTATTATTTCTTTTTTTGTAGGCTCATCCTATCTATACCTTTTGTCTCGCTTATTCGCATTCTGTCTCATTTCTCTGTATGATGTTCATTCTTCACCTAATTTTTGATGCTCCTACTTTTTTCTGTCATGCTTTGTTTCATACTCAATTTCTCCTTTTTTTTCAAAGTCTTCCTCTTTTCGTTGTGTTCTACTGTTTTTTGTATCCCCTCTTTTTGAAACTTTTTTAGGGTTTTTTCTCCTAGTCTCTGAAAAAAAAATCAAATAGAAAATTTTTTGAAATAAAAGAAGAGTTTTATGAATGATATAGACTTCGAAGCGTTACGAAGTTCAAAGAATTGTTTCTTTTTTCATTATTAGGCAACAATTTTTCGAAAAGAATTGGCCCCTGACAAATAAGTGCCCACGTTTTACGCAGTGGCCTCTCTTCTATTATTTAAAAAAAAATTATAATTGATTTTTGTTTCAGTCATATAGGCTTCCCCTAAGCTTCCAGCAGTCACAATATTATCTTATCACAATATTTTACATATTTAAGCTTCTCTTCATTCTGAGCAGCTTTGCTCTTTTTCTCTGCATTCTTCTTCGAAGCTTCCTCTTCATCTTTTTCTTTAATTTTACCTTCAGAGCTGCAATTCCCCATAGTACCAGGCTGTGAACATTTGTTTACTGGAAAACAAAAATCATTTGAAAGAATTGAAACCTGACATATCACTATGATATAAACAAATATTTGTGATAAATTAACTTTATTTTATTCAAGTCGTATTTTTTTCAAGCCGTCAGTTCGATTACTTGATCGAATTGGCCGTCAACGAAATGACAAAACTGATCAATCATCAATATTCTGATTCGTCCTCACAAGAAACGTTCAACGAGAAAAAGAATTTGGGATGAGCATCAAATTAATTGCTTCAAAACATTCTTATTTACTAATTCATAGTAAATTTCTGTTTTTCTTTAGACTTTGACATGATCGGAAAAACTAACGAACGGAGCACAATGAAAGTAATGTATATTATCATAGTTTTTCTCAGCTTTTCAGTCATCGAAATGACTTGAAATTATATCACACGGAATATTGCAATATTTATCAACTCTAGCGGAAGAACTGTGTTATAAAGTGACTTTAATTAGTTCCCTAATGAATCACCAAGCAGACTTCACCAAGGACAGTGCCCAAAACTTCTGAATTCTATTAAATTTTTCAAGCGGAAAATCTCACCTCACACGAAGTCTTTTCGATTATCTGTTGAATGAAAATTTTTGACCGATGTATTAGAAGTATATTACTAATGTTCGTGGTGTGAAATGTTTTTTTAACTCACCACCTACGAGTTAAGGCGAAAAAGAAATATAACTCTTGAACGAGAGAAAAAAACTGCATACATACTTGAAATGTTGAATTTGACTGCATCTTTCACCAAGATATTCAGCATGCACATAAATGTTCTTGGCTTTTAGTCGAGATTTTTTTTCAAACACTAATTAAAGGGCCACCGAACCTATTTTATCGGTAACCGGAAAAAATGTAAAAAAAATCATTAACGAGGATGCACGAACCTAATAAGAACATATACTTATTGTATGCGACTGGTATCAGGTGTACAGTGGAAAATAATTGGAAATATTTACATTTTTTAACCGAATCCAAAATTGCATATTCGATACTTTCGATATTCATTTTTATACATAAATTATTAGATAATGATTTTAGCGTTTTATGATTAAGGTGAAGTTAACACTAGTCGAGACAGTTTCGAAGCAATGTTTGGTTTATGGTTTGGAGTCTCAATTAAGGGTGATTTGTACGATTCGACCGATTGTTCATTTATTCATAACTTTGGTATGGCTTGACCAACTTTGATGACATTTTCAGTGTAGAACAATATGATTGTGTACTTTCAATGATTTCAACACTTTTCCAAAGATACAGGGTGGATATTATGATAATTTCAGATGTAATTTGCAGGTTGAAAAACATGCTGTATATTCCGTTTTCAAAAATTCGATATCTGTTTCAGTTTCTGCCATATTGTGCCAATACTGAGGCGTTTAAAGTTTTTTGTCACACCTCTATATTTCCTAGAAAAAATTTCGCTCCTAAGCAGTGAGAATATTTTGAACTGGATAGTAAAGCTGCAGTATGGCTTGATCAATTTCGATGGAATTTTCAGTGTAGGACGATATTATTGTGCACTTTCAATAATTCCAACATCCTTTACAAGTGGGCATACATGAACTACAACTTTTTATCCCAACGAGATGAATGGCACATTACGGTCGTCTTTTTCAGAGAAACTTATAATGCCATCAACTGCATTCCTCTATCTTCTTTTGTTTTCGAGTTATAGGACAGAATTGAAATTTCGGAGATTTTTTTTTTATCATTATCTCCGTTTCTGTTTGTGCTAGGATGTTGAAATTAAAACCTTATACAGACACTTTTTTCGTAGCAATCCAGTAGCGTTCTATGTTTTTTTCCAAGAGGTTTCCTTGCTTAGCTATAACAAGAAGTTGGGTTTTTTTTATAGAAACAATAGTTTATTGTGACATACACTGAGTTGCAGGAACGTCCATTAAAATTTAATGCCGCCCTAATTCTCCCTTAAACGGAATATCCATAGACGGTAGCCATGGATACTCCGTTTAATGGAGAATTGAGGCAGCATTAAATTTAATGGACGTTCCTGCAACTCAGGGTTAGTAAGAATCATCATTTGATTCCGTTTCAAAAATATATAACACATTATACAGGGAGTGCCACGTAAAACAGTTCAGCTCTCATTTTTCTAAGAATGCTCCAGAAAATGCTTCGACAGGTTAATCTTTTGACACCAAATAGAAATTGTTAGTAAAATCTTGAAAAGAATTGCAAGAGTTTCGAATCTTGAAGGTGCTGCCACCCGGATTAGGGGTATGATCATAGACCACTGACCTCGAAGTCAAAAGATGTCGAAAGATTAACTCTTCTAAGCATTTTAACAGTGCTGTGCCTAAGGTGGCGTCGGGACACAGTAACAAAGCCTACACAGAACACACCCATCATCCTTACTCGCACGAGCTTTCAGTACCTTATGAGGGGTTTCACAGAAACCCAGAATGCATGGAAACACATACATACATAATCAACTATTGTTTCCATAAGAAAAAACACAACTTTATGTTATAGCTCAGCAAGGAAACCTTTTGGGGAAAAACATAATACGCTACTCGATTGCTACGCAAAAAGTGTCTGTATAAAGTTTTCATTTCAACATTCTAGCACGAACAGCAACGGAGATAGTGACCAAAGTTGAGATTGCCGAAATTTAAATTTTTGCCTATAACTCGAAAACAAAAGAAGATAGATGAATGCAGTTGATTGCATTATCAGTTCCTCTGAAAAAGACAACCGCAATGTGCCCTTCATTTTCCTCTATCTCGTTGGGTTAAAAAGTTGTAGTTCATCTATCACCAATTTTGCTCACCCTGTATATTCACCCTGTAGACGTAGACTCTCCCCCTGAATCACCCTGTATAATTATTCACAGATGCCCTGAAAGACTTGACGCCCTTGGATATATTGTTAGGATGAAATTATAGGTTATTTGTTTTTCATTCTTCAATTGTGGTCAAGAATATTGTTATGGACCTCGATGAATCTCTTTTTGAGTGATTGTCAGAAAAACGGACTCAATATTCAGTTCTTCGATAATTTTTAAACACCATTAAATTCGCTATGGTTGCACCTATTTAGTTGTCTTGTCCCCCACCGCCTCCAATTGAAGAGCATTTTTAATCCTTGTGGATCGAAAGCGAATATAAGAAAAATTTGTAATTAGATTGCACTCGTCGAACTGATAAACATTGTTATGGGCTTATATATTCAGGCACCATGAAGTCACTCGGCAATCGCTTTTATACCGTTCAACAGTGGATGGCCGAGTTGAATTCGTTATGGGTATAACTGATTTTTTCAATTGCATTAAACGTTGTTCGGGACAATACTGTCAAATTGAAGGAGTAAGTACCCTATATTTCTTATTCGAAATAACCAGTTATTAACTAATCGAATGATGAGAGACGATAAAAAAATAAAAATTTGCTTTCATAGACATTTTATGGAAAACAAAACAAACTAATGCGATGATGCATATACCAGAAAAAGTTAATACATTATAAATTGTCCAACCTTATTTGTTCATTTTTACATTAAAGGATGTTCATTTTGCTATGGTAGAATCTAAACTGAGGTATGGAATTACATATATTGAGGGGTAATTGTGCCCGACGAGAATCAATTTTCAGATATCTATTGAAGTATGTTGTGGGGATCATTTTTCTAAATGTTTTTTAAAGCTTTTCTCTCCCAGTCTCTGAAACAAAAACCAATGAGAAATTTTTTTTTAAATTATAGGATAAAGGCTTCTGTGTGAAATTTGTACACTAATTTGTCAGCGGCTAAATTCTTGCAAAAAATTGTTGCCTAACAATGAAAAAAGAAATAACATTCCGAGCTTTCAAGCTTCGTAACGTTTTTGAGAAATCAAAAATTCTTACGATTCCGAAAAGATTCATAAAGTTGAGAATTTGTCACACAAAGAAGTCTGTTATATACTTGGCGAAACAATTAAAGGAACAGAAAAATTTTCAAAATTTTTTGGTGATTTTCAACACTGTATCTCTGAAAAATGGTCGTATGGAGAATAAAAAAACTTACTTTTAAAGCTTGAAGACTCTAGTTTCTTAATTCATTGGTTAAAAAATTTTCGGATTACCGGTAGCCATGCAATCCTCGGATAAATCAGGAAGAAAAAATTATTATTTTTGCTCTACGCGCTCGGAAAAAATTTTTCGAGCATAGCCTGTTTATTCAGTATTTGTTCCTTAAACTTGACCTAATCTTTTTAATCAATCAATAACTACATTATTTCTTCATTCTCTACTCGAATTGTTTTTTTTTAAAATAATTATTAAATAATATTAACTATTGATATATGTATATAAATTATAAAAAAAAATTTCAAGAAGTAATTAAAAAAAATATTTGAATTAAAAAAACAAGAGAACATTTCTGCTTCA
Source organism: Hippodamia convergens (assembly GCA_038502775.1). Lineage (NCBI taxonomy): Eukaryota > Metazoa > Arthropoda > Insecta > Coleoptera > Coccinellidae > Hippodamia > Hippodamia convergens. Next base: position 38,341,297 of record CM076608.1, on the reverse strand, counting down.
CCTCCACTGAAGCTATGGACACATTTAAACCTTCATTTTACTCAGAAAAAAAAACCATTCAATAAATTCAAATTTGATAGCCCCAAGCTGCCCAAGATACTCGTTGAGAGACATTCTGAGCAACAGAATTTTTTCGTTTTCTGCAGAGCCATAACATATTAAAAACCAGTTTTCTTGAAAACTTTTCGACTTATTCGGTAAAAACACGGATTCAAAAAGATTAGTTCAGAAAACAAATACCTTATAACCTAAGCTTTTCCCCATATTGACGATGATTCAGTCCATTAACCAAAAAATGGCAAAATGGCATTTTTTTGTACTTTTTTTTCATGGTAACGTTAAAGGCGAAAAAAATTTTTTTTATTAATCATGACAGATTTTTGTAGGAAGTTTTCTGCAGAACAGAAACCTTCTTCCGGCTTGCTAGGCACTCAGTAGTTCCGGAGATATCGGCAGTTGAATGAAAAAGGATCTTTTTGCATTCAAAATTAGATATTTCGAAGTTATATCCGAACGTGGTAAAATTTTTTCTTAAATTTGTACAAAAGTAGGTCGTTTTGAACATCTTATATCTAGCGGTAGTGATCGAATTCTTCGAGCAAACATTTACATATTCTTTATGTTTCGCTTTCTTCGGGAATTCTTTGGAAAATTGCAAAAAATTATATTTCGTTGAAAATGGTATATTATTCGATGAGCACATAATGATTACTACTCCATGAGAGTGAAGTTTGCTATAAAAGGCGAAATAATCTTCATTTTCAACAATGACAATAATTATCAAAAGCTTTGACACAATTATCTGTGTTCACTGAAATTAAAAAAAAAACTTCAAAACTGCTGCCAGATACAATATTTTCAGTAGTGAATAATGAATAATTATTCATATTCACGGTGAATAATGAGTTTCATTACGTTTCTGAAAGATTATTCGAAATGTACGGATACAGTAGTCGTGGACAAAACTTATACCTATATATATATATACAGGGTGTCCCGAAAACACCACGTCAAACGAAATGGGAATGTAGATCAGAATGTGTTTACCTGTGAAAAACTGGTTCTTATGAAAGTCCCACTGTTTTCGAGATATTTGATGTTTTATGGAAATGTTCAATTTTTTCACTTCAAATACTTTATCTCAGGTCATAGGTACAATTTAATACTTTTCGAATCAGTTTTTTTGCGTGAATATAGTTGAATGATTGCTTCAATTTATGCACTGAAAAAAACCACAAAATCTCATGCAGGGATTCTGAAAAAAAAAATGTATGTACCGAGTTCGATCTGAGATGGTGTGAAAAAGGGTACTGGACCTTTTCTTCAAATTACGTTGAAAAGTGGCCTATTCTGTGAGGATTTGGGAAAGGTAAAATACACGTGATAACCCTCTTCAGAAAAAAAGATATTCAAAGTTTAGCTGAATTAGACCTTTTCCATGAAAAACTGATTTGGTCACCTTTTTCAAGAATCCTTTCATTTTGCACTTTCTGCTGTAGCAAATATTTTTGGTATCTTCGAAAAAACGGATATTTCAACACCACTCTAGCAAGTAAGACAGAGCATATAAGCGTTTTGTTCCACTAATATTAAAAGTTATGTTCAATACTACTTGGTACGAACCCTGTAATTAGCGCCCTCTATGAGAGTCAGACATAAAAACAAATTCATTGCATGTATCAGCATCCGAAACACATTCGTATCGACTTTAATTACAATGTCTCTAGTAGTTTCGGTAAAATCGTAAAAAATGTGTATACTTTTTTTTCTTAATGTCCTTTATCTTGAATACCAATGGCGTTACGAAAATTTTTTACTGAACAAATCCCAATTATGTCTCAGTTTTCTATGTGTCCTAGAGACGGGATAACCTTTTTTCTGAACACCCTGTATAAGGAAAAACTGTGAGAAGAATAGGATGAGAACAAAATAAAGAGCAGATCCCATTCTTCAATTCTTGTAGTGTCCGAATCGACATAACGATATCCTTCGAACAATTGTAGAAAACCGCCAACGGAATAAAGCCTATCGGAAGTTGAGCAGTAAACTTCCTTCGTGAACGTAAGCATTCCAGGGTTTTATGATTTATCGATCGGTTGGAAAGTTGGCTTTATTGATCACCATTTATTACATATTCGAAAATGCTTTTTGCGCGCCTGCTTCTATATGAAAAAGACTGTCATCATTATGTTATCCGGTGGTGAAAGAAAATACCTGGGGTCGCATTATCGATTCGTAGCACTTACTTTCTTATTGTAATCATGGCCATTTCTCTATCTTCTCGCAGTTCATATCTTCACTTCTGTTATAAGATAGTTGTTGTAGTAACGAAACAGCCAAGTCACTTATTTTCACCAAGGTGTAGAGTTTGTGAAATAAGGACTTGTAAAGTTAAAGAGTGTAGAGTTAGCAGCTTGGCTCTACATGAGATCTTTTTGACAATGTGAGAAATGCAGTCTTGTCTTGGCAACATTTTACATGAAAATGTTTTTGGTTGGATTTCAAATTTTTTGTACGTGGCTCATGACAAAATCATTTTCTTTTCTTCAATAATTTCAATATATAATACTCAGTCGGCCATATTGTTGGTTACACCATTTATAACTCAAGATTGGATGAACTGTTTGTTATGAAAGTTTTTTTGTTGGATTCTTCTACGGTGGGGTTAACATAAAATACATTAAAACAATGAAAAATTCGATGGAAAAAAAGTAGGAAATAATTTTCCTCCTTGCGAATAACGCCAGTAGATGTCGCTGAGGTTGATAGCGTTTTCGTGTATATTTGATATAAATTCGGTGAACTACATTTGATAATAATATTAACGCATCTGAGTCCATGTGTTATCACACCTTTCTTTCTTCCGAACACTACGGAAAATTTTATGACGAAAAAACTAAAAATGTGTTTCATCATAAGGTACAACAATGAGACAATTTTCAAATAATAATAAGGTACCGCTTGAATAAAGTGAAGTCTTTCTTTTCGAATTTGAGTATAATGAATCATATTATTAATATTTATCATTAGTTTTCTATTCTCCTATATCATTTTCAAACATGCAATAATATTTGCGTCATGTGTATCAAAAATATTGAAATGGAAATAGTACATTTTTCCCTATTATGGCACATGTTTCAGAAAAATGTGGTACATTTTGTTTAAGGTTACAAAAAGTACCGCTTGAAATATACAGGCTGTACCAAGTTCAACGGTCTATTAGAAGTTTCTGGAGAACTGGACTTATTTAAAATCTGAAAATTGGGATTATGAAATTGTTCGACAGTATTTATATATATATATATTTATCGGTTTTAAAACTTCTTTCGTCGTTGTCCGATGCCCAACTTCCACTCTCTCCTGTTATTCCATTGGTCTTCTCTCAGACCTAATTATGAAAGCCATGAGTTCGCCAGTATTTACCGAGCTAAAATATTCTTGAAGCCTGACCACTTTCATTCATGCAGGAAATGTTTCGTTTCATTTTTGATAGAGTATTCAATTCTGAAGACCTTTTTTCCTCATTTTTTTCTCGATAATTTGAAAAGTATTCCGACGAATGCAACGATTTTAATACGAATCTTCAGAATTATCGAACGATATCATAATCCCAATTTTCAGATTTAAATAGGTTCAGTTCTCCAGAAACGTCTAATAGGCCGTCGAACTTGGTACACCCTGTATAGAAAGTGCTAAATTTTGTTTAGATCTTATGACCTGGAAATGATGAAATTCATTGTTTGAAAATATATGAAAATATGTGTCTTTACAAAAATGAAATTTTGGAAAAATTTGGTTCTTTCTATTTCTTCAAAACTGGAGGTTTCGCTATCTTCTCCCGGCCTCACCTCTGAAGACTCCTTACAAATTATGAACTGGCACGTGTATATCTATCAACCGGTTGTAGCCTTTGTCGGCTCCAAGGAATGTTCAAATTATCAATATTTAAAATAAACAAATGTAATTTTGAAATCAACTTTTTTTTATAAGTTATATATTCATTAAGGATATGGTCCGTTAGTTAATCAGACCCGGGAAAATGTTTGACAGCGGTTTTGTGTTTACTGCTCCTGTTTACCTGATAACTGGTGAATGTAAGGAACGCCTCAGTTTGATTTGTCATCGCTGCTCATGAATTAGATATCCGCAATTTCGGTCTTTTGGAATGGTTGATGACTTTCATTTCATTTTGGCGCTTTCGGTTCCCTTATGGTTAGTCCACACTTTAAAGCTCCATAAGTAGTTTCTACAAGCACTTTTTATGAGTAATTCGAATATGATATTGAATTTTTCTATCCAGCCATTTTCAAGATTACTGCATTTCACCATTAAACTGCATATTTTTTCTTAATAAGGCATCTAACAATAATTTTGATTATTAAAATTTGAATTTTTTATTTTGAAGTCGATTGATTTATCAAGCAGAGCAAAAATCAGTTATCTTCTTTGTTCAATTATTTGATAAAAATAAAAAGAGAAAATTATTTTTGATACCTGATATTTATTCATATTAATCATTTATTAATTTAAAGTTAAATCAGGTATTCAAATACCGGTTTGAGCCTTATTTGGCATCATCAGTATCCCATAAACCCCAGGGACAAAATCTTCATAAAAAACTTAGGTGTGATGTACTGAATAGAATTTATGAAGCAGTGACATCCAATTGCGTCTGAATGAAGTTCCACATCTTCAATCACATGCTAAAAAGAAGTCTGTACATCCTCTTTCACTGAATGAGATTTTAGCAGAGGCCCTCATGCAAGTTTCTCCAAGTGATGCAAACGCCGAATTCTTTTCGCGACTGTGAAGCCAAGTATTTTTAAGAAAAAAATTATTTGCCGTCACGGAGGCCATACTGCTAAAATCTCATTCATTCGGAATGACAGTCACAGTGAAGATTGACATTCCGATTGAAGATGGAATGATGAATGGACTGACTAATTTTCAGATATTTTGGAATCCAAGCTTAAATCACGTTAAGTGGATGGGATACAGACTGACAGTCTGAATGATGGTGTCTTCCACACAGAATCTATATTCGTCTGTGTCCGATAAGCCCATTCTCAACAGATGCTTTCTTGGATCGTGTAGTTGTAATCCATCCCTGAGAAATTCCGTCAGAGTGTTTTCCTTTCGGATTTCTCCTTCACCAGTAACTCCTTCTTATAGGTACATTTCTTTTTACCACAGGAAGGTTCTAGACATGTGAGCAGCTTCCGTGCACCCTCTCTGGCAAGTGTATTAGCCTCTTCGTTTGCATTGATACCCGAATGACCGGGAACCCAGATAAAAGAAACCTTATTATACCTGCCACCACATTGAGTTTGCTCCGACACTCCCGAGTCAACTTTGAGTCAATGGTCGCATTCAGCGGACGAAACCGTTGTGCAACTGTTGAGTAATCGTTCGGTAGCACATGCGCTACAAACTCAACACGTTCTGGAGCGGTCGCCATTTTTGGGAGCGCCTTTTATTTGTGCTAGGTAGCGGAAATGAACGGAAAGTTAAGTATGAATACCAGACAGATAGTCGTTTAAGCTTTTAAGCAGAATGATTCGGTTTGTGCTTGAGGATGGTTTGCTAAAGCAAGTCAGACAAGTACGAGGAAAATGCTCGATGAAGTACAGCGGCTTGCCTGTGTGTGCATCACGGGGGCCATGAGAACGTGCCCAACCAGAGCACTTGAGATCATAACAGATCTCACAACCCTACATCTGGTGATTGACAGGATGGCCCATGAGGCCATCCTCAGAATATCTAGAGAAGGCGCAGGTAATGAGAGAATTAGGTGTCAGAGAGTAACTACATCTCATCTGCGAACCTTTCTAGTGATGTAATGGTCAAGAAAATAAGTACTGAGAAAAACTTCAGTACGATGCTATGCAAAAAGAGGAATGGGAGCGGGAATACACCAAAATTTCAAAGAAAATACTGTAACGAAGTATGAATTTTCTGTGGGAAAAAGTCAGACTTCATTTTAATTTTAATTTTTCATATTAGAATAATCTCTTATTTCATATCAGAATAATTATTTCCTTTTTATATTTAAACAAGTAAATCATTTTCATTTCCGAATTTCTCCGTCCGCATATTTATTTAAATATTTCCGTTTTTCAGTAATTCATTTCACAAAATCAGAAATAAACCGTTAAGGTGAAAAAGTATCGGACGATATTATGTTAGTGTTTTTCATAGTGCAGACAGATATGAAAAACGCTGTTTATTTCTGATTATCGGGTTTTTTGTCTCAAATCTTCGATAAGTCGAAACCGGAGAGATTTTTACCGCCTGGAATATTCGAGAAGTTTGACGATTTTTCACAGATGTTTTCTGCCCCCTCCCCGAAGGTTATAAAAGGGAGATACTCGCCGATGAGGACTCACTTCTTCTAACTTCTAGTCGACTTCCTGTTTATTCTTAAAGACTCCGAGTTTATTCTTCACTTTTCAGTTTATTCTTCGTTTGATTTTGAGTTGCATTTTGAGTTGAGTTACGATTTGATTTTCGAAACATTAGTGGGCGATATTAAGTTTCATTTTTTAGTAGTACTTTCAGTTCCCTTTTCTTTTTACTTACCGTTCCGCGAGAGTGAAAGTGAGTTCCCTGAGGTAAGAACCATTTCCCGTTTTATGAGAATCTAGTGTTTCGATGCAATTGGTTTTGCACGTTTGTACTGAACCCCTTTTTCTTGCCGTCCGATTGGAATCCTAAGCCACACACCTGACACGGAGTGGAGACTCACATCAGGTGGATGACTGGGGATTACCGAAACCGTCAGTAGGGGTCCGAAGCAGAGAAACACTGGGTTCGATCATTGTTCAATACCTCCTGATTGGGTTCTAATGCTGGTAGCCAACTCATTCGTAAACTAATTACCGTCCGAGGTCACCATAATAAGTCTACCTGATCACCTTTCTTTTTCATCTCATTGTATTATATATGTATTGCTATTCCCCTTTAATATCATTTTGAAATACTCAGTCTGGCATTCTGACCATACCTGTATATATTGTACATAAAGTTTTCTCATTGTGTTTCAATAAATGTTAAAACCTCAGTCTTATGAATCACTGGTTGTCGCTACTACCTTAGACACCACCGAACCCTTCTTCGACTAGTAGCTGCCTAGGTGGGTTTGCTGTTTCCCCTTTAGGAAAAAATAGCTGGCGCCCGAAGGACCTTTTGACCAAGTGAGTCTCCAGGTAAGAGAGGGCGAGCAACACCGTTACAAAATTGGCGCCCGAGCAGGGACTCAAAGACTAAAAGACGTCAGAAGAGACTAATTCCGAAGGACCTAGATCAAGGAGACATATTTAAGATTACAGAGAATCCGATCAAAGTAAGTTTTTCTAATTACTTCCTGTGCTGAGACTGAGTATTTCCCTGAAGTGAAATCCGAATGAAATAAAGACATTGCTGTGTTTTATTACCTGTGAACGTTTATTGAACTGTATAATTTTGATTTCCCATTGAAAACTGTTGATTTTTCCCATAAGTGTGATTTTTCATTGGACCTGACAGAGTGAAATAAAGTGAGTACAAATTTTCGATTGCAACCTGCCGAATTGAACTTTATTGTTATTTTATTGCAAACCGTTTACCTTTACTCATTCATTGCACTGATTATTTCATTCATTATTGAATTATTATTACAGTTCCATTTCAATTGTGAGAAGCATTAACTGTTGTGAGCTGGTGAAGTGATCCGTCAGTTTCCGTTATACTCTGAAGTTTTCCTTTTTTTTTCATTAACCAGTTCACGACCGTTATTGTAATTTTCTTTTATACTGGATTAGATTGTTGCCCCGAATTGAACGATACAACCAGACCTTGCAATTAATTCAACTGTGAATTATTGTGAAATTTTAACTTCATGTTGTATTAGTTTGTTCCTATGCTGGGCAATTCTCTATATCACAGTAACTGAATACTGAGTTCTAGGATTTATTTTTTTTTTCTTTTTACTGATATTCGACTTTTCTGATTCAACTGATTTTATTTCTTCTGTTCTAATCTCACTGATTTTCAATTTTCCTGATTTCATTGATATAAATTATTTTTGTTATTGTGATTACTGTAATTCTGTTGTGAATTTTGAACTTTTTTCCCTGAGTGAGTGATACCTGAAGACTGAAAATGGATGTGAATAGATTACTCAGCGACGAGCTGACATATGAGTTGAACCTGCGGGGCCAATCGATCCCCAGCACCGTCATGACAAAGCGGAGCCTGCTACGTCAAGTCCTTCAATCCGAAGTACCAGTGCAACCCCCGATTACCGATAACCCGACACTGGAGATGGAAATATGCAAGAATAAACTCACCGATTTAGTGGAAGCCGTTCAGAACTTCAATACCGATAACACCGTTAACGAATATTCACGAATTTTCACAAGGCTCAAACACATTCAAGGAAGATTAAACTTTATTAACACTGAAGATGAAACACAGGTACAAATGGTGGAGCAAATGAAGAAGACAACCGTCAGAGCCTTAGATGCCTTGGAGGAGCTCCGTACTGCAAGCAAACATGTACAGCAAACCGAGGCTGGACACCAGAGTGGGTCTCTCTTAGATACTGAGGTTCCGAATTCCCCCGGAATGTCTCCGATTCAACCGCAGATAGGAGCCAGAGTGGAACCGTCACTGATCGACCTTGGAGATGGAATTAATCCTCCCCCAGTAGTCCAGGTTCCCCGTTCAGCGACACCTGAAAGAAATACCGTATTAGAAAGAGTTTTAGACGAAACAAGGCACACATGCAAGGGATTATTGCAACAGTTACCCACTGTCCCCGTTACGCAACCGAAAATGAGAGCTGAGGAAGATTCACCGAGGCGTTGGACAAGCTCTATTCGGAGGGTATCCTTCCCTGACCTGCAAATGCCAACGGCTAACCTTCACCGTTCTGTGAACCAGACGTTCACCCAGCCCGAACATGAAGTCCGACCACCAACAGCACCAGCGGTGCCCGTATATAAATGGACCATATCATTTGATGGCAACAGTAGTGTGACAAACTTCATAGAGGAGGTGGAAAGACTAGCTGAGTCACGCAAGACCCCCCTGGAGCAGGTGTTTGATTCTGTATACGAACTACTCAAGAACGATGCTAGAGATTGGTACATCCCAAGACGAGGCACTTTCAAGAGTTGGGAAGACTTTAAGACACAGCTAAAAGAAGCTTTCTTACCTGTAAACTATGAGGAAAACCTGCTGGAAGAGATAAAGCGACGAACACAAGGCCCCAATGAGAAACTTCTGTTATATGTCACCCGCATGCAGAATTTGTTTCAGAAATTAACAGAGAACCGACCTTCTGAAAAGGAACAAATACGGCTGATCAGACAAAGGCTTTTACCGTCTCTGCAACAAGCCTTGGCCTTCCAGGAAACTCGCACATACGATGAACTTCTGCGAAAAGGAAAAGTGTTCGAGTTAGTACAATGGCAGATGAACCGATATACCAGGCCACCATCCAAACCAGGACTCATCGAGGAACCGCACCTAACATACGAACCGTCCAGCCGTCCACAATCAAGTTTTCCGTTATACGTCCAGCCACAGAGGTCAGAGCAGCCACCAGAGGTCCCCCCAGCATCATCCCCCGCAACCAGTCAGCCACAACGACCAATACCATCTTCGCAACCAAGTGAACCAAGGGAGAACCGTCCAAGTCCAAACCGACAAGAGTCACACCGTCCAACGACGCCACATCGAAGAGAAGATCGTCCCAGACCGTCAGCGCCATCCGAAGAACAACCGAGAAGAAGAGTGTCCTTTCAGACACAGTGCTTCCGTTGTGGTAGATATGGCCACATGCGTCGAGAATGCCGAGGAAGAGCGAGACTGTTCTGTTCCAGATGCCAGCGAGAAGGAATACTGTCAAGAGACTGTCCATGTTCGGAAAACTAACTGGAGGTATGGAAAGGGAGTCGACCATATCTCCAGGGACGCTGACTCCACTGGCACTCACCATCTGCACCGACAACCGACCGTTAATAGAAGTCCATATAGCCGGAAAGCCCTTCAGAGCCTTGGTGGACACAGGAGCAACCAGGAGTTTCTGCAACCAAGCAGCAGCCGACTACTTCGAGGAAAAAGGAGTAAGAGGGGAACCTGTTGAAAACAGTCTGGTTACCATAGCGAATGGTAAAACCACCGTTGCCCCGAGACGCTACACAACCCTTGTGAGGATCGGAGATTACACCCTGGCCGATTTGAAGCTCCTGCTCGTACCTGACCTTCCGATGGACATTATATTGGGAATGGATGTTCTGTCGACCTACAAATTTTCAGTCAACCTCAACACCGCAGAATGTTACCTGGAGGGAAGATTGATTTCGAGGCCAGCCTCAGTCCACGAACAGGCCCTGGAAGCTCATACCACTGAAGAACACCTGGTTGAGCTAACCCCGCAACAGAGGCAAAGAATGGATTCCTTTCTGGAAAAAGAACTGAAGAAGTTCGAGGAAATTCACGGCACCACCGATCTGGTAGAGCATAAGATCAAGCTGAAACCTGGAACCGAACCGATAAAACAGAGATATAGACCGCAGAATCCGAGAATGCAGGAAATCTTTGATCAGGAAGTTGACCGAATGTTAGCGGATGGAGTTATTGAACCTTCCAAGTCACCGTGGAGTTCACCTGTAGTGTTGGTCAGGAAGAAGGATGGGAAATACCGTTTCTGTATTGACTTCCGTTCCGTTAACCAAGTCTCCATAAAAGATGCCTATCCACTGCCCTATATATCTGGGATATTGGACAAACTTCGCCGGGCCAAGTTCATCTCAACCATCGATTTGAAACAGGGTTACTGGCAGATACCGCTGGAGAAGGAAAGCCGTCCAATTACTGCCTTCACAGTTCCAGGAAGAGGACTGTTCCAATTCACCGTAATGCCCTTTGGCCTTCACGCCAGTCCAGCCACCTTCCAAAGATTCCTGGATACCATAATTGGGCCGGAAATGGAACCGAAGGCATTTGCCTACCTGGATGACATCGTCGTGTTGGGGGAAACCCTAGAAGACCATCTGGCCAACCTGAAAGAAGTGTTTCGCCGACTGAGAGAAGCAAACCTCCGTCTGAACCCCGAGAAGTGCGAATTCGCCAGAAAATCTCTAAAATACCTAGGCCATGTTGTCACATCAGAAGGCATCTGCACCGACCCCGATAAAGTTTCATCAATTGTAGCCTTCCCTGTTCCGAAGACCGTCCGTGAACTGCGTCGATTTCTAGGAGTCGCCAGTTGGTACCGTCGATTCATCGATAATTTCTCCAACGTAGTTGCGCCGTTAACCAGCCTGCTGAAAAAGAAACAACGTTTCAAGTGGGGAGATGACCAACAACAAGCATTCGATCTCCTGAAGAAGAAATTGACCGAATCCCCGATACTGGCGTGCCCAGATTTCGAGAAACCGTTCGTTCTACAAACCGACGCCAGTGACATAGGTCTTGGAGGAGCTCTGACCCAAGTTATTGAGGGGGAAGAACGAGTTATCGCCTATGTGAGCCGTACCTTGAACACCGCTGAAAGAAATTACTCCGTGTCTGAAAAAGAATGCCTCGCCATAGTTTTTGCTATTGAGAAACTGCGGCCATACCTGGAGGGATTCCATTTCACCGTTATTTCAGACCACATGAGCTTGAAATGGCTAAATTCCATCAAGTCACCGTCCGGAAGAATTGCACGATGGGCCGTCTTCTTACAACAGTTCGACTTCGAAGTCCAGTACCGAAAAGGATCTATGAATAAGCTGGCAGACAGTTTATCCCGTAACCCGCTTCCTTCAGTCGATACTGTATGTCTGGCCGAGACCGAAACCCACTGCAAATGGTACACCAGAAAGCTAGAAGAGGTTCAAAAAGACCCAGAAAACTTCCCAGATTATTCCGTAGTAGAAGGGAAACTGTTCAGGCATTTCTGGGACTCATCCGACTTCACCGAAGCTGGAAGTAGCAACCCCTGGAAACTTTGTGTACCCACAGACCAACGACCAGCCGTCCTGAAAGAAAACCACGATTCTGAATTAGCAGGTCACCTGGGAATTGCGAAAACGATCTCCCGGATAGCCCAGAATTATTACTGGCCAGGGATGTTTCGAGACGTTGCCAAGTATGTGAGGAGCTGCGCTTCCTGCCAAACCTATAAAGTCTCGCAACAGAAGACCGCTGGGAAGATGCACCCACACCAAATCGCAGATGCGCCATTTCAAGAAGTCTCCACCGACGTTGTAGGCCCACTCCCAAAATCCAAGAAGGGAAATTCGTATTTCGTAGTGATGCAAGACCGATTCACCAAATGGATAGAGACCAGACCAGTGAGAAAAGCCACTGCCAAAACCGTATATTCAGCCCTGTACGAACAAATAATTCTAAGATATGGATGTCCGAAAGTTGTGATTTCTGATAATGGAGCACAGTACGACAGCCGCCTATTCAAAAGTAGTCTTCGAGAGCTGAACATAGTCCACCGTTTCACACCCCCGTATTCACCGCAATGTAATTTCGTAGAACGAGCTAACCGTACTCTGAAGACCATGATAGCTCAGTATTGCCATAAAGACCACCGCGATTGGGATTTGAGGTTAGGGGAACTGACCTTTGCCCTGAATAGCGCCAAGCAGGAGTCTACAGGTTACACACCGGCTTTTCTGAACTATGGAAGAGAGCTAACCATCCCCGGGGCTATTTATTCCAAAAACCCCCACCGTGAGGAAACGACTGAAGCAAATAATGACTCTGAAGATGATAGAGAACAATTGTCTTACCGCAACAACCAACTCCGATGCCTCCAAGAAGCCTATGAGTTTGTCAGTACGAGGCTGTACCAGGCTCAAAACTACCAGGCCAATCGTTATAACTTACGACGCCGAGATATTCGTTACTTCGTCGGAGATAGAGTTTTGAGAAAAGCTAATCCATTATCCTCAGCGATTGACAGCTTTGCAGCAAAGTTGGCTCCAAAGTTCAGTGGTCCATATACCGTGATCAAGGTGATTTCTCCTGTTGTATACGACCTGAAAGATGAACAGGGTAAAAAGCTGCGAAACATTCATGTCAAAGATTTAAAACCGTTTCATGATCAAGACTAAACCGATTTCCGTCTGTTAATACTAATATTTTATTCTTGATGTTGTATATGAATGTTTTCTGTTACCTTAGTGTCACCGATGGGAACTTCCAATACCAGCTGAAGCCAGACACCGGTTATTTACTGTTACATGTCTGAGTTGTAGAGCCGAACTGTACACAGAAACCTTACACCTGTACTTGTCCTAGGAAGAACAACCTGCAAATGAAAACCTGTCAATGATGGACTAAGCGACATTCTATTTTGTCTAATGCAACTATCAGTATGCACCGTTCATGTAGTTTCATACTACATGTAGTTTCATACTACAACCGTTTATGAGTAACATAGTTTGTCAACAGTTTCCTATCCTGATGATGAGGTACTGGTAAACCGTACAACTCTATTCATGCAGAGCTCCAACTCGAAAGAATGTTACGAAGACCTACCTGCAACGAGATATTTCAAAACCGATCTTGCACTGTTCAGTCTCATTAGACATTCTATCAGGCTGATACATCTTTCCGTTTACGAGTCATGGAATGCAACCGAATTTCCTCCAAGATGTACAAATGGAATGAGACCTGAAAAACCACCAGTCAGCGAAGAACAATAAAACGACAAGATGTACTTACCGTGTGAAGCGTGATTTCAGATTGTCCCATATTTTTCACCGATAAATCCGACAATTAATATTGGTTCCTTCTTCACAAAACGAGGCGAAAGAAAAACCGGCACTTTAGAGGTTAGCTGTCATCATCCATCAAAATGGCGAAGACATCGCGGACATGGAACAGACTTTGACAACCAACCATAGAACTTTGTGAAGGTGACTTCGGATAGTAGCGTAGGTAATCCAGTGGCGCCGCCAGCATTAGGTAAATCTGATAAAATTCGACCTCCTTTAGATCGGAAGTCGAATTTTCCGTACGTGGAGGGGGTGTAACGAAGTATGAATTTTCTGTGGGAAAAAGTCAGACTTCATTTTAATTTTAATTTTTCATATTAGAATAATCTCTTATTTCATATCAGAATAATTATTTCCTTTTTATATTTAAACAAGTAAATCATTTTCATTTCCGAATTTCTCCGTCCGCATATTTATTTAAATATTTCCGTTTTTCAGTAATTCATTTCACAAAATCAGAAATAAACCGTTAAGGTGAAAAAGTATCGGACGATATTATGTTAGTGTTTTTCATAGTGCAGACAGATATGAAAAACGCTGTTTATTTCTGATTATCGGGTTTTTTGTCTCAAATCTTCGATAAGTCGAAACCGGAGAGATTTTTACCGCCTGGAATATTCGAGAAGTTTGACGATTTTTCACAGATGTTTTCTGCCCCCTCCCCGAAGGTTATAAAAGGGAGATACTCGCCGATGAGGACTCACTTCTTCTAACTTCTAGTCGACTTCCTGTTTATTCTTAAAGACTCCGAGTTTATTCTTCACTTTTCAGTTTATTCTTCGTTTGATTTTGAGTTGCATTTTGAGTTGAGTTACGATTTGATTTTCGAAACATTAGTGGGCGATATTAAGTTTCATTTTTTAGTAGTACTTTCAGTTCCCTTTTCTTTTTACTTACCGTTCCGCGAGAGTGAAAGTGAGTTCCCTGAGGTAAGAACCATTTCCCGTTTTATGAGAATCTAGTGTTTCGATGCAATTGGTTTTGCACGTTTGTACTGAACCCCTTTTTCTTGCCGTCCGATTGGAATCCTAAGCCACACACCTGACACGGAGTGGAGACTCACATCAGGTGGATGACTGGGGATTACCGAAACCGTCAGTAGGGGTCCGAAGCAGAGAAACACTGGGTTCGATCATTGTTCAATACCTCCTGATTGGGTTCTAATGCTGGTAGCCAACTCATTCGTAAACTAATTACCGTCCGAGGTCACCATAATAAGTCTACCTGATCACCTTTCTTTTTCATCTCATTGTATTATATATGTATTGCTATTCCCCTTTAATATCATTTTGAAATACTCAGTCTGGCATTCTGACCATACCTGTATATATTGTACATAAAGTTTTCTCATTGTGTTTCAATAAATGTTAAAACCTCAGTCTTATGAATCACTGGTTGTCGCTACTACCTTAGACACCACCGAACCCTTCTTCGACTAGTAGCTGCCTAGGTGGGTTTGCTGTTTCCCCTTTAGGAAAAAATAGCTGGCGCCCGAAGGACCTTTTGACCAAGTGAGTCTCCAGGTAAGAGAGGGCGAGCAACACCGTTACAATACTGTTAAATGGTATACAGATGGTTCTAAAGCCAACATGGGAGCTGGCGCTGGGGTTCACAGGGCCAGAGCCAAGTGTGCACTATCGTTAGGCTCCTGTGTGAGTGTTCTGCAAGCAGAAATATTAGCAATCGACAGATGTCTAGACATTAATCTAGAAAGAAACTATCAAAATTGCGACATAGCTATTCACTCAGATAGTCAAGCTGCTATTAAAGCACTGAACTCCTATGTCATCGACTCAAAGTCGACATGGAAATGCCGAATCAAACTCAATGAGGTAGGCAAGAAAAATTAGGTATCTTTGTTCTGGGTTCCTGGTCATTCGGGAATCACAGGTAACGAAGAGGCGAATAAACTTGCCAGAGAGGGTGCTCGGAAACCACTCACCGGCCCAGAACCTTTCTGTGTTATAGCAAAATGTACATATAAGAAGGAGTTTCTGGAGAAGGAGAAAACTGAAAGAGAAACACTGGCAGAATCTCCCAGGGTTGGATCACTCCAAAAAGTTCCTTCGGAATTTTGAAACTGCAAGATCCAAAAAATATTTGGATCTCAGTAAGAACCAACTACACCTCCTCACTGGCTTTCTTACAGGGCATTGTCGCCTCAGAAAGCACTTGCTGAGAATGGGCGTATCGGACACTGACGAGTGTAGGTTCTGTGGGGAGGAGGAAAAAACTCCTATTCACCTAGTCACAGAATGCTTTGGCATTGTAAGCCAAAGGAAACAATGCTTTGGTCAAGAGACCTGTAGGAGTAAGGAATTAGCCCCACTGAAGCCTTCCGAGATATTGGATTTCATAAGATCTGGAAGGCGAGCTGTAAAGCTCTGTCAGGGGGCACAATAGACCATCAGGTCGCAGTGGACTGTAACCCCTTTTGAACTATTATTACTCCAACAAAAGTCCTGAAGATAAAAAAGTGCTGCACCGGTGTCTATTCGCATTTCTTGGAATCGTGCTTTAATTTTGCTACACATTGTATTAATTTGGGCGCATTATCGCGTATTGTTCGAAATGGATGACAAAGTGAAGAACGAATGGAAGAATGAATGGGTCTAGGAAGTTGCCGATTATTATTTAGCGACGGGTATTCGTACTATTTGAGGTAGCGGGTAATCAACGGTAATATTCTCATAATAAATGGAATACTGCGCGTATTACGGACATTACCTGTGCATAATTTGGATAATAGTGTCCCAGCAAGGTCGATTCAGTTTGGTATCGGTTCATATGGTATGATGTGGTGTTGAAGTATCGGATTGTGAATTGAATTCGGTCGATAGCCACATCGATTGGGAAGTTGGTCGGGACCAGATCTCCGTAATGGAAAAATCTAAGGAAAAAGCACAGGTAAAAAAGAAACCCTAGTTTCGGACTGTTTTTTCCTCGTACGATTGAGTAAATTATAAATTTCGATTTGACATTAATCAAAATAATTATGACTCAGGAAAGTCATAACTGTTGTGACTCATCGCGATTTTCATTTATGTATATTTCTTATTATAGTGAATCGAATATTTCTATAAATTGTATCACATGTTATGCATTATTTGAGTCATTCAATTCATTTTTTGCTGGTTTTTAAGCTAGAGCGTTTTAGTTTCGTCCAATGGTCCACAATAATTTAAAGTAGAGAATGGTTTCTTTCAATGATTATGCTAGATTTTGATCAACTTCATCTTCCAAAGAAGATGATCATGCTGGGGATTTATTAAAACATGTCAAAAATAAAATTTGAACTTACAGAAATGAACATACTAGGAATATGATCAATCAATTTCAGCAGGAGATTAAATTTAAAAAAAGTTATTTTCCTGAGTGTGGAAAATGATACTTTTACGAAAGAGACAAGAGGTCGAGTGCGAGAAAAAACCTTCCACATATACTCCATAATATTTTTCCTACTAGCGTATTATTATTATTATCCTGAACAGAGGTCGTTGTGGCTACGTTCAGCCTTCCGGGAACTTCGACCGCAAGGATCCTACTAGCGTAAATTAAACACTTTCTAGAAAAGTTTTCTTCTTGATACTGACTTTAGCACTACCCGGCTTTTGGAGCACAGAGACATGACAGCTCATAGACATGACAGTAGCTCATAGAGACATGACAGCTCGTAGAGAAATCAAAATATTATAAGTCGATTTCGCATGTCTCTTTTGGTTGGTTTTTGGTTGACAGCTCATTCGAATTCTTTTTGAACGAAACTGTTGGTTGAACCATAGAATATAGAATACAATTGCACAATTCAAATTTCAAAAATTTTTCTGCCTTTTTGTAAATATTCATAACGGAAGAACTGGGATATTTCTAGCCTTCAAGAAATTTCAAAGATGCTTGAATTCAAGTAATTTCTGTCAGCAAAAAGTTCTGAAATACATTGTGAACACATGGAACTTCAAATTAATAAACTATCATATAATCATATTCAAATGCATAATTATGTTTCTAGAAAAGTTTCATCGAATCCAGTTCTTGAATGCAGTATCATTTGACAGTACTTTTTGGTTTGGTGAGCTCTCGTTTATTAATTGTTCAGGAGGAAGTTGAATTTAATATATAAATTTCTTCTAAAGGAACACAATTCCCTGCTCGTCCACTTCTCACTTCAGCATTAGGAGGGGGTCATGTTGAATAAGCTGTAGCGCCTGGAGGGGTGCATTTTAGGACCTGAGTTGATTGGTAGTTTTCTTCATTTGTTGATCTCTAGAACCACCCCCCTGAAATATATAAACATTAAATCCGGACACTAATTGAAATGAGGAAAAATGAGTACCTACTCTCATATTTCAATCTCTGAACTTGAATGCTGGGCAATGCAGATGGTAAACAATCTCACTTGTAAATTTTAAGTTCCATCAAGAGACTTTTGAGCAAAATGTTTACGATCAGTTCCATTTAACGCTTTGATCCAAGCTTCCCTCTTTTTGAAATCTATTGGCAAACTAAGAGATCATTGAAGTTCATTTCATATGAAAGAAATTATATTTATCTGGATTCAAGTACTCACCGATGGTGTTTTTAGGTGTTTTTGAACAACCAAAAGCCACAGAACTGACCATTCTCAAGTCGATACACGCTGCAAAAAGTACCAAATCACGAACTCAAATTTGTCAATAATTGTCAAATAATGAAAATTGGTTTTTGCATATGGCCGATTTATGGCGCAAATTGACGATATGCTCCTTCGTTTAATTTATTTCTCTATTTCAGTATCGTAATGAGTTCATTACAGTACTAAAAGTAGTGCTGTAATGAAACTCATTACAGCATTGTTTTCAGTTATATTTTCGAATCAAATCAATTCAAATTCCGCAATCTGTCAAATTTCGTTAGTGACACCAACTGTCAAGATACAATACAAAAGTCACTAATCTGAATTTTTATTTTAATTTCGCATTCGTGTTGGAATAGGAGCTCATTCTGCAACTTGTTTTAGAATATACTATTATTATATATTATTATTTAATTCTATGGGTTGAACACCATGTGTTCAGCCGTGTTGTCTTGTTATAGCCTGCAAATTTCATTTGCTGACTTTCCCATGCGGTGTAATAGATATTTGTATTTGTTTGTCTGTGGTGGTATACATATGATAGATTTGAGGTTTCTTAGAAGACACTCTTTAGCGCAAGTATAGACAACTAGTGTCTTAGCCTGTAGAACAGAGGGTTCACTCTTAAAGGGCTTAGATATCCTTGATTTAGGTCCATTTAATCAAATAGCTGTGCCCCTTTCTGATTTTGTTCTATCAGTGTACCATATGGATGACTTTTTGTCCAAACGATTGAAGAAGGACGGTCACCAATGACCGTTTCAAATGGCAAATCTAACAACTATGCATCTTGAATTTATTTGAACGCTATGAATTAATTGTATGAAAATTTTCAAGCTCTAATGCATATTAAATAGGATGACATTTCTGAACAATTCCACTGATTGAAGATTCGAAAGTTTTCATTTCAATGCTAAAGCAAGTTCTTCGATTCAAAGGGATTCACTTCGATGTTCCATAATATGCCAACGAAAATATCACACTGAACGGATGTGATATTGAAGTTGACTTTCGGATTTTCCAACGATAATAATATGATTCCTATTTTAACAGCATTCATGATATTTTGATACAGATCTTAAAAATGAGCAATTTCGCGAATTGTTCCTTCAACCAATTACGAAATAATGTTATAGGTCTTAAATTATTACGAATCAACTGCTTGTTGCAATTGTTTTTATGAACAGCGTTTCAATTTCGTTCAAATATCTGATATTATTTTTGGATTCTGAATCAATAATTTCAGAATGAAAAAAGGAGGGGTTTGAATTTTATTTCCATTACTATTCGAAATAAGTATTTCACTAGAAAAGATTCATTTACTAACTCTATAATCATTTAAAATATTAGAAAATATGCTATCAGTGTTTTTGTCGATAATGATACTAGTACACAAGGTATTGGTTAAAATACTAATAATAAATAATAACTAAAAGTTTTCGGATTACCGCGCAATATTCGGATAAATAAGGAAGGAAAACTGTTTCGAATTATTATTTTAGCTTTACGCACATGGAAAAAATTTTTCGAGCTAGACCGATGGAAAAGTCGCATAGCTTGTTTATTCAGCTCTAATTTTCTTTTCACGATCCTTGAATATGACCATTTGTCTTCGAGGTGTCAAATTTTGAATGCAAAAGAATCCTATTTCACTCAACTGCCGATATCCCCAGGTCGCCTAGCAACCGACAGGCAGTTCCTTTTTCTGCATAACATTTCCTACAAAAATTTGTTATGCTTATTAAAAAATGCCATTTTGCCATTTTTTGGTTGATGGACTGTATCTTCGTCAATATTGGAGGGAAAGCTCAGTTTATAAGAAAATTTTACAGCCTGATGTTCTCCAAAGTCCCCCTACATGGGGGACTGATCGATGAAGAATAATGAAGATGTAATGTAATTATTGATTGATCAAAAAGATTATGTCACGTTTAAGGAACAAAAACCTTGTACCCTTATTTTTTTCAAAATCTCAATCGATCGGTCCAAGAAAACCGCTGAACCGATCGATCTACCTATTCAGGAGGGGACCGTTGGCAACATCAGGCTGTAAAATTTCCTTATAACCTGAGCTTTTCCCCCAAAATTGACGAAGATACAGTCCATCAACAAAAAAATGGCAAACTGGCATTTTTTGCTCTTTCTGGAGATATCGGCAATTGAGTGAAAACGGATCTTTTTGTATTCAAAATTAGATATCTCGAAGACAAATGGTCAAATCCGCAGGTGGTAAAAAATATATTAGAGCTGAATAAACAGGCTATGCGAAATTGGTTAGCCAATTAATTGAAAAACAAGAGCCTTCAAGCTTCGAAAGTTATTTTTTTTATTTTCCATACGACCATTTTTCACTGAGATACAACCTGATTTTTGAAACATAGATGAATTCAAAATAGTAATCATCGGAATGAATACCATTTTCAATTCCCAGGTATTCATTTCGATGATTACTATTTTGAATTCATCTATGTTTCAAAAATGTTCTCGATGTGCCTTCGTAAAGGCAAAGAATTTTCTTTTTCTTAAATACAACCTGATGTTAAAAATCACCACAAAATTTTGAAATTTTTTCTGTTCCTTCAATCGTTGCGCGAAGTGTATGTTCGAGACAGATTAGCTTGGGGAAGTCGAAACGAATCCAGTAGATACGATAATCTGATTGGCTTACTAATTTTCATATTGAAATTAGCAGTTTCAAATTGAGGAAATCTTCCTTCATTGACGAAATCGTGATTCAATTTGTTTATTCACTCGAGGCATTGAGCCATCAGGAATTAGATACATTTTTATATTTTCCTTACGTAGATACACCATTTGTTAAGAAACTATCCTAGACAATTCGTTTGTCAATGTTTATTTCTCAAATGTTTTGGAGAATCGCTGTGGCATTGCGATATACCGAAGGTTATCTGTATAAATCAAACAATGCACTCGACACGTATAACTCAATAATTGATACCTAGGTCATGTGGTCAAACTCATATTTCACCTATAAGCATAATTTCAAACAAATATGATACATAACGTGAAGATTAGTTATTACTATATCCTTTGAATGAATTATTGAATAATGCATCGAAAATATTTTTGTACTTTTTTCAAAGCGAAACTAGGCAACAAGTCTGTTTCACGAAGTAAAATGGAACTCGATTCAGAACTTAACAAACATCAAATTTCTGTTCAAAATATTGTACTTATTGAATTGATTAATTTCCTCGAAAACTGCATTCAGTAATTCATCATTTTATTTTTTTCACGTAGATTTGATTTTCTTTTTAATTGAAGTTAAAGTATGTCTTGACACTAGCATGTCATGCCAGAATGATGTGTTCATATAGCCTTCACCATAAACGTTTTGTACCTCATTAAAAATCACTTGTGAAGATTTTTGCTTCGCAACGAGGTAACGGATAACCGCGCGGATTTTGCACTTGGCGGTAGAATCGATGGACATGTTTTACAATAAAAATCGTACGACCATAGTTCTCAACGTACTGAACTTGTTCTGGTCTTGTTTTAAAGGTTAGAAGTGAAGCTTTACGAGTTTCAGTATATATGTCGCAGGCTCATTATAATATCAGTCTTATTATAATAAGCCTAGGCTTTTTCAATATGACTAGGCGTAGTGTAAAACAACCAAAGCAAGTGAAAATCTGACAATATGACTGATGTTTTCAGACGTATTATAATACGCTTGATGCCTTCTTAGTCTTTTTGTTCGAAAGAACCTGTACGCGATTGTTTTTAGAATTTGACTGTATGAAATACGTCGTATTATGATACGTCTGGAAGTGTATCAGGCAGATTATGGAAATCGATTTAGAGACAAAAATAAATAGATAATTTTAGATTTGGATTATTTATTACAACATGGATTACTCTTATGACATTTACTTGTGCATTTAATATGGGATTTAAAACATAAACCTTTATTATTTCGATACTGTGACTTGCTTGGTTTGCAAGAACATTTTTTGAATCCCTGTCCTTAGAATTTTGCGAATAATCTTAAAGCTTCTCTTAGGGAAATTATCTGGAATATCCTAAGGGAATATCAATATTCTTATATGTTTGGCAATCAGTAATTTCATCTCTCTAGATGTTTAACAGACCGTGGGTGGTGTCAATTTGGTAAACATCATCGGAGAATTTTACTATGGTTTCTGTGATATTTTTGGAATCCATCTACTTTAGGAACTTCAATAGCTACTGTTTGAACAGCCTCAAGAGGTTTCAATTTTTTACGTTCAGCATTTTTGCTGCATTTCTTTTCTTGCCCTCTACATATTCTTTCCTTTGGTTCTCGACTATTTCTTCATTTTGGCTTAGATTGCATCTGTGACATTATCTGGACTTCTTGATAATAATTTATATTATCATATAGTGTTATTCAGAACTGTTTCCAGATCGTCTTCAGTATTCAAGTTTTGACAATTTCAGTGGTCAAATTAGTAGAGTAGTAAGTCACAACAACAACACATAGAGAGCCTCAGTCGAATTACAATACGACGAGTATGACCTCTGTCAGAATCTGGGGAAATCGCGCGATTTTAAGTTTTGACAATAAGCCGAATAACCATGCAGGCGTATTATAATACGCCTTAAATAGCCAGTCAAATTGTGAGATCGTTCATTATTTCGGTGATATTGCCATATGCCTAGTCGAATTGAAAAAGCCTAGGCGTTTAATAATATGACTGAGTTTATAAAAAGACTACGACATATATATATATACTTTCTTGGCACTCCTCGTATGTATATGTTTTTGGAGTTGTTAGAATGCAAATGAAAAGAGAAAAAAACTTTCTAATAATGGTAGTTGAGATGATGACTTCATACTTATTTTTCCAGGACAACAATGTGGGAGCCATCATGTGGATGACAGCCAGCGAGGCCAGTAGTTTAACAGCAGAAGAAGTAGGGGAGAGGCTGAGCGTCGACATACACAATGGTCTTAGCTGGCAAGAGGCCAACAGAAGGAGGCAATTTTCAGGGTAAGTGGAGAAGTGTTTCATACTCTTTTGTACTCGTTTACTCGCTTGTTCCTACATGAAATAAGAAGGGCAAATGCAGGTAATATAATTACTGACATATTTGGAATCTTTACAGTTTCATGAAAACTGCAAGAACTCATTTGGTATTCGACGCTTTTCCAAGAGATTATTTACATTTCTAGAAAATGAATTTACAATTTTTTATGTATACACCATATATTAGGTGCGCATCTTTGCTTCTGCCGTTTTGCAATAGCTAGCTGTAGCGGTGGGAGTTGAAATGAATAGATCTTAGATGTCATGCAATAAGCTCAGGTATTTGTGAACACAATGCCATCGAAAAATTAGTCGATTTGTGTCTGCATCATAAAGTTTTTCTGGAGTAATCATATCAGTTTACGAGCCGAATTATCGTTATTTGCGTGAGGTTTTAATTTTCTGCTTCAATATGAAGAAATTTGCGGCTCATCGAATGCTCTCAAATACCTATGGTGGGTCCGCTTTCAGTGAAAGAACGTGCCGAGAGTGGTTTTAACACTTCAAGAACGGCGAATTCAATGCCGAAGATCTGCATGGCGGTGGAAGAGAGAAGGTTTTCGAAGATGCAGAATTAGAGGCATTTCTTGATCAAGACAATCACAGGCGATCGTTATCGAATGCAAATAATGCGAGAAACATGATAAAGTGATTTTACAGCATGACAATGCTGACCATATTGCGAAGGTGGACAAAACTTTGAAATGGTAAGTCCTACCCCACCCGCCGCATTCTCCAGACGTTGCTCGGAGTACCACTTGTTTCGATCAATGCACAAGACCTGGCTGATCAGCACTTCCGGTCTTATGAAGAAGTGAAATATTGGATCGATTCGTGGATCGATTGAAAAATGACAAGTTTTTTTCAAGGCCGAATTCGCATGCTGCCCGAAAAATGGGAGAAAGTAGTGGCCAACGATGGACAATACTTTAAATCATAAATACTATAACCAGTTTTTTACAATAAAGCCTCGAATTTTGGGAAAAAGCGGCGAAAGAAAAGTTGTACACCTATTATTTATATGTTGACACCAATGAGACATTTTTTTACCGCAAAACCCCACTCTTAAAACTTTAGAAGTATAGAATTGGTTATTATTTTTCTTGTAGGACTCCAGCTATACCCTTTTAAAATGGTAAAAAGTGAAAAACAATCAATTATTGGTATTTTTGTAGTTGGTGTCAGCCAAGGTAGGTTTGTGATGAGTCTAAGTTCCTACATACTAAGTTGGCTAACACAGACACACATTCTACAAAAATAACAATAATATTGTGAGTATATTATATTATCGTCATAACCTGTTTGACTTTTCAGTTGTCTAATATTTTTCATTATATTTTACTTAGGATAATTCTAAAAAATATTTTCTCTATTTCAGTATTGTAATAAGTTCATATATATATTTCGGTTTTATAGCGTTCTACGCCTTCCGATACCCAGCTTCCAACCTCTTCTATCTTCCCAGTCCCCTGGCTGTAAGTTTCGTTCAGACATTGCTTTGTGTACTCCGCCAATCCATGTTAGTTTTGATCTTCCTCTCTTTCTTTTTTCCGTGGGTATCCACTTCAGGACCATTTTGGGAATACGATCTTCGTTCATCCTTTCTACATGGCCGTACCATACTAATTGCCTTCTCCGTACTTCATCGACTATCGTGTCTTCCACCCTCATAATCTCCCTTATTTCCTCGTTTCTCACTCGTTCCAATCTCGAATTACCAGCTGATCTACGCCAGAAATCCGTTTCTAGGGCCATCAGACGCCGCTCTAGATTTTTATTCAACTGCCATGTCTCGCAGCCATAGAGCACTATACTTTTGAATATGGCATTGTATATTTGGTGCTTCCGCTCCCTAGACACCTGCTTAGCCCACAGGATAGAATTAAGACATCCGATAACCTGCCTTACTTTCACGATACGATCTTCTATTTCTTTTTCCGTTCTACCCCCTTTATCTATTTTCGCTCCCAGGTAGGTGTATTCTCTACACGAGCTGATACGAGTGTGTTGGTCTACTTGGAGATCTTCTACATTATCGCTACCAATACACAGATACTGAGTCTTCTTTCTGTTGACCGATAAACCCCAGTCCTCATATTCTCTGAATAGTCTTCTGGCCATAAACTCCAAATCCTCTGCGTCCTGAGCCACCACCACCTGGTCATCTGCAAAGCGCAACGTATAGAGTGTGGTATCTTCGGTCAGTGGTATTCCCATTCCACTGCATGCTCTCATCCACTTCTTCAGGACTTCGTTCAGGTTTATTTTGAACAATGTTGGGGAAAGGCAACATCCTTGTCTAAGGCCTTTCGGTGTCCTAAACCTCTCCGATTGCCTATCCCCCACCTTAACCCGAGACACAGAGCCGTCATAGAGTTGTTTAACAGCTTCTATTTTGGTGTTATCTATAGGAGAATGTTCCAATACTTTCCAGAGCTTCTGAACCGGTACCGTATCGTAGGCTTTGGTCAAGTCCACGAAGAGTAGATGAACTTCCCTATTTGTCGCCACTTTCTTCTCATTCAACTGCACCAAGCTGAAGATATGATCAATGCAGGATCTACCAGCCCGAAATCCAGCCTGCTCCTCTATTTCTTGAGGACCATATTCTTTCTCGATCATATTTCTCAGTATTTTTCCGTACAAGCGACTCATGGTACTTGTCACGGATATACCTCTATAATTATCACAGTTGTAATAAGTTCATTACAGTACTAAAAGTAGTGCTGTAATGAACTCATAATAGCATGGTTTTCAGATATATTTTTCGTTTTGTGGTTGTCAGTAGGTACTGACTTCGAATGCTATCAATTTTCAAATAAAATCACTTCAAATTCCGTAATCTGTCAAATTTCGTGAGTCACACCAACCAAGATGCAATACAAAAATCACTGAGACGAATTTTCATTTGAATTTCGAAAGTTTTTCACAAAACTTGACCGAAATAGAAAAAATATCGTCTAATAATCGTTGCAGAAGCCAATTTCAACACTCATGCTTTCGAAATTAGTGTTGGAATAGAAACTCCTTTTCCAACTTGTTTTAGAATATACTATTGCTCTTTATTTGTTATTCATGAGTATGTGTTGATTTAGATTTGAAGTTGGTATTAGGAACCTACCTAGCTTTCAGTGTGGTAAAACGCGATTATTTTTAAAATTTTTGATGCAAATTTATTTGTTTTGGAATTTATTTTTTGAAGTCGGGTTTTTTGTTGAATTTTTTTCATTGTCTAAAGCGCACCTTCGCCTCGCAATTTTGCTTAGGTCTGGGGAGAATTTTTGCACTCCTGTTTTTAAAAAAATTAAGACTAATAACACCTTTTTTAAGATAGAGCAGGTCACATGCTGGTCCAAACTATCTTTTATTGAATTTTTATGCTAATATTAATTTTTTTTCAGGTATAACGAATTCACAGTGAAAGACGAGGAGCCGCCATGGAAGAAATATTTAGAACAGTTCCAGAACCCATTGATATTATTACTATTAGCGTCAGCCTTAGTCTCAGTTTTCATGAAGCAATTCGATGATGCGATAAGCATCACAGTAGCAATAGTCATTGTTGTCACAGTAGCGTTTGTGCAAGAATATAGGTCGGAGAAATCTCTGCAAGAGCTGACAAAATTGGTACCACCTTCATGCCATTGGTAAGTGTGGTGTTAAAAAAAAACCATCATGCAATCATTTTTTCCGTATATAATTTATGATGACCTTTGCGCATATATATTTAAGATTTTGAATAACGAACATTTCGAGTTCTTCACCACAAGTCTGAGCCTCTACAACAACATCACTGACCACTTCTATGTAAAATAAAACTCAATTTACAACATTTGAAAACATATCATTTTCCCATTTTAAGATGCATGAGCACACTTGACAACTAACTGACTTATTTTTTAATATTTAATTCAGTTGACAAAAAATATTTAAAATATTTATTATTAGTGAATAGCAGTTTGAAATCCTTTTTTTTTCAAATAAAAAATGCTGCTTGAAGAATAACTATGCCGATGTTAAAGAGAATTCAAAAAATAATATATGAATGAAATATTGCTCTGCATTTTTTTGTGAAGAACTGTCAATGCATTTTTTTTTATTAGAAATTTACTGTTTACTGAGTGTCTGAATATAGTCCTCAACATTATAAATTTTTTTTCTAATATTCGGCTAGTGCAATAATGTTATTGAGAAATAATAAAGGTATTATTCATGCAATTATGAAATTCTTAAATTAAATTTTAATGTTATAATATAAAGAATGATTCCAAATTATTTAATGTTTTGATTAGTTAAGTGAAGTTAGGTAACATATTAATATTGTTTCTTATGAAAAGAAGAATATAGAAGGTATTATTGAAGTTTATTTTTCATTCTGCAAGAAATCATAAGATTGTTTAATTCACCAATTTCAAATTACCATCACAAATTGATTTGTTTGATTAAGCATTCATTAAAATTTGTTTTTCAGTAAGTTTTCTTCACAGTCATTTTTGGTTTTTTTTCTTCAATGAATTAAATATTGAAAATACTTTCAAATGAATAGTAAAATATTAATTTTAAGATCCAATCGTAAACATAAATTTTGAAATATTTTTACCACTAACAAATTGATTATCAAAATATAAATTATTCTTTCAACTGTAGATAACTTTTTGTTATTAATTCAATATAATTTTTAGCTTGAGGGAAGGCACGCCTGACAGCTTCTTAGCCAGGGAATTAGTACCCGGGGATGTTGTTATTCTGAATGTCGGAGACAGAGTACCAGCGGATGTTAGGCTGTGGGAAGCCACAGATCTGAGTATAGACGAAAGCAGTTTTACCGGAGAAACTGAACCAGGTCGTAAGAGCACAGGACCTGTTTTGAGGCCCAACGGTGCACATTCCTCCAATACAAATATTGCTTTTATGGGAACACTCGTGCGTTGTGGCCATGGAAAGGTACACTTTGTTGTTTTCAATAATTCAATTTAAGAATTCAGTTATTTACATTCGATATTTTACAGGGGATAGTTGTTAGTACTGGATCAAATAGCGAATTTGGATCTGTATTCAAGATGATGTTGGAGGAGGAAGCGCCTAAAACACCTCTTCAGAAGTCAATGGATAACTTGGGGACTCAACTGTCGATGTATTCATTTGCTATAATTGGTCTTATAATGTTTATCGGCTGGATGCAAGGAAAACAGCTAATGGAAATGTTTACCATTGGAGTCAGTTTAGCTGTTGCAGCTATCCCAGAAGGTGACAATCATTTATAAATAAAGAAGTGAATTTTTAGTATTTAATTATTTTCCAATGCATAATATCCAAAAATTTTTTCCAGGTTTGCCAATTGTGGTGACAGTAACTCTAGCTTTGGGTGTTATGAGAATGGCTAAAAGAAATGCTATTGTTAAGAAACTTCCTACAGTCGAAACTTTAGGTTGTGTTAATGTTATTTGCTCTGACAAAACTGGAACGATAACTAGAAACGAAATGACAGTTACTGTTCTTGTGACATCTGATGGTTATATAGCTGAACTTACTGGCGCCGGCTACAATGATCACGGACAAGTTTTATTGCATAAGTGTGACTATCCTGATAGAGCCAGAGAGAGTGTACATCAACTTTTGGAGGTAGGTCTGAAATCCCATTAATTCTATTAACTATTTTAATCATCAAGGTGTCTATATCAGACCTGTCAGTTAAGCCACTCATTTTTGTTCATTATAAACTGTTCCACCCTTTAGTGATGATATTTCTAATCAATTATCTGCAGCACATCTTGGAAGTATAATTTTTAATCTTTTTCTTTACTTTACCTTCGAATATCTTTATTCTGGCGGATTATGTTTGTTCTGGGGAATGTAGTGGATCATCAGTTCCATTCAATAGTCATGTAAAATCTTCTTCTTTGTATTTTATATCATAAGTTCGTTGTTTTTTTTTTTTCATTATGCAGCAAATCCTTGATATTCTTTGCCACATTTTCATAAATTTATGTATCTCTGGTATCTATGATCCAGGTTCTACCCCTACATCTTGAAATTTTCAAAACAAATATTTATACAGGGTTATTCACGAATATGGCTCTATAGAATATTTTTAGGAAAGACACAAGATTCAAGATTGAAATTCTGAAGGTGAGCTTCAAGGAAGAAGACGACTTCTCATATATTTCTTGAAATTCTAGGACTTCCGGTTTTTCCAGAAGTGACATCAACTTTCGTTTTTCAAATGGGAGGACCCATTTTTTATTGCATAAATAGATTCTCCATTGAATTCTGAGTCTTTTTGATGCCAAAAGCATTACAGATGATAATTCAAGAACTTGACTCGTCTGAACTATAGAAAATATTTTCTGGATAACAGAGATTTCCAAAAATTTCACTTCACCGCTAATTATTTTCCAGTAGAAAAACACATTCGGAATGAGATTGAAAATTGGATAAAAAATCGTTTTTCCTGAATATCTCGAAAAATATTCATTTTAGGATAAAAGTCTTGAACGTATAGTCCTATTATTTTTTGACGAAGATTTCGAAAATGCTTCGAAAAAATGAGGTTCCAATTAGAAAAAAAAAACATTTTTTGATGTTACGTCACTTCTAACTTTGACAAAGAATTTGTGACCTCCTGTATCATATTCTGAAAATCACGCTATCGAAAAAGAAGCATCAGCCTTTCTTCTCAGAGATTTTCAAAAATGAGAATTTTTAATGAAGAAACCCCGAAGTTGTCTGTATTTCACCTGAGTTCAATTTTGAAATTTTTTTTTTCGTATTTCCTCATTTACACAGAATTTTCTTGGGAAAAGACTCAGAATTCAATGGAGAATCTATTCATGCAATAAAAAATGGGTCTTCCCATTTGAAAAACGAAAGTTGTCGTCAATTCCAGAAAAACCGGAGGTCCTAGGACCTTCAAAAAAATATATGAGAAGTCGTCTTCTTACTTTTTAATTTTAATGCCATATGTTTTTTCTATCATGGTCATTGAACATTATGGCAATGAATACCCACTTCTATTCATGTAAACTCCTCTTTTTGTTGCAGTACTTTCAAATGAATCCTAAATTTACTGATAACAATTACAGGTAGGGGCAGTTTGTAATAACGCTATAATTCAGAACGAATCACTGTTGGGATCGCCAACAGAGGGAGCCCTTTTGTCGGCCGCAATGAAACATGGAATGTATAATGTCGGTGAAACTTATATCAGGATTCAGGAGATTCCCTTCAGCTCCGAACAAAAAATAATGGCGGTACATTGTATTTCGAAATATGATAGTGATAAGAAGGAAATCTGTTTCGCAAAAGGTGCAATTGAAAAAGTCTTAGCTAAGTGTAATCGTTATAGTATAAATGGACGTTTTGAGACTTTGACGCCGAAAAAGGAACAAGAGTTCATGGGTGAGGCTGTGGAGATAGGAAAAAAAGGGTTGAGAGTTTTGGCAATGGCTAAGGGAGATGATTTTCAAGATATGGTTTACTTAGGTCTAGTTGGTATCTGCGACCCACCTAGGCCTTTGGTGCGTGAAGCAATTACTATTCTCAATCAGTCAGAGGTGCAAGTAAAGATGGTTACTGGAGATGCGGTGGATACTGCAGTTGCAGTCGGTGAGTGAAATTCAATAATCATTCTATTTGAAATGTAACTCATTTAATTGGTTTAATGTTGCATATTGTTACGAAATATGTTATAGTGAATTTTATCCAGAATCATAAACTCATTTTTATCATCAAGAAAATGCTGATATTGAAGTTTTTGAGAAACTTTGATGTCTGATCAATCAACATCAACTATTCTCATAGTCTAAGATCTGAACCTAAATCGACTTTTATCCAGCTAATAATAGAATAATATCTATTTTATAATAAATTCCGTATATTAGAGAATATTTTAAAAATAGGTTCTCTCAAAAAATCCTAGACAGATTATCTTTAAACATTTTTTGAAAAATGATTTTTCATGAAATTTTGCAACATCTAGATAAGAAAATTTTATACTGGACTTAAAATATGAAACACGTAGAATGTGCATACATACTGTTGTCTATTATTTACCTGAACGAACTACTGGGTTCTAGATTTCTAGATATAAACAGGTATTTTGATACCAGTTACTTTCAATTGTGTGATAATTGAAAAAATTTATATCAGTATAAGCGCTGTTTTATTGTGTACACGTTGAAATAGGGTTGGTCTTAAAAAAGGTTTGCGAATTTTAAAGATTTAAATTTCAACGTGGAAATGAGTGACAGAGAGGTCTGAGGTAAATATACCGTATAATAATAAAGGGCCGAACATCGCAGTCATATCTGATGGGACCCTGAATGTAAGACAGTGCGTGAACTATAGAGAGAAGAGGTTCCCCTACTACCCCATATATTGTGAACAGTACGGCGTTATTATGGAGTAGTTGATGACATAATATTATATTTAATCGAAAACACGTGTTATTCTGTATTGTTGCGATAAGAAATTGAAAAAGTGTTCTTTGTGTGACTGGAACGATTTTCAGGTGATTTTACTGATGAAACTTTTAAGAATTATTCGTTAAAGTAGAAAAATTTAAATATCATGAAGATGAACTAACTCAAGCAGTTTTTAAGAAAAAGAATAAACAAAAAAAATTCTTTGTCTTTACGCAGGCCACAGTGAAAACATTTTCGAAACATAGATGAATTCATAATAGTAATCATCGAAATCAATACCATTTTCAATTCCCAGGCTCAGAGATCTTTTATCATGAGGTTGGAGCAATGATATTAGATTTTGTCACTGAGATGAGAGATATACCGGTTTCAGCCTTGTTTGGCATAATCAGTATCCCATACACCTCAGGGACAAAATCTTCATGAAAAAGTTCGATATTTAAAGCAATAAGGTGTGATGTACTGAGGAGAAATTACAAAGCAGTGACATCCAATTGCGTCAAAATGAAGTTCCAGATCTCCAATAACATGCGAAAAAAGAACTCTCTACATCCTCTTTAACACAAGCAGCACTCGATTTTGTTGGTTACCATACCACGTGTTACAAAAAAGTAACTGTTCTAGGAAATAAATACAATCTACTCTTCATGGTTTATGTACCAAACACTGTTTTACATTCAGGGTTCCATCAGACACGACTGCGATGTTCGGTTCTAACTCATTTTCACACGCGTCGAAATTTCAATCTTTAAAACTCGCAAACCTCTATAAGGACCAAATTTTTTGGAAGCAACCCAATGAAACAGCGCCTATGCTGATATAAAATTTCGTCAATTATCAAGTGGAAGTAACTGATTCCGACATACCTGTTTAAATCAGGCAACCCAGTAGTTCGTCCAGGTAGTTAATAGTTAATAGTTTAAAAGGGGTTAGAGGCCACTGCGACCTGATGGTCTATTGTGCCCCCTGACAAAGCTTTACAGCTCGCCTTCCAGTCCCAGAAATCTTATGAAATCCAATGTCTCAGAAGGCTTCAGTGAGGCTAATTCCTCACTCCTACAGGTCTCTTGACCAAAGCATTGTTTCCTTTGGCTTACAATGCCAAAGCATTCTGTGACTAGGTGAATAGGAGTTTCTTCCTTCTCCTCACAAAATCTACACTCGTCAGTGTCCGATACGCCCATTCTCAGCAAGTGCTTCCTGAGGCGACAATGCCCTGTAAGAAAGCCAGTGAGGAGGTGTAGTTGGTTCTTACTGAGATCCAAATATTTTTTGGATCTTGCAGTTTCAAAATTCCGAAGGAACTTTTTGGAGTGATCCAACCCTGGGAGATTCTGCCTGAGTGTTTCTCTTTCAGTTTTCTCCTTCTTATATGTACATTCTCCTATACCACAGAAAGGTTCTGGGCCAGTGAGTGGTTTCCGAGCACCCTCTCTGGCAAGTTTATTGGCCTCTTCGTTACTTGTGATGCCCGAATGACCAAGAACCCAGATTAAAGAGACCTTATTTTTCTTGCCTACCTCATTGAGTTTGCTCCGGCATTCCCATGTCGACTTTGAGTCGATGACATAGGAGTTCAGTGCTTTAATAGCAGCTTGACTTCGTCAAGGTAACTAATGGACAACCCTATGTCTGCACATTCTACATGTTTCATGAAAATTATAAAATTTTCTTATTATCATGATGTTGCAAAATTGTATAAAAAATCATTGTTAAAAAAATAATTAAAATTATTATATCCAGGATTTTTTTAGATGACTTATTTTTAATATATTCTCTTATACACGAAATTTGTTATAAAATAAGTTTCATTTTATTATCAGCTCGGAGATGGTTGATTTAGGTTTTCTACAATATCATAAGTGATAATTTGCCTGTATCGTTATAATTCCAAATTCTCATGCAATTTATTGATGAATAAAAATGGGCACCATCCCGGTTCTTATGAGATATTATTAGATAATCCAAATGATACTGAACCGGCAGATTCTAGCTCATCTCATGTTATTATGAATTTTGGAAATCATTAGGGACAAAATTTCAAGTATTGGGAAATGTTGCATTCAACAAATTTTCCGATAAATATTCAGGGTTTTCCTTGTAAACTGATCAAATCAAATGCATTTCGAGCATAGAAATATTACCTTTTACCTCAAAACCTGCGCAATAAATTGTTGTATTCACGGAGTCAATTTCTTCCAGCACAATCTATAGGGCTAGATACTTTACCGTCGCAGGTGTTATCAGGGGAACAATTAGATTTATTATCGGAGACTGAAATGGACGCTATCGTTCCTAGAGCAACAGTATTCTATAGAGTATCACCTAAAAATAAGTTATCCATTGTGAAAAGTTTACAAAGAACTGGTCACATCGTTGGAATGACAGGAGATGGAGTAAATGATGGAGTAGCTCTTAAAAAAGCCGATATTGGGATAGCTATGGGGAAGAATGGTACTGATGTTTGCAAGGAAGCTGCGGATATGATATTGGTAGATGATGATTTTTACACCATAATGTAAGTTGTTCATTTTGTATGTTAGAACTTTTTCAAAATTTTTTTTTTTTTAGTGCAGCCATTGAGGAGGGCAAAAGTATATTCTATAACATAAGGAATTTCGTCAGGTTTCAGCTATCTACGTCCATAGCAGCTCTATCTTTAATTGCACTGGCTACTATGATGGGTATTCCTAATCCTCTGAATGCTATGCAAGTAAGATTATCAGGTTACCAAAATATCTATTTTCCAAAATGTTGTTAATTTAAAATTGGGCTTATTGAGGAATTATTCAGTAATTATCTATGGTTTAAACAAATTTTCTCTAATTCTGTGTCAAATACTCTGCAAAATCATGGAAGAATATCTCATTCAGCTTTAACACTGTTTTCATAGTAATAAACTGCCCCACAGGAGTTAGGGATATTGACTTAAATTACAAAAAAATATAGTTGAATTGAGATTTTGTTATGAAAATTCATATATTAATCAGATTTCAATTTGCCAGAAATAAAACTAATTTTAGCCTGCAGGGTATACAGGTGGTTAAGAAAAATCAAGTCAAATCACGAAATCTTATTCCCAGAGAATTCAAGCATTTTAAGACTATCAATACAATGTACGGCCTCCACAGGCATCAATAACAGCTTGACATCTTCTTTGTATACTACACATGAGGTTGTTAAACATTTCTTGAGGAATTTGGTTCCATAAACGGGGCAGAAGCTCTCTCAGATCATTTAAGGATTCTGGGGTAGGTTAATGATTATCTAATCTTCTTTGGAGCATATCCCATGCATGTTCTATGCAATTCAAATCTGGTGAGTGCGGAGGTATTGGTAAATGTGGAATACCAAGTTCCTGGCGCGCATTCTCGACTATGGCTGCATGGTATGGTCTAGCGTTATCGTCTAGAAATTGAAAAGTTTCAGTTGCCAAAACATTGTCAATGACATGCTCCGCATAGT
The DNA here is from genome assembly GCA_038502775.1 of Hippodamia convergens. Taxonomy (NCBI): domain Eukaryota; kingdom Metazoa; phylum Arthropoda; class Insecta; order Coleoptera; family Coccinellidae; genus Hippodamia; species Hippodamia convergens. Next base: position 38,306,001 of record CM076608.1, on the reverse strand, counting down.
GTAAGGCGGTCATATTCCCAAGACAAATGTGTAGATCTGTGCGCTAGTTGAAACATATCCTGGCCCATACCATAATACTACCCCCTCGGAATGGATGGCCTTCTTGGACATAATGACGATTACAGGGTATAAGTGGGATTGTCCATACCCTCATTCTTCGAGAATCTGAAAATCGTCCATATCTGAATTCATCAGTAAAAAGGACACTACCCCATCGATCGGTCCAATTATAATTATTATGTTGCTTTGCCCATTCCAATCTTTGACGCTTATGGTCACGTGTCAATGGAATTCCCCTTAATGGACGTTTAGAACTTAGATTCAGCTCTCTTAAACGTCAGTTGATGGTTTGATGGAAACTTGGACCCCATCTGCATTTTGAAGAGTATTCCGTAGCATTCTACAGGTAGATGTAAGCTTTCTTCTCGCCGAAACGGTGATGAAACGATCCTGAGGAGGTGTTGTTTTTCGTCGCCCACCAAGCCTTGGTCTTTTCAACACGGAACCTGTCTCCCTGAACCTACTCACAATTTGGCATACTTGGAGCCTTTCTGCTACAACAAACTGGGTTAGGCCACCCTGTAGCATTCCGATAGCCTTATTAGCCTCGGCGTTTGTTAATTTACGTCTTGGCATTTTCAGAAAACTCGTTTCAAATCGAAGCCGTTGATAAACTGACTCCATTTCAAAGTAAGAACATTCATGAAGCATATGCAAAGAACCAAACTTCAGAAAAAAGTCGAACAGATTGACGAAATGTTATTAAGTTTTAAATGATTTTATAGCGATTTTCTCGAAGATTACATACTTTTCAAAACGATTGAATACGATATCCCATACTCTTGTGGAGCAGTATATTTATTGATGTTGGCCACCTGCCACCGATTTATTTATTATCTGTCAAATTTATGAGAGGAAAAACAGTTCTGCCAATCAATATTTTTTATTGCAAAAATCACCAAACAATATTCATGGAAATATTTTATTAATTTTCGATAGAAATTCAACGAATTAGAAAAAATAGTGTATGAGACTCGTACAGAAGGCTCATTCTAACACTGGTTCATTTAAAAACTCTTTTTCGAATTTTGAACTTGTGTAAGAATATCCATGCCCTCTGCTCTTGAATCATAAATAACTATTAATATTCTTTTTTATTCAAGATATTGTGGATAAACATAATCATGGATGGTCCCCCAGCACAAAGTTTAGGGGTTGAACCAGTGGAAAAGGACGTTGTTAAGCAAAAGCCAAGGGACACCAAAGAGCCAATGATTACAAAAAAACTGATAATCAACGTGTTATTATCAGCTCTTTTCATTATTGCTGGAACTTTGTGGGTGTTCAAAAGAGAGGTAATAACGTAACCGAAAAATTCTGTTTCATTGAATTTTTCTATCTTCGATTTTTCCATTCTATTTCAGATGAGTTCTCAGGGAATAACAGCTAGAGATACCACTATGACGTTCACTTGCTTTGTCCTCTTCGACATGTGGAACGCGTTATCTTGTAGGTCGCAAACAAAAAGCGTCTTTCAGATTGGACTGTTCTCGAATAAGATGTTCCTTGTAGCCGTCACATTATCTGTAATAGGACAGCTCTTGGTGGTCTATTTTCCACCGTTGCAGAAAATTTTCCAGACAGAGGCCCTGACACTTTTAGGTGAGATTTTTTTATCTGATTCTCCTAGGTTAGCCTTAGAACTTGTATGCTAGTTTTGTTATTGTAACTTCACGATGTCAGATTTTTTTTTTGGTGTATTCTAATTAATTTTTAAGATGTTTATTTAACTTATATCTTTTATCATTTCAAGCCTTCATTCAATTTCGTAGGCTCTTGTTTAATTTCGAAATGTCCAATTTGAATATTTCAAAATCTAATCTAGGGGTATTGAAACAGTCTTGAATGAGAAATGATTAATTTCTATAAGGATTAATACAAAGGTATGGAAAATATGATCCAATTTTGATTGGCATGCTATAATCTTTTAAAATGTAACAAAATCAGTTATAGTGCCCTAACTACAATAGTTAGACATTTAGTATCGCGAAGTTTTTAGTGTTTTATATTGAAAGCATTTACATAAGTGTGACAATATAGGCAATGGAAAAGAATCATCAACTCAACTTTGATCTGAAACACAAACATGTTTTGACAAGTGTCATAACCTCTCATTTTCGTTTGATACAGCGTGCAATGTGTCAAATTTCAATGGCTAACCGAGTGATTTTATAAATTGAAAAAAGAATACTGTATTTCAATTCTTCGATTTTCTTGTTAAATTTAAAAGTATTATTATTTATTATTTATCTTGACTTGAGTAGAGAGATATCAGAAAGGTTATATTGAGAAAAAATACCGTTTTTCAGATATGGTATTCCTCACCTGTTTAACCTCATCTGTATGGATATTCTCCGAGATTAAGAAACTGGCTGAGAGGCTCATAGAGCAGAGAAGACTCTGCAAGAGATCTCCTTTAGAGTATGTATGACAAAAGGGGGGGCCTGGGGCGAAAAATCGCTGCAAGTAGCTGCTTTCTACCCTTTTGCCCTTTTATATTGGCCCCCTTAAAATGTGCAAACATTTTGACATATTCAAAAATTTGTTCCAAATTATTTGAATGCCCAGGAAAATTGTAAGAGAAATAATGGAAATGAATAAATATTTTATTGGCGTGATATCAAAAATCTATGATTAAGAAATTTTCAGTAGAATATTTCTAACTTACTGACCTATTGTTTTTTACCCATTATAATTTGGTTTGAATTTTTCGGATTTGATTGCTTCATCAGTTTTTTATTTTTTGCACATTTTAAAGGTCTTAATTTTATCAACCCAATGCAGCTAATGTGAATAGTAAGTTATTATCTATTTATTGTTATATAATATAACGTGTTTGATTCATAGGAATAACAAATCGAGATTATAAATCTGTTTTTTCTTCATTATTGTTGTAATGAATTATTATTTCAAGTATATAAATCAATGTTATTAAGAATGGTTCAAGTATCATAAAATCGATGTCTACTTCTAAAAATAATCTATAAATATACATAACATAAGTAAGTTCATCTCGAGTAAATATAACTCTCCCACCTCCATTTCTCAAATTTGCATATATGTAAAAATCAAATTCAAAGTCAACATTTCTTATCCTTTAAATGTTGTGACCATAATGAGGAACAAAACCGATATCAGACAATTCACTTACTCCAGTAAGACTCAAAATATATTGAGATAATTTTTAAAATAAAATTAATTATGATAGAAAATTGGCAAATCTACTTCGAATTGAAAGTTTTCAATATGTCTTAATGAATAGTTTCACCCAATTATTTTTCATGTTTCACAACGCATCATTTTTGACTGCTTGCAAGAATTGTGATATTTATCAAAGGCATTTTAATTTTTTTAATGAAGATATCTTTAACATTGATTTTTCTATTGAATGTTAACGTATTCATACTATTTGTGTAAGATTATTGAACAATTTTTTTAATTCAATTCAAATTATGAACGGAATGGAATACAATTCCTGAAATCAATCAAATAAGTGGTTGTATATTATTATGGAAATCATCTAGATTGTTTGTTGTGTTAAATTATTTATTTTCAGAATATGCACAAATACTAAAAATTATTGTGTGAATTTTTTATCACTCATATTTGACGACTCTTGAGCTAATTGACTTGTAGCTCTTGTTCATTTTTGAAACAACATTTTTGGCTGCAATGATGCTTGCATAGTACGTGCAATGTTATATAATAAATTCGAGAAGTTTTGAAAGTGTCAATCTATAAATTTCGACAATATTTGTAGAAAGTATAACTACTAAACGTTCTGTAGACTATCACTGAGTTGCAGGAACGTCCATTAAATTTAATGCCGCCTCAATTCTCCATTAAACGGAGTATCCATGGCTACCGTCTATGGATATTCCGTTTAAGGGAGAATTAAGGCGGCATTAAATTTTAATGGACGTTCCTGCAACTCAGGGTATAAGTATCAAATTCCACTCTTATCATGTGACTATATTGGATTGATCATTGTTCTATGTAAGAATCATTACAGCATGAAAATTGCTCCCCATTGATGAGTTTTCTCCACATTCAAATTTTATGATTGCAGTGCAACATACAAATGTGGGGAAACCATATTTCTTTTTATCATAAAGTTGTATGATAAACTATTTGGAATAATCCATAAAAAGAACAATTTGAATAAGATTTAAAATTGTTTAATTTAAGAATCATTAAATGAAATTAATTCTGATTCGATTGAACACAGATTGTAAATCAAAAAATTAAACTCACAAATATATATATAAACATTAGATAATAACATTGTATCCTCTCACCAAAACTTAATTGGAATAGATTAGGTATATTTATATTATGCTGTTGAGACTAGATTGTAAGCTCAAGCACTTGATGTTTTATTGAAAATTTTGTAGGATTTTTATTGAGTCCTCTGAAATAGCTCTGTGATATAGACTTGTATTTGTTTGAAAAAAAAAAACTGAATAAGATTGGGGTGTATTTAGTGTATTCAACTTAATCAATTATGAAAAAGTTAATCCATACAATTCATTTCGTACCCTGAAAATTTTTAATGTAATAGAGCCTAAAAAGAATACCTTAATTCATACATGGACTGATAGTAACAGTACCTAATTTATGTCTTTTATCAGTAGCAATCGTATGTTTTCTTCATCTTTGGAAATTGTTGGCATGCCATTGAACTGAATATCATTTAAAACAATGTCTTGTTGTATTCCAGAGTTCCAGCTGAAGTAGGATTACAAGTACAAAAAGTAACATATTCTGAACATTCAGTGAATTCAATATGAATATCAAATTGATGGATTTGAATCTGGGGCAATTGAAATTTAAATATACTAAATGCACTTAGCCAACGGAGTTTCAGTGACATACACACTATTGAATTTCACTCAAGAATTTATAACTGCATGTTGATGCTATATTATAAATCTTTGTGCTATGGAAATAATTATGTTTGCATTGATATATCCAAGTATAAAAAGTAATGAATTCTCAATGTTATGTACCTTCACCTGTTTGATAATTCAATTTCTAAATAAAGTGGCAAGCAAGTCTTCTTGAAGTTGGTATTTCAATTAATAACTCCAACATTGTTCCTAAAAGCCTGAAAGATTCTGCAAGAATAGGTCTTTGCTGTAAACGTAAACGTAAAGGAGATGATGAGTGATCAATCTGTTTAATCAGATGAATACAAGCTTGAAACGCTCTTTCGTATTGGCGGCAATGGAATAAAAAAAATGTAAATTAGTGAAGATCTGATTGCCATATCAAAAAATGGTAGGTACAGGCACATTTGAACTGATTGAATCATGGATGTGTGTGAAATTCAGCACATCACTTTTAGATTCTCGAATTATTTTCTGTTTTGCCGAATTATGCTTGGTATTTTGAGATATTTCAAAAACAGAAAAAATATTCCAGCCTAGCACTCCGGAAAATTGGATTGCAATGACTGAATAAAATTGTGCTACACATGTACTGAGTTGTGTTGTCCGAATTTGCCTGAATGCCTGTCTAGTTTCTCGAAAAATCGAAATTAGAACAAAAAGATAGCCCAGCACTTTTCACTCACGAATGAATGGAAAAATTTATACTGTCTTGTGCCGTAAATATTTTCTCGAAAATTCTTCAGATTTACTAGCAAATTACGAAAGTGAAAAAATAGTCAGCCCTGCACTTTTTTATTTTTCCGACTAAAATTGTTTTATATGAATGTACCAGTCAGATTTTCACGGGAAATCCACAGGTTTTCCATCATATGAAGGAAATAAGAAAAATTAGTAGATTGTGGAAAAATCGGCATACCTGGCAACATGTGTGTGAAGTTTGTCTAGCACTTCTGGATTTTCGAGAAAATTTTTATTATGCTGAACTGCGGTATGTGCCGTTAAAATTTTGTTTTTATTTCATAGCTTTCAAGATATTTCACAAAATAAGATGAACGAACACGTGTTTCCCACAACACATTTTGTAAAATGTTATTGAGAACCGCATGTAATAAAAGAAAAATTCCAATGGTACAAAGTAGCATGAACCTAACACAATTCAGCACAACAAAAATTTTCTCGAAAATCCAAAAGTGCTGGGCCAACTTCATCCACACTGTTGCCAGGTATGCTGAATTTCCTTGAACTTACTAATTTTTCATATTTTCTCCAAATGAGGAAAAACCTGTTGATTTTTACTGGAAATCTGACCAGCACAAGTTTTCACAATTGCTGCACAATCATATGAAACAATTTTTGTCCAAAAAAAATAAAAGTGCTGTGCTGACTTTATTCTCATTTTCGTAATTTGCCGAAAATCTGAAGAATTCTTGAGAAAATATAAACAGATCGGGAAAAAAGAATTGGAAACATCAGTTTCGATAGTAAATTCGAACAGGGCCATATGCTAGTGGAACAGTGGCAGAATCAAAACCTGAGAGAGAAGTACTATCGAATAAACGGCTGGGCCGACAGATTCGGTTGGGTGGGGATGTAGAGCACAACCACAGTTTAGAAATATAATATACTATATTACTAAACTGTGACGTATTGTAAGCAAAGTGTCAAATCAAATCAGTAACACTCCAAACGCGGTATGGGTGATTTCATATCTGTTGTAAATGAATACGACAGTTTTATTCCACTCTGACGCGAAGAATTTATTTGCCTCATAATGACATAAATAATTTCTTGTGGAAATTAGTATTCATGTCCGCTTTCCCGGAAACTGGTTTGAAAATAAAATAAATTCTAGAAAAAGAATATTTGAAAAACAAAAGTACATTCTACGAGAAGAAATTAAAAAACAAAAATTAATTCTATGGAAATAAAAAAAGGAAAACAAAAACAAATTCTAAAACATACGAAATTGAAGATCGACAAATTCAAATCAAATGTTCAAATAATCCACCTTGTTGTGCCAAACAGTAGCCAAATCTATTATAATAAAGAGATGATCTCATATTTCTGAGAAGATTTAGGCATACTTGCTATTCTGGCACAAAGTTGAGAGAGCCGAACGTGAAGGTATCGGTCTATCTCCAAAGGCAACAATGAAAGAAGTTATTGTCTCCGCAATAGATTGACCACCGAAGTACCATTTTATGATTTGAATTTTCTCTTTAACCGTCTAGCGTCTAGCTATCACATCTGACGTTCGGATGCGACTAAATGTGCATTGCAATTCGCGGCAGCTGAGACTTGCCATTCCAACAGTCCAGTCCCTTATTTGTTATTGAATCGCAATGAGATTTCGATTCTTCCACTGTTCGACTGTTCTACTAGACTCGGAGCTCATTCGAATTTAATAACATTCATATTTCTGTTTCCATAAGGATTTTCTTTATCTGTATGTACGACACAAGACCGTAGCAAGCCACAACCGTGAGGTTTTCTCATTGTATGGGGTTTGTAAAAATTTTCTTTCATGATTACCATAGGTTCGTTCTCCAAAAACGTTCATTAGGGCCATCCCAGATAATGACTCCCTGTAAAATCTTTTATACCTACCTATATAATTGAAACCGACATTATTGGGAATTGATGCACCTCTGTATGAATTGAAAGAAAGTTATTCGTCTGGCCTTGAAATAATTAAGTAACTCAAATACAATTGATATGGATTTATTCCAATCTTTTGCTATAATTTAGGGACAATGACATGATTACATATTCGATTTTCTTCAGTTGTTTTTCGATATAATTCGACATGGACAGATACCTGATGAGAGCATTTTCTTCATTTTCATATTTGGCTAGGACTACTTTCAAACCCAGTCGTTATAAGGTGAGTGAAAATAATTTGTTGAAAGAAATAGTAAATTTAATAAAATCCTATTATATGTATATTATGAAAGTCCAATAAGCGCGGCCGATTGATATCTGATGTGATAATATGTGATAGTTCGAATGTTTTTATTTTAATTACTGTTTCTGTTTGACCTTTTCTCAACTATATCTGGTAGTTTTTGCAATAGGTCGACATGGGAAAATGCTAATAAACTGTTTGTCAGGCTCTGGTGCTGACTGTATAGTGTGGTTTATAACCACCTATAAATATTATACAGGGTGTCCCGAAATATATGTAACACACTGCCAGCTATTTTTTATCTACCTGTTCTTCTTAGTGAACTCATGTACTAATTTTTTATTTCTTGAAAGTGAATATTAATATAGCGTCTTTGAGTTTCTGGTATAATTCTGGAATGTGTGGTTCATGATGAATTTTCAACAGCCAAAGATGATGAGATTACTTACAAATATCCAACGTATATTGTTTTACTACAAGTAACTGCTTTTTTTCTAGGGCCCATCGGTTGAAGAAATATCAATAATAAGACAGAATAATGTGACGCCAATTCTGAAACCACTTTATAAAAAACCGCTTGTGCTGCATCAGGGCCATATGCAGTGGTTGTATGATAAAGATGGAAAAAGATATTTGGACATGTTCGGAGGAATTTGTACAGTTTCAGTCGGACATTGTCATCCGTAAGTACTCAGAATTTGACGAAATCATCAGAATTCGGAATAATAAATCTGGCAACCTCTCATTGATAATTACAGGAATAATGAACAGATACCCAGTAAATATGTCTCCTAGTGAATTTCTCATTGTTTGCAAAATGAAACTTTTTACAGAAAATGCGCATCTATAGAAAGCTGAAAAAAACTTTTTGGCAATTAGGCAAAAATTTGAAAAACTCAGCCTTACAAACCCCAAACGCTTTTTTGTCGTGGTTCTTCCATTAATACGTCTTTTATTAATGTTCTATGGTGCTTATATATATGGCTATCGGAATGCTACAGGGTGGCCTAACTCAGGTTCTTGTAGCAGAAAGGCTCCAAGTCAGCCAAAGTGTGATATCTCGACTTTGGAATAGGTTCAGGGAGACAGGTTCCGTTTTGGAAAGACAAAGGCTTGGTGGGCGACGAAAAACAATACCTGCTCAGGATCGTTTCATCACCTTTTCGGCGAGAAGAAAGCCTACATCTACCTGTAGAATGCTACGGAATACTCTTCAAAATGCAGATGAGGTCTAAGTTTCCATCGAAACCATTCGACGACGTTTGAGAGAGGTGAATCTAGTTTCTAGACCTCCATTAAGAGGAGTTCCATTAATACGTGACCATAAGCGTCAAAGACTGGAATGGCAAGGCAACACACCAATTGCGATCAATGGCGTAGTGTCCTTTCACTGATGGATCCAGATATGAACGATACCCCGTAATCGTCGCTATGTCCAAGAAGTCCATCCATTCCGAGAGGATAGTGTTATGGTATGAGCCGGGATATGTTTCAACGAGCGCACAGATCTACAAATTTGTCCTGGGAATATGATCGCCTTACACTATAGGGAGCATGTCATTGACAATGTTTTGCCAAATTTTCACGCTGCTGTTGGTGAAACTTTTCAATTTCTCGACGATAACGTTAGACCGTACCTGAGAATGCGGGCGAGTAGCTTGGTATTCCACAATTACGAATACCTCCACACTCACCAGATTTGAATTTCATAGAACATGCATGGGATATTATCCAAAGAAGATTAGATAATCATCAACCTACCCTAGAATCCTTAAATGTTCTGAGAGAGCTTCTACCCCATTAATGGAACCAAATTCCTCAAGAAATGTTCTACAACCTCGTGTGTAGTATGCGAAAAAGATGTCAAGTTGTTATTGATGCCCGTGGAGGCCATACATTGTATTGATAGTCTTAAAATGGTTGAATTCTCTGGGAATAAAATATCGTTATTTTACTCGATTTTTCTCAACCACTCTGTATACGCTGCAGACCTACAGGCTAAAATTAACTTGAAATCATATTAATATGAATTTTCATCACAAAATCTCATTTAAACTATATTTTTTTTCAATTTGAGTCAATATCCCTAACTCACGTGAAGCAGTTTATGTATCTCCTAATATATTAATTTTCTTCCAGAAAAATAACTGATGCTGTGATACGTCAATGTAGTACATTAGGTCATGTATCAAACCTTTATCATCATCCGAAATTATTTGAATATTCTGAAAGATTGGCTGAAAAAATGCCAGGAGATTTGAAGGTAAGTACAAACAACAATTTGTATTTCTTGACAAAAAATATTTCTCGAATGTTGAGTTGTACACAATTCAAAAATGTTACATCGTTTTTGATACATTCTTCGTAAACTGGCTAGCATTTTGTGTGCAATTTCAAGGTAGACACAGTTAGCATTGCTGATCTGCCATATGTGAAGTCATGCCATTGCTACAATGAACCAATCTTATCTATCCTTCAATGAACAAAAAATGTATTAGAGTCTTTCCCAAAATTGCACGTCCAATTCTTGTTGAGTTTAAGTTCATCAATTTATTTTTACAGGTGGTGTACTTGTTGAACAGCGGTTCGGAAGCCAATGATCTGGCTATTCTCCTGGCAAGATTATATACAGGAAATAATGAAATATTGTCCTTGAAAAATTGCTATCATGGAATGTCATATCAAACTATGGGGTTGACATCTTTGGCGCCATATAAATATACTGTTGTACCACCAGCAGGAATTCATTCGGTATGTATCTAAAAAAACTAGCTTGAATCTGAGAGAGAGACGTCTTCTGGCTTCTCTGTGAGAGAAAGCTGATCTGAATGAAAGCCCTCGGATTTTCGAAAAAGAAAAGCTGCATGGGGCCCAAATATGGACGAAAAAAATTCTGGTTTTGACCAATTGATGAAAAACTTACCGCTAAATCAGAATCTGCGATAAAAAAGATGGGTTTGCATTTGAAATTTCAAAGTTAGGCTTCATATTTGGTTTAAGGCCCTTTTGGGTCCAAAATCTGATGGGGGAAATTACTTTTCCATTTCGAAGCTTACTTGAACTAATTGAGGACAGAGATTATGTCTTTTATTTCTGTTTCAAGGTCATGAATCCCAACGTTTTCAGAGGACCTTGGGGAGGGTCTAACTGCAGAGATAGCCCATCGCAAACATCCAGAGAATGCTCTTGTATACAAGATGAATGCGAAGCATGTGACCAGTATATATCCGTCTTGAAGGACGAATTCAGGAGTGTGGTACCACCAGGGAAACTTGCAGCGTTCTTTGCGGAATCGATACAAGGCGTTGGAGGAACAGTACAGTTCCCGAAAAATTATATCAAGGAGGCTTATAGTATAGTTAAGGATAATAAAGGACTTTTCATAGCAGATGAGGTAAATTGAAATAGTTTTATTAAATGATGAGTATTAGTCAGAATTGATGATTTAATGCTTAAATGGAAAAATGAAGTCTTTTGAGGCTGAAGGACCTCGGTCGATAGTCATTTGGATATTTCCAATAAAGTACAATAACATAATGAGGAAAGGCAGAACTGCTAATAGTCTTGGAGTTAGAATTTTATTGGAGCTGGTCTTTTGAAAGATCTTTTTCTATAATAGTATTCCAATGGAGGTAAAAAATACTATTTTTTTATCCCCATTTTTACCTGTAGAGGTGCGATTCGCACTAATAAATTCACCACTAGCTCAACGAAGCGTTTAGTGATACTACAGGGAACGATTTACAGGGTGTTTCATTGGTAAATGAACATACGGTAACCTAAGCTAGAGCTATCCTAGGCGAGTAAAAAAAACCTATATATAATAGGTCTAATCAATGCCATAACCGAGATACAGGGTGGTTCATGTTTTCACCAAACAATTCAATTGCTTCTGAACCAAACGGTATTTTCAATTGATACTTGGAACTAAATTTGAATTTCTGAAAAATTCCAGGTCTGTATTTGAAAAATATGGGACTTTTTCCAAACTGAGATTGAAATGTTGGAATTTGATTGAGATATTTGGAAACAGCAAAAATTTTCTTTGAGGTTTGGTAGATTTCATTGTCCCGTACGTGATTTTGCCCAAAGTAAGCTTCAGGAAAAGATTCAATTGAATTTTTTTTTGGTTTAGTAATGAGAGGGTTCTTTTAGGTCTTGATTACAGAGATTTAATTTAATTTAATATTCAAGTACACAAGTTTCAATCCGCATGATGTTTGTTGTTGTTTCATCCTCAGTTTTATTTTATGAGAAGACAATAGAGACCAACTGGCAATAGCCCTGATGAAGATTTAAAATAAATCGAAACGTCGGCATTCTGTCGAATTAAATCTCTGTAATCAAGACCTAAAAGAACCCTCTCATTACTAAACCAAATTATCACAGAGGTCGTTACATTATTCCAAAAAAAAATTCAATTGAATACTGGAATTTCACTAAATTCCCAAAAAAATCGTTCATTTTGATCAAATTGAATTTTTTTCGTCCTACTAATTGCACATTCGAATTTCATGATATTCCGAGGAACTAAATCAATGTATTTTCGAAAGAACATTATTGATTGCGAAAAATTTATTTGAAGTCAACAACGATGAACACTCAACGTGATATACAGTAACACCGTTTTTCTCAATACACATGATTTTCCACTCGAAAATATGTCTGATACTTTTTTGATTATGCCTGAATTTTTACGCATTTTATTACAGGCGACTTCGATATCTCCTCACTTGTTGTTTCAGGTGAATATCCTTAACTTATCAAATAACTCCAAATGAAATGAAATGATCAACAGGATTGAAATCTGGTGATCTAGCGTACCAGGAATGCAGCCCACCTCTGCCTATCCACAGATTTGAAAAGTAATGATTTCAAAAATATCTGAACATTACTCTGAAATGGGGTGGAGCTACATCATGCTGAAAATTCATTCCTGCAATGGGCGTACCTTTGAGTAATACAGGAATATTATTTTGAAGGAAATTTAAGTAAAGATCACCCGTGAGCCGCCTTGGTAGGACGTGCGGTATACAATCGATTTTTATAAACGCCCCACAGTACGTTTGTTGAAAATTTGTATTGGGATAACGTATGCCTGACCGCATGCGGATTCTCTTCAGCCCATTCGTGCGAATTCCTCATATTGAAGATACCAGTTGTCTGAATTTATTTTGTAGAAATTGTCTACTCGAAACAACCCATGTGGGAGACGATACATACAATTATATTTCTCTCAATCAAACCTTTTTTTTTTTGAAAATCTAACAGAATAATGAAAAATGCAAATATGTTATCAGTTCGAGATAAAATTTTTACAATTTCACTGCAATGAACTAGTTTTTCACGGAATTATTGGAATTCCAACATTAAATTAGATCTTTCCCTGAAGCTTTATTTGAGCAAAATCACGTGCCTGATAATGAAATTTATTAAACCCCATAGAAAATTTTCTGCTCTTTTCAAATATCTAAATTAAATCCCAATATTCCAATATACATAATTTAAATATTAATCGATCGACCTGTGGCAGTTTATCATAAGTTCCAATTATCAACCGAACTTACCGGTTGGTTCAAAAGTTATGAGATATTGAAATTTTCGGTGAATACATAGACCAGCCAGTATCTCGGTTATGAAATTGATTAGACCTATCATATAGCGGTTTTTTGGACTCGCCTAGGGTAGCCCTAGCTTAGGTTACCGTATGTTCATTTACCAATGAAACACCTGTATAAAAAACCAGCTCTACTAAAATAATGTTTTTTTCGACGATGCTAGCTCTCGTACTATAATTTTACTGCATTGCATTGTTGAGCAGAAGAAAACCTTATGTTTTAGGTACAAACAGGATTCGGCAGAACCGGAGATAATTTCTGGGGCTTTGAAGGTCATGGGATCATCCCAGACATCGTAACGATGGCCAAAGGAATCGGTAACGGCTTCCCATTAGCAGCAGTGGTAACAACAAAAGAAATATCGGAAGCACTTACCAACGCATCTCATTTCAATACTTTCGGTGGTGGACCTCTTGCGTCTGCAGTCGGCTTAGCTGTTTTGGATGTAAGATCGAATGATAATGTTCAATATTTCAGCACCAAAAGTAATTCATAAGGATGAAGAACTATTCTTCATGGCCCTCAACCGAAAATTTCTCCATTCATAATGTTCAATAACGTCGAAAACAATCTGGCATAAAACTACTATAGTATATCCAACGAGAAACGATAGCGCGCCAAAACAACAAAGCGTGGCCAATTTCATCAGGACCGGATTTAATATACCGACCGCGAAACCGACGCCGATGCAAGCAACGGAGAATTTTAGATGAATCACTTGATTGTCGTAATGCATATCTGGAGAAGAAAGAGAAAGCACTAAACGGCAGCCAATGAAAATATTCATAACCCTTTAGGCGTACATTTAGTTGTTTACTGGCGCTATCTCTTCTCGTTGGATAGACTACAGTACTAAAATATGAAATAAACGATTATCTCCGCGAACTGATAAAAATATGAACCTTTCTTTTCGAATGACAATACTTTTCCTGAAAGTAGTCTAGACTTATTTCTCCATTCTTGATAGAGCAGCGCTGTAAGGTTTTTTTTACCTAATGAGGAATGTTCACAGGTATGCAAAATCAATCGAAACTTCGTCACAGTATGACCTATATATATATGAAATCACTAGTTTTTGTTTCAGTCGAAAAGACCTAGTAGTTCGGATTTTACAACCCCGTGAATATTCAATTCCTCGCGGCGATGTGACGTCATACTACATTCGCAAATCGCACTCCGTGAGACGAAAGACCCTTATATTGAACCCGGCTATGTACTGAACCTCGCAAGTCGTTGGATGTAAAGTGACGTCACACGGGTCCATCGAACTCATGTTTATAACTCGATATCTCGGGCGCTATTTGAAGTATTCAAATAATTTTTGGAGACAATATTTTCATTTTCTACGGAGAACAGGAATATGTAGAAATTGAAAAATGTGAACATTCCTCATTGTGACACACAACCTACGTTTTTGCTGTTGAAATTCCAAACGGTGCCCAAGAAATTCTACAAAATGTTGTATACGAAGCATGTGTTCGATCAACACATTTTGTGAAATATGTATTTTGATTATCAGTGACAAAGATTATAGAGTATAAAGATAGGAAACGTCCATATATCAGTTATGTTAAAAACCGACTACGATTTTCTGGAACTCTGAAAGATTAGAAATCATGCTTACTGAAATTAAATTTCGACTTTGTCGAGCCTATATAATAAGATCTTGTGCGACAAAACCGAAGTATTGACTAGAGAATTTCCATACTAGCTTAGAATCGAACTAGGTACAGGGTGATTCACTTATCTTGGTAACCCCTATTTTCTCGAAAACGTCCGAATATTTTTTCATTCTGTGAATGGCGTTTTGAACAGGCCAATGTCGACTTGAGATGCACATAAAAATCTGCGGAATAAATAAAGAAGTCAGGCGTCGCGGCGCTATCAAAAATAAATGGATAGGAACCAATGGACCCATCAGATATTGCCAGACCTAACTCTCATGGATTATTTTCTGAGGGGTACCCTGAAAAATATGGTATACCAAACTGATTTTAATAACTTTGACCAGTTGAAAATGAAGATAAGAAACGCATGTGTCCAAGTGGATCCTTATATTTTGACCAAAGTAACTTACAATGAAATAGGTGAATGATATAACTTACTTATGGATCATAATGGCCGGTATATAGAACATATCATTCGAAATGTTTCGTTTGTTATTCAAAAAAATGTTTATTGTTTTAAGATATAATATTTAATGAATATAGTAATAAAAAAATCTTTTGTTACAAAGCCTCCGTCATTTTACGAAACAAAATCATATCTAGGTCATCTAGACATTATGATCCATACATAAGTTATATTATTTCCCTATTTTATTATAAGTTACTTTGGTCAAAATATAAGGGTCCATTTATTTTCGAATTCTTGATCCAAATATCTCTTCACAATGGCAGCGTTGTGACATGGAGCCCCATCTTGCTATATCCACATATTGGATCTTATTTGAAGAGGCAGATTGTTTAGAAAACTAGCCTTCTTGAATTCAAGGCAAAAAATCATATCTATGCCTCCAAATAAAGGCATACTTCCACAATACAGAAAGAAATAAATGGAAAAGAATTAACATAAAACACGCTGCAGATCGCTGACGGTTAGAAATGGATAAAAATTGTATTCGAAAGAGAAATTCTGAATGAAATTATCTTTCGAACGGCACGATAAAAAGGTATGTCCCCGGAGAAAAAAAATTTGATAGCGCCGCGACGCTTGGCGTCTTTATTTATTTCGCAGATTTTTATGCGCATCTCAAGTCGACATTGACTTGTTCAAAACGCCATTCACAGAATGGAAAAATATTCAGACCTTTTCGAGAAAATTGGGGTTACCAAGATAAGTGAATCACCCTGTACCTCGAGGTCCCAAGTGTCAACCGCTCTAACCACTGAGCTACACCACGTGTTTCTTAATCATCATATTTAGCATATTATTATCTGGCGCATTCAGATTTGACTTCAGAAAAACTAGATGGCGCTGACGTAAGTGTAGTCGCTCCATTTCCAATCTTTCTTCTCTATAATCTTTGATTAATTATTTTGCAGATCAATCATATGTGTGTTTTCAGATCATCGAAGAGGAGCAACTTCAAGAAAACTGTGCCATTGTTGGAACTCACCTGCTGAAGGAGCTAGCGGAAATGAAGAAAAGGCTTCCGTACATCGGCGACGTGAGAGGTAAAGGCTTGATGATAGGCGTTGAAATGGTGGAGAAAGACAGCCAATCAACCCCCCTTTGTCCCGAAAAGTTTGGTGTGTTTTTCGAAAAATGCAGAGAAATGGGACTTTTAGTTGGAATCGGAGGACATGATAAAAATGTCGGTGAATATTTTTAAGAAGTTGAATAAAAAATGAAATATGTGATTTTTTCAGGTTGTACGAATTAAACCTCCAATGTGTGTAACCAAAGAAGATGCTGATTTTACTCTATCTGTTATCCAGGAAGCCTTGAAAAGCATTGATGATAAAAATAAAATCTAGATTATCAATTTGATTCACACCCTAATAAAGGAACTCACAGGATTACCATACTTACAGTAATAACTTATTATAATTATTATCATTACAAATAAATTAAGAGTTTGGACAATGCCTATGAATTCAACTTTAATCAACTCAAAATGTGCATAGATACATGAGCGGAGACAAAAAAGATATATAACTCGAAAAGCAAGGAAAGTGGAACTCTCCATTAAACCATTTTTTAAAGCGTTGATACAGAATTAACTACTGATAGAGACAAAACATTCCATGGGTCAAATACACGGTTGGCTAAAAAAGCTGTCTCTGAAGTTCTCTTTCTTCTACTTATAAGAATGTCCACACAGTCGTTAGTCAGCAATCATTTCAAACATGTGTTTCAAATTTTTCAGATTACATTTAGAAAGGTGTAGTTAAGAAGCATACATTAATTAACGCTACGTGTCAGCCAATGAGATGAAATAGGGTGCGATCTGTATGGCGACAAGTCCATTTTAAAATGGTCGGAGACTTTGTAGATATATTAGTCCAAAAAAATACAATAATTCATAATGAGAATATCATATTTTTAAATAGGAAAAACGCAATGAAATGATTTTTACAGCAATTTTTCTTATTTAATATGAAGAATACCCTCGATTTCAATATAAGCAGTCAATCGAACAATCATGTGTTGAACCTTATTATTTTCTTCCTCAACACTTCATCATCTAGAGTTTATTTTAAATAACTAATTATGAAAATATATGACTTGTCAATAAGAGTTCCTTCTATTTTTTTTAAATTTCATGAAAGTTTATGGTTGTTGGAAATCCAGCACAACAATACATATTTCGAAATTCTTCAATGAGAAAGTCTAACTGACTAAAATAAAAGAGAAAGCTGAATATATAGTAGGGTTAAATCCAAAAATTAATTGTGAAATTTCAAAACCATTATTTATATTGGCAGTACGCTTCATAATGTGTGAATTTCCAATACATATTGCATACTTACATTACAGATTCCATATTTCACACCAAATTCGAATATTTCGATATCGTTTACTGAGAATAATATATGAAACAGCAATGCTACTCTTGTTGACTTGATAATTTCTCCCTGTGTTCACCCATTGTTGGTTTTTACCATTTGATCATCAGGATCAGTATTGATGGGTAATGTCAAAGACGACAAACTCTTTGAATGTGGGCGTTACTCACTATACATAAAAAACAAAATATCCATATAAAATGTTTATTATAATAAATTATAAAATACACAATAACAATAATAAAGATTTTATTCACAATATTTACACATATGTGATGAAAATGAAAATCAACTTTACTGATTTTAAACTTAACCTAAAGAGTTAACACATTCTTCATTAGATATTAATAAAAATGTGTTTGTAAAATTTTTCTACATTAACAAGGTAAGCTATATATCAACATAATACGATTTTTCAACGAGACTTAAAATTCAACAGATAACATTCTCTGCAAAATTACTTATTCAGATGTATTGAGAAACATTCCATTCAAAATAAGATTTTTGTACATATGGGTGAAATATATATATATACAAAATTAAATATTATGACCTTGAATACAGCAAATATTATTATGAGTAAGGAATTCACCGCAATGAAAACAGTTTCCTGATAGGTGAGTCATTTTTTCAATGGTGGAAGAACTCGTCAAAATAGTAATACATTTCGATTTCACCAATAATTGCTCTTATAAAACTGTCAACATGACAAAAGTAACGTCCCCCAAAGTTTAAGAATACAGATCTGCCTCTGCTTCATCAATATTTTCTCATCCACTATATGATGAATGAACAGAGTGAGGCCAACGATAAGGGGGCCATTGCGCAGAAAAAAATCGTGTAAGGTAAGATAATATTTGTATAAAATTATAGGAGATTTCTATAGGGTTATGAGGAGATTTCACAAAAGGGAAATTTATGAAGGTAAGAAGAAAGACTGGGAAAGATTTGTTCAAACGCATGGGAACACCGACCCCTGGGGGGAGGTATACAAAATCTGCCTGACAAAGAGGCGAAAGACAGAATTGTGTGGTGTAAGAGTGGGGGCAGAAACCACTCGTACTTGGTGCGAAACGGTGAATGCCTTGATGGATGGGTTTTTCCCAGCTGACATACAAGTCCCGATCAGACGGGACTTGCGCATGAATGAAACTATGATGCCCAGCATGGAAGAGGTTGAGATGGCTGTAAAGGGGCAAAAGAGTAAAAAGGCCCCAGGTCTGGATGGCATATGCCCTGAGATGGTGAAGAATGTATGGCGATGCATACCTGAGTATGCGCTATCTATGTATCTTTAGTAATAGAGTAGCTATAACTAGGAGGGAGCATGAATCAGTGGAATGACTGATAGAGAGAGGATGACCACAGGGATCTATTGCTGGACCCAAAATGTGGAATATATGCATGGAGGAACTCCTAAGGGAATATGAGGAAATGGCCATCAGAAAGCATGTGGAATGTATCGGTTCTAATTATTTTGGGTATGTTGACTTTGGAACTGGGTTGCATGGCGATTGCATGGATCTTGCTTCAGGGGCTTTGGTATTTATGGTTGTTTGCTTAAATGAGCCATGGAAGATACCAATTGGCTATTTTTTTATTTCAGGTATCAACAGCAAACAAAAATTGTCCATTTTGAAACAAGGTGTGATATTGCTGAAAAATGTGGGAATTAAAATAAGCAACATAACCTTTGACGGTTGCGCAGCTAATTTCAGCATGTGCAATTTGCTAAATTGCCATTTCAATGTACAGTGTATAAGAGCAAATTTCAAATTTGAAAATTCACTGTATTTTCTGTTACCAGATCCTGCTCACATGATGTAAGGAATTATTTTGGAGAAAAAAATTTTTCATTGATGTAAATGGTGAAGCTGTCAATTTCGATTTTCTTAAAGAACTAAATGACTTGCAGGAAAAGGAGGGTCTTCATCCTGGGAACAAACTCAGAAAACGACATTTAAATTTCTTCAAACAGAAGATGAAAGTTAAACTTGCGACACAGTTCAGCAATTCAGTATCGGAAGCATTATTTTTCTGCAGAGACAAATTACAGTTTGCAAAATTTGCGACGTGTGGAGCAACAGCTAAATTTATTCTGTTGATGAATAATGCTTTCGATATTTTGAATTCTCGTAAAATTTTTGAGTTTGGTTTTAAGCAGGCTGCAAATGAAAAAAATATTAATAATATTAAAACGTTTTTTGAAGAATTCAAGTCCTATTTGAAAGAACTCAAATTCATTGATGGTACCCCTGTGCTACATTCTAATTCATGCTGAAGTAAGAGAGGGTGGGGCTGGAAATTGTATCCCTCTTGAAGATATAATTATCCTCAATGTTACATCAAAAATCAAACCTCCAGAGCAGATAATAAATGAATCTGTGCCAAATCGCATGGAAGATGACATCCAAGATGATGTCATCTGTGATAAATTTTTGCGTGAGCACAGCTATGCTCTTGCTTATGACTCCCTCTCCCTTTACAGTTTAGAGGTGATAACTTACATTGCAGGTGTCATTTCATTCAAACTGGGACGGAAACTGCAATGTGAGCATTGTGTATCACAATTATTTGGGAGGAGAGAGAATTTTTCAATTCTCTTATATATCATAAGAACAGGGGAGGTTTGAGCTTCCCAAGCTCAGATGTTATTGAAATTTGTCAAAAAACAGAAATGTTTTTGCGACAGGAACATAACAAAAGAGTGAGGAAAGAGGAGTTATGTTTAAAAATATTGAAATATTTTATTGGTAGAAATATTTTTGATAATATGACTCCTCATGATTTGAGCATACCTGAGTATGCGTTATCTATGTATCTTTAGTAATAGAGTAGCTATAACTAGGGGGGAGCATGAATCAGTGGAATGACTGATAGAGAGAGGATGACCACAGGGATCCATTGCTGGACCCAAAATGTGGAATATATGCATGGAGGAACTCCTAAGGGAATATGAGGAACGAGAGACTGTGGTTGTTGCATATGCGTATGACGTGCTTATCATATTCAAAGGAAACAGTAGCCTTCAGCTGGTGGTGAGGGGGACTGAAAGTATGAGTCTATTGGGATCGAACATCTACACTTCTAGTGAGACTACGTCCAAATGCTACTCCAACTATTAAAGTGGATCGTTTAAAATATGTAAGTAAAACATTTTTAGAACCATTTTTCTTGTTTATTGTTTTTTCGATGAAATGGCCATCAGAAAGCATGTGGAATTTATCGGTTCTAATTATTTTGGGTATGTTGACTTTGGAACTGGGTTGCATGGCGATTGCATGGATCTTGCTTCAGAGGCTTTGGTATTTATGGTTGTTTGCTTAAATGAGCCATGGAAGATACCAATTGGCTATTTTTTCATTTCAGGTATCAACAGCAAACAAAAATTGTCCATTTTGAAACAAGGTGTGATATTGCTGAAAAATGTGGGAATTAAAATAAGCAACATAACCTTTGACGGTTGCGCAGCTAATTTCAGCATGTGCAATTTGCTAAATTGCCATTTCAATGTACAGTGTATAAGAGCAAATTTCAAATTTGAAAATTCACTGTATTTTCTGTTACCAGATCCTGCTCACATGATGAAATTAGTAAGGAATTATTTTGGAGAAAAAAATTTTTCATTGATGTAAATGGTGAAGCTGTCAATTTCGATTTTCTTAAAGAACTAAATGACTTGCAGGAAAAGTAGGGTCTTCATCCTGGGAACAAACTCAGAAAACGACATTTAAATTTCTTCAAACAGAAGATGAAAGTTAAACTTGCGACACAGTTGCCAAGCAATTCAGTATCGGAAGCATTATTTTTCTGCAGAGACAAATTACAGTTTGCAAAATTTGCGACGTGTGGAGCAACAGCTAAATTTATTCTGTTGATGAATAATGCTTTCGATATTTTGAATTCTCGTAAAATTTTTGAGTTTGGTTTCAAGCAGGCTGCAAATGAAAAAAATATTAATAATATTAAAACGTTTTTTGAAGAATTTAAGTCCTATTTGAAAGAACTCAAATTCATTGATGGTACCCTTGTGCTACATTCTAATTCATGCTGTAGTAAGAGAGGGTGGGGCTGGAAATTGTATCCCTCTTGAAGATATAATTATCCTCAATGTTACATCAAAAATCAAACCTCCTCATGATTTGAGCATACCTGAGTATGCGCTATCTATGCATCTTTAGTAATAGAGTAGCTATAACTAGGGGGGAGCATGAATCAGTGGAATGACTGATAGAGAGAGGATGTCCACAGGGATCTATTGCTGGACCCAAAATGTATAATATATGCATGAGGAGCGAGAGACTGAGGTTGTTGCATATGCGGATGACGTGCTCATCATATTGAAAGGGAACAGTCGCCTTCAACTGGAGGTGAGGGGGACTGAAAGTATGCGTCTATTGGGAGCATGGGCTGCTAAGGCAGGGGTACAAGTCTCTGTGAACAAGACGGTCTGTATGTTGATGAAAGGGAGGTTGGACCATAATCGTCCACCTAACATACGATTGAACGGCAGCGCTCTTAGGTATGTCAGGAGTACTAAGTACTTGGGTGTTAGGGTAGAGGGGGGATTCAGGTTTTCTGGTCACTTCTCTGATGTAAAACGAAAGTTAGTTAGACTAACTGGATGTCTGGGAAGAGTACTGAAGCGAGATTGGTGGCATGTTCCAAGCATGCGCCATGTACGGGGTGCAAGTATGGTATAAGGCTATGATGTATGGGTATGCAAGGGGGGCAATAAATAGGTGTCAGAGAGTGGTGATGGAAGCATGCCTGAGGGTATGTCGCACTGTCTCAACTGAGGCTATGCATGTTTTAATGGGTTTTTACTCAATAGGATTTAGTGCACATTTTATACATTGCTATGCTCATCAATTAAATTTAATAATGATTCAAGCCACGTCACAGAATAATGATGTACGCTTATTTTTTGGGAATTTAAGTTAAATTCCAGCAACGAGTTTCTTTTTTGATCATATTGTGAAACGTAAAATTCCAAGATCTGTTCCAGATGGAATTTCAAAAGTCGAACAGTGAACGTTGTTTTGGAAAAAAGGGATGAAATTCTAGAGTGTATGGAGGAAATTGAATAAAGTTCGGTAGTAAATATAACAACTAAAAACCAAGCTGGTGCAATCCGAAGACTTCTGCAGCGAAAGTCCTTCGAATTTTGGGTTACATTTTTTCATCATGTTATGCCACAAGTAGGTTTAAGGAACCTATGAAACTCAAACAAACCTATGAAATTTTAATTTGAAATCTTCGGTTGAGCTACGACTTTGACAGTGCTCCAGCCACTTCCACCATTGTGGTTGCTAAAATAGAAAAATCATGAACCTAATATTGTACTCTTGTACATGTTGAATATACACAAGATATACTTACAGCTTTCTAGTATCCATTTTATTAAAAATTGTGTGTATTTGTTTTATCAATAAAAATGATTGATATCTGTTTTAAATAATTGTAGTAAATTCAGGGAGAAACCTAACTAGATTGATGAAATATTTTGAAAAATGTCCGTTTACTATAGATGATTGGAAACATTTCAAAATTCAAATTTTGAGAAAAGTAAATAAATAATGACAATTGACAACTACGATGAATGTCATTATGATTAATCTCACAATGTCGCCAACCCAAAAATACTTAAAAAAGCTGCAACCGATAGCTAACGAATATGGTCAATTGAAAGGGGACTTGTTCTCGGTCAACAGTGGATGTTTGGTTCACTGTATTAGCGCGGACGTGGCCATGTTGAAAGACATAGGCAAGGAGTTTGATCAAAGATATGGCGACAGAGAAAAACTTCGGGGTGCATTGAATAAGCCCCGCTGTCCTTCTGCTTATCTCTTGGAACCAGATTCAGATGCGGATGTTTTTAGGGGCATGTCGATAACTAAAGAAAAGAAAGGTGATAAGCCCACTATAGATTCACTCAAGCGAGCCATGCATTCCATGCGATCTATGCTGATATACCGAGCCATAAATAAGGTTGCAATGCCAAAGATTGCTTCGGGCCTTGATCAGATCCCATGGGATGAGGTAGTGGAATTGATAAATAAAAGTTTCATATCTAAGGGAATTGCCGTCGATGTTTACGAGCTTGATGATGGAGCTAGTTCTGTGATCGCGCCCAATGAAATATCTGGTTTGATCGAGAAAGACTTAGCTGAAATGGGATTAGAAGATCTGGACATAAACCCCATTGAGTATAATGACGATAAGTCTGACGCCGGATTGAGTGGTGACACTATTCGAGTTTACACTTATGCTGAAGTTGAAAAATTAGAAATCAAATTATGATGACAATGAATTTAAAATTCATTTTCGGGTCGAAAAACAACTGTCATGGAATTGGTTGAAGGAATAGGTAGAAATTTTGAAAAACCCACCAGGAGAAATAGAGCAATTGATTTAAACTAGAATATCTTTCGTGCCATCTGTTTATTATCTTCGCCGATAAGAAATCATAGTCTGTTCTTCGCGAACAATTACTGTGTGGCTACCGGGGCTGTTCGGAAATTAAGATGCCACCATCGAGACCTTCAATTGCTGAATTTATCGTCAAGCGTGAAAATGCTTTTGCCGCGGCTACGACGTTGCCGCTGAGGCAGATGTGGCCAACATGTGCTTGGCTGAACTGTCCAAGGTGGAGAAAGCCTTCAAGGAGGCTGATGAGTCGATCGTTAAGATAGGTAATTTCGGTCAACTACCCAATCGCTTACCAGTCCCTTTATGACCGCTATCAAGACCCTCGCCGGTTGGCGAATCTCTATATCGACCAGATATTAGATTCGCGGCCTGCGTCTGTTTCTCCCCTGTCTCAATACGACGCATTAGTGATGACGTCACAAATTTCTGTTCTTTGGTGTGGGTTCCAAACAAACTTCATTTACAGAGGATTTAGTGAGGGCGAATAATTCTTTTGCGTTTGTAAAATATCTGAAAGTATTTTTGACTTGAGAAAACTTGTGTGAATCGAATCATCAACCCAATTAGATTAAAGTGAGTATATTTGTTAATTCATTGTTTAATTTCGAATAACACGAGGAAATCTATTCGGATAGAGGTTATGTTATTTCAAGCAGTTTATTTGTACTTAATTATTTTATGTAACTTTAATCGTTTTTCTATTTATTAGATGGCCGAAAATAGAGTTACATCTATGACAACCATATTTTCATTTTTCGAAGGAAATATGAATCTTTTTCAAAGAGGCGAAAACTCCTACTGTAGTGGAAATGTAGTTCGACTTGTATACGACTCAGAGGTACAGCCAGCTCTTCTTAAAGGAGAGGTGAAAGCAAGTATGAAAAACAGATGCTATTCAATTGAGGTAAGATGTTATTCAGATCAATTTGCACAAAATGAGTATGAATAATTACTTTCAATTTCCCCATGATTGATTGCATTTCATTCAAGTATTATTTATGTGATATTTTTTATAGATATCTCTAGACGTAGAACATGGTATTGTTGCTGCATCATGCTCATGTCCTAAAGGTCAGTCGAAATGCCATCATATGGCAGCAGTATGTATTTTCGGCCATCACAACATCAGTGTGACTGACAAAGCATGTACATGGAATGCACCAAAAAGACAAGCAGAAGACAAATCAACTCCAAATATATGCAATTTGTATAAGCCTAAGGAATATTTTCCTATAAAAACATTGGCATCGGAGTCTGATATTAATAATTTCATGCAAGAATTAGAAGAACCCTCTGGCGTCAGTTTGCTATTGAAACCAGAGCCAAGTGACGAGTGCCTGCTGCTCATTCCGGCAGTTGAGGATGTAGTGTTTTCGAAAGAATACTTTGAGAGCAAAGATAAAGATGGCTATTTCACATCGAAAATGAACGTTACTACAGAAATAATATTAAAAATAGCCGAAACAACTAAAGGCCAGCATAATAATGAGAACTGGCTAATATGCAGAAAGCATAGGTTGACTGCAAGTCACTTCGGTGCAGTTTTGGCAGCTTGCAGAAGGCAAAAATTCCCCCCCTCACTTTTCAAAAGTCTTTTTGGGGGATTTGATATAGAAAATGTGAAGGCTATACGATGGGGGCGGGAAAATGAAAAAGAGGCATCGCAAATGTTTGAAGTGGGACTTAAACTACAGGTGGAAGCCACAGGACTGTGACTTGATGAATGTGGTTATCTGGGAGCAAGTCCTGATGGACTAATTGGGGAGGATGCTATTCTCGAAATTAAGTGTCCCTATAAATATAGGGAAAGTGATTTGGGGGAGGTCTTGGTAAATAATACTGACAACATCATTTATAAAAACCAAAACGGTGTTACGAGTGTCAGACACATATGTCAGAGATATGAAGCCCAAAGAAAGTACAATTCAGCTAATGTGAAAGCTAAAAATACCATAGAATAAAAATATTGCAAGTAGATGGTCGCATTGGTGTGTATAAAAGTTGCCTGCAGTGCGCTTCATAACTATGCCCTGAGTCAGTTTGATGAAATGGAGAGAAGGAGGAATTAAACATAGAACTCGATTATCACCAAATGGTTTCAGACCGAATGAAGTTCCTTTTCACCAACAACACCTTAAATTCCTTAACAAAAACTGTAGTTTGTGAGGAGATAACATTAACTAAGTACAATTCTGTGAAAGAGGCCAGTCGAAATATCAGATGGAATATGAACATTATATGTTTTGAAGCTGGACTAGACAGTAACAACACTGTTATTGACAGTTTCAACTTTTGTCATGAAGTGTGTGAGACGTATTTCACGAATATGAAATACAAATCGGTGGTTCATTTAAGACAGTTGAAATAGATGAATTTGAGGTGTCTCAGTCAGTGCAGTCAGTTTCTACGTTTGAGTAGTGAGTTTTATTTGTGAGTCCAAGTTAAGTTGCATAAAAAATAATGTAAGAAACAAAGAAACATTCCCGAAGAGCGAATTATACTAGTAGAGAGAAAGATTTATTGTTAAATATAGTAAATAATTTCAAAAATATATTGGAAAATTAAACTAGTGATTCGATCACGTGGAAAAATAAGGAGTCAGCATGGGACAAGGTTTGTGCAGGATTTAATGCACAGACACCAGAAGGGATAAGCAGAAAGAAAGAATCACTAAAAAGATATTATGATAATTTAAAAAAAAACGCAAGAAAGGAAGTCGCCACGGAAAAGATGGGGATTTATAAAACTGGCGGAGATATTCGAACCTGCCCTAGATTTGACCTTAAGCTTGATGAACCTGAAAACTGTTGAAGGGTTAAGTAATCCCTTTGATGGTGATGCAGTGAATGCCATCGAAGAAGTGCCTTCTGTAGCATGTGAAGACCAAGTGAATGTAATATCGAATAATGAAGGGGACAATGCTGCAGCAATTATATTACAACCTTCTGAAGCATTCAACTCCACCGCTGCCTCTACAACAACAGTAAGTACCAAAATGCACACAAAAAAAATCATCTTTCTAACTGTAATTTCTCTTTATAGGAAGACTGGAGTAATGTTACTCCCCTTAAACTTAAGGCAGAGAAATCCTCTGTCTTTAAAATGAACAGCAGATGGACAAGCCGAAGAAGGCCCCAAGTGAAGAGCAAAGCCACATCGGAATTGGTCGAGGAATATGCTGAAGTAGCACAATTGAAAAAACAATTTTATAAACAAGAGATAGAATCAAAAAAGCCTCAGAATGCTCAACAGGAAGAAGTGTTTTTGTTACAGAAGACCAATCTGTTATTAGACAATGAAATTAAGCAAGTCAGTTGCAACTGTTGAAGAAGCAACAATATCAACATTTATACCTATTAGGTTTTGTTCCAGAAATAAGAAAATAAATGTACATTACCATACAAAAGCATACTTAGCTGAGAAGGATAAGATAATTGCTTTCTGCAATAAAATTGCGAGAATTCGTCAAAGGTCGTATAGAGCTAGAAAAAAAAATAGTTAATCCAAAAACCATATTGAGGCATCTGAAAGAAAAGTTAAATATTGCTGAGGAATCATGCCAGATGTTAGAAAGTATCTCAGAAACATCGAAGTTCCTTATAGAACGTCAAATTAAGAAGGCCAAGGCGAAAATTCAGAAAAACTACAATGAGGAGTTGAGATCTTTTGCATTGGCATTGCATTATATTTTTCCACGAGCCTATGAGTATGTGCGGCAGCAATTTAATACTTGCTTGCCGCATGCAAAAACAATGGCCAAGTGGTATAAAACAGTGGATGCTGAGCTTGGATTCCGCAGTGAAGCATTTAAAGGTATCCAAGCTTACTGCAAAGTAAATAAAGGTCCCATTTTTACATCTCTGATAGTGGACAGCATGTCTATTACACAAGATGTAGAATAGGACGGAACACAGCATGTGATACATCAATTTTCGGATTGATTCAAATGATGACAGCATCCCATGTGAGAAAGAGGCGTTGGTGTTTCTTTTAAACTGCATCAATGGTGGCTGGAAATACCCTGTAGCCTATTTTATTTTTGTTGCAGGAGAAACGGGTGACTTAATTTTGTAATGGTAATATTTCAGGCACTCTGTGTTGCCCTTCAAGGAACAGAAGCTAGAGAGAATATCCCTCCGGTATATATAGGCCTCTTAGCTGAGAAGGATAAGATTATTGCTTCCTGCAATAAAAGGTTAGGGATAAAAGATAGACGAATTGCCAGAATTCGACGAAGGTCGTATAGAGCTAGAAAAAAAAATACTTAATCCAAAAACCATATTGAGACATTTGGACCGCACGAGAGAAGTGGGAATCCATAATCGGCAACTCAACAGATTCACCTCCATTATCTGAACTCCTCTCATTTTTGGAAGCTCAGAAACGCTCGCTGGAATGGCTTGAACTAAAGGTGCAAATGGATGACTTGTGTGGCAGAATAACCAAATTTGAGGTCCAGAAAGATTGTAATGAAATTATGTTGAGGTGCATTGGAACACCAATTTTCGATTCATTGACGCAGCACATTCTGGACCAAGAATTTGGTTCTAATCATCTTGTGAACCTCATCGAAGTGATTTTAAGCAAATATTTCGATGTCAGATTGCGTTATGCTGCAAAACTAACCAGTGATTTGATGCACTTAAAAAAGGTCACAAATATATAAAACAAAGTGCAATATTGTTGCAAGCTCGGTTCCCTGCGAAAGACTATGTTTTCAAAAACAGGACTGATAGTGAATGAAAAAAGATATCGTCTAAAACCAGAAAAGGTGGAACAATGAGCATTTTAAAATGCAAACTTAGATTTCAAACGATTCAATAAATGAAAAAAAAAAGGGTTTATTTTATACGTATTGTTTTCAAAATCTAAAAACCGTTATATAACGGTTTGCATAAAAATCTGAAAACGCCCATCTCTAGTAAGGACCTATTGTTTCGGGTTTGAGAGTACATCCAGAAAAATTACCTCTGAAACAACATGGTCATTATGGAGTAGCATATCAAAAATTTTAACGAGTTAAAAAAGGCAATTTCTAAATATGAAGCAAAGAAGGAGATGCCGAGAAGCAAGAAAACAAACAAGAAACAAAAAAATAGTTTATCCAAAAACCATTTTGAGGCATTTGAAAGAAAAATTAAATATTGCTGAGGAATCATGCCAGATGTTAGAAAGTATCTCAGAAACATCGAAGTTCCTTATAGAACGTCAAATTAAGAAGGCCAAGGCGAAAATTCAGAAAAACTACAATGAGAAGTTGAGTTCTTTTGCATTGGCATTGCATTATATTTTTCCACGAGCAATTTAATACTTGCTTGCCGCATGCAAAGACACTGGCCAAGTGGTATAAAACAGTGGATGCTGAGCTTGGATTCCGCAGTGAAGCATTTAACGGTATCCAAGCTTACTGCAAAGTAAATAAAGGTCCCATTTTTACATCTCTGACAGTGGACAGCATGTCTATTACACAAGATGTAGAATAGGACGGAACAGGAAATGTGATACTTCAATTTTGGGATTGATTCAAATGATGACAGCATCCCATCCCTTCTTTTTGGTGTACCTTATCACCAAAAAGTTGGACAGGACCGCTCGAGAGAAGTGGGAATCCATAATCGGCACCTCAACAGATTCACCTCCATTATCTGAACTCCTCTCTTTTTTGCAAGCTCATAAACGCCAGCTGGAATGGCTTGAACTAAAGATGGAAATGGATGACTTGTTTCTTGTGGCAAAATAACCAAATTTGAGGTCCAGAAAGCTTGTAATGAAATTGTGTTGAGATGCATTGGAACACCAATTTTCGATTCATTGACGCAGCACATTCTGGACCAAGAATTTGATTCCAATCATCTTGTGAACATCATCGAAGTGATTTTAATCAAATATTTCGAAGTTAGATAGCGTTATGCTGCAAAACTAACCAGTGATTTGATGCACTCAAAAAAGAACACAAATATATAAAACAAAGTGCGATATTGTTGCAAGCTCAGTTCCCTGCGAAAGACTATATTTTCAAAAACAGGACTGATAGTGAATGAAAAAAGATGTCGTCTTAAACCAGAAAAGGTGAAACAATTAGCATTTCAAAATGCAAACTTAGATTTCAAACGATTCAATAAATGAAAAAACAGTGTTTATTTTATACGTATTGTTTTCAAAATCCAAAAACCGTTATATAACGGTTTGCATCAAAATCTGAAAACGCCCATCTCTAGTAAGGACCTATTGTTTCGGGTTTGAGAGTACATCCCGAAAAATTACCTCCAAACCAACATGGTCATTATGGAGTAGCATATCAAAAATTTCCATGAATTAGAAAAGGCAATTTCTAATTATGAAGCAAAGAAGAAGATGTCGAGAAGCAAGAAAACAAACAAGAAACAAAAAAAAGTTAATCCGCAAACCATTTTGAGGCATTCGAAAGAAAAATTAAATATTGCTGAGGAATCATGCTAAATGTTAGAAAGAATCTCAGAAACATCGAAGTTCCTTATAGAACGTCAAATCAAGAAGGCAGGAGAAGTTGCAGGAGAAACGGGTGAATTAATTTTGTAATGGTTATATTTCAGGCACTCTGTGTTGCCCTTCAAGGAACAGAAGCTAGAGAGAATATCCCTCCGGAATATATAGGCCTTTTAGCTGAGAAGGATAAGATAATTGCTTCCTGCAATAAAAGATTAGGGATAAAAGATAGAGGAATTGCCAGAATTCGACAAAGGTCGTATAGAGCTAGAACAAAAAAATAGTTAATCCAAAAACCAAATTGAGACATTTGGACCGCTCGAGAGAAGTGGGAATCCATAATCGGCAACTCAACAGATTCACCTCCATTATCTGAACTCCTCTCATTTTTGCAAGCTCATAAACGCTCGCTGGAATGGCTTGAACTAAAGGTGCAAATGGATGACTTGTTTCTTGTGGCAGAATAACAAAATTTGAGGTCCAGAAAGCTTGTAATGAAATTGTGTTGAGGTGCATTGGAACACCAATTTTCGATTCATTGACGCAGCACATTCTGGACCAAGAATTTGGTTCTAATCATCTTGTGAACCTCATCGAAGTGATTTTAAGCAAATATTTCGATGTCAGATTGCGTTATGCTGCAAAACTAACCAGTGATTTTATGCACTTATCTTTTTCATTAACCCTTCGTTAGTCGCGCGGATTACGATTGTAATCCACCACTATTCCAACAGCGATATCCTCCTTGTTTCATTGGTTATATAGGCGTGGCCCTCAGTAGCTGTCAATTACATCTTATTCTAGCGATTCAGTATTCAATTAGCGGTGGGGTATATTGTTGCTGAAAGTTAGGAGCGTCTAAACACGTCTGGATTACCATTGTAATCCGCGCGACTAACTGAGTTTCGTTTCTTCGAAGTACTCGCGTTTTCATAAATTTGGTATGTATTGTTTTTTTCGCATCATTGAAACATTACGAGTGCAGATCTAGGTTCTCTTACATCATTATCCTATGAATATCAATATTTCAGGAATATATTATGTCTGACCCTAAGAAGAGGCGAGTAGAAACAAGCACGGATCCAGCGTTTTGGCTAAAATGGTATAATGAAATATCCAGTGGGGAGGAAAGTGCATTCGATGAGAATGAGGAAAATGAAGTGGACGAAAATGAAGACATAGTGGAGCAAAATGATCATGATTCAACCTCAGAACAAGAAGTAGAACAAGAAGAAAATGAAAGTGAATGTTTTTTACAAAGTGATGGTAAGCATGATGAAAGTGGGGAGTATTATATAGGAAAGGATAAAAACACTAAGTGGAGGAAAAAATGCAGCAATAAACAAGTGCGATTGCGTTCTCATAATATCATTAGACATTTTCCTGGACCGAAACGTGAAGCGCGCAATGCAACATCAGAAATCGAGTGCATAAAACTTTTTGTAAGTGATGCTGTAATTCGAATATTGGTGACTTCAACGAATACATATATTGAGGAGATAAAATATAAATTTGACAGAGACCGAGATGCTAGAAAAACTGACGAAACAGAAATCAAAGCTTTGATAGGAATCATGTTCTTGATTGGGATTTTGAGAAGTTCACGGAAGAACGCTCACAAAATTTGGGATAATTCAAAAGGAAATGGAGTTGAATCTTGTTACCTAGCTATGAGCGAAACACGATTCCGATTCCTTATACGTTGTCTGAGATTCGACGATATTAGAACCCGAAAAGAAAGGAAAGAATTTGATAAATTAGCACCCATTCGGGAAGTATTCGAAATTTTCCTAGCTAATTTCCAGAATAATTTCATTCCTAGCGAATTTGTCACTGTCGACGAACAATTGCTGGCTTTTAGAGGACGTTGCCCATTCAAGCAGTATATTCCAAACAAGCCAGCGAAATATGGAATCAAGACTTTCGCTCTGGTTGATGCCAAGACGTCCTATACATTGAATATCGAGACATATGTTGGAACTCAGCCGGATGGTCCATATAAATTGAGTAATTCTGCTGAGGATATTGTATTACGATTAGTGCACCCAGTAGAAGGAACTAATCGTAACATAACAGGTGATAATTGGTTCAGTAGTATCCCACTGACAAATAAGTTGCTACAAAAAAGGTTAACTTATGTTGGTACTTTGCGCAAGAATAAGCGTGAGATTCCCGTGGAGTTCCTACCTAATAAAAGAAAAGAAGAAAATTCCTCAGTTTTTGGATTTCAGGAGAATATTACGATGGTTTCATTTTGCCCAAAAAAAAACAAATCTGTAATTTTAGTATCTTCAATGCACCATGATGATGCGATCGATCTGGAATCAGGAGATAAAAGAAAACCCGAAATAGTGACATTTTATAACCACACCAAAATTGGTGTCGACTTAGTGGACCAACTCTGCCAAAAATACAACGTTGCTAGAAATACACGACGTTGGCCGATGGTGGTTTTTTACAATCTGCTGAACATAGCTGGAATAAATGCCCTGTGCATTTTCAAAGCAAACCATCCTATGGAAAAAAATGTAAGAAGTGATTTTATCGAAAAGTTTGCTTGGGAACTCATCAAGCCGCAAATAGTGGCCAGGTCGAATGTGACCAGCTTACCTACAGAACTCAGAAGACGAGCGCGCTCCCTTCTTGGACTCGAAGCGACATTACCCCCACCACCTCTACCAATGCAAGAAAATCATGTTAGACGATGTAATATATGTCCTAGAAGTCGTAACAAATCGACAAGAAAAGTCTGCGTGAAATGCAAAAGACACGCTTGCAAGCAACATGCAGTAGATATTTGCACTGAATGTTTGGATGGTTGAAGAAATCATCATATTTGTAAGAATTTTCTATGAACATGATCACTTCCATTGGATGTAATGAATTTTATTTTTAATATTTGATATCTTTCTTTTTCAGAATACCTGTTTTTTTTTAGCTATAGGTTATTGTTTTTTTGTTTGATGACCAAAATGTAAAAGACCGAATAAAACTATAGAAAACGTAATTCTTTTGCTTTCCAATTCACACAGTGATATCCTTGAACATTTTCATGAAAAAAATTATTCATCATTGAAACAGATACATCGGCCAAACTGAATTTCTAATTCAGCCAATGATTGTTGTCTCAGTATGTGATTTCATGACAAATAATTTTGGATTACGTATGTAATCCACGCGACTAAACGCGTTAGGAAATACCGCGCGACTAACGAAGGGTTAATGAAAAGATAATAATGGGCTATTAGTGATAAATATCTTATAACTTTATTATTTTCAGATGGAGTTGCAACTCCTCTGCAAGAAGCGAAGAAACAACTCTCCTTAGAAGAAGTAATTCTGAAGGAAACGAAGTGGGACGATAATAATTCAGATTCTAAAAAAAAGATACTCATTGGAGAAATGATCGCACCTCAAAATTTACCGTTTCAATTTGTTGTAGCTTGGGTTTCTGTGGATTGATACAACAATTAGCACCAAGATATAATTTTAGAGACGCGATTGCTTCATTGATTTTCAATCCAAAAAATTTATACGGCAAAGTTGCTCAAAAAGTTGGAGAATTAATCGAAAAATTTGATTACATGTCGGATCCGAACTCAAATGCTTTTCTGCTTAGGCTGACTTGCCATGGTATTACAGAAAACTTTGAAAGATCATTAATTATATTGAGATGCGAGACATTGGACGGGCGTCACACTGATGGCATAATTCCCGAAAAATTCAACACGATGCTTTCTGAATGAAATTTAAAAAAAGAACAAGTGCATTGCCTAATCAGAGATGAAGGATTCAATATGAAACGAGCCGTGCGATCAGCAGCATTGAATGACAGATTGCACTGTTCACAAAATAAAACTTGTTATCCGCAGTAGCTTAGTTTCGCAAGAAAACATGAAAATACTCAAACAAAAATGTAAGAAAATTTCGACTCATTTCAATCATTCTACCATCCCTCAGAAACAACTGCAAGCAATTCAAGGCCGAATAAATCAAAGTGTTCCAAGATTGTATAACCGATGGAGCAGTGTGTTTTACATGTTCAAGGATGTTTGCCTGATGAATGGAAAGTCATTGAAAGTTTCATTCAATTACTGAGACTTTTTGAGAAAGCCACACGAGAACTGAGCAGATCTCACGCCCTCATTTCATCTGTGATTGAAATAATTCAAAAGCTTGAGAAAAGAATGACGAATATTTAACAAAATCACAATAGTTAGATCGAAACATGAACTTTCTACAAAGTTCTCCAGCTTGGGAGAGAAGAATTTATTTATCATCGCCACCTACTTAGATCCTCGATATATGCATAAATCTTTTGCACCAGTGACCGAGGAAAAGATAAAAGTTGATATTTTGACTATGGCAATGCAAATACTAAGAATTCGGGTTCCTGATGTCAATTCCGAAGGAGCAAACTTGACAGCAAAAGATATACAGCCCTTGTACATGTGGAAAATCCACTTGGAAACATAGGAATTCAATGTTAAATTCATAAGGTATAAGGTATACAAACAAGGCAATATTCGAACGACAGGATAAAACAACACAAATTTGACTTGAAAGATGCAAAAAACAGAGAAAAGACGGCACTGTGCACCCATTTCTTCGTGGGGAATCACAGGTTAGATTTTCCTAATGTGAACATTCTTGAAAAAGAAAAACAAGATAGAAAAAGAAATATCTTAGAGATTATTCACATTAATTTAAACAAATCTGTTAAGTTTAGATCTGATACTAGTCGTCTTAGTTGTTTTTATAACCCAATATTGTCTCAATATAAGAATTTGTCAAAAAGATAAACTCGTTAGTTCAAGCGTGAAATAGTTCAATATTCGACAACCAAAATACGACTTGTTTTGTGACGTCACATTTATAGGTAGTGGTTTGTTGTTTTTAACGTATTGAGATTTAGTGTGCATTTTTCATTATTCCTTGATTTTAATGTTATATTTTAACTTGCATTTAAAATTTTTCTATATTATATGGTCGGAATTTGTAACCTTTAACATATTGAGGTATGTAATTTTCTGTCACTTTGTGTATCTGTTGTGTTGGTACAGTAAGAAGGAATACGATTCCCAATTGTCCTCTGCCAAACGAAAATGACATCAAAAAGAAAAAAAGGGAAATCTTTTTTGAAATCGAGGAAACAAACATTTCTGCTGTGATTTGGAGAGTAACAAGCCAGTAACATTAGTATCTATTTATTGCGCTGAAATTCCGGAACTAAACGTCATCAGATTCGACAGATAAAAAAAAATAGAAAATTATAATTGAACGCCCTAATATTGTAAAGGAATATAATAGACACATAGGAGGGGTAGATCTAAAAGAATAGCTTGATTGGTAGATAGCACATACATTCAGTTGCTGTCTGTGCAGAGTTCCCGATAGAACTCCCGATAGAAATGAGGGGCCTTTCATTAGAAAAAAAAAATCAAATATTCACAAAAATTCAATAAAATGTGGCTAAATGACCCCGATTTCAAAGGTTGGTTGGAACAAGGGGAAGGAAATAACTCGTATTGTAAAGCTTGCAAAAAAAATATTTCCATCAGAACAACAGGAAAGCTAGCTCTTGTAAGGCATAATAACAGTGAAAGCCACAAAAAAAAATGTTAAAGTCTGCAAAAGGCCAGCAAACGTTATCGTCCTTTCAAAAATTCAGCAGTTTGGATAAAATAATAAAAAAATCTGAAATGCACATAGCAGCGTTCGTATCAGAACATAATTTATCTTACAATTTAATGGACCATTTTGTACAACTTCTTCCCAAAATTCAGTTGCTGTCTGTGCAGAGTTCCCGATAGAACCAACAAACTGTGTGCACCTTAAGGGGGACACAATAACAATCCCACCTGTAGGCAGTTCACTTCTGCCTACAAAAAACTTCTAATTCATTCAGAAGTGAGAGAAGGAGGCGCTGGAAATTGTGTACCCCTGGAAGATATAAATATCCTGAATATGAGTTAAAAAAAATTCCCTGTTCAAATAATCAATGAGTCCATTGGAAATCGTTTGGGGAGAGACGAAGGTGAAGAAGATATCACCATTGCAAATTTCTTCACTGAACATAGCTATGCATTCACTTGTGAATCATTGTTTCCATATTCAGTTGCTGTCATTGTTTACATTGCAGGATTGGTTGCTTACAAATTGGGACAGAAACTGCAGTGTGAACAATGCGTATCGTAATTATTTGGTGCGGAAGAAAACTATTTGAATTCCTTAATTGAAATAAAATCAAAGGGAGGTTTAAGTTACCCCAGTAGTGGGGTTATACAAATCTGCCAAGTAGCAGAAAAATTTGTGAGACATGCAAAAAAAGGCAATATAAAAATAAACCAAGAAGAAGTTTCCTTAAAAGTATTGAAGCATTTTATTGGGGAAAAGTGTGCAATACCATGACTCAACATGATTTTCACCTCTAGAAAGTCATGAGGTACTTTTAATCAAAAGTATAAGTAATTGTTTTTTGAAAACCAGAATAAGTTATATGTGTAAAAATACATTTGATTATGACCGAATATGAAATCTGTATAACAGATTGATATTATTCAGAAATCAATAAAAAAAATATAAAATTACATTGTGTTTCACTTTCCTACTTCGCAAAAAAAATTTTCCCCGAAGTGAAATATGCCATATCAATAAACCGTAATTGAAAATTCATATGCCCTACGCCACTACGTAAGGGAAACAAGCAGTGGCTGGCCATATTGAGTGCACCATTCTGGTCGCACCAGAATGCATGATATGCTATAAGAACTCAAAAAGAAATATGTGCTCTTTCTATACATCAACCAAATTTTGTAGGTGTAATAATAGTTGATTCTGAAAAAGATTTAAAAAGAAGGAGTGTTCTTGAAATGTTGCGAATAACACAAAATGAACTGTTCGCAGTTCTATTTTTTCTTACTTGATCCATTTTGATTTGATAAGTCAGAACATAATTCAATAATTGTAGATCCAATAATTGCATATAAATAACGTCAATTCCTGTTTTGGAAAGAAAATACTTCACCAGATTCGACAAACAAACAAAAATTATAATTGAATGCCCTAATATTTTATAGGAATATAAACGACATTTGGGGGTTGGATCTAACAGATCGCTTGATCGGTAGATAAATGGTATCTACCCATTTTCTTTCATTCAATGGATGTGTCTCCGGTAAATTCCTGGGTACTTTATCGAAAGGTTTGTGAATAATGCAACGAATTCAACGTTCCATCCTTGTGCAACAATCTAGCCGAAGTGGCATCCAAGTCTTGATAAATAAATAGAATGCAAAACGAAGAAAAAAAGGTGAAATTTCATTACCACTTGCGTCAGGATGCTTTCGAGCTCTGGCCAATAACAGATGACAAGAGAGGACACTGCAGGTTACCTTAATGTAAAGGATTTTCTTTCGTTAGATGTGAAAAAAGCCATGCCAACTTGTGGCTGAATAAAAACAATGATAGTGTTGGGGGAATTTGTTGATGAGCCAACTAGGAAAGATACTGTTCCTTTTCACACAGGCTTACTTGGTAGGCGAAACTAAGATTTAACATTTGTGTAGGTTTTTGTAAGTCTGCAACTTTTTGCTCATGGAAGCTCAACCATTGTTTAAGATTGATTATGTGTAGATATGCGGGCCAATGACGTTCTGCCGAAGCCATTACAGGGTCACAACCCTAGGAATTCTCACACAAACCATTGTTGGTGAAGACTTGAATCTCGGAATGAGTCAACCATCCATAAATCTAGATCCAGTTAGTATTGACATAGATAATGACGTAGTTGAATGGTAAAGCATCCGTTTTGGCCAAACCTACCATGAATGAGTATTGCATAGTACCTTATCCCGAAATGAAACAATGTACAAGGTGCGGCACGGAGGGCGGACGTTTTTCAGATGGGCATAACTTTCCCCCACTGAGAACGAGAGAAGTGGGGAAGGTGCCGTTAGACCCGTGTCACAGCTTAATAAACACACAGCTAGGAAACTCCGCGTGGTGGGGGTAGTCAACGCAGATTCTCGCGCATCCCCCACTTTTGGGGTAAAACCTATCAATACAGTGGCGCCGGTCGGGATGACAATGCCTCTGAATTCATAAACTCATAGGCGTAGTCAACTATTTTATGTTGTGTTGACTAGTGACCTCTGATGCATTGAAACATATATTTTTCTCCACATCTAAACTAAAACAATAAAATTAATATCAACATAATATGTAGTATTGAACATTCCCTTCTAGAAATTCCTGCACATTTCATGAATTTTATTTTTTCGCACTGAAATCTTTGGAAATTCTTATACTTTCGATCGCAATTTGTTTTCGCGAAAATTTCATTCGAATGCCTCATGAATTTACCAAATTATACGCAAAGAAAAGAATGTTCTGTGTGCACACGAAAAAGGAAGACCATCTACCTCCATTCTTTCGATAAATTTAAATTTTGGAGTTTTATTTTAGTAGTAACTAGTCTCAAGTACTTGGTCTGACTTTAATCTCATTGGTGTTTCATTTCATTAGAAAAAAATGAAAGTTGTTATTGAAAGTATGTTTGTGATTGTGATGAAACCACCCGCAGGTTCTATAAACTGCAATTTTAAAAAATGTTTTTCGAGATTCCAATGAAAATATTAATGACACTTATTTCAATTTCAATGAATTTTCAAAAAAGGAGGGTAAATTCAACTTTCAATTCGGGAAAGAAGATTTATATAGGCTTTCAAAAGCACTAAAACTGCCTCATATTCACAACTCCCTCTTCATTGAAGGAGACTTCTGTGTACCATTCCAGGTTGATGACAGTGAAGTTTATAACTTGTGAAGTTTCAAGCGTTTTAGAGACCAGAAATATGTAAAAAACAAATTAATTATTTCATACAATATGTAGTATTATTTTAAAATTTTATTAATAAAAATGATAAATAATGATAATTGTGTCTGTAAATTCACGAAGTACGCTCCTGTCAGTCTCCCTGAAAATATTTTTAATCCTACCCTGACTTTTACCCCCGAATGGCTTCTTCAAGGTCAC
The DNA here is from genome assembly GCA_038502775.1 of Hippodamia convergens. Lineage (NCBI taxonomy): Eukaryota > Metazoa > Arthropoda > Insecta > Coleoptera > Coccinellidae > Hippodamia > Hippodamia convergens. The sequence goes on along the minus strand of CM076608.1, from coordinate 38,266,081 downwards.
ACCCGACTGCTTACTCCGAACGGCTGAGTTTCATAGCTGTGAGTTTATTAAGCTGTGCCCGTGTGTTCCTAGCATTTATTTACCAGCACTGATCGATCAAAATGAGAACCTCATTTTGTTCATGAGTGACGAAGCCCACTTTCACCTCAACGGCATGGTTAACCGGCAGAATTGCCGTTATTGGGCTAATGAAAATCCGCAACACTTACACGAAAGACCGCTGCACAGCCCAAAAGTTACGGTTTGGTGCGCTGTATCGCAAACTCGCATCATTGGCCCCTACTTCTTCGAAGACGTTAATGGTCGTGCTGTTACCGTGAACTCAGAGCGGTACGTCGAAATTAGAGTTGTTACGAAAAGAACGGAACAGGTTTTTGGGAACAGGTTTTCGCAACCTGTTCCGAGAACCTGTTCTTTTCAAAGAACGGAACCTGTTCTTCAAATGAACAATGCTGTGAAATCAATTGCAGGGACCCGCGCAATGAAGTATCACCCGATCATCTGAAGAACGGGCAACCAGCTGTTCTCGAAGAACAGTGACTCGATTCAAATTTACCTGCTCTCGGTCCTGAATCCGTTTTTTATAAAAGAACAGATTTCTGGCGGTTCCGCAAAGAGCAGTGACACTTTCAATATAGCTGCTCCCGAACGGCACTCGTTCTTTAAAAGAGCAGGTTGCAGGCTGTTCCGCAAAGAACAGTGACTCGATTTGATCTAGCTGATCTCGGACCGCTCCCGTTCTTTAAAAGAACAGGTTGCTGGCTGTTCCGCAAAGAGCCGTGACTCGATTCAAAATAGCTGCTCCCGGAACACCCGTTCTTTAAAGGAGCAGGTTGCTGGCTGTTTCGCATTTCGTAAAGAGCAATGACTTGAATGACTTATTTGATCTGAAAGCAAGCTCTAAACAAAGCAATCATTATCATATTTTTAGTTCGAAAAAAAAGATTTTTTTTATGTCAAAAAGAATATAATTGATATGTTAACATTTGCTAACATTTGAAATATTTTGGGTAATGAAATATTTTTGTCAACTTCACTGATAAAATATGATACCATCATAACGCATAACGGTCGATCTCTTTTCGATAAGTAATTCAAGAGATTTTTCTAATGATCCTATGACAGACTAGAAAATATTTCGTTCTTTAGAGAAAAAAGATATATCCGGAGAATCATATCTTCGAAATATGTTATCATTGAGATGATTGTGAACACATGAGTATGAAAGAAATAAGATACAAAAATTGGAAGATTTTCTTTAATTGGTGGGGCACCACCCATCCTCCTCCCGCAATGCCCTATTTACGCCAATGATTTCCGAGAAAACAAGCATTTCAAATGCAGAGAACAGGTGAACAAAAGAACAGGTTAATAGAACAGGTTCTTTCTCGAGAACGGAACAGTTCAGAACTGTTCCACAAATTAACCTGTTCTTTAACAACTCTAGTCGAAATGATCAACAACTTCTTTATCCCCGAATTACGACGGCAACGTGTTCCAATCCGACGTGTGTGGTTCCAACAGGATGGGGCGACCGCCCACACAGCCAGAGCATCAATGGACGTTATTCGCCCTCTCTTCCCTGGTCGCCTTATTTCCAGGTTTGGCGATGTTCATTGGCCTCCCCGGTCCCCAGATTTATCCATATGCGATTTTTTCTTATGGGGACACCTCAAGGCTAGAGTATACGAGACCAAGCCCCGAACTCTGGACGAATTGAAAAGGGCTATTCGCGTGGAAGTTGCCCAAGTTGAGAGAGCGATGTTGGAGAGTGTCTACGCGAACTTCCAAGAGCGCCTTCAGCACTGCATCACCGATTTCGACCACCACATACCTGATGTGATTTTCCACACTTGACTGTCTCAAATGCTATTTCCTTGAGAATCTGATTCCGTCAATAAATGTGTTTTTGAGTAAAAATTAACGCTTTTATTATTTTTTTTAAACCATCCATCCTCCGTGCCGCACCCTGTATATAATATCAATGGAGGATAACGGTCAAAAGGAACATATATGCATTTATTATTCTTACAGTTACGTTGCTGTAAGAATAATAAATGCTTATATGTTCCTACAGTTACGTTGCTGTAAGAATAATAAATGCATATATGTTCCTTTTGACCGTTATCCTCCATTGATATTGAAACTGCGGAACGAAATATTGGAGTATACAATGTATATAATATTCATATGTCGAGATTCAGATAAGACGTACTCCGAACTCGCTCCCAATAATACTTCAATAAAACGTGAAACACTTAAAATAGAATTTCGGTAGAGGAAACAACAATTGAAAAGAGTTTTCACAAACTTTAGAAATTATTTAAATACAATGGTTCTTACAAGAGAAATTCGAGAAGCAATTGAATCGTCTGTCAACGAAGCGATGAAAAAACCCTGAAAAACCAGACATTCATAAACGAGATATACAAAAAAATCTCGATAGAGATTGCAAAGAGTGTGGCAAACAGGAATACAATACAACTTCTTATTTTGAAGAGAAAACGCTGTAGCATCTATTTCTGTTTTATTTTATATTTGTTCACTATTAAATTTTAACTTTAATTAAATCAAACACTTGTTAGTCAAAGTTAATTCTTTATTGGAGCTACAATATACTTCGAAAATTTGCTGCCTGCCAAACAAAAATCCAATACTAAAATTGATAAAAATATTTTTCATCAAATTTATGAAAATGGGTAGAAGTAATGTGTGGTGCATGAATGATTTAGGTGCTTCCCAAGAAACTTCTCTTTTCTTTTTCGATGGAAAAAAAGCTCATAGCATGTTTGTCTCCTCTCACTCAATTCTCTCTTTCGTGAGCATAATAAGGTACTTTTAATCAAAAGTATAAGTAATTGTTTTTTGAAAACCAGAATATGTTATATGTGTAAAAATACATTTGATTATGACCGAATAAGAAATCTGTATAACTGATTGATATTATTCAGAAATCAATAAAAATAATATATAAATAGGAATACAATACAACTTCTGATTTTGAAAGGGAAAATGATGTAGCATCTATTTCTGTTTTATTTTATATTTGTTCACTATTAAATTTTAACTTCAATTAAATTAAACACTTGTTAGTCAAAGTTAATTCGTTATTGGAGCTACAATATACTTCGAAAATTTGCTGCCTGCCAAGCAAAAATCCAATACTAAAATTGATAAAAATATTTTTCATCAAATTTATGAAAATGGATAGAAGTAATGTGAGGTGCATGAATGATTTAGGTGCTTCCCAAGAAACTTCTCTTTTTTTTTCGATGGAAAAAAAGCTCATAGCATGTTTGACCCTTCTCACTCAGTTCTCTCTTTCGTGAGCATAATGTGGTACTTTTAATCAAAAGTATAAGTAATTGTTTTTTGAAAACCAGAATATGTTATATGTGTAAAAATACATTTGATTATGACCGAATAAGAAATCTGTATAACTGATTGATATTATTCAGAAATCAATAAAAATAATATATAAATAGGAATACAATACAACTTCTGATTTTGAAAGGGAAAATGATGTAGCATCTATTTCTGTTTTATTTTATATTTGTTCACTATTAAATTTTAACTTCAATTAAATTAAACACTTGTTAGTCAAAGTTAATTCGTTATTGGAGCTACAATATACTTCGAAAATTTGCTGCCTGCCAAGCAAAAATCCAATACTAAAATTGATGAAAAAATTTTTCATCAAATTTATGAAAATGGGTACAAGTAATGTGAGGTGCATGAATGGAAACTTTTTTTTTCTTTTTCGAAGGAAAAAGATCATAGCATGTTTGACCGTTCTCACTCAGGTCTCTCTTTCGTGAGCATAATGTTTGCCTTGCATTAAAAATTTGAGAATTCATTTTGAATAATATAGCAAATACGAAAAAGATAAATCAATAGATAAATCAAAGTCTACAGGGCATTATTTCGAATCAGAGATATATACCTGAAACCCATTTTGCAGTAAGCAATGAAAGCTCACATCGCTGCCAAAGTAATGGGCCATACTGTTGCAGCTTACATATTTACTTTGGTCAAGGTAAGTTATTTTTCCTCTCTAACTTAATTCAATCAAAAAACCATCTTTTATACTTGGGCAACTCAGCCTAAATGCACTTTCAAATGTTGAACTCATTCGAGAGGTGGACAAGCTATTCGATAGCTTCAACAGAAGAATAGAAAAATGCTTTCAAGGTGTTACTAACTTATAATAATTAATAAAATGTTCCATGCTAGAGCTCAGATGCGACGCCATTTTTGGTGATCATGACGTTGTATGTTTTTGACAGAAAATAAACTTAATACTTTCGTGTACATGTGTTCCTATTATAATAAATAAACACAAGGAAAAAACCTGCAGGGACCATGAAAATAAGGCTCGCCCACGTCAGATTTTGGAAGGATGCGTATGAGAATATAAGGCAATGGAAATATGTAAGATATACCAAAAATGGCACCATGAAAGCTATTCAAGGGGTCTGGATCCTTGAATCAAGATCCATTAGAGAACCTATTTGGGCAGATAAGGTATGGTTGTGGATGCAATGATAATCCTACAGTCCAGCAATTCATTGGATGTTTGAAAAAGATCTAAGTTTCAGGCTAACCCCTTAAGTTTGGAAAATGATCTCAATCCTGACTGGCTACCATCTTTAAACATGGGCTATGTTCAAGCTGGATCAAGTTCTAATATTTACTCTAGATTTCTTAGAGCTGAAGCCACAAAATAGCCGAAGTAATTATTCAGGAATTAATTTTTAGGAACAAAATATTATACTGGACCGACTTCATATAAAGTATTTCAGGTAGTTTTTAAATATGTAAGAGGGTATATAAGTACCCACGGAAATAATACTTTTCCACCTGAAGAGCAAGTACTATTAACCCTAACAAAACTGAGACTGAACCTCGATGTTAAAGATCTAGCATATAGATTCACAATAAGTCCAACTACAGCAGCTAATTGCTTCAAAAAAGTTATAAATATAATAATTCATAGATTCAGAAGTCTCATTATATTGCGTGAAAGATCAATTTTAAGGAAATCTATGCCTAAGTGCTTCAAAAAATCATTCTCAGAAAATATAACAGTTATAATAGATTGTTTTGAGATTGAATGCGAAATGCCATCTAATATGCTAGTTGCTGCTCAGTTTTGGTGAAACAATAAACTATCTCATCAGCATTACACCACAAGGGTTTATGTCTATATGATTTATTAGTGAAGGTATGATAAATATTTGACTCAAAATAGATAAAGGCTTTCCAATCAAAGAGTATATGCAAATATTTTTGGCTTCTGCAAAGATCCCAGCATTCACAAAAGGTAAAAATCAATTACATCCAGTAGACTTAGAATCTACAAGAACCATTGCACATGTTCGTATACATGTGGAAACGATAATAGGTATGATAAGACAAAAATATAAAATAACAATTGGACCACTACCAATTACACTACTGGCAACTCGTGGAGATGAGATACTTTTAGATGATATAATTATTGTATGCAGTGCACATTAATAATTGTGTCTTAATATCTTGCAATTATAATTCTATTTTTGTGTGTTTGATGAACCTATTTATTATTCATATTTTTATAGATAATCTGTTCATATTTTACTTTATGCGTATACATATTTTACAGAAAAACATGTATCTTTTTATAACAGATCTGTTATTTATCCTTCTTTGACTTATTCCCCTTTCAATAAATATTCTCATAAATGTTTAATAAGAAAAATGTGGAGGCTGTATAATGAAGATAATGCAGACCTCAAAGTGAGAGAATGTTATTTTAGGAATAAATTCAATAAAAATTTCAACTTGATGAACATTTGTGCAGTGAAATGTCGCTTGTGTCCTGAACACAAAGTTCGTGCAAAACCTTACAAAGTAACTGTCATTGTAGATGAGAGAGACTGTTATCAGTTCAGAATGCTACGATTTTGCTGCATCAGCAGGTGGTTGTAAACATGCAGTGGCTTTTTTGATGTGACTGCATCGAAGGAGTGAAGAGCCATCCTGTACTCAGGTAGAATGCTATTGGAGAAATTCCGAATTATCCAAGGTAGGAACATCGTTGAAATTTGTGACAGCTGCAGAATTAGCTGAAGGACAACCTTCAACTTCTTCGAATCCCATTGTCGTTGAAAAATTTGTGCAACAGGCTTCAGAAAAAGGTATATCAAACTGTGCATTATTGAAGTATGTACAAAACATTCCAAATGAAGTAGAAAAGATCTCTATGCAACAGTTGGTGTAGAACTATGGGGAGAAGAGTAGCGAAGAATTCTTAAAAAATATAGCAGTTTTATTTACTGCAGATTCATTAAAAAATGTGGAGGAGCACATAAGAAATCAGAGTGACAGAAATTTGTGGCATGAATTGAGGTTTGGAAGAATAACAGCTTCTAAATCTTATGAAATAAAAAAATGCAAGAAAAGTGATGGTGCCTTAGTAGCCTTAATCATGGGTGGAAATATTCCAGATACTCCAGCATAAAACGTGGTAGGTGTTTGGAACGTAAAGTTATACAAACAGTTCAAACAATGCTAAAAAAAAAATAAAAAAATGTGGTCTTTCCATAAGCCAAGAATTTCCTTCGATTGCTGGCTCACCAGATGGAATAGGCGAGCAGTTTCTCGTAGAATAAAATGCCCCTTCAACGAGAACACTGTGAAAAACTACATTCAAAATGGAGAACCCTCAAAAAAATGTTACGACCAGATGCAAATCCAGATGTATGTTTGTGGATATGAAAGGTGTTATTTTTGTGTGGCTGATATAAATTTTCAGAACAATAATGAGGTAAATATTATATCAGTTGATTTCAATGAAGAATATGTGAATTCTTCATTAAAATCGTTATTATGACGGATTATGACGTCATCATCATAACATGATAGAATGGAGCGTTTCAGCGGGAATTTTGAAATCGATTTTTTTAACGCATTTTTCATTGGAGTTTGCTATATTTTTTCCATGAAAAAATTTTTTTCGTGTTTTTATGGGGTGAATCTTTAAATTAAAATAAATTCCAAAATATATCTCCAGATGGATTAGTGTCTTGTGAGTGCTGTTTGGCAGGTGGATTAGAGGTGAAGTGTCCTTACCTGTTATTTACAAATAATACCAGAGACATGAAGGAATATTCTAAAGGCAAAAATTCATGTGTGATTTATAAAGATAATGAAATCACATCAAAACGTGATCATCAGTACTATTATCAAGTACAGATGCAAATGATTATTTGCGATGTGAATTATTGCGATTTTGTTATCTGGTTACCACAAATTTACTTCAAAGAAAGAATATTTCGTGATGATAACTTTTGGCAACAAAATTCACAAATTGCCTTAAAATTCCATGCTGAGGTGATTATACCCGAATTTTTAGGGAAATATTTTACCCGCAGCGAAGGATCATCTAATCTGATCCATTGGTGCAAGTGCAAAGGTGTGGATGATGACACACCAATAGTCTGCTGCGACAATGCTGATTGTGTAATGAAATGGTATCATTTTAGATGTGTAGAAATCACAGATTGTTCAACGTCAAAATGGTTTTGTGAATTTTGTATTAATTCAGAATCTGATTGACAAAAAAAAATTTATTTGAACTACCATTCAATCTGTATTGACTATTGTCATTTTGATTCAATATATATGATATATGAAAAAATATTATTTTAGTTTGTTTCAATTCAATGTAAAAATATTAATTGAATCTTAATACTGCCCTTTCATTCAATGATACAAATATAAGAAGAGAATATAAGGTTCTATGCTGGATAACTTGATTTCATTGATTGATAAATATTATTTTCAGTTATAATTTATTAAGTAAATAAATACAAATTTATTAAAAAGTACTAAAAACTCTTACAAGTAGATCAAGAAAGGGGAGTCGTAATGATTATATAAAAAAGAGGAACGGTGAAAGTATACGATAGCCGAAATGAAAGTCTCTATTGATGCCAAAACTATGAGCTACACTGCATGATAGTTTATATCTGCACTCAAGATCTGCATTCTTGCCTTGAAACACCTAGGAGCCTAGGAAAATATTGTGAAGACGATGGCATAGACATTCTTGAAGATTTGAAATTTGGACATTATGAAAATCCCAAATATAGCACAAATTAAATTGATTTATCAAAATTCAAAAATATAAAGCCTCTCACCAGTATGTCTGAAAAGGATGATCAGGCTCTTGTTTATGTTAGTGGTTATTTTGTTTAGAAAATTTTTGGTATAATATGTCATCAATGCAAAGAGTGTCTGTTGAGTACTCAAGTTCAAGAGTTTCATGCATATACAATGTTTAAGGAATACGGTGACGACAAAATGCCACATGATATGGTGCCTAAATAAGCAAAACGGATATTTAGTGAACTTCGAAATTTATCAAGGAAAGAATCCCAGGGCATATACTGAATACGAAATATACTTAGATAATTTAATGAATGTACTGCACCTCTTGTAGAAATGCTTTAAGATTACAAGAGTATCAATAAATCATTTCGATACAATTTATTCACGGATAACTTATTCACCGAACCTAATCTTCTATTTGCATACCTAGAGAATACTAACTAAACCAATCAAGCATCCTAAGCAATTGTCTACAGAGGTTGCACATACCGGAGATTTGATACTGTTTCTAGATGAATTATTCGATTCACTAAATGCGAGGATAGTGTCGTCCACCGCAAAAGCAAAAGGGATGTTGACACATGTCACAAATTCATATGAATTGAGGTTTACCACTTTGAAGGTAGTTTTTAAATTGCTGAAAAAACATTTAAATGGTATTATAAATCTTATTAAATTAAATAAACTTGATTGAAATTGTGTTATCCATTTCCGACTATCACGCGACTGCGAACACCAATCAGAGTGCGTGACGTCACTATCCGGTAAACAAGTTAACATATCTGTCATTACGAAGAACTTCGCAGTTGAAAGCTCATTGAGGTTGAAAGAAGAGTTAAACTTTTCACCAGTGAAGTATTTCAAGATTATTTGTTACGTACATGATAATATTATACAATGGAGACTGGTTTCATCAAAGGTAGCAGTAGTAACTTGCCAAAGATTTATTCCCTGATGATCGCAAGTTTCCTTGCTGGAAACAAGGATTTTTGTGGAGCGGAGCTTAGAAACGTGAAAATGTCTTTGTAAATATCTAATTTCCAACTAATATTCATTATTACAAAAAATAAAAATCATATCTTGAACAATTTATAATCTTTATCAATGAAATGTTATTCACAAAATTTTAGTAGTATATTTCAGTTTTACACTGTTATTTTGTCCAATTCAGATCTTCGAGAGAATATTATGGCGGTGATGCTATAGGTTACGTTCAGTTGAAAAGAGAAATGAATATTTGTACAGTGAAATGCCGCGTGTGTCCTGAACACAAAGTTCGTGCAAAACCATACAAAGTCACTGTCATTGTAGATGAGAAAGACTGTACTGTTATCAGTTCAGAATGCCACGATTGTGCTGCATCAGCAGGTGGTTGTAAACATGCAGTGGCTTTTTTTATGTGACTGCATCGAAGGAGTGAAGAGCCATCCTGTACTCAGGTAGAATGCTATTGCAGGAAGTCCGAATTATCCAAGGTAGGAACATCGTTGAAATTTGTAAAAGCTGCAGAATTAGCTGAAGGACAAGCTTCAACTTCTTCGAATCCCATTGTCTTTGAAAATTTGTGGAACAGGCTTTAGCAAAAGGTATATCAAACTGTGCATTATTGAAGTATGTACAAAACATGCCAAATGAAGTAGGAAAGCTCTCTAAGTACCAGTTGGTGCAGAACTATAGGCAGAAGAGTAGCGAAGAATTCTTAAAAAAAATAGCTGTTTTATTCATTGCAGATTCATTAAAAAATGTGGAGGAGCACACAAGAAATCAGAGTGACAGCAATTTGTGGCATGATTTGAGGTTCGGAAGAATAACAGCTTCTAAATCTTATGAAATAAAAAAAAGCAAGAAAAGTGATGGTGCCTTAGTAGCCTTAATCATGGGCGGAAATATTCCAGATACTCCATCAATGAAACGTGGTAGGAGTTTGGAACGTAAAGTTATACAAACAGTTCAAACAATGCTAAAAAAAAATAAAAAAATGTGGTCTTTTAATAAGCCAAGAATTTCCCATGATTGCTGGCTCACCAGATGGAATAGGCGAGCAGTTTCTCGTAGAAATAAAATGTCCCTTCAACGAGAACACTGAGAAAAACTACATTCAAAAGAGAACCCTCAAAAAAATGTCAACACCAGATGCAAATCCAGATGTATGTTTGTGGATATAAAAGGTGTTATTTCTGTGTGGCTGATATAAATTATCAGAACAATAATGAGGTAAATATTATATCAGTTGATTTCAATGAAGAATATGTGAATTCTCTATTAAAATCGTTATTATGACGGATTATCACGTCATCATCATAACATGACAAAATCGAGCGTTTCAGCGGGTATTTTGAAATCGATTTTTTAACGCATTTTTCATTGGAGTTTGCTATATTTTTTCCATGAAAAAAATGTTTTGGTGTTTTTATAGGGTGAATATATCTCCAGATAGATTAGTGTCTTGTGAGTGCTGTTTGGCAGGTGGATTAGAGGTGAAGTGTCCTTACCTGTTATTTACAAATAATACCAGAGACATGGAGGAATATTCTAAAGGCAAAAATTCATGTGTGATTTATAAAAATAATGATAACTTTTGGCAACTAAATTCACAAATTACTTTAAAATTCCATGCTGAGGTGATTATGCCCGAACTTTTAGGAAAATATTTTACCCGCAGCAAAGGATCATCTAATCTGATCCATTGGTGCAAGTGTAAAGGTGTGGATGGTGGCACACCAATGGTCTGCTGCGACAATGCTGATTGTGTAATAAAATGGTATCATTTTAGATGTGTCGTAATCACAAATTGTCCAACGTCACAATGGTTTTGTGAATTTTGTATTAATTCAGAATCTGATTGACAAAAAAAATGTTATTTGAATTACCTTTCAATCTGTATTGACTAGAGTTATTTTTATTCAATATATGATTTGAAAAAAAATATTTTGGTTTGTTTTAATTCAATGTAAAAACATTAATTGGATCTTAATACTACCCTTTCATTAAATAAGAGAGAATATATGGTTCGATGCTGGATAACTTGTTTTCATTGATTGATAAATATTATTTTCATTTATAATTTATTGAAGTAAATAAATACAAATTTATCAAAAAGTACTGAAAACTCTTACAAGTACATTAAGAACGGAGAGTCGTAATAGATTATATAAAAAAGAGGAACGGTGAAGGTATACGGTAGCCGAAATTTTTTAAAATAAAGTTACTTTCCAAAGAACCCTACAAGAACAGGTAGTTGAAGATTAGAAATATTTTTTACGAATGTACATCGTAATTTCAATCTATTTACAGATGAAAACGGGAATAACGATGTTACGAATGGAGATATGCGAATATGCGAGGAATATAAATCGAACGAAGTGAAAGTAAAGTATTTAGTAATTCTCGAAAAGGGCTAAAAAACTAGGGAATGGAACGAAACCAGTCAGTCAATGAAAATGATAATGATTGCCTTTCATTGTATAGCGAATTGAAAAATGCACCCGAGTATTGAATTGCTCGATGTTATCCGAAGAGCACAATTGAGGATAGAATCCAGGAACTTTCTTAGGGATAAACATATTATTCCTCAATCTACAACTCAGTCCATTTATTTCCATGATTTTGAAAGTGGTGAGAAAATCGTAGAAAAAATGCTATAGTAATGTCTGATTTGGGTGAAGAGGAACAATCTGCTATGAACATACAATCTGTGAGATTTGAAAATGCAGGGAAAGTCTCTGAAGACAAAGGGATTCAAGTGAACAGTGGTGATTTGATGTGGAACTTTGCTAACTCCATTAAAAATGAGAGAATATTGAACTCATAGACAGGAATTCTATATTTTGGAATGTTGGAGAATTTTATGAAGTTAATTTCAGAGTTATACCCAGATAAAAAAATTCCTAAGTTGAGTGTTAAAGAGAGAGTCATTTTACTATTTATGAAATTGAAAATGGCAGTCAAATTTATAGTGCTTTTATCTTTAGAATTTCTCAAACAACCGTGCAGAATACTTTGAGTGAGTATATTGGATATTTGGCGAATATTTTGAAAAATTGTATTCAGTGGCCCAGTTCTGAAGACATATTAATGAATTCATCACTATGCTTTGAAAGCTCTCAAAATGTCAGAGTAATACTTGATTGTACTGAAATTCCGGTAGAGAAGTTTTACTCACATAATAAAGGAATACAAACAATAAAATTCATGACTGGAGTAAGTCCCGCTGGACTCGTAGTATTTGTTTGAAATTGTTATGAAGGCAGGAGCTGTGATAATAAATTCTTCGTACAAAGCCGAAGGATTGAAAAACAACAGCTTTTTAAAGATTGCCTTATGGTTGACAAGGTTTCTCTGATTGATGAGATCAGCAAAAGCCACGGTAGAGGTGTTGCAAACCGTTTTGGGTTGAGCAAATCTACAACTTGGCGAGCAATTCATATAATTTGCAACATATTATTGATTGCAAATATTAGGTATAAAATAATATCCCTGCCAAATGAAGGAAGAATTAATATAACAAGAAATTTTATTGTGGAGAAGACAGGTTTCCCAGGTAAATTATTTTAAAATTCATAGTTAGCTCAAATAAGAAATATAAGCAGATGCACTGTGGTCTATATTAGTAGTGCAATTTGTAAAATTATTTAAAAAAATAAAAATATAAAAAATTGTGAAAGATGTAAAAACAATTGGTCGAGTTATTCATTAAACATAAATGATTCAGAATTTATATTGTCAAAAAAATATCGATATGGAAATTTAATGAGGCCTGGACAATACATTTATTTCTTGTTTCGGAATTCATTCAACAAATTGTTTTATATTATTCCTAGGATTTCCGAGGAAATGGAATCTCAAAATTTCTATGGAATGCACTGAGAACAAATTTAAATTCCGAAAGTTTAAAATGCCCATAATCGGGCCCACGGAGTGAGGAACACTAACCCAGAAATTGAACATTTTTTTGCATCAGTTGCATGAGTGATGAATAATTTTTTATCAGTTCGTTCCTTCTATAGGATCTAATAGTGAGGAAGATAAAATAGAGAGTTCCTGTTTGGACAATCTTAAGTCTTTTCCCACAATAAGAAATGTAAGCAGACGCACTGTGGTCTATTAGTGGTGCAATTTGTCAAATTTTTTAAACAAATAAAGATTTGAAAAATTGTGAAAGATTTAAAAACAATTTTTCGAGTTATTCAGAAAACGTAAATGATTAAGAATTTATATTTTCCAGAAAATATATTAATATGGAAATTTAATGAGGTCTGAACAATACATTTATTTCTTGTTTCGGAATTCATTCAACAAATTGTTTTATATTATTCCTAGGATTTGCAAGGAAAAGGGTATGGAATGCTTTGGAAGCAAATTCAAATTTCAAAATGCCCATCACAAAAACTTGATGAAATATTTTGTTCAACAATTGTAAGGTGTTCTTTATTCTGGTGGTGCCAACAAGTAAATAAAATAGCAAATGGAAGGGATTCAAAGTTCTCAAAACTTTTAATGCTGTTTCCTGATAAGGTACTCATAGACCCGATAAAAATTCAGGAAGAAACTCTCAATAAAAAAACAAGAAAATCTTGAGAAGACAACTTTTTGAATGTACATATGTATTGGTTATTAAATTTTTTTATTTGTAATTTTGTATATTGTTTATTTTTTTGTATATTTATATTTTTACAGAGAATAGTAATAAATATTTATGCAGGAGAATTGTTTTCAATTCCTCAGAATAAGTAAGACTACTGAAAACCCGTCCTTTACCTCAACATTCAATATTTGAAAATTCAAATTTAAGTTTTCAATTCCGTTTAAATATTTCTTCTAGTACAACTCCCCTTTAATATATGTTTATCTCAATTCTGAATACTATGAGATTAATTATTTGAGAGGGAGAAAAATTAGGTTTAGTGGCAATCATTATTCACCTTTTATCATATGAAACAACTACTTTAAGCTTTAGCTATATTTTAAATGTTTCAGTGATAACACCTCAAAGACAGAAAGCAGTCTCAGTGAACAAGAGAAGCAAGTAATTATGATCCTCATATTTTTTTCAATTTAGAATGATAATAGGTCATTTAAAAATTCCAGAACTTGCTTTGAAATGGATGAATTATTGTGTAGCATTTTGTAAAGTAATATTTTCATTAATCATTCTGAACTTTTTAGAACTTTTTGGGCTTCAAGTTATAACCCTGATGAGAGTAAACCTGATGACAGGGAAATTCTTCATCTGCACTTACTGCATCAGAATTTGAAAATGAATCATCCAAGGTAGAGTTTGTTGAACCAAATACAGACAAAATGCCCACAAGAAAGAGGTAATGTTAAGTTTATCATGTAATATCAGAAGAAATTAAGTGATTTGTGAACAATGTTTGTAAGTTTTTGGAAAATACTCAGATTTACTTTTAATTTATCACAGGAAGAGGAAGAAATACATTGGCGATTTGTCCAGTAGTGATTTTTCAACACCAGAGAAAAGGAGGAGTTAGAATATCAAGAAAGTTGTTTCGAATCAAAGAACGAAAATACGTTCTTTAACAGCGAGAGTGAGAAGACAGAAAGTCAGAATCACTACATTGAAAAAGCTGGTATCAACACTTCATGAAAAATATCAGCTCACAGAAGGTTCGCAGCAGGCAATATTAGTGAGTATACTATTTGTATTAATAGGTTCCCCAAATGAATAATTTTCTACCCTTGTTGAAATAATTACTTCTCTCTTAATTAGTGCATCGTTTGTGAGCATAGCCATGACACAAAATAATGCATCGAATTGAGAAACATTTATTCCTGTAGATATAAATTTATTACTATGGTTACTATTGTTACAGAATCATATCATTCTTATTGAAAGGCCCATTTTTGTATTCAGCTCTCATCACTAAACTCCTTTTCTTTCCTACGGTAAATTTTTTCAGTGATAAAATTTTCTTGCAGGTATCAGTCCCTAAAACAGCAGCCTATATTTTCAAGCGGATAGAGGACAAATCAGGCAAAAATATGACCCTTGTCTGAGAACATTTGCTTTGACGCTGGCTTTCTATTCTCCAAAAGCTTATAATTATGCGAGGAGAACTTTCAAATTAAGTCTTCCTCATTTGGGCACCATTTCTAAATGGTATCAATCAATCGAAGTCCAGGATTTACCAAGGAATCATTAATAGCCATAAGTTTGAAAAAAGAAACACTACTGATCCTATATTATGTAATTTGGTAATGAACGAAATGTCCATTAGACAACAAATAGAATGGACAGGGAAAACATTTACTGGGTACGTAGATGTAGGTACTGATCATGACTCAGATAATTTACCTGAAGCAAGGGAGGTTTTAGTATTTATGCTTGTCTGTATAAACAGCCCTTGGAAGATACCAATTGGTTATTTCCTTCTTAACGGTCTCTCAGTAAGGGATCTTTCATCTTTGTTCCACTCATTGTTGAGAGTTTCTATGTCAAATAGAGGATGTACAATGCACAGGTGCGGCAGTACCTAGAGGCAACTCTCCAGAATGGACCATAAACGCTCATTAAAAATGAAAAAATCGCTGCTGAAGCATTCCAGAAGTTGGAGCAGATATTTGGGAAGAATGATATTACGAATTTGTTCAAAACACATTGTTAGATGTAGCTGGTAACAATTACAGTTTATAGATAGAACACAGTAAAACAGTTAGTCTGATGATACTGTAGATATTGTTTGTTCTAAATAATAATAAGAGTAATGGCAAGAAATGAATTCAAAGTTAACAGATTATTTAGCAAAGTTAAGAATAGGTTAGATGTGGATAAATTGAGTGGGTGGTGTACAGCATTCATTGCTCCACATGTGGTGACATCTATGTTGGACAAACATAACAACAATTAAGGAAAAGACACACACAGCACAAAAACGATGTAAAAAAAAAGTGGATGTGTCCTGGCAGAACATGTGATAAACGGTGACCATCAAATGGACTACAATGCAGTGAACATTTTAGAATGTGAAAACAACATGAGAAAAAGAACATTTTTAGAAATGTACCACATCAAACGACACAGTAATTCAGTGAATTATAGAAAAGACATAGATATCATGGAGGTCCAAATATTAATCCAACAGCAAGAGCAGAGATGCCCTGGGGAGATAACCTCAGATCTACATGGTGACCGAGCAAGTAAGCATCTCATCACGAATAAAGTAATTATCAGTTAAAGTGTGCTTTTATTAATTGAATCAATAAATAAGAAACCTTTACATAGCGCTGAGGCAAAAGTGAAAGCACAAGTAATTAGGCAAGAAAAATCATGGAATTTCTCAAATGAAGCTGGAAGGAAATGTGGCTGAAAACTGGGAAATATGGAGAAGCCGTATCGAAAATTACCTAACAGAGAGTGAAATTAATATAAAAAGTGTGCACAATTATTACATTATACAGGAGAAGATTGTTTTCGAGTTTACACGACATTCACGTTTGAAGAAGATGAAAAAACAAACTCTCAATATTACTTGATAAATTTGAGAAACATTTTCTTCCAAAAGAGAATGTAACGTATGAGAGGTACCAATTTTTCTATAGTCTGCAGCAGAATGGAGAATCACTAGAAAAATGTTTACTGAGTAAGGTTCTATCTCTCTGTAGCAAGTGAAATATAACTATTAAAAATGATCACGCCGGCATTTTTACTACTACTAGTTGTGCTAAGTAAATGAAAGTTATAATGGCATTGAATACGAATAATCAGAAAAATGAAAGTTCTTTCAGAAGCATCACCCTCAAACAGTAATGGCGGATTAGAATTCACGCCATCAGAAAGAAGCGATCTAAGTATGGTAAACCTATATATACTTCGATAAGGTAAGCGATGTAGACATTATTTCACGTCCAATTATTTAGTTATATGTACAAAAATCCAGAATATTCATTATGTCCATAAAAGTGGACAAACGATTTTGAGTGGATGTTTTTTGTCGAATCTTCATAGGTCATAATTATTGAACTATTTCAATAATGCAGTCCACGATTAGACAATATTTGGCTTCGATGAATGAATCAACCGCTTTCCAGCAAATGTTCACATGAAATGCATTGAAGTATCTTGAAAAACATTCCATGTAACTATCGGACTTGGAGCTGTCTTCAGATGATGAGGGTGTGGAAAGTACTGGTAATGTTGCAAAAAGAGGTAATGCTCGTTTAGGGACTGATGTAATAGCTCAAAACCAAAGAGAGTACACACCATTTGACCTTTCTGAAGATGAACATGAAAATGTAAGTGACGACGGAGGTATGTCAATTTTAGTTAGCTTTTGATGTCAATGTGCAAGATCCTCTTGATTATTATCATAGATATATTCCTGAAGCGCTTTTCCACCAGATGGCTGAAATGATGAACCTTTATGCTGTACAGTCAGGAAAAATCAGATTCAAACCTACGTCTAGCAAAGAGATGGAAATATTATTTGGATTACATATGGCGACAGGAGTATGCAACTATCCGGTTTTGAAAATGTACTGGGAAACCCATGTTGGCATTCCTCTTTTCACAGATAATATGGCAAGGGATAGATTCTTTGAACTCCATACAAATTTGCATCTTGTGAATATTATGGAAAAGCCCACAAATTGCAAAGATGTGTTCTACAAAGTGCGACCAATCTATGATGCAATCCGAAGGCGATGCTCGGAAAGACCTTGAGAAAAAGAACTGTGTGTTGATGAAAAAATAGTTCCTTTCACAGGAAAGCATTCTACCAAGCAATATGTGAAAGGAAAACCATGCCCCTGGGGCATCAAGTTTTTCTCTTTGTGTGGGAAAAATGATCGTGCATATGAATTTATAATGTATCAAAGTTCTGCTCTTGAATTAGATCATGCAATGATCAAAAAAATATCGTGAATGAAAATGGAAAAATGACGATTTTCTTCTATCTTATATAGGGCGTGAGAAATAATAACATCTCCAAAAGTAAACATTTTTCGATTTCGCCCTGTGTTTTAAAAACAAAAGTAGTCGGAATATTTTGGTTTGTGGCTTTAAAAGTTTTACAAAAAAGTGATACAGGGGTTCCAATTTGAAAAAACGATTTTTTGATGTTTCGTCACTTCTAACTTTGACAAAGAATTTGTGACCTCCTGTATCATATTCTGAAAATCACGCTTTCGGAAAAAAAGCATCAGCCTTTCTTCTCAAAGATTCTCAAAAATGAGAATTTTCAATGAAAAAACTTCAAAGTTGTCTGCATTTCGACCAAGTTCAATTTTGAGTTTTTTTTTGTATTTCCTCATTTAAAGAGAATTTTCTTGGGAAAATTCAAACTTTTGGGGGATCAAAACAACTCAGAATTAAATGGAGAATCTATTAATGCAATAAAATATGAGTCTTCCCATTTGAAAACAAAAGTTGATGTCACTTCCGGAAGATCTTCCACAACACTAAAGATGCAAGATGAGTTGAAATATCGATGGATATTTCAGTCTCATGTAGTTTTTCTTGGAACATAATTACTTAATACCATTGTAGAGTAGATTGTATATTAAGCAATAAATGACAAAAAAAAAACTTCTGGAAAAACCAAAAGTCCTAGAACCTTCAAAAAATGTACAAGAAGTCGTCTTCTTACTTGAAGCTCACCTTTAGAACTTCAATCCTGAATCTTGTGTCTTTTCTAAAAATATTCTATAGAGCCATATTGGTGAATAACGGTGGATGATACGAATTTTTTTATATTTTTATTTCATTCTTTAGATGCTTCGAATTAAGAAATAGGCAGATCTGCTTCTTTATACCATTTTTTATGGTATGTGATGGACACTTTTCAAGCTTTGTTAACGAATGACTTCCTAAAATCTTTTGTATCAACTTATAAACCCCCGGTTATTGGTGAAATCGATTTTTCGACGAGTTCTACCTAATCTTAAAAATAAAGACTCACCTTTACATTCTGTACAGATAATATATAAATTAGTCTCTCACTAAATTCCTTTGCAGCAGTGCAATTTCCATCTTTAATTTTTCTTGTTGAAGTTTCATCATCACTTTATTATGAGTTATTTCAGCATCCTTCATTTCCATATTTTTCCTATGAATATCTTCGTCCCTTTCCATTTCCTTTTCATGTTTCCTTTGGTCCATTTGCATCCTAATCAAATGTTTTTCTTGTTCCATTTCCATCCTCCTCTTATGCGTTTCTTCTTCCCTTTCTGCTTCCCTTATAAGTAATTGTTTTTTTAATTCATCCAACTCACTCAAGGCAGTTCTGGTAACCTCTTCTCCTGTCTTCTTTGATAATTCATTAATCTTGGTTTTCAGAGTTTTCAATGAATAACTTCTCCAATCTACAACAGGCAAGATTAAGCATACATTTCCTTGTCATGAGCAGAAAACTATTTTTCAAGAAAAGCTCTTACTTTTTGGCAGCAATTCAAATGATGCTATTTCCTGAGGAGTTGAAGAAGATATAAACAATTCTTCAGATCGTTCTGATGTACCTGTAACACCCTCTTCTATCTCCTGTTCGTCTGGCTGTGTGAATGTATTCTCGAACCCCTCTGAAAAGAAAAAATCATAATTGAACTTAGCATATAATACAAAGTGTCTCATGAGGAACTTTACATACTCCCACCATATAGGGACTACCATCAGCATCATGAAATGACCACTTAGAAATGTCTCCTATCTTTCCCTGACAATATACAGGATGATTTATTAATTTGCAACGAAATTTCATTCAATTATATTTCTGGTACTGTATATCTGAATTGAATGTTTTTTTTCAGAATTTGTAACACTTTTTAGCATCTGTTGGATTATATACAGGGTTATTCACGAATATGGCTCTATAGAATATTTTTAAGAAAGACACAAGATTCAGGATTGAAATTCTGAAGGTGAGCTGCAAGTAAGAAGACGACTTCTCGTATATTTTTCGAAGGTTCTAGGACTTCCAGTTTTTCCAGAAGTGACATCAACTTTCGTTTTTCAAATGGGAAGACCCATTTTTTATTGCATGAATAGATTCTCCATTGAATTATGAGTGTTTTTGATTCCAAAAGTTTGAATTTTCCCGAGAGAATTCTCTTTAAATTAGGAAATACGAAAAAAGGTTTGAGTTTGAAAATTGAAGACAAAATCGTTTTTCCTGAATACCTCGAAAAATATTCATTTTGGGATAAAAGTCTTGGATGTATGCTCCTATTATCGAAAAAATGGGGGTCCAATTTGGAAAAAATGATTTTTTGATGTTTCGTCACTTCACACTTTGACAAAGAATTTGAGATCTCCTGTATCATATTCTGAAAATCACGCTATCGGAAAAGAAGCATCAGTCTTTCTTCTCGGAGATTCCCAAAAATGAAAATTTTTAAAACCTCAAAGTTGTCTGTATTTCAACAGAGTTCGATTTTGTATTTCCTCATTTAAAGAGAATTTTCTCAGGAAAATTCAAACTTGTGGAATCAAAAAGACTCAGAATTCAATGGAGAATCTATTTATGCAATAAAAAATGGGATTCCCATTTGAAAAAGGAAAGTTGATCTCACTTCTGGAAAAACCAGAAGACCTAGAACCTTCAAAAATTATACGAGAAGTCGTCTTCTTACTTGAAGCTTACCTTTAGAATTTCAATCCTGAATCTTGTGTCTTTCCTAAAAATATTCTATAGAGCCATATTCGTGAATAACCCTGTTTACTGAATATCATATTCTAGTGCCGTACTCAGAAAAAACAATTTTGACTGCTGATGTGAAAATGCCCACTTTGAAGCCACTCTCTGAATTTTTTTAACATTTAGTTGAAATACATAAACACAGGAATAGAATTCAATCATTCAAATTTTTGTCACACCACTGAACGTGTTATAATAATCAAACAAATCTGAAGATGCAGGAACATTAATTTCATGAAAACATTAAATGAACATGATATCCTAAATGGAAGAGAAAGTTTCCATTTTCGATAAATTCACTACTTACTTTTTTAGATTTGTTAGATCATCTGAGATCATTATGAAACATTCAAATGTGTGACAAAAATTTGCATGATTGAATTTTATTTCTGTGTTTATGCATTTGGAATTAATGTAAAAAGAATTCAGAAAGTGGTTTACAGGGTGGTCATTTTCACATCAGCAGTTGAAATTGATTTTTTTAAGTTGGGCACTGGAAATACGATATTCAGTCTACATAATCCAACACATGCTAAACAGTGTTGCGAATTCTGAAGAAATCATCCAATTCTTATGTACAGTACCATAAATATAGTCAAATGAAATCCTGTATAGTGGCAAGGAAAGTAGGAGTCACTTCTAAGTGGCCATTTTGTGATGATGATGGTAGATCCTATGTGTGGTAGGACTATGTAAAGTTTCTCGTGCGACACGCTGTATATTAATTTTCTTGAAACACTCAGTATTTGTACTTGTAGACATACTAAATTATGTTCTTACCTTCCTTTGGTTCTTCCGAATACTCCGCAGCACCCCATTCTGAGATACTTGATTCTACATCCTCCAAACCAATGTTCTCATAATGTTCTTCCTTTATGTCCTCATCAGCATTTTTAAGAATGAAAATGCTATTAATTTTACTAGGAGTTGAGACATCACTACCAGACAAACTGAGCAAAGTAGATATTTTATCATATAGCTCTTCTGGTTTTTGTTTTGAATACACTCCACCGCTACTACCTCCATTCGATTGATTTTGTCTTAGCTGAGATTTATATCTCCGAACTTCCTTTTTCAAGTTATCATATTTACCACGTAATTGTTCCAACGTTCGAGGTTCTGTCGTAGCTGTGTTATACATGGTAGCAACTTTACCCCATGCCATTACCTGAAATTATGGTATTGTGTAAGTATTCGATATGAATATATTAGATATTCACCTTTTCCTTCAAAGTTGGACCATCGCATTTTTTACACTCAATTATATCTTTGAAATTGTAAACAAGATCTATTAACCGATGGCAATCTGCTTCTGTGAAATTCACTCTTTTAGTCCTAGGCACTTTTTTATAAAGATACGGAAATTGAAGCATTTCAGTCTTGAAAGAATTCATTGTGTCTGATTAATTGCCTTAGCTTCACTCCAGTCCAGAGAGAACATGCATACAACTCTACTCAGCTGATAGCAGAAGCAAAGCACTTGCAAGGACAACAGAACAGAAATATTCAGACACCGCTACTTTCAGCAAAGAGACTCTTCGAATCTTCGTTCGAATATCCAACTCAAAACTCAATTCACGAATTCACAGAACACTGACTAATATCAGAAACGTACCATGCATGAAACTAACCCACAGAACAGCAACTAACCCCACAGATAACTAAGTAGACTAACCCAAAGCCACAGATAACAAAGTAAAACCCAAAGCCCAAAGCCGTAGAGACACAGAACACGAGAAGAGAACTCTTTCTGTGTCTATGCGTAGACCATAGAGAATATTATAACACAGAACACTAAAACGAGTCGTCAAACGCATAGACTAATGAGGTTTTTTCAGCCAATGACATTAATTTGTGATAATATTCATCTGAGAGGATAAAAGAGAAATAAATATGAGTTCAAAAAGTATATATTATGATTACACCCTTAAAATGTCTTAATACATGGTGTATCGATGATGGAAAATAAGACTGCAGCGCCAAGGTGGAAAGAAGTTGAACTATAAATATTGGCATTGGAAGCGTTCGTGTGCATTGCACATTCGCCTTATTAAAATCTGAATTTAAATTCAATATGAAAACTTTTTTGACTTCTATAGTGGAGGAGTGTATTACTGTCAACATATTATCACTTTTTGTGAAGGCGAAGGCGGTAGGAATCATTTGTTTCCATACAGTGTAAATATTTCTGTCAAAATCAATTAGGTACCTATGGCACTATTGAAATGTATCTACATGCTAATTCATATTATATGCTTCTTCTGATGATGATGCAGAAACGATACAAATGGATTTGAACGATTCTTTCACAAAAAAAAATGTTAACAGTGATAAAGAAAAACTTATTTCAAATGATGTTTCATGTCATTTGTAAGACCAATAAGCGAGCGTTGAAATGTTTTTTACCTACCTGAATTGTTCATTCCACATAATAACCCTTCAATTTAACTTTCCAACAAAGAAATGATAAAATAATAAGACCTCATGTCCTACAGGAAAAAACCCAAGAAATTAATCTAAAATGAACTGCAAAAATTATTTAAACATTAGTGTAACGAATACTAATGTACATATTGAATATTTTCTAGGAATACTAAAGAAAATCATATAACAATTTGATATCCAATTTTATTTATTCGGGTAATTGCTTATTTTTTACAAAAGTCTTGACAACGTAATACATACGAGTTCTTAGGTATTGGAACAATAATACACATCAGCTATGGCTTGACGAATGAATTATCAAATATAATTGAGGAGTCTCATATTATGATTCTGGGAGGTAAATCAGTCTTTTTAAGAAACTTCCTTCATTTGGAACTGGAATCTGTAAACGATTAGAATATTCCTATAAATCTAACCTGAAATCGCTTCTTCTATCCGCGCTTACCTCAATAGAAATAATCATAATCAATATAATGCAGGGACCTTACTTTCATATTTCTTGTAATTGGTTCACCCACTTTGGGTTTGAGATTCCAAGCTTTTTGTCGATCCATCAACACATTACTCTTAAATTTCACCTTCTACCCAAACACGATATTTATCACCTCACATCAGCTCGAGGAAAAGCATGGAACTTTGATATTTAAACAATTTTTTTCTAAGGAGAAAACTGAGCAACTGAACAAAAGAGATTCGAACGATTCATTCGCACTATGTCAACATTTGTAGTTACTGAGATTGTCACCAAAGTGCGTAGCGCTTATTTTGATTTGCCTATGCAATGATTAGATTTTGTTTCGTCAATTTGAGAATATGAGGAATGTTTCGATTAATCAACTGTAGATGACACTTTTAATAAATTATGACAGCTTCTTGGTAATTTATTCAAATATTTGAAAATATTTTTTTTATGTTGTTCTTAACATTTTCATTCTCTGGAGATTGTTGGGAAAGTGTAACTGAATTATTTTGCCAGTATACCGTACATTTTTTGTGACACCAATCTAGGAAAACCATATTTTTCTAATACCATAGATAAGTTATCGATATTTTCGAGGAAGGAATGAATTGATTTAGTTTTCTAGACATATTGAAACTGAAACAGAAGAAGATGATTGATAAGGGCTAAAAACCCTGAATCTTTCCCAACATGAATCACGAATTTGTACACTGTGTCCCAAATTGGGTGAGACTGCACTGTATCTCAGCTATTATTGAAGATAGAGACATGCGGTTTTCGCGACCCCGTGTCACTTTTTTGTGAAACCTTCAAATCCACAAACAGAATTTAGTGTTAATTTAATTATGTATCATTATTATTCCTTCGCTAATAACCCTTGTGGTTGAAGCGAATTTTATAAATAAATAAATATTCGAACTACCTTATTTGTTTCTGAAATACAGAGCCAAAACGAAAATGTGCACCTTTTGGAGATGTTATTATTGCTCGAGCCCTGTATGAGATAGAGAAAAAAAGAAAACTACTTTCAAAAGATTATTTCACGTAAGAGGCAGTGGCGTAGTTAATTTTTTTTAGAGCACTGATGCAGAGATTGGGCACAGACTTAGAATTTTTCAGATATTTTAACGTCAAATTTCTGCAATTATTTCGCTGATACATTGGTGTATCACAACCTTACTTTTAATGAATTTCAAAAATCAGAAAAATCCATATTTATGTTTGTTTTTTTCAATAGTAAGACATGAATTATCCACGAATGCATAAAAGTTGAAGATGCATAAAAAATTTTAATATAAATAATGAAATTTGTTTCATTCTCAACATTTTCAACTTCATGTTGAAGAGTAATATTTTGAGTTTATGTTTGAATATAATAAAATGAATAGGTTTAAGTCACATGGCGTTTCAAAAAAAGTAATAATTAAATTAATGTGTGAAAGATTTCATGGCCTACTAGTGAAAAACAAACGTAATATGGATTCTACTGATTTTTGAAGTTGAAATTCATCAGAGTATTCAGAAAAATAATCTCAGTAATTTGACATTAAAATCTACAGGGTGTTCTATCTGAAAAATTTCAAGTTTGTTCTCAACCTCAACAATTTAACTACGCCAATGACTTCTACGTGAAATAATCTATAGAAAGCAGTTTTCACTTTTTCTCTCCTCATACAGGGCCCGAGAAACGAGAAATAATAACATCTCCAAAAAGTGCACATTTTCGTTTTCGCCCTGTATTTCAGAAACAAAAGTGGTTGGAATATGTTTGTTTGTGGCTTCGAAAGTTTTACAAAAAAGTGACACAGGGTCTCGAAAACCGCATGTCTTCAATAATAGCTGAGATACCGTGCAGTCTCACCCAATTTGGGACACACTGTACAGTTGGCCGTAATTCGTGTTATTCAGACGCTGTTTCCTGCATATTTTTATCCGGAAAAACTTTGCTTTGTTTTTGTCGGTGTTTGATAAGTACTGATTCAAACTTTATTTTGAAAGAAGTCAAGTTCTTGCATATTTCATTCCTTTTATAAAAAATGTAGTTAAACCCTATCCATTGGAATTTTTCCAACTGCTCCGAAATTTTTCCGGCAGCTCTGACATTTTACTGAATTCGTTCAACATTAGGGTGATTAGTATATCTGTTTGAGTAAATAAGGTATATAATTGGATGAAGTTACACATCACAAGCCTGGCTTAGGTGTCCCATCCAAATATTATACAGGGTGTTTCGGTGTTTCCTAAACATGCGGCAAAAATTCAGGGAGCTGTTACTTGGACTATTCTAAGAATATTTTGTCCTTTGATGTTTTTGGGAAAACCTTTTTGTTTCGAAGATACAGGGCGAACAACATTTTTCATATTTTTAAAATTGATAATAGTATAAATAAAAATGCGTACCGCACTGTGTTTACTAAGTAGGTACAATTTATTTTTAAATGTGTTTGACAACTATAAAAAACGGCCAGTTTTTTGACTTAAAATTGATAAGTTCAGATGGTAAAGGAATACAGATTAAACACGGTTTTCATTTGAATTCGTTTTGTGATGTATTAGCAATTAACATTTTATCTTTCACTATTATGAATCGCTATACAAATGCCGAGATGACTGACATGCATTTCATTTATGGACTTGCTGATGGAAATTCATTAAAAGCTAGGAGGTTGTACATTGAACGATTTCCTGGGCGTAATATTCCTGACAGAAAATTGTTTCAAAATATTCATCAACGTCTGCATGAAACAGGCACATTGAAACAAATTGGGGGACCAGGAAAGCCAAACACAGTAAGAACGGTGGAACTGGAAGAGAATGTGCTGGACATGATCGAAGAAGACCCTAGAACTTCTACTCGAAAAATTGCCAATACTTTGAATGTGAGTAATAAGACTGTTTGGAAAATTCTTAAAGACAATTTGTTATATCCATACCATATGCAACGCGTTCAGGCACTTATTCCTATTGATTTTCCCCCACGTATTGCATTTTGTCAATGGCTTTTAACCACATTAGTTCAAATTCCTCAATTACTGACGCTGGTTCTTTTTACCGATGAAACGAATTTCTCAAGAAATGCAATAAGAAATTTTCATAACAACCATGTATGGGCCGACGAGAATCCACATGAGATAATTGAAGATCGTTTTCAACACCTGTTCTCATTGAATGTTTGGGTTGGTATTGTGGGTGACTGGCTAATAGGGCCGATATTTTTACCAGGATGACTTACCGGGAACGTGTATCGCAACTTTTTAGAACAAACGTTACCTCTGTTTTTGGAGAATGTACCATTGGCAATAATGGTTTATGCTCGATGGTGCACCAGCGCATTTTAGTTTGGTTGCTCGTGAGTTTTTAACATTAACATACGGAGATCGCTGGATTGGAAGAGGTGGACCTCATTTATGGCCTGCTCGTTCCCCGGACTTAAACCCCTTAGATTATTTCCTATGGGGCCATCTAAAATCATTAGTTTATACCACTCCAGTAGAAAATGTGGAAGACTTGCGAAATCGGATCATTGCTGGGTGTAACTTAATAAGAAATGATCCTGGTGTTTTTGAAAGGGTTCGGCAGTCAATGAGGAGAAGATTGGATGCTTGTATGCTGGCTGGAGGTGGTCATTTTCAACAGTTTTTGTAGGTTAAGTTAAATTTTCATGTAATTTTTCATAATAAAATGTTATTATCTAAAATTTTGTTTGCCCTGTATCTTCGAAACAAAGAGGTTTTTCAAAAATCATCAAAGGACAAAATATTCTTAGAATAGTCCAAGGAACAGCCCCCTGAATTTTTGCCGCATGTTAAGGAAACACCCTGTATATAAATATATTGTTCTTTGTTTGTGTATGACTTCCCTGAATAAATTCATTGATGGTTTAGAAAAAAATTCTTCAGTTTCCATCAATTTTACAAAACATTAGTTTGAGGGTAAATCTCCAACGAGATAAGGGGTTGTATTTCAAAATATTTATTGATTAAATTTCAAGAAGCATTTCTTTATAATATTTATATATTTGAAGACTAGAATAATGAAATTTTTTCTGGAAAAAACTTTTGGATAAACTATTCAATTCATCATAATCATATCACAAGAAGTATATAGGAACAATCTTCGGAACTCAGCACTGTCCTTCGTTGTAGTAGCACCACCGTGGAACAACAGCATCAGCAGCGATTCCTCTGGACACTAGCCTTTCACGATGTCTATAAAATCTCCCCTCAACTTTTCGCGAAGGAGATACAGGGTTGGACCACAGACGTTCTGCAGCCGCTGCAGCTCTAGGCCAGGTCCTTCCCACAACACCATTGTCGTCCACATATTCACCCCACATGCATACCTGGAAGATAGCAAAGGAAAAAATAAATAAAACGGCAAATATAACTACTATTTAATGAATAAAGATATGGCCTAAATTCGGAAATGGTAACGAAAAGAACAACTTTTTAGGATCCTTCAGCCCAAGGAAGCTCTCAGGATTACATTTCTGCGGAGGGCTCCATCAACATGACACTACCAGAAATATGATAGAAAACATTTTATTCTATTATATTCGCAATATCAAATGTAGGTATGCCCCTGTTTTTACATGTTCAGATGGAACTTGAGGCGGAGAACGTGATTCAGGGGCGATTTTAGATACGTTGAAATCTTGAATCAAAAGTCTCAACTTTTTTAACTTAAATGCTTCAGCATTTAAATAATTGAAAATAATAATAATTAAAAAAATATTTCAAAATTATTTTTCTTCAAACGTTCGTATAGGAACTATTATTGCTTTTCTGTTATAAAAAACTATATCACGTCACTGCAAATCGGAAACAATTGGCAGTCATTTTGTTAGACCTTACCGGACGCCTTCATATTTCACTAATTTTTCTTCTTCATTCAAAGGCACAAAACCTTTGAAATATCATACAACTGTGGTATGATCGGTATCTCGGTGTAATATTGTTTCTTGACAGGTTTTCGCACCGATTTTGCGATAACCGAGCACATATTTTCACCATTAAACACTCCGATGGGGCAGTGGCGTAGCGAGGGGGGGCAAGAGGGGACATTATGCCCCGGGCGCTACTCATACAGGGGCGCCAAATGGTTAGCAAAACAAAAAAATTGCTGGATTAAATAGGAGTTACTGCAGGTGAACAAGACTCAATCGTTGTGACAAACTTTGGAATAATTGAAAACATATGTTTGTTTTCGTCACAATGGAAAAATAAAAAAATGCCGTGAAAAAAAATGTCAAACGTGAATCTGTAACACAATGGGGCGCCAGAATATAAGCGGTTAGGGATATTGTCAATGAGCTAGGGAATATAGTAGAACTATTAGAAAAACTGGCAGAAGATACCACCACAAGTGACAACAGAAGTGAAGCTACAATTCCATGCATTATAAAAAAGACTTACTTTTAATTTCATAATTTTAGTTCATTTCTGATTTGAAATCTTAAGGAGAATTGATCGTGTACAGCTCAGATTACAAGGTTCTAGATTGAATTTTAGATAAGCGTTTCATGATCTTGAATAATTAGCGACTGAACTAGCCGAAATTCAGGACAAGCTCTGTAAAGAGGTCAATCTGTGACAAATGGGATATTGATACAAGGTGTGATAAACGCATCAAAATATTCAGAGAATTAGTTAGAGATGTTGGTTTTTCCGCCGAAAGTGAAATTTCTCGCGTTATGAAGAGCATTTTTGATCATCTCCAATAAGAAATATGTTCACGATTAAGTGACCCTTATATCAAATTTGGATTGTTACTAGATATTGAAAATTTATAACAAGGATAATGTTGACAACCACCTTGAAGAAAATTGTAAAAATTTCGGTGAATTTCATAATACTGTTTCAACGGAATAGAATTCTTCAACGAATTAGGTCATAGCAAAATGTAACTCCGCATTAGGAAAGAAATTAAATCTTGATCTCCTTTGGAATTTCTGAATTTTATAAGCTCGCATGGAGAAGATATTTTTTGGAACCTTACTTCCGACATATCTACGATCATTGATTAGGTACAAGTTAGCCTAAGTGACTTGGCAATTTTAAGTGTGGAAAGAGAAAATTTTGAATAGATAATCTTTGATAACATTTATTGATGAATTTGAATCATTAAAATCAAGGAAAATTCATACATAGTAATAAGTTATATTAATGTACTACTCGTATATTCTTATCTCCTTGAAGATAATGAATATTAACCTTTTTAAAGTTTTAAAACTGCTTTTCTATTAATATTTCTTCAGAATATATAAAACGAATGAATGAATGAATGAAGTGTATCTTGAAGTAGTTCTAGATGATTATAATATATACATGTCAAAATCTATTCTTGTTTTCTCTACTACATTTTTTGATCAAAACTTAAAGCCTTGCTTGAGACTATGACTTTATTTATCTTACATCATTCATTCGGTAATTTGCACATATAATATTATATGCCATTATGAAATTAGAAGGGGGGGGGGCGCTAAAAAGGTTTTGTGCCCCGGGCGCGAATTGAGCTCGCTACGCTAGGATGTATATTTTCTCTGGCTACGCCACTGCGATGGGGTACTTGAATAGGTACATAAAATTTTTGTAACATGAAGAGGCGAAAAGATCATTACCTCTCCTCCAAGTACATCCGGGCTGAGAAATATCTGATTTTCATAGACTGTGCGCCAGTCGTAGTATTTGGTGGTACCCCAGAATCCGTGGTCCAGATACCATGCATTCTTGGTGGAAATGATTAGTTTGTATCCCATCCTCAGAAGCTGTTCTGGAAGTGGGTCTGTATCTGGGACCCAAGTTTGAATGACGTATCTGCAAATGAGTTTCTCTATTTCAGTGTCGTAATGAGTTCATTACAGTACTAAAAATAATAGTGTAATGAAATCATTACAGAACTAAAAGTAGAACTGTAATGAACTCATTACAGCATTGTTTTCAGTTATGTATATTTTTCGTTTAATGGTTGGCAATACTGACTTCATATCCTATCAATTTTCAATCGTAATCTGTAAGACATACCAACTGGCAAGATACAATACAAAAGTCACTAGGATGTGTAATCTGAATTTCTCATTGAATTTCTTTCACAAAGCTTGACTGAAATAGAGTATATATAATCTAATAATCGTAGCAGAAGGCAATTTTAACACTCATGCGTTCAAAAACTCGCTATTTCGTCACTTGTTTTCGAATTTCGCATTCGTGTTGGAATACGAGCCCAATCTGCAATTTGTTCTAGAATCTAGAATATACTGAAAAGCAGACAATTATTAGAAGTAAACAAGAGTAATGAATTATTCGTGGCACTTCTTTTAGGTTAGCCTCACTGAAACTTAAATACTTAGTTACATCTATACTGGGTGTCCCACGAATACCTTTCGAAAGAATACTTTTGGGGAGGAATCGAAATTCATATTCAATTTCGGAGTTGAGCATCGGCTCTAGAAAGATGGATTCCTGTAAATTTTTTGAGACTATGGGTATTCAATGATAAAGAACAGATTCCTTATTAAATTCTGAGTTTTGAATTTTCCAATTTTCATTGAAAGCTGATTTCTCAACGTGCAATAACGAAAAAAAAATTGGAAATGGAGCTCCGCTGAAACATGGATATCTTAAATGTTTGTCATTGGCTGAACGTGTTGTAGATTTTGGGCTTTCGCGAAAAGTAAAAATACGTAATGCTTTTGTCACAATAGTCAGGACTGGAAAACATGATAATGATACAGGAGGTAGCAAAAGCGTTGCCATAATTGTCAATTTCGAGAACGCGAAAACTCAAGAGTTTCAATTAAAACCCTATTTTTTATAGCCAAAATTTATGTTGAAAAATAATGTAGGTATGGAAATAACATCAAGCCCCCTATAAGGTTTATCCCATGAAATTCAGGAGTGATAAACTCTACCCCTAGGGTTGAGGAGATTTCGGCTTAAATTGTGCTCAAATATGAACCGGATAAAATTGATCTATATCTGCATTTTCTCACAGATATAATTAGGCTGGCAAATTTTCAAAATGTCACCCTCTTTATGATGTTTTATTGGTTCTTGGCCTACTGTGTGAAATTGGAAAACCGTACTCACCGATCTTTGTCCAGATAACGCTGTATGTGTGATGAATCTGTTAAGTCACTTGTCCACATAATTATTTTCGAATTTTTATGTCCAACAGCCTTATCATATCTTTTGAGGGCTTCATCTTGAAACTCTGCCCATAGATCAAGAAAAGCCTGCGTTGATCTTCCTTTTCCTCTGATGTATCTCAATATTTCCTCAGTCATATTCCAGCAAGGAATGAACACCTGCAGAATAGTTATTTATGATACGAGTGCAGAAGGTATTGATATTCTTACACGAGTTCAGAATTCAAGAACGAGCCACGAAGTGGCGAGTTTTTAAATGAACGAGTGTTAGAATGAGCCTTTTGTACGAGTATCATAGACATTTTCTCTCATTCGCTGAATTTATATCAAAATTAGTGAAATATTGCCGTAAATATCGCTTGGTGATTTTTGTATTGAAAAATATTATTTGGCACAACTGTTTTCTGTCTCATAAATTTGACAGATGTTAAATAAATCCGTGGCAGAATGCCAACATGTCATCAATAAATATTACTGAAAACAGTGCTAGAATGAAATATCCTAACATTGTTTTGTCCTGGGAAATGTGGCAGAATGAACGGATTTGACAAATCATTAGAGAATAATACATTCTAAAACAAGTTGCAGAATGAGCTCCTATTCCAACACGAATGCGAAGTCCGAATAGTCGATAGCATGAAACATGAAATGAAATTGCCTTCTGCCACGAGTATTAGACGATATTTTCTCTATTTCAGTCGAGTTTTGTGAAATACTCTCGAAATTCAAATAAAAATTCAAGTAAGTGACTTTTATATTTCATCTTGTGACTTATGAATATGAATTGATTTGATTTGAAACTGGATTCGATCGGAAATCAGTACTGACAACTACAAAACGCAAAATATAACTGAAACAATGCTGTAATGAGTTTCATTACATCACTACCTTTAGTACTGTAATGAACTCATTACGATCCTGAAATAGAGAAAATTATATTTTCATACTAGAGAGCGTTGAAGAAAACGGAATCAAAAATACAGTAAGGCGTTCTTAGGAGGGGATATTTACTTCCCTCATTTTTTAATGCAAGGTGCAAGTCATACACCTTCCATACCAGAATACAACAACTGATATTTCTACATGAATTTCATACAAAAATGAGATTCACTTCGAAAAAAATCCAAAAATATACATTTACAAACTGACATGAAAACTGCAAAATCCAGAAGGAGCTTTTTAAATTTGAATCCAATGTTGTCGTTCTCTGCACTGCTGTTATCGTTGCCGGCGATGCTTAACCGTGGGATGTAACACAATATGGGGCCCATAATGCTGTAGTCCAAAAGACCTTATACGGTAGTGAACCGTTCGGACCTTAGAATATGAAATTTTCTATGTTCTAAGGTTCGGACAGATACAAATTCGCCTAGTTCTCCTAATTACTTATCAGTCAAAGTTTAAATTGTCCCAAATCGGTCTCTAACGTCGATCTTGAACTTCATCTGTATCCCTTCGACATCCGGTTCTTCTTCGATTTTGAGCATTATCAAACCACGCTTGACAACATCTCATAACAATAGTTGGTGAGCGATTTCTCGAAATGACAATAACCCCGCCATTCGTAGATCAATAATTCGACCTCTTTCAAATTCACTTAGCCGGCGATAAATTCTGGGTAGAAGAGCTCTATGCATTTTAACAACAATCGACTTTGGATCTCTTCGAACAGCTGGTTTATTGTAAAATTGAAAAAAATTGCAGAAAACTACAATATTTAAGTACCAAAAGAGAAAACCTTCACGATTTTTTTCTCCATGTTTAAATCATTTACTCCCTGCTATAATATCTACGTTTTATCTGAAAAAGCTCCTTCTGGGTGTTGCATTTTTTTGTCAGTTAGTAAACATACCTATAAAAGTGACAGTTGACAGTTATAAGGACAGTTGCTACAACTTCGCTCCTAGTAGTATCGACACTCCCTTTTTAAGGCCCACTTCTATAGTTCAGTTCAAACTACGAGTGTCAACTGGTCTTGAGATGGCTTTCGAATCAACTCTTTCGACAACATTGTTGCCGCGACGTTTATTTCGTCATATATTATGTAATAATTTTTATGAGGTAGCCAAATGAATCCTCCTTACCTCATCCCCTCCCATATGAAAGATCTCACTCCACGGCATCAGTCCAACCATGTCCCTATAAATCTTCTCCAAAACGTCGTAAACATTCTTATTCGCAGGGTTGAGTTGACCGCAGGGTGGCTGAACGCATGCCTGCCTCCAGGGTTGTTCATTGAGACACACTGTAAGGTTACCAAGACCCGCCTCAGGTCCCCACTGCCAACCGTAACCAGCATGTGAAGGCGTATCTAGTTCCAAGACAATCCGAACACCTCTGATCAGGCCGTAATGGATGAGTTTTTTGAGGTCCCCGTATTTGTACATCTTCGATGGGGAATATGCTCCATATCTGTTAAAAGATTTCAACTTCATATATTAGGTGTACAACTTTGCTACCGCCGTTTTGCAATTGGTGGCTGTAGCGGTAAGTGGTAGTTGAAATAAAGAGATCGCAGTTGTCATACAATGAGCTTGGAGATTCGTAAACATGACTCCATCGAAATATTAGTCTATTTTTGTCTGCTTCATAAAGTTCTTCTCGATTAATCATTAATCATGTCAGTTTATACCAGCCGAATTCTCGTCATTTGCGGGAGGTTCTAATTTTCTGCTTTAAAATGAAGAAATCACCGGCTGAGGCTCATCGAAAGAACTTACCGAGAGTGCTTTCAAGTGTCCCAGTATACCTATTCGAATAGATTATCTCAGCCTTTTCGGAAGATTTAAATTTGAAAATTTCTTGTTTCATCAATTCGTTCAAGGAATCTTCCTTTGAAAAATACAAAAATTGAAAATTACTTCCGGTTTGACTGGACGTGACACTGACTTTTTTATTACAAATAGCACCCCGAATATTTTTCGCTATTTTATATTTCTACTCAAAATATTCAATGTTGTATCACAGTTTGTATTTTACATTTGATTTGATTAAGAAAACCAAAATTGAAATTTCAAATTAAAAGAATTGCAGTGATCTACGATATTTTGAGTAATCTTGATATTGGCTCCAATAATAATTGATAATTCATGAACACGATAAGATAGCCAGCAAGATCTCCAGATTGAACACTGCTGGATATCTTCCTTTGTGGGTATTTGAAATATTGCATATATCGGATTCCTCTTTTAGTAAAAAAAGAGTTTTTTTCGAAAAATTGGGAAACTGTTCGAAATGAACAGCTCAAAATTGGGGTGAATTATTTTTATAAGATGTCACATCGACCCCTTTTATCTACTACTAAAAGATGAAAAAAAAAACAAAAATCATTGACGTGGCCATCTCAAATATGAGGAATGTTCACATTTTTCAATTTCTACGTATTCCTATTCTCCGTAGAAAATGAAAATATTGTGTGCAAAAATTATTTGAATACGTATAATAGCGCCCGAGATATCGAGTTATTATTATTATAATAATTATTATAATGAACAGGGGTCGTTGTGGCTTCGTTCAGCCTTCCGGGAACTTATTACTCGAAGCTCAGCTCGTGGCAGCTTTATGAGCTTCCTGGTGTAGGTCGACGAGAATTCCACAAATCTCTTGGCTTGCGCAAGTCTGGGAGTATTTCTCCAAAGCGTTATTTTGTTTGCCGCTTCCCATTGTTGGACCGCTTTCTTGTATTGGTCTATTCCAAGCCCACAGAAAGGTTCAGGTCCAACAGGCTTCAGCCTTGAAGCCTTCTTCGCCAGTTCGTCGGCTTTTTCATTTCCCTCAATACCACAATGTCCTGGTATCCATAGTAGAGTCACTTTGTTGCCTCTGGCCAGTTGCTTTATGGTATTATATCATATGTCAGCCGAGATTTCTGGCTGTATGATTCCAGTGATCTCAAAGTGGCCTGACTGTCCGTGGTGATATATATATATATATATATATATATATATATATATATATATATATATATATGCGCTCCTTTAAGATTCCTTTGAAGGCACTCTTGAGCGCAGGTATAGACTGCTAGTGTTTCAGCCTGTGAAACCGAAGGTTCACTTCCGAGGGACTTGGATATCCTTGTTTTGGGTCCCCATATCCCAATGCCTGTACCCCTTTCTGTTTTCGATCCATCAGTATACCATATGGATGACTTCTTGTCTATACGATTTACGAAGTTCATTGCACTATGACGATCACCAATGATCGTTTCGAATGGCGTTTCGAATGGCATTTCGAAATCGTATGTGATTGGCATCACATCTGAGGGTTTTGCCAAGAGGCTTGAGTCCAGTTGGTTCAGTATCCTCATATGTCCAACCCAGTTTCCGGGTATATCGAGTTATAAATATGAGTTTCCGAGACTGGCGATGAATCCGTGTGACGTCACTTTACATACAACGACTAGCAAGGTTCAGTACGTAGCCGGGTCCAATAAAAGGGCCTTTCCACTCACAGAGTACGATGCGCGAATGTAGTATGACGTCACACAGCGGCTGTCCATCGCCGCGAGGAATTGAATATTCACGGGGTTGTAAAATCCGAACTACTAGGCCTTTTCGACTGAAACAAAAACTAGTGATTTCATATTCATATAGGTTATACTGTGACGAAGTTTCGATGGATTTTGCATACCTGTGAACATTCCTCATTTTCCAGTATCATAAAACACATAGATATTCTGGTCACCTTTGCGAAAAAATGACTTGCATCTATGAGTTTATTTAGATGTTGAGAGGTTAACGGAAGAGCTGCTTTCCTTCGACTTAAAAAACAAAATTAGGCTCTCTCCAACTCGGAGAGAGTCTGGGTAAGGCCTACTGTACGAGAGAGTGAGTAGTGTTATTTTTCTTGTAGAGAGTTTAGTTTTTGGCGAAAATAGAAACCATCGAAAGAATTTACATGAAATATCTATTTTCCAAAAACAACGAAAACAAAAAAAAAATACTATAACTACGTCTGTATGTAAGACGGTCTAGTACAAATTCATACACAAAAAAATAAAAATATTCACTTGGTTATATAATTACCCAAATATTCAAGATAAAATAATAATAATGAAATCAAATGTGAGGTGATGAGAGGTGAGAGATTGCCAGAACTTTGGACCCAAACTTCGATTTTTCTCGTAGAAATAATCCAAGTTCTCTGAAATAAACACTCACGAAACGCTTCACTCCCGTTTCGTAACAACTACCGTAATTTCCGATCGCGCTTCCCGACTTGAAAATCCTAATTTAAAAAAAATTCCCTTTTTCAACAAAAAACCTACTACTTCGGTTTATTCAATCCTCGAAACTCTCTAATATTTCTCTAACTACGAAAATAAGACTTTAGCGATTTCCTCGACGGACTTCATCCGTCAACCGAATTATCTTAGGACTTTACCGACCGTAATCCCCAGATACACTGAATGCTCCCTTAGGAAACACCTTGAATTTTTTTGAAAGTACCAATCAGGTTTGTTGAAACCAAAATTTTTTTCTCCTTCTCTAAATTAATCGTGTCCGACCACGACCAAATACTCAATTTTGCATTTCACCAAAGATTTTCTATCTCAAGACCCCTTTCTGCTATACATATAAGCGTTTTCATGGCGTGAGAACTGTTTATAGCAACTGACTAATGGCTTTGAAAATATTCTTATCTCCAGACGGCGGGTAATTTAAACTCGGCTAACTCTTTGAGGATCGGATTTCAATTCTCGAAACAAATGGATTGGGCAATTAATCATTCTCATTTTTCTTTCCATCAGGTGTACAATAACTGATAACCCCATTTTCAAGAATTTTGAAGTATACTCACATTGTCATGTTAGGTACCCTAGGTGTCTCCATAGGAAAGCTGTGCGAATCGGAAATATGCCAATGGAGAAAATTCATTTTAGATGCGGCCATCGCTTGAATATGTTTCTTGATCGTTTTTATTGATAGGAAATTTCTGGAAGTATCCAACAGCAGTCCCCTATGAGAGTATATCGGCTTGTCGTCGATTTCCACGCCTTTCACCAAAGCTAAACATGTTGAATTTTCCGATTCCGGGTATCTTGTCATCAGCTGAGAAAGAGTTTCTAAGCCATGCCTCACTCCGAATATGTTGTTTCCAGCAATATTAACTTTCACAGATCCATCTACAATAAAAAACCATTTCGAATTCCGCATCTTCATCATATTTATTCTACATTAACATTAATATCTCCCATCAATCTAACATTCTGTGTATTTATGTACAGGGTGATCCAGATTTTTGCTCTTTAATTTTGGCATCGGAAAGAACACCTTATCCTCACATGCTTCAGTTCTTTACTTAAATTCTAAGCCACTTTTTTTTTTGTCCGACGATTATTCCATTACTCGAATCCCAACAGGTCTTTGTACTCGATTATCTTGAAAACGGTGCATTCTATGAAAAAATTAAGAGAACTTCTTACAGTTAAAACTGGAAATGAATAATCTTCCCGAAAAAAAAACAACCAAGATTGTTAATGAAATTCTGATTTGTTCTTTAACTTTAACACCCTGTTTTTCGAAGGCGAAGCATCTTCGAACATACCTGTTTGTTTATTTGAAGGCCCTTTACGATTGTCGAAGGGATTTTTGTTGTGCCGAATTGTGCTAGATTTGTGCTGATTTTGGCTATTCAATTTTTGTCCTAATTATTAATAATTCTCGATATATTTCAGAAACCGAAAAAATGGGTCAGAACAGTACTTTTCGAGAAGTTGGATTCTAATGAGTGAAAAAACTGTGCTACACATGTACTGAGTTGTCCCGTTCCATTTTTTTCGGAAGTCTGTCTAATGTTCCGAAAAAATCGAAATTGAATAAAAAGGGAGCCCAGCACTTCCGTTTTATCTTCTCACAAATCAAGGGTAAAATTTGTACTGTCTTGTGCCGTAAATATTTCCATGAAATTTTTTCGGATTTTCCGAAAAATTAGGTACGAATATCAAAAAAGTCAGCCCAGCACTTTTTTCCAGAGAGATAATATGTTCAAAAAGTGTTCTACTCGAAGGCAAAGTTGAGCCGGTTTAATGTTCACTAATAATTCGCTAATTAACACAAAAAATAAAGAAATTAGAAAATGTTTCCTCTAATTATATCTCAAATCCGTTCATTCTGCCACATCTCGTAGAACAAAACAATGTGAAAATATTTCATTCTAGCACTGTTTTCAGTAATATTTATTGATGACATGTTGGCCTCCTGCCGCGGATTTATTTAACATCTATCAAATTTATAAGATAGAAAACCGTTCTGCCACTCAATATTTTTCTATGCAAAAATCACTTAACGATATTTACGTCAATATTTCATTAATTTCGATATAAATTCATCGAATTAGAGAAAATAATGTATGATACTCGTACAGAAGGCTTATTCTAACACTCGTTCATTCATAAACTTGTCACTTCGTGGCTCGTTTTTGAATTTTGAACTCGTGTAAAAATATCAATGCCTTCTGCACTTGTATCATAAATAAGTGTTCCCTATCAATTTCCTTATTTTTCGACGAAAATTTTACCGTAATTGTTCCAGATTTTCAGAAAAAAGTTACAATTTTTCCTTCTATGAAAAAAATGGTAAAAACCAGTAGATTGTAGGAAAATCCTTAAACCAGTCTACACTGTGTGTGAGATTGGCACAGCACTTGTTAATTTTCTTTTAGTCTATACGGTTCTCAAAATATTTTATAAAAGGTATTGTAGCATGCATTTATTCAACACCTTTTGTGACATATCTTGCCTTGCGGACCGTATGGAATAAAAGAAGTATTTCAACTTCACAATGCAGCACCAACTCAAAAATACAGGACACTGCTGCCAGGTATTCTTTCTACAGTCTATTCATTTTTCTTATTTTCCCCATATGAGGAGAAACCTGTTGATTGAGTCTGAAATTCTGACCATATCACAACATGGCACAATTGCGGCAAAATGAATTGAAAGAGTTCTAATGGAAGAAAAACATTTCTTTAGTTTTTCGGTAAATTCACGAAATATTCGTGAAATTACAACGGCACAACTTTGCCCACGAGTAGCACTATTTTTGAACATATATTCTTTGGAAATAAAGTTGTGCTGACTATTTTTTCAATTTAGATTTTTCGGGAAATTAGATAGACTTTAAGAAAAATTCGTATGGTAAACGTATCAGTACACGTGTTTTTTCCAGTCATTGAAATCCAATTGTGGCCCATTTTTTCGGCACAATGAAATTTTTTTTTCGAAAATCCAAAAGCGCTGGTCCAACTTCACACACATGTTTATCCGATGCCAAAGTTATAGATCAAAAATGTAGATCACCCTATATATTCGAAAATATTTTTTTCCGTCATGTCAACTGTCAGAGTGAGCTAATGCTACTATACTATTCCATACCCTAACCCTCAAGATTTTTGGTTATGCTATATCAGTCATGTAAATAAACAAAAACGATCGGTATGATGAGTTCAATTATGAATAAGTTTTTGTTTTACATCGATATTAAAATAAAATGAAGTATAAAACTTGAAATAGTATCTAGCAGGTTTAGAGATAGCAGATAAATATACCCTTTTATAATTGATACGCCAGGAGCAATGCAAAACCTAACAGTTTTCATCAGTAGAAGATGTCCATGAAATGCCATTTCTTCAATATAAACAATTTTCGAGCAAATGAAACAAAATTTGTGTTTTCTTCTCTGGAAAAAGCTTTATTGAGGAATATTTAGTGTCCCAATTAGAAAAATACTCACCATTTACTGAGTTCACGTTCAGAACATAACTCTCATCAGTGTTCCAATCTAAATGGCTGATGTTTGAAGACAAATTAATGTTCACTAATATTTTGGTGTCCATATGATTTCGACAATTGTTATATTCTTTGCGCAAATTGTCGTGGAAAACTTTGATCACATCCTTTGTCATTTCATTTTCGAATTTGGGATCGACACGAACGCTAATTTTTCTGTGAAAGCAAAAAATATGTAATATTTGGAAAGTTTTTAAAATTAATAATTGTTTCTTCATATTTCAACTAGAATAAATTCCTGACTTGAACTGGTTTTGTTCTAGTGACTTTTTTCTCCTATAGATGCAGGTTTGATATCGAGTTTTTTACTCCTACATCACTCATAGGGAAGAATTGTACTAGAATCGTCAGGTAAAACATGATGTATAGGGAGTTTTCAAAGGTGAGCTTTCATTCTTAACAGATAACAAGATGTTTGGCATTTTTGTAAAATTTTTGGCATTGTGAAACAAATAAAATATTCATTCTTTTGAATCACACCAAGGTTTTATTCATTCGTTCTCAATGAACTCTTAGAAAAATGAACTTCTATCTATGCTCAATAATCTTTTTTTTTTTAATTTAAAAAAATCAAAATGGGTGGAAAAATACGTTCACAGCAAAGCTCACAGTATCATACTAGACCCTCAAGATGACCTCTTGAAAGGTCGGCACATATGTAGCCATTTTTTCTTATGTATATTTATATTGGATACTTCGTGTTTGTGGAAAGTGTAACGGTTGTTTGTTGGGTTGCCTAAATTCATTTGAGATTTCGATATCGGAGACCTCTATCGGTTAATTACCGTAAGCGCGAACGTTGGGATATTTTTCTTAATTATTGGCAGGTCATTCTCACCGATAATAATGATCTATGGTCTCTTTCGAAGTTGTTGGGTAATTCTATGTCTATTCGTTGAAGAATGCGGATGCTGCTGTGAAAAATTTCTCTAGAGTAAAATATCGCTTGACGAATTTACTACAGATCTTTTTGAGTACAAAAATAAGTAAACTTGGGTTGCTTGGATGTAATTGGATTCCTCATTTATTTCTATGAAGGGAAGAGAGGAAAAAATCTGAAGAAACATGAGATTCAAAGTGAATTATTTGATAATATGTTCAGGATATTACGAGCTTCGTTTGTGTTGCTTTCAACTTAATTTACCAAAACTTATGCTTGTATTACTCGGAAGTAATAAATTAATGCTTTCGGAATAAGGGGGTTATTGGGGACGTAACCTCCCCATTGACCACAAGAATTGAAAAAATTGTAGGTAAAAATGAAAAAAAATTAAAATTGAAAAATTTTTTGACTGGTGGGGCCTAACCCCCCCATGACTCAACTCCAGTCACGACAATGCGCTTAACCCTTCTCTAGACACGGCACTGTCTTTTATTTTCAAAGTTGAAGTGTTCCATTTTCTCACTCATTTAAAGAAATGGTGATTGTTCAATCACACACCCTTTTCTAGATTGTATTGACTATTGCAAATGACTTACTCTGGATTTATAACTATGAGTTCTCTTTTCGTGATGGAAATATGGTACGGTTGGGGCCATAGTGCTCCAGCTTCACCACAAACCAGTCGACATAGTTCAACTGTAGCGAACGATTCTGGACTCTCATAATTTATATCAACCCTTCTACAGACTTCATTTGAACAAATCCATTTGAATTCAGCACTGTAAAGTAATAAGTTGTATTGTAACTAATATTCGTTCAGATAAAAGATTTTAATTTTATTCGTAATCTTTTTTGCTCAAGTTCCAACAAGTAAATCTAATTTAAGTAACAAATGTAAGGGTTCTTATGAGGCTTGCTCTCTTCTCTCTATCTTTCTGTCCATAGAATAAAGTCATTAACTCCACTTCTACGTTATAACGACTGCAATATGGTTATTAGTTTATTATTATAGTTGAGCAGTCAATAAATCTAACTTTTCTGGATGGAATCCAGTAAGAAATGCTGGGATGCTCTGCTCTAGAAATGAAAACAGTATTCGAGACCTGATCTCATTTGGGCACGATAAAGTAGAATGATTTGATCTCAAAAGAAATATTTCCAAACCTTGAAAAAATATCCGAAAAATTTTGAATTGAGTATAAACATAAGTTCACTCATAGCTCCGTTAAATTCAAGATAAAAGCAATGCACGAGGAAAACAACATGATATCGAAGTGGCAATCAATGAACTGAGACATGGATTAATTCCTGATTAAGCATGAAAATAAGCATTCGAATCTATTCAGATAATCAAAGCTGAGGAATGATTTTTTTTTCAGAGCACAGAATCAGGCGATCTTCAAGAGTACAGGGTATCCCAAATTGCTTGATTTTGGCTGTTTTTGGTACTTCTAGACTAGATACGTTGAATCGTTGGAAGGTATCCTGGGCTCAATTTTCGTGAAAACACAATGGTTTTCACTACTGAGTGAAAACTGTTTCACGATATCTACATTTGTTTTGAAGATAGGTATAACAAAGTTATGATATTTTATCGATTTCAAAGATATGTCATACCTTTTTCATTTTCAAAAATGACTGAAAAAGATTTAAACTTTTTCATTGGGACCAAGAAACTATTTTCAATTTTTGTCATCTAAAATTTTTTTGGATGATATAAGATCAAAAAGAATGCGTGCGTATTTAAAATAAAAAAAATATTTTTTTCCACCCTAAGTACACGAGATTATCTTATTTCCAGTGAAAAAAATTATGGCACATTTTGGAAATCGATAAAATGTGAAAATTAAAAAAAAACAATTAAGATAACGTGAAATGGTTTCCATTTATTGGTGTTTTTTCGAATATTGAGCTCAGGACTCCTTATAAACTTTTTACCTATGTATTTAGTGCCAGAAACAGTCAAAATTAACCAATTTGGGATACCCTGTACAGTACATCTCATTCTACGAATGTTATTAAATCTAGAATATTTCATAATCTTATCACTTCCAATAATTACTTTCAACGTTAACAACTATTGTAAATGATCCCCTCTTCATTAAATGAAGAGAAATTTCATTATGTGTTCATCAATGCAACATGAAAATATATCAATAGCAGACACAAAAATGTCATCGGATTATAAATAATAAATGTTCACAGTAGGTACAAAAGTGTCAAGAACTTTGAAACATCTGAATAACCTAATTTCTGAACTAATTTTCTTTGTATTATTTCGTTTTCAATTTTCCATTGAAACTAATGAAGGATTTCATTTTTTCGTTCGATGAACTACCTATATTTGTCAACGAAAGAT
This sequence comes from Hippodamia convergens, assembly GCA_038502775.1. NCBI lineage: Eukaryota > Metazoa > Arthropoda > Insecta > Coleoptera > Coccinellidae > Hippodamia > Hippodamia convergens. Next base: position 38,222,199 of record CM076608.1, on the reverse strand, counting down.
CTATATTGTGTTAATCAGAAAACATTTCGAACTAGGTAATGATTGAACTGAATAAGTTTTAATTTCATTTCATAAAATTCGAATTTCATTTGAACTTTGAACAAATTCCAACGAAATAAAAAAAACCATGGATATATAGGTACATACCTGCTAAGACTTTTTCCATAATTTTGTGCAAAAGAAAATGATATGATGACAGAGAAAATAACGATTTTTTTCATAACATCGCATCGGAATCCTAAAATAGAAGAGTTCTTATTAAATCTAGGGTTAAATGACTTGAATTGAACAACAGAAGTTACTGGAATATTGATAAAATAATCAATATAATATAAAATAATAGGTATAATAGGTACATAGAGTTTCCTCATGGCGATTTTACTATCAATTTGTCCCTAATTGAAAATTCTTTAACAACAATCTACAGATATATCCAGGAATTTGTTTCGTCTGGTACAAGCAGGGGCAGATCTAGTATTTTCGTAAGGGGGTTTGATTCCAAAATGAATAGTTATCATTTTCATTCGTGGAAAAAAGTCAGTTTTCCTCCGATTATCCACTTCAATGTTTGAACAATGAATATAATCTTCTCAAATACTTTAGAGAAGGCACTCGGCTCAGAAATAGGTACTCAAGAACTGGTTAAATGAAGTTTTCGGGAAAGGTATACATTAGACTGTTTCAAAAAATCGACATTTTTTGTTTTCACGAAACCCCCCCCCCCCCCTAATTATCTTCAATGTATCGAAAAGAGACATCTATGAAAATATCAGCTTCAAATAATAATATTTAGAGGTCGCTCATCAATTATTTCTATTTTCCCTACTAATAGCAGGGAAAAAATTTCTTTTTTCAATAAAAAATTCCTACAGCAGAAACCAATAGACGGGTTTCATTGTGTAATACATTTTCGTGTAGACAAACAGATACTCTACAAAAATGACCCTTACGATATTTCGGTAAAACGGCCCCTACAAAAGTTATTCGATTCGATGCTAATATTGAGGTATTTTTGAAGAGAAAAATTATTCAAAAAAATCGATTCTGTTTGTTTTCACGAAACTCTATTTCTAATTATCTTCAGGGTATCGAAAAAAGGCGTCTGTGAAGATATTAGCTATGAATATTTATATTTAGCGGTCGCTCAGCGATGACTTCTATTTCCTTTGTTGATAGCAGAAAAAAATTTCCTTTTTTCAATAAAAAATTTTTTCTTCACGAACCAATTGACGGATTCCATTGTGTGATACATTTTCGTGTAGGGAACTAGATGTTCTACGAAAATGTCTCATACGATATTTCGATAAAACCGCTCGTTCAAAAGTTATTCGAACTTTTTCTTCAAAAATACCTCTATATTAATACCTTATATTAAGGTATTTTGGTAAGAAAAATTCAAATAAGTGGTTTTATCGAGATATCGTATTGAACATTTTCGTAGAGTATCTAGTTCCCTACACCAAAATATATCATACACTGGAATCCGTCCATTGGTCCGTGAACAAAAAATTTTTTATTGAAAAAAGAATTTTTTTCCTGCCATCAGCAGCGAAAATTAAAACTATCGATGAGCGACCTCTAAATATTAATATTCAAAGCTAATATTTTCACAGACGGCATTTGTCTATGCCCTGAAGATGATTAGAAGGCAGGTTGTGTGAAAACAAGTAAAGTCGAATTTTTTTGAATAATTTTTTTCCTCAAAAATACCTCAATATTAGCATTGAATCGAATAACTTTTGAAGCGGCCATTTTATCGAAATACCGTAAGGGACATATTCGTAGAGTATCTGATTGCCTTTACGAAAATGTATCACACAAAGAAATCCGCCTATTGGTTTGTGTTCTAGGAATTTTTTATTGAAAAAAGAAATTTTTCCCCTGCTATTAGTAGGGAGAATAGAAATAATTGATGAGCGACCTCTGAATGTTATTATTTGGAGCTGATATTTTCACAAAGGTCTTTTTTCGATACCCTGAAGATAATTAGGGGGGGGGGGGGTTTTGTTAAAACAAAAAAAGTCGATTTTTTTGAATCAGTCTAGTATACATACATAATGAACCCTTGAAACAACTTTTGAGGGAAGTCTCCTTGATATTGGTGAAATATTATACAAAGATTTCAGCAACTACCTTGGGATCCATTATATGAGGTGTATACCCAATGAATTAACTCGGCCATTTCGGAAGATAAAAATTTGAAAGTTTCATGTTCTTCAATACGTTCAAGGAACCTTCATTTGAGAAAAACAGAAATTGAAAATTACTTCCGGTATTCTAAACCCAGCCTACTCTCCGGCTGAGTGCCGGTCATTTAGGTAGTAAGCTTACCGCTTTCCGTTCTGAGTAAATTACAGAAAATTAGGTGTTTTAACGTAAACTCACCTTTGTGGGGATTATCACTATTAATAGTGGAGAACATGTCCTTCAAATATTCATAATGTTTGCCTGTAAATGAAACATGAATCAACTTCATTAAATTTTACATACATTTTTTACGTTTTCAGCTCCTAGAACAATCTGGTTTTGATGTAAATAAACCCAAGTTTCCAGATTTTTTCATATGAATATGGTCATGATTTTTATTTAATTAATGAGTAGGTTTCTCAATTACTAGAGAAACTGTCAAACCAGAATTATTTTGGTATTCAGAAAACGCTACAATATTAATGGAATAAATTATAACTCACTTGACTCGATGTCAAATAACTTACTTACTATGTATGGAGTGAAACAATTACTTTTATCTTGGTTTGAAGTACCCCTGTTCAGAAATATACATATCTGATTATCTTAGTCAAATGAGTGAAAAAAATATAATGAGTAGATAGAGAATAATTCCATTATCCTGTTGGGTTTCTGAACTTTCGGACACTTTCAGAAACTTTCATTGTAATTCATTGGTTCATTGAAATTTAAATCCCATATTGCCAAGCTCAGTCTTGCTCAAATGTACAGTTGAGTACAAAGAGGAATATTCCTGTGATTTTTGAGAAGATGAGAAGACCAATGACTCAGCCACATTTGAACAATTTATGATCTTCCAGCAAGAGGAAAAGAAGAAGAGATTATAATATCTGAATGAATCAAAACGATGGTTAACCCAATAAACAATAGCAATTTCAAGTATGAGGTAATATTTACAATTCAAAGGGTAGTTTTTCTTTAAGTCATCCTAAACTTATGATGACAGTTAGTAGAGTTGGCCCACAGGGGAAACCAAGGTACACTACCGTCAAACGGGGTGAAGTGGATCAAAAATCGACATTCAAAGTATGGATTCAAAGATCGATTGGGCTGATCTTTGGAATATAGATTTTATCATCCCTCAGCTATCGATTGGCTCATTAAACAAACTTTTCGACTGCACAGTTTTTGAAAGTTGTTCGATTGAAGTGTGATCCACTTCACCTCGCCGTACTTTGGTGTGAAGTGGATCGCACTTAAAAAATCGATCAATATTAACTTCAAACATTACAGGGGAATTACTTGAAATGAAAAAGAATCTATTTTAACTCTAAGAAGTACTATAAAATAAAAACTGAGAGATAAAATATTTCCAATTTGATTGCAATGGACTAGTTTTCCACAGAATTATTGGAATTCCAACATTAAATCGGATCTTTCCCTGAAGCTTTCTTTGAGCAAGATCACGTGCTCTTAGCTGCTCTTTTCAATCAAATCCCAAAATTCCAATATACAGGGTGTTGAATCTCAGTTTGGAAGAAGTCCCATATTTTTGAAATACGGACCTGGAATTTTTTGATAATTTAAATATGAATCGATCGACCTGTGGCAGTTTATCATACGTTCCAAGTATGCACTGAATATAAATACCGGTTGGGTCAAAAGTTATGAGATATTGAAATTTTCGGTGAATACATGGACCAGACTGTATCTCGGTTATGGAATGGACTAGACCTATCATATAGCGATTTTTTGGACTTGCCTAGGAGAGCTCTAGCTCGGGTTACCGTATGTACAGTTACCAATGTAACACCCTATATATATTTTTCGAGAAAATTTACCCTGTTTAAGTGAATTCAAGGCACGAGTTATCAATCTGAGGTGTTTAGAGCAGGTGCTGAGCTTATTTTTGCGGTGATTCAAGATCTTGTCTATGACTTGCGCGGTAAAACAGGAAGAAAAAAATGGCACTCCACTTCTATGGAGGTAGCATATCCTATGTTTTCCTTCCTACGAAAGTGGCACCAAAATCCGCCATGTTGCGGAGCCAACTTTGTGGCGGGAATTTTGTATATTTAAATTTTAACAATTCGAAGTTTGTTCGATTCTCTTTTGATGACCAAAAGATGAATAAATAATGATTGAAACAAATCAAAGAGTCAAAATATCATAACCTATTGCTTTTAATGAATTGATGAGTTGAATTATGTACGGAACGAATAATTTGTTCCTGTACTAATCATATGTTCAATTTTTTTCAATTTACGTACATACAAATTCATAAAATATGCGATGAAACAAAAAGGGTATCACAATAGAATTATCTCGTGTACACCTATCAATTAAAATTGTATGCAAAAATAATTAAACCATGTCGTATTTCCAAACGTCAAAAAATTTAGCTTTTCACCATTAATTGGCTAGTTATATCAGTATATACTGTACAAGAAACCATTTGTTATATGTTTTTTCATTACATACAACTGCCAAAACCAACGAACGAATATTAAACAAGGCCAAAATTGCAAAACCTACAGTTTAAATTATCTCGATTTGTTTAGGTGACACTCTTCAAACGTTATGCCCCCTCCACTTTCTTTACCTCCATGTCCACTTCACCCCGTTTGAGGTATCTCACAGGTGGCCCGAAAATGTGATGTGCATCATAGATAGTGTGACTCTTAGAATCGCGATATCTCAGGAATGGTAACTCTTTAGAAAAAAAATCATAGGGACAATTTTTGTTTGAGATATTTTTTTGATAAAACTGTTTTTAAGAAAAATCCAAAACACCGTATATTATGACCTTTGACGATAGGGACTTTTAAAACTTTATTTGTAATGTTACACCTAAGCTTTTTGTTATTTCAATTATTTACTACTTGTGGCAATCATCTATTCGAATTGCATAGTTCAGTGACAAGAAAATTATTCGGCTAGATTTTTTCCACTTTTTTGCATTTAATATTGTGAAATAACAATATTTACTTTCAATATATCAAAGAAGCTTTTGGTATGTTTCGTCTACTTAAATTATTTTTAAAATATATTCAAGAATAGGTCCCATTCGCCAGAACCGTCTAATTGCCATACAAACTCGATTAAAATCTTAAAAACAGAATTCGGTTCAGGTTTCGAAGATAAAGATAAAGAATCGAATACGAGCGTATTCAATTCCCGAAAAGAATGCGAACTCACACTAAAAAACAATTCCACTCAAACAACAACTCCAAACTCACGGAAGCGATGAAAAACTTCTGCTCTACCGGGACGAACGTTCAACACACTCGCAATCCGCCGAGAAATGCTGAATGCAACACATTGTTGATATCGAAAACATATAGGTCATGCAACGGTTTTTCTCTTCATAACCTACACTAACCGCACATCTTCAGTTGTGGAATCAAGAAACGAAACATTGAGTCCATCAAACAATCGTCGTTTATGAATTTTTATCAGCTCCCTTGTTGCGTTTATCTACCCATATATTACACGCAGAGGAAATGCCAGAGAGATAATTATGGTGATCGGAAGACAATCCTCGGTTTTTCGGATGTACGAAACGATTTTATTCTGGTGTGTTCAAATAAACGGGCACGAAAATATCGATTTCGTCATTAGTTGCCTGCCACAGCCTTGAAATTGTCTCAACCTCCTTTTTCTAGTGGGAAGCAATCATGAATGTATAATGTATGATTAGGAGTTGATTAAGTAGATTCGGCGAGCGATCTATTTGTGGAATTATGTTCCAGCCGGCGGAAAACACAAGACTAATGAATATGTTATAGCACCTGGGTAACAAATATAGGCAAAGCGGTGAATTTTTAAAACCAATTACGAAAACCTTGTATTCTTCCGCTAATATCGAATGGTCGAGTTGCATTCCTCTCGATATCGTAACTTTTTTGATTACGAGAGAATTCATGACATTAATATCATTTAAAGCAATGCTCTGCCAGAGAACTTCTTAATTTTCTCTATTATGTGTATTTTTTGTGAAGCTATGACTTCTCTATGAATGAACATATCTTGATCTAAGAGAACATCGTCATGTTATCCGTCGATGGGCTCAGATAAACAGATTCTTCACAAAAAGACTCGCAATTCTTAATCTGAAAATGAAAAAAGACAAAAGCAGAAAAGAAACCAATTATTTAGAATAAATTAAATTATTTTGAAATTAACCACCCATTTCAGAAAAGCATTTGTTATTTTATGTATTGCCTCGAAACCATCTTGAAATTTATAAATAAATCAAATACGATTTAGAACAGACCATATTCTCTTGGGAAGGTCGAAAAGAGGAACTCTGATGGAAGGATCAGAAATAAGATCTTTATTGAAAAATATTGATACATTCCATTCAGATTGCCAAATTTCTTTGTCGCTTCTTTTCATATCAATCAGAAAATTCGACCAAAAAGGTTTATGCGACTTCAATCTGGGGACCTTATTATCTGGAATATAGGTGAGTATGGGGGATGAATTTGTTCCAAAAATTCAAAGCTGTTGTCTCTCTGCGAATATGTGGAGGGACAATATTTGAGAGGACGGGTAACCAAGGAGTAGGTGTAGACTTGATAGTACCAGTAATAATCCTCATAGAAAAATTTAGTTAGGCATCATTTTTTTTACATGAACACTGTTCAACGAAACAGGTCAACAATATTCAGCAGCAGAAAAAACCCAAGCTAGCGCTGCCGTACGGAGTATTGTTGCATCAGCGCCCCATGAGGAACCAGCTAGTTTCTGAAGAATATTGTTTCGAGTTTTAAGCTTCAAACGCAGATCATCTGAATGGGCGTTGAAATTTAGAGAGGAATCAAGTTTGAAATGATGTTTTGAAGGAGAAGAACCGAAAGTTCTCAATTTTCCATATTTCTGATGATTTTTCAAATGAAAACACGAAACCTTGGTTTTATTTTCATTCGTGCCCAAACGCCATAATTTTTCATGATATCCAAATCTGCGGAAAGGGTACTTTCTATTATATTCAGTCAAGTGTGATAAATATCTCACGTAAGTGTGTGATGTTAGTGCGCAATTCAATAGATCCGGTGAGTTTTTTAACTTACCTTGAATACCATTCATGTCTGATTATTTATACAGGGTAGTAGACAATGAAATCCCGTATTTTCAGAGCTCATAACTTTCGACTGAAGAGTAATAGAGTGGTCAAACCTGTTGCATATTCCCTTCATCTTCAAGCTTCAACTGAGATAATAAATGAGGTAGCCTTGGGGAAATAGATGAAAAAATCAATTTTTCACATCGCTCTTTGGTTTATATGAAAATATATGGATTGTGTTTATCTGTTTGTTGTTTTATTTGCGATCTCGTACATTAATTCGTAGCTGTTCTCCACTTGTGTATAATTCTCATCGTTACATTATTATTGCGAATAACTTTCGATGCGATATATCACAAGCAATATTTCTCCAATTGAAATAAATTGTTGAGAGTTAAGGGTATGAACTCCCAATTTCAAAACTGCATGCATTTCTCGAATTAGAAATCGGTGGGTAGGAGGATATTTCGAACATGGGAGCCATTGAGTTTTATCAAATTGAAGACAACATTAACTGAAAAGATGAAACTTCCTTGGTACATATTCCACTGGTGCCTACCAACTTCTATTTTCGATATTGATTGGAAAGGTGGCAAGAAATGAGTAAATGACAACAGTATAACATAATTTAATCAATAGTCAATATTCAATCAAATAAAAAAAATATTTACAAAAATCAGAAAATTGCAATAATTATTCTTACTTTTCTGGTTGGTTCAAGAAAGTCTCATATATTACAACTGCGTCCTTTACATGTTACTTTTTTTTCATATTAATTAATGTGTAACCACTTTTTCACCACTTTATGGCAAAAAATCGCTCTTTCATAATTTATTCATAATCAGGAATTAACATGAAAATTGATGATAACTAAATAATCATGTTGCATTCATTCCGCTCAAGATGACTTATACAGGGTATACCAAGTTCGACGGCCTATCAGAAGTTTCTGGCGAACTGAGACCTGTTTGTAATCTGAAAATTGGTATTATGATATTGTGCGACAGTATCTGCCGGGTTAAAATATCTTGAAGCCTGACTACTTTCACTTATACAGGGTATGAAAAATGTTTTTAAATATTTTGTTTTTTCGTTTCAAATTTTGTGAGAGTATTCAATTCTGAATACAGTCCTATTAAAATCGTGGCATTCATCGAAATGCTTTTCCAAATATGAAAAAAGAACTGAAGAAAAAAGGGAGATCAAAGTATTCGGTATTATGTTTGTTATTCCTATTCTAAATATCTCATACACAAACCGTTTTCACATTTTTGAAGTCGAAGACTGTGGAAATATTGTAAATTTCTAGAATTTTGAAAAACTGGTCACAGGATGTTGCAAATGTTGGGTCAAAAAATTGGGATCAAGATTGGCTCATAACTTAAGTTTTTCGAATAAGAACTCTATTTTATGTCGTACGTAGAGTCAAATTCATAAAATCTGATTGATATCATAAATTATTCCAATAATTCATTATGACAGACCTTTTTTCTGAATTTCTTTATCAGTGTTGATATGAATCAGATTTTATTAATTTTACTGTAGGTATGACATAAAATCAGAAAATCCTAAATAACTCAAGAATTATTCATATTAGGAGCATTGACATATGTCAAGTATGAGTATTCTAATATTAGAATACTCATTATTCTTCTTTGCAGAATCCAATGCAAAACATAAAAAAATAGGGTTCTCATTCGAAAAACGAAAGTTTTGAGCCTACCTTGTTCCCAATTTTCAACACAACATTTGGAACACCTAGAAATATACAATATTTCCACAATTTTCGACTTCAAAAATGTGAAAACGGTTTGTGCATAAGATATTTAGAATTGGAATAACAAATATAATATCGAATATTCTTTTATTCCTTTTTTCTTCAGTGTTTTCTTCATATTTTAAAAAGTATTTTGACGAATGCAACTATTTTAATAGGAATGTATCCAGAATTGAATACGCTATCAAAATTAGAAACGAGAAAACATACCCTGTATTAGCTTCAAGAATATTTCAACTTGGTAGATAATGACGAACAATATCACAATTCCAATTTTCAGATTTCAAATACGTCCAGGTCTCCAGAAACGTCTAATAGGCCGTCGAACTTGGTACACCCTGTATGAACATTATTTCAATTAAACATTTGATCTTATTTCGTGTTTGTTGCCGAATGTCACTGACTAATTGCCATATGAGGTGGTGCAAGAAGACACATGTTTTCTGAGGCGATGGTATGGTAAGAGTTATATTAGGACAATCTAGATACCTCTATCCTAATGGAAAAACTGCAAAGTTAGATAACTTGACTCTGTACGATCAATCTATGAAGAGAAATATACCCTGAATTTCAGCAACGTCTATTAAAATTCAATGATCTATTTCAATGCCATGGATACTCTGATACTCAGATGTGCTTGATTTATTTTCAAATTGATTTTTTTTTCTTGAAATTTGATTCCGAATGTATCATTTTGAAAAATTAGTGATACACTTTTTTTCAGAAATACCAATAATAGATTAGATCGGGTAAAAGGACAAAAGGCAAATGGGATGAAATCTCTTCAAACATTTCCTTTCGATAAAAAGGTAATTATTTCTCATTATACAGGGTGTACCAAGTTCGACGGCCTATTAGGCATTTCTGGAGAACTGGACCTATTTGAAATCTGACAATTGGTATTATGATATTGTTCGACATTATCTACCGAACTTGAAGCCTGTCTACTTTCAGTTATACAAGAAATGAAATGAAAATTTTCAAAACATGTTTGACCCAGCATTCGGTACGCCTGTGACGAGTTTCTCAAAATCCTAGGAATGTACAATATTTCCACAGTCTCTGACTTAAAAAATGTGAAAACGGTTTGTGCTTAAGATATTTAGAATAGGAATAACAAACATAATACCAAATAGACTTTTCTCCCTTTCTTCTTCAGTTTTTTCTCGATATTGGAAAATTGGAAACAAAAAAAAATTTTTTTTTCATTCCCTGTATAACTGAAAATGGTCAGGCTTCAAGAATATTTCAGCTTGGTAGATAATGTCGAACAAAATCATAATCCCAATTTTCGGATTTCAATTAGGTGCAGTTCTCTAGAAACGACTAATAGGCCGTCGAACTTGGTACACCCTGAATATTATGAAACAATCAACAGTGCTACAGGTATCAATGATTGAAATATATTGTGGTAAGATTCTTTTCTAGTATTTTTCCTGCTAGTCCCTGGAATGAACCCAATTAGAAACTTTTCCATAAATAATGGAAAAACTCCTGCGAAAACTATTGAACTGATTCGTTAGTGCCAATTACTTTCGAAGAAAATTGTTGCTCAACAATGAAACAAAAAGTAAAACTTCGAGCTACTAAACTTTGTAACATTTCGTTGTCTATATCAGACTTCTTCAATTTTTGATTATCAGTTCACATTTAGATGGTAACATATAGACCTAAATTTTTTGGCTCAAAGTTTCGGCTCTGGAACTGTTTTGATAAAGTTCATTGTTTTTCATTCTCGAATTTTACAATGTTGCTTGAAATATATTTGTAGAAGTTTTTTTCGGAATATTATCTCTCTTGTTTTTCCGAATGTGAAACTACTTTCCTCAATTCTTCTTCTGCCAAAAGTCGACTTCTAGAAAGATTGTCATTAAAAATTAGACTTTCGTCACCTGAATCCTGAATCCTCATCGGTGAGGTCATAGTTACAGTTTGTTGGAGGCAGAACGTTAATTTCAGCTTTCACAGTACTATTTTGATCGGAGATTATTCAAGAGTGGTTAAAGTTAAAACATCATGAAGAGTCATGATATTTGAGAAATCAGAATTCAGTATTCATATTCCTAACGTATTTCTAAGTTAGAATTATTCTAGGTCTAGTTTTCTAATTCCCTGATAATTTATAGATTCCAATTGAGATAAATATAAGTCCCATAATAATGAAATATAACACATAACCCACTTTGCCAACTTGTGGCCTAGAGCATACTGCATATCAAATGAAGACATTTCGAAACCGCTGTTTCACATACAAACAATGCTGCCCACTCTACTAAAACTTTACCAAACTAAAGAACACCTGCTGAATCATTCTACAGTTGCGACATTTATGAGGAAAGGGTAAATACACCACAACCACGAGATAAACAGTAAATTATCAAGTGTCCCTTTAAACGTTCAAACGACCTTTAAATTGCAATGGACGTTGCTCAAACTCAGGGTATGAATGTTAGGTTTCAATACTTTTGGGCTTTTCCCGTTCTCGGTCGACAGCCCGAGTAAAGATATATGCGCAGACGACGCGGGACTGCGGGATCGAATAAGATGCTTTTGCGGGATGAAGGTCAAACCATAGCCTCCTTAAGTACAAGCCAGGAACAAGGAAATTCGGCAACGTCGCGCGTAGGCCTACCAGAGACCCACGAAACTCGTGATGTGTGGTGAAGAATAGATTTTCAGTAGGGTGAGTTTTGTTGATAGTGTAGGTACGTGTGTTTGAATTTTGTTGATAAATCGTAGTGTTTCAGTGAATAAATGGCTGGAAATAAGTGAACTTTATGGGAACTGAAAAACTGTTTTTTAGAGAAGTGCAATGAAGGTTTCGTCTGATTTTCTTTACTAACTTGAGATCATGTACTGGATAGGTTGGAGGTTAGGTTAGAATTTCAATTGCGATGAAAATAGTTCCGGTAATCATAGGAAATTAATTTCAAAAGTTTGTCCATTTTAGATTTATATTAATTGCAAAATAGCGACATGGATAACTCTGCCAAAATTTATGTTTCAGAATATGCTGCTCCTTCGAGCAGCAGTCAGCAGTTGAGGTACGAATGCGAAATCAATTTTAAATTCACTTTGTTCGGTTTTTGCAAATTTACTCCTAAACAATCTCGTAAATAATAAGAATAATATGATTAATGTCGAGCAAACGGAGAAAACACTTGGGAGATAGGAAAAAGTTTGCATTACCCAAAGATAGAAACTCACCCTCCTTTGAATGAAATCGTCCAACTTTTCATGAAAATATGCATTTCCGTTGAGTTTGCATATCAATTTTTTGTTGAAAATTTCAATATTTGTTGTGTTAACATCTTATATCTATTCATTTTCACATTCACTTCGATTTCTACATATATTGAGTACATAATTATGTTGAGGATACTTGTTCTGTTCACTTAGAGATTTTCATTAAATTTTTTTTGGCAAGAGTTGGCCCTACACCTTCCCGTGGTTCTTGCTGAACAATGAATTGAATATCTAATTCTTTTCCTAACTTATAATTCAGATAATTACCTTTCAATTCCAACCAAGATTGAAACACAATCGTGAGATTTTTGCCAAGGAGTAATTAAGATATTCAATTTTTTGACTAAGTGGGGTCTTATATTTTTTTTTCTTAAAGCAAAAAATTCATTTGATGAATTTGCAAATGATTTGAATTCGAAATAACATGATATCCCGCGTTAACGGATCGGACGAGTATACCTACGCTTCGCGTTCGGATACGGCGTTGCCAGATTTAGTTCCAGGCTATCTCTATAGACGGCTGTGGTCAAACCCTAAAACACATAAAGCCCTCTTACTCTCACACATAATTTTAGATTTCTACTAATAATCGTGTGATGTTATTATCGAGTTTATGTGCATCCATCCTTAATTTGAAAAGTTGAAGATGCTTATGTTGAAAACATGCGAGTCCTCTGCGCCACCTTGTACATTGCTTAAACAAGAAGAATCGGTCAATGTTGTAATAGTATATTCTAAAACAAGTTGCAGAATGAGCTCCTATTCCAACACGAATACGAAGTTCGAAAACAAGCGACGAAGGAGCGAGTTTTCGATAGCATAAGTGTTGGAATTGCCTTCTGCACCGAGTATTAGACGATCTTTTCTCTATATCAGTCAAGTTTTGTGAAAAACTCTCGAAATTCCAATCAAAATTCAAGTTATAGTGACTTATAGTGACGAAATGTGACAGATTACGGAATTTGAATTGATTTGATCCAAAACTTGATCAGAGTAATGAACTCATTACGATACTGAAATAGAGAAATATAAATAGAAATATTGAATTGAAGCAGTTTTTCGATATTCGTCTTGAACAATTTATCACCAGTAATGAAAACATGATAACTAAATCAAAGGTTAGAGTCCTACTTTTAGTCTATACTTTTATGAACTGAACTTAAAGCATCAGAGGAACCGATTATTGGGGTTGCAGCAAGTCCTCGATTAATCCTCTAATGGCCGATTTCATTGGCTTTACTCGTTTCGAACCTCTCCATCGGTAGCAGCGGTCGTTGGATTTGCGGATTTTCGGGAATTTGGGGATGCGGTGTGTTCTTCGCCATCGAGAGATCATCGGGAATGTCAGGCGAGAGATCCCTGGGGCTCGGGGAACTCCTCATGCTCTGAGGGCTGTGATTCCCTTCTCTCGGCGAGCAGGGAAAGTGGGGTGGTAGGCCTGGTGGCAGTAATGTGGAATATGCATTTTCCAACGGTTTTTCCGGGTGCGCTAATGCACTCGGAGGAGGGGGAGGTCCGTTGCCTCTGCCTGTAAGAGAAGGATCATCAGTTTCATGGATGGAATGTACTTGTATCAAAGGATCTAGTGAAACGGTAATCTTAATATATAAAACTCAGTCGGCCATATTGTTTGTTACACCACTTATAACTCAAGATTGGATGAACTGTTTTTTATGAAAGTTTTTTTGTTGGATTCTTCTACAGTGGGGTTAACATAAAAAACATTGAAACTATGAAAAACTTGATGAAAAAAAACAAAAAGTAGGAAATATTTTTCCTTATTGCGAATAGCGCCAATAGGTGTCGCCACGATCTTTTTATTCTTCTTAATATAAAATATGTAAGGAGATGAAGACTTCTGTAATCTCTAATCAAAAATTAATTTCGGTTTGACAACCATTGTCAATGTCAATGTTCTGACGCTGATTGTCATGAGTATTGTTTGAGAAGAATTTATGTTTAAATATTGGAAGAAGTGTTTGATATTTAGTTCAATTTAAAATAGTATAAGAAACTTATATTGTCGTTCCTTTGTTTACAGGAAAGATTCTAGATATTGTAGAAATGTTGAATAAAATTGAAAACTTTGTTTACAGAGAAACACATTTGGTTTCAATTTCATCTGATAAAAATAGTCTTACAAAACGACAATATTTTGTTATCATGGCAAAAAGAATCCAATTCACTTTCAAATTGGTAGTATCTCCAAGGGATACAAAGACAAATGGGGTTGCAATATCTTATATTACAACGGAAGACAAGGTAAAATATATACTCTCAGAAGAAGATAAATACGTGAGTGAGCATGATGAATTGGTGAAAACAGAACATTTCAAGAGAGTGAAGAAAAGTCTGAACCGGAGAGGACAAGAAAGAACAGTTTGGATAACATTAACGGAGGAAATGAAAAGTGTTTATTTTGATGAAGATGATAATATAATTTTCAAAGATACTTATTTGCAACAGTTGCTACAATAGACGAAGTGGCAATTGTGATTGTTGGTGAAAACTTGGAAACGCTTGATATTGTTCTTACGTGTCGCGATACTGGAGATTTGTAGCGAATATATGAAGCACTGTTCATAGGATGCTCTACTATTGTAGTTGGAGAGGTTTATGATGGATAAATCCATTGAATGTTGAGTACCTATATTAAAATTTGAAATGTCTTCTCAATACAAATTTGAATTATTTGATTTTAGGCCAAGAAACCACCAAAAAAGTTAGCTCGATGAATTATTATTCATTTCGTTTAATGGTTTGTCAAAATGCTGATAACTATTTGCTGATATTTCTTCAATTGTTGCAGCAGTATTGTGTGGACATGTATTGTAAAATTGAAACAGATCGCCTCACTTATATCAGACTGAATCAATCTAAACTACGTTGACAATTTTACCAGCAACGTATATTGGCAGCTCGCGTCATATGCATGAATATGCACAAAATGCAATGACATAGGTTCGAAATTATAGTCGTCCTGATTTATTCATTACATTTACCTGCAATCCAAAATGGGAAGAAATCACTCAACTGCTTCTTCCCGAACAAACATCAGTTGATCTACATGACATCATTGCACAAGTATTCAAACAAAAAGTGAAGTCACTAATGAATTTTATTACAAAACTAGCTGACCCGGCAGACTTCGTACTGCTTCAATCGATGAATGAAAAAGAAACATAAATATTATAATTAACTATTATAGTGTAATGTTGGCCAAGAAGTGTTCAGAATCATTTCTCATCCCAGAAACTAAAGAGCGTAGGGGATCTGGTGGTGGGACCAATTGTGGCAATTGGTAATTAGATAAGGTAGCTGACCCGGCGAACTTCGTTTCGGCTTAGAGATGAATAAACTCTAACCATTGGTTTTTTTAAGAAGGAAATATATTCGGTGGAATACAAAACAGTATAAAATATACAAAAAATTCAATTGCATTGAAATATGTATGTACATTGTTACTAATACATCAAAAGAATTCTCTTTATTTAGGAGGTAAAGAGGGAACTTTTTTAATACTTTATCGATTGTGGCAGTACGAAGTCTGCTGGGTCAGCTAGTTATAACTATATTATGCGTTTGAGAAAAAGGAAAAAAAGAGAATTCTTCATAAGTTTCGAACATGGGTGCGCGAAGTTAGCGAAAAGTTGGAAGCACTTATTCTGAAACTATGTCAAATATTTAGTGCTTAATTAGTGCCTATTAGTGCCGCTTGAATCAATGACAGCACCATTGTAGTTTTCGAGATATTGATGATTCGAGTTTTTGGTGCTGACTTCACGCTCAGCACCAAAAGTTTCAAATCACAATGAAATTCATATGCCAATATTTAGTGCCTAATTGGTGCCTATAAGTGCTTTTGGAAACAATGAAAAAAAAATTTTAAGTTTTCATAATATCCAGGATTATTTCCTTTGGTTCCAACTTCACGCTCAGCACCAAAAGTTTCAAATTACCATGAAATTTATATGCCAATATTTAGTGCCTAATTGGTGCCTATTAGTGCCGCTTTTCAGCAAGTGTGAAGTTAGCGAAAAGTTGGAAGGACTAATTCTGGAACTAAGTCAAATATTTAGTGCCTTAATAGTGCTAATTGGTGCCGTATAAATCTTTGATAGCACCCTTATAGTTTATTAGATATTAACAATTATATGTTTTTATACGGCGTAGCCATCTATTGAGCGGTTCGACCATCTGCGCGTAAATATCGAATTTGTATATAGGTATACAGTGTGGTCTAACGAAAACTCAACACCTAGATTTCCCGGCTTTGAAATGAAAATGTGGAAAATCGCTAGGACTTGCCAATTAGTGGGCACAACCCCTTGATTTTGAATAGGAATAATGGGTGTTGCGTTACCTCATTTTTAAGATCTTATCGAGTAGGTACTACCTAATCCTGAATTTTCGCTGCAAAATTTCTATCGATAACGAAATAACAGGTAAAATGGCGGAAGACTACTAACTGCTGAATCTCTTTACAACTTGTTGTTAAGGAATATTATTCTCGAGGTAAATTCCAAAAGCAAAGAGCACGGTTTTCGAATAATTGAAAAAAAAATAGTTACCCGAGTAAGTAACAAATGAGGCTTGGTAAAATTCTGCCAATTGGCAAGGCCTCTGATGGTAGCCCCTAATGATCTTATGTTTCATAGATGGAAAATATGACAATAATAATGTCTGATACATGAAGAAATTATAAAGAAATCCTCGCAGCTCCCCAAATAATACATTATTTCACTCACCACTTAAGAGCAATGGCGAAGTGGTAATTCCAAGACATCGCATCCTCCATGCATCTTGCAGCAACTGCAATCTGGCCTGTTTTCTCCATTTGGCTCTTCGGTTTTGGAACCATACCTTGAGAAAATTAATCAAATTTCACAAATCGCTTTGAAGAATTCATTCGGAAAAATAGACACATGGAAATGGTCATAGTATATTGAAAATTTCAAACGTAAATAACTTTAAAAAATCCGATGATCACGTACCATGAAGAATCCGACGGTTGTCGTCTTGTCTTTTAAAAACAGGTGATTATTGATTTTTTTGTGACGTTATAAATTGTCTTGAAAAACCAAACTGTTTTCCAAAAAACAGATCGAGCACGTTTTGCGAAAGATTATATCAACTCGATATTCGATTCCATTTTTTGATCGATAATGTCAAATGGGGCCATATTGCTACCCCTTTTTATGGAATAGAGAATTTTGTGAAACTCAGTTTTCCCAAGGTACCCATACATAGCACATCAGTTTTAATAGAGCTTTTGTGATTGAGTCAGGTAAAGCCTACAAGAGTAAAGAACAAAATAGAATGAGAGAAAAAATAAACAACCTTTGTTTGAACAATAATATGTACAACAACCTTTTACATGGTTAATCGGTCGTGAAGATTGGATCATTTTTCATGAAGTTATTGCTGTTTGAAATTCACTTGAATATTTCAATATGCTCTGACCATCTCCATGTGTTTAAATAGCGGAACATTCAGTTGTTTCATGAGGCTCACAAGATATGTTGAAAGCAAGCAGGATGCTTATAGAAGAAAAAAATTGAGAATTTTTCTGATTCAATCGAATTGCTGAAATTATTCGTTTATAGTACCTATATCAATCATCTCATTGAATCCACATCGCTTTGTGAAGGTATTCCATTACTAATTCCATATTAACTCGAATCGAAAATGCACATTCATTAAATTAAAATTCTTTTACTAAAAATAGATGATAACTCGGATACATTTTAGGGGAAGATCTTAGATCTAGAACAATATGGAGTCTGTTGTTTCCTGGACCGTCGCTAGCCAAACTGTTGCGCTATCCCCTAGATTCATAGATTCTGAACCTAAGGGTTATTATCCCCGTAGAGGTTAATCAGATATTCTTTGGAGTTAGAGGTAACGAACTCAAGAATATATAGCTTATATCATAAAATACCCAGATTCTATTCTTTTCATTGATAACATTTCGAGGTCTGGGTGAAATCAGTTTTTATAATAAGTCACAGAGCTAACCATATTGACAAGGTTGGGAACATGGGAACCACTGCTCTAGCAAAATACCCCATCTGCTTTAGCTAAAAGGGGTCAACTCTGAAGTCTGGTGGATGCAAAATAATTTGTATAAATTAATGGGGACTCACAACGAAAATATAAATAAATGGACTGAACTTCTTTGAATATTTTTGAATTGATATTCAACATTACAATTAACCTAGACATGAACTACAAAAAGGTAAAATTCAGTATCATGGAAAACATCAACTGAATTGTCAATTACCGCAGAAATTATAAAATTGAATGCAATGAAATATTGAATGCACAGTCAACATTACAGGTTAGTCTCAAAAATATCATAACTCACCCTCTAAAAACATCCTTTATAACATATCAGAAGAATAAAAAGTGTATTTTAACTATAGGTATACATTCAGGATTCAGGTACGAAATTTCAATCTTGTGGCATTCACCATTTAAAAGTTATGCGGAGATATTTTGTAATTTTATCAGCTTTGGAAGGATATATATCCCTCAATATACATTTTGGGCCATGAGTGTATTTTTCAATGTGTGTCTCCCAGATATCTCGGTAAACAATTTTGACTCACCCTGATGATTTAGAGACTTGTTTTTTCCCAGCTTATTTATTCCTCACAAAACACAGCAAATATGTACGTAGAAGAATCTATTAATTAATTTTTTTATTTGAGTTTTTGTCAGAAACTGGGAGTGAAAACCCAAAAAAGTTTCAGTAGAAACAATTTAGAGTTTTTTTTTCCGAAATAATTTTTTCAAACTCAATGGCATATGCTGAATTATATTCAATAGCCTTTGTAATTCTAGAACTACACTGATTAAGATACGCTATAAATTTTCGGTAAATTTCGAGTTATTGAATGTGTTTTTTCCAGTTATCAAAATTTTAGAAAAACAAAAGTTCGAATTATTTAATTGGTAATGTATTATTCTTCATATCGTGTACATTGTTGCAATTGCAGAATGTACATACCTAAATACCATTGGCGCTATTGACAACCAATTCGATTAGGGATATTAAACTTCGATTCGTGGAAGTCCGATTAATTAGAAAAAATATATTTGAATTGAGAACCTTTCCTTTAAAAATAGGATTAATAGGATTTAGTATCTTTTGATGTTAAGACGATATGACAAAAGCTAAAAAAAAAAAACGTTGGGACTCGAGGAACAAATGAATGAATTAAAATACTAGGATGATTGACAAGATAATCAATAATATTAATCACCTGCACACGAGCTTCGGATAAACTGATCCTCAATGCTACTTCTTCTCGGAGAAAAACATCAGGATAATGCGTCTTTTGGAACAAAGTCTCCAATTCTTGAAGTTGTTGTGGGCTGAAGGTGGTCCTATTTCTTCTTTGCCTTCTCCTTCCGAACATATACTCTGTTAAGAGATCTCCAGGGAGTGGGGATAAATATGAGCCCGCCATTATCGATACCTGATGATAAAATTTTGAAAATTAAAAAGTAACATCAACGTTATATTAATCGAATCATGGAGAAAATGAAATTGAAATGAATACTATCCAGGACTTGGCGGACAAGGTAAAAGTTTGGGTTCCGTGATGAGCATTTTATTTAACACATTAATTAATATGCGTCCAAATAGGAGAATAATTTTTTTTGCTGTGTTTTGTAAATCTCTCTTATTGAAATTTCTGTAACGAGAAGAAAGGAAATAGTGTAGAAAAAAAGCATACTTGAACTATTTTACCACCCCATCTTTGCAGTTCTATACTATAACATCTAATAATCTAGTAGGACAAGTTAAAATGGATAAAAAATTGGAAAGAGTCTCTGAACAATAGAATGTGACTTTTGAAGGCTCCAGAACCGTTTAATGAGAAGCCAAGATAAAAAAAAAGTGTCTGGGAAAATGTGTGTTCAGATTCAAAAAAAACATTAAAAAAATAGAATGACATGTTCCTATCATTTTTTTTTCTATCGGCCCCTCCTATGGTGATACGGTCTCCTGGAATCTACTGGAGTAAATTTTAAACTTCTAATATAATTTAATGAAAATTTAATATGAACGAATCGCATTGTTTAGAATCTTTGTAATTTTCCAATAACATAAACTCAAACTTTTTTTGTTTCTTGAATGATTTTTTGCACACTTTGTTGCAAAAAAAATGAATTAATGATTCTTTCTCATAGAAAAAAAAAAATAACTTCATTCATTATTTTGTTTCTCGAAAACGGTTCATTAAAAGCATATTTCCGTCAGCTCAATGTTCAAGGTATACAGTGTGTTGAAAATGTGAGCATTAAAATATACCCTAGAAAACTAAACAAGCTAATTTAAATTTAAGGACTGCATTTTAAGAGGTTATTACTACTGTGTATCATATCAATTTTTGGGTAAATCATAATGAGTGGTTGAAAATTTATTCCAGCGAAATATGGGAACTTATCATCCTATTTTTTTTTTTACCTGAATATGAGAGATTTCTCACATTTTCCTGGACATCCTGTATATCATCATACCTGAAGCCTGATTGATAAAAAAAGACAGACAACAAGCCTAGTGCAGCAAGAGCATAGCCCAATTTTAATATCAACAGAGATATAAAATTGGCTTTGGCTACTGCAGAGTCAAGAAGAGAACACACAGAAAAAACTGGAGAATAACTAGAGACTAAGATAAGATGAGATCCAAAGAGGAGAAAAATGAAATTACAACAGAAATTTATTGCTAAAATCTGAAAGAGTGAAAAAGGATGTGAGCAGTTCTTTTGAATGAATGGAATCCATTTAAAAAACATAGGTTTTCATAGAAAATATCTGGAATGAATATAAATATTTTCCATTATTTGTAAAAAAAACTATTCGAAAAAATTCAGTGAAACTTCCTATGAATCGATAATATACAGGGTGTTCCATTTGGAAAAAAGAAGTTTCTGCATATTTTCATTCACAATATGTGGCATATGCTATTTTCTATTATACCACAGCTTGATTTCAGATATATCATTTGAGACACTATTTCATGTTCAATCGTTGGTGAAAAAAATTCATAAATAATGAATAATAATTTAAAATTTCTCATATTCTGAGAGATCAATATTGAAAAAAAAAACCATAAAATTAAAAATCTAGTAATCTGTAAATATTTCTGAGATTGAAAAATTGATATAGTGCTTTTTATTATTGATGGGAGAACCGAGAAAGTGATATAAAATATAGGTTGCTATTTGGAAAATTAAAGTTTGTGAAATTCACAATATTCTTATACCTACCTAAATCTTCATTGGAGAATTGGAGATTTAGACATAGCTGCAGGACCCTGTATATTACGACAAAATAGAATAGCATTAGGTCTTGAGATGCTATTTTCATGAAAACTTTTTTCGTGTATTTCCTAGAAAATATTATACAAAACTGAAAATATTATGATTCTGTTTTCATAGGATTTCACGCTCAAGAAAACGATTCATTTGATGAACCCTTGTAATGGAAGTTTGTCTGGGAGAGTGCTGAGTGCTGAAGAAAATATTAAATTGACAGAAAATACACTGTTATTTATAACCCACGAAGTTCAATTGTGAAATTCGTCCCAAAGCTTCGTAGTACATTCTTTGAGAAGCGAAGACTTGTTCACTCATTCATCATTGAAATTTCGACAGATTCCTCAAAACTAACGAGCCTTTGTTCTTAATTTCAGAAAGATTATTATTCATATTTTATATCCTATTCAAGTTCGAGTATCCCCAAACTTGTACGTGTATTAAAAATAAAATAAAACATTTCCATATGAATGGAAAAAAGTTTCGAAATCATTCTCGACGATATGATGAAACATCGAAAGGTAATGAAAAAAGGTAATCATTCAAAATTGCAAACGAAAATGAACTTACCTTTCCACTATCACAATAAACAATATCACATTACTTCTCAGTATTCATGAGGATGCTGTTAGACGGATAACACTGACAAAATTAAACTGAGTTTATGTGTTTTATGTTGTTATGATAACGAAGGGTTGCTCCACCCCTACGGCTCTCCATTGGCTAACGACGACGCCAGAAACAGATGAGGGAGACGCGCACAAGGGGTGTTCTAATGAAATAATAATTTTATTGGTTGATCACCTGCTCCTGTTTTTTGGCGAATTATGGGACTTCTGTGTGGATTTTTGTTTCAGCAAATAGGAGAACATTGTGTTTGGGGAGTTTGAGGATGCTCATAGTGAAAAGTGGTGGGGGTGGAAATTATTACAGACATATTTCATGGATGTTCGTCATCAAGGGAAACCATACTTTTTCTTAATTTACAAATTCATAAACCGGATTGAGCATAATTTTATCATCATAATGAAAAACATCGATGAATGGAAAGATGCAGGAAAGAAATAAAAGAAAATCACTTCTCAACACAAGAAAAGTGACAAAATGAGAAAACATCAAAATTTGAATTCGTCAAAAATCACCAAGAAAAGAAACCAACATAACAGGGAAACAACATAATATGCCACAAATTGAGCTTTTTTGCCGAAATGAAAGTTTAAGAAGTTATTATGTATTCATTCGATTACATTTCAGATGTTTTGAGTTCTTTCGTTTTGTTGCTGCCAATTATTATCATTTGATTTATGGAATTTTCATTACGTGCAACAATTCAATTTGGATTATATGTTTTTTATCAATGAATTTTTCAGTTTTTCTTAACTTTTTCGATTTCATGAATGTCTATGTATATTTGCGTAGGCAATCCATAATGAACCTGCTTGATTATATCGTCATTATTATCAGGGAAATCAATTCAGCGAGAACATCTCCTGAATGTATAACCCCTGAAGATGTCAGACACTCGAACTGGCGAAACGTCGAGAATGAATATACGACGATGGCCGCAAAACTCGAAAAAATAAGTGACACTGAACGATGGCTGCGAAAACTGGAAATATTTGATGACGAAAGATCTTGAAGGACATATATATGATCTTGAAGGACATATTACTGTGATTTTTCTATGAAAAAACAGAGTCTTCTCCCATTTTACCCGAAATTGTCAATCTAAAATAAAGAACAATTTATAATCAATTGAATTGTTTTCATATTAAGCACCCATTTCAGAAATGCACTGGTTACTTCATGTATAGCTCTGAAACCACTTTGAAATTTATAAATGAGACAACAGTTTATCGACAGTTTGTCGACTCTTCAGCCCATCAGGATACCTTGATGGCGAGGAAATATCTATCAACTTTATTTGCTGATGACGTTTCAGTGGTTATAACAGCTTTCGAGGAGCTCCAAAGGTTGTGTGGTTGTGTGGTTGTGTGGTGTTCTTGTGAGTTGTTTCGTAGATTGGTGTCATGGAAATAATCTCATGATTAATATTCGGAAAACTGAATGTATATATTTCACATGCACTATGTCGAAGTAATCACCGGCTCATCATTCACTATTTGAATGAGGATATACTGTCTAAGGCAATGATTTCCAAACTTCATGTTAACAGGCCTCCCTTAAAAATATTCAATCATTTGGCGCCACCTGAAGATTTCATGAAATAAAAAAACAAAAATTTTTACTCTTATAAAATTTATTCATACAAACCAATGGGAAACGATATTTTATCAACATTTTTTATTATTTAGCACTTTGCAAATAGAAAAATTGAGCAGTAATTCAGAAAATTATTCACTCCCAGTTTTTAAAGAATGCTAAGACTCCCAAGTTTCAAATGTCTCCTATGTATCAGTTCATAAAACTTTACAATCATTTGCCATTTAGTATGAGAAATCTGTATCATAACTAGTTTAAGACAAATGTTAAAGCTTATTGTTAGAAAAATGCTATTATACTGTGAATGAATACTTGAATAATTGTATCAGAACATAATTTATTTTTATTATTTTGACTTATCCTATAAATGTATTCACATTTCCAAAAGGTTGAATAAATTATTATTATTATTATGAAATATTCTTTCGCCTTGTAAACTTCACCTCACCCACAAGTAAGCGTCACAACCGAATTCTATCTGAATTTGCTCATAGGGGGTTATCAAGATTTTACGGATGTTGCCGAGAGAGCGGCTTCACGGTAACCTAACAACAAAATTTTGCTGCTTTGAGCTCGAAATCTGATGGGCCCAATCGATTTCTCAGTAAAACCCAGTGTCAAAATTCCTATACTTTTGAACCACCCTGCATCCGGTATAAGTATTTTCTGATGTTATCAATTAGTCAATGTGAGACATCAACTCAAAACTAAAATAAGAGTAGATCATCATCTCTCCCAGGAAAATGTCTTTGACGTTATGTGGATGTCTCTAGAAAGTGATATATTTGACTTAATAAATAAACTGCTCCACATGAGTCAGGGATATTGACTCAAATTACAAAAAAAATATAGTTTGAATTGCAGGAAATAGAATTAATTTTAGCCTGCAGGTCAGCAGTGTATAAAGGGTGCTTAAGAAAAATCGAGTAAAATAACAAAATTTGATTCCCAGAGAATTCAAGCATTTTAAGACTATCAACACAATGTATGGCCTCCACAAGCATCAATAACAGCTTGACATCTTTGCATACTAGACACGAGGTTGTTGAAAATTTCTTGAGGAATTTGTTTCCATAAACGGGGCCGAAGCTCTCTCAGGTCATTTAAGGATTCTGGGATAGGTTGATGCATGTTCTATGCAATTGAAATCTGGTGAGTGCGGAGGTATTGGTAAATGTGGAATACCAAGCTCCTCGCGCGCATTCTCAACTATAACTGAACGGTGTAGTCTAGCTTTATCGTCTAGAAATTGAAAAGTTTCACCAATAGCAGCGTGAAAATTTGGCAAAACATTGTCAATGATAGCTCCCTATATGTGAGGCGGTCATATTCCGAGGACAAATGTGTAGATCTGTGCGCCCGTTGAAACATATCCCGGCCCATAGCAAAACACTACCCAGTCGGAATGGATGGACTTCTTGGACATAGCGACGATTCTTCGAGAATCTGAAATCGTCCATATCTGGATTCATCAGTGAAAATGGCCTTGCCCATTCCAGTCTTTGACGCTTATGGTAGCATGTTAATGGAACTCCTCCTAATGGACGTCTTAAACCTAGATTCACCTCTCTCAAACGTCATCTGATGGTTTCGATGGAAACTTGGACTCCATCTGCATTTCGAAGAATATTCCGTAGCATTCTACACGTAGATGTAGGCTTTCTTCTCGCCGAAACGGTGATGAAAAGATCCTGAGCAGGTGTTGTATTTTGTTGCCCACCAAGCCTTGGTCTTTCCTACACGGAACCTGTCTCCCTGAACCTATTCCAAAGTCGAGATATCACACGTTGGCTGACTTGAAGCCTTTCCGCTACAACAACCTGAGTTAGGCCACCCTGTAGCATTCCGATAGCCCTATTAATCTCATCGTTTGTTAATTTACGTCTTGGCATTTTCAGAAAACTTCTTTCAAATCGAAGCCGTTGATAAACTGACTCTATTTCAAAATAAGAACATATTAATCTCATCGTTTGTTAATTTACGTCTTGGCATTTTCAGAAAACTCATTTCAAATCGAAGCCGTTGATAAACTGACTCCATTTCAAAATAAGAACATTCATGAAGCATATGCAAAGAACCAAACTTCAGAAACAAGGCGACCAGATTGACGAAAAGTCTCTTACTGATTTTTATTGGATCGATTCAAGTTGTTATTAAGTTTCAAATGATTCAACAGCGATTTTCTCGAAGATTACATACTTTTCAGAACGATCGAATACGATCTCCGCAACTCTTGTGGAGCAGTACTTACATTTTGCCTTCAACTCGTAAAAACTTGACCGGACTGTTGGTTTTCTGAACTAAATTGTGATAGGCAAGAAAGATATAGCCTATTCGAAAGAATAGATTTTCATTTTCAACGTAAAATATAGAAACTCTATCATATAAGAATCAGTGGCGTAGCAGAGGGCTCCGGCACTAAGGGGGCCCCCGAGCCGAACGAAAGGCTCTGAATGATGCCCCAAAAACTATGGAACTTGCCGATTCACGATATTTTTCTGATGATATAATGAACAAAACCTAAACAATGAAGGTACAGTTATTATTCTCCCTAAATTAAATTTACAGTAATTCGATTCGACATATCAACACCCTGTGCTACCGAATATTTAGGAGTTTTTTATATAGTGTCAAGCTTTCGGCATTTCTCTTTGAACGTCACCACATGATCGTTTTATTGGGAGCTCGGCGGCTTATTTGGCGTGTTGTTCTTCAAGCGGCTTGCGGCTTATCTGTTATTGCAGTAATTATTGTCTATTCTCAAATCAGGATATTTTTATGAAGAAGGGGAAAATATTATGAGTTATGAGATCTTTTTATTTCCATTTCCATTCTAGTAGTGAGAGAAACAAGTACCTATTGTTGCGAGTTTGTTTACAATCATAGACAAACTTTTGAATATTTTAACTTTGGTTTCATTTTCTATATTAAAAAAAAATTATTGAATGTGCGCATTAGAAAAGGCAGTTTGAATATCTCATAATTTTTCAGATATGTATCAGAAAAAATATCAGAGTAGAGCGGAAAAGAAAATATTTGAGTGAAGCTTGCAAAAGATAACTGCAGAGAGAAAAAAAGAATTATCACTCAATTACTCCCAGTACAACAGTTTTATGATATACCGTCAAACTTTTCAGGACTCTCTCTAAACATCTCCAAATGATCGTTTTATTGGGCTTAAGATAATCAAGAATTATTTTAGGAATTCAATGTCGCAAACACGTCTGTAAGACATCGACAAGTTGATAGTTAAAAAAAAATTTAACGATCAATGCATTTCTGTTAAATGATTCTTCAAGTTTTTTATCACAATGATTTCTTTCTGGTTATTTTTATGTCACAATCTATATTATTTTGTTTAAAAATGTTTGTGATTCAATATAATAATATATATTATTTTTATCACATTTTCTTTAACCTTCGGTCAGGCGCAATCCTAATCCTAACGGTTTCGGGCGCAACTCATCTGTGAGATTAAGTCGGGAAATTCATGTTTTAATGAGAAAAATTTGATAGAAAATGGGGAGGTCATTGAAAAATAGTTTTATCATTCAAATACACATAATATATAAAGAAAATTCCAAAACATATATAAAAATTGACGGTAGAAATTAAAGAAAAATAAATTCTGCGGATTTCAATATAACAAGGATATTTGTATAAAAACAAAATGTAATTGTGATTATATATGAAACAAAAGCAAGTGTCTTTTACTCCTGACAACCGCTGCCAGGTAAACTAGAACAATGGAACTTTTATATTGTACGATATCAGTCGGTTTAGCATTCCTTTCTCTAGTGAAATTTTGTTTCCTTTTACCTTTATATTTATATTCGTATATTCTACTATAATTTCTAGAATACTTTCCTAAAATAGGCATTTGAAACATACGGTGATTTTAATTTACTTTCATCTTCTTGAGTGTGAAGCCATTATACCCTTAAAAAAAATACTTGAAGACTCAAGCAGGGTCATTTCAACTCACAGATTATATCAAGAATTGCAATAAATAAGAAATACATCTTTATTTGTTCTTTTGTTCGGTTGTTGAGAGCGTGATTACACGACTTTTTCATCCATAAATACTGAAAAAATCAAATTCGATGGTACTTACGTTATCGAGCGCAATCGATCCAGGAGATTATTGCACTCTTTTCGACTAACATCAAGGCTTTGAGGAGGTTGATATTGCACATACATGATCGCGATATAAAATCAAGAAGCTACAGAAAGTCCCACCCCTGAGCGACAAACACCGCCGTGAGAAACTAGAAAAAACCATGCACTTAATCTGATAGATTAGGTGCGCCTGTCCGAGGGTTAATATTTTTCTTGGAAAAACGTCAAGGAAACTTATCATAAATAACATAGATGTGTGAAGGGGGCAGACTAAAATCTTGCGGGAGGGCCTCCGAATTTTGCGCTACGCCACTGATAAGAATTTGTGAATTTGTGATTTTTGTTTGCTTTTTGTAGAAAAGATTAAAAGTACTCCAGTGGATGTTGTATCTATTTTTAGTATATATTTTTTATAAGGCGTCTCTGTTGTCAAATCGCTTCCCACAATTTCTGGAATCAGTTAGTCACTGTGTGAGACAGTGGCGTAGCAGAGAGCTCCGTAGACCCCGCAGTGCATGGGGGGGCCCCGGCACTAAGGGGGCCCCCGAGCCAAACTTAAAGGTTTGAATGGGGCCCCAGTAACTATTGAACTTGCCGAGTTGCGATATTTTTCTGATGAGATAACGAACAAAACCTAAACAATGATGGTACGATTTATATTATCGAAAAATAGAGAAATATTCCTGAATTATATTCAAAACACATAGAAGGTTAACAGTAATTCGATTCGACATATCTCTCAGTCACACCCTTTGCTAACCTATTTTGAAGAGTTTTTTATAGCGTCAAGCTTTTCGGTATTTCTCTTCGAAGATCGCCACATGATCCTTTTATTGGGGGCTCGGCAGCTTATTTGACAAATTGATCTTCAGGCGGCTTGCGTCTTATTTGTTATTGCAGAAATTTTTGTCAATTCTCCAATCAGGATATTTTTATGAAGAAGGGGAAAATATTATGAAATCTTTTTATTTCCATTTCCATTCTAGTAGTGAGAGAAACAAGTGTTTGAATACGAAACCACGTTGTGAGTTTGTTTACAATCAACGACAAAGTATTCAATGTTTTGTCTCTTTTAGTGCCTTTGGTTTCAGGATTACAATTTCATACAAGGTTAGTTCTAGAATTAATTGCGTAGCTTATTTATCCGTTAAGAAACAATGGATATACAATTATTATAACTCCCTGAAAATAGAGAAATGAGTGGTTTGAAAAACATATAAGGTTTTCAATAACTCCATTCGAAATTCGAATTATCACTCAATTAGTTTTTTAATATACCGTCAAGCTTTTCGGGACTCTCTTTGAACATCGCCAAATGATCGTTTTATTACGCTCGAGATAATCAAGAATTATCGTGGGAATACAATAACGCAAACACGTCTATCAGACTTTTGAGCCCTACTACAGCTTCGAACAAGAAGTAGCCTGAAGCTTGGCCATCGACAAGTACATAGATATGTTTGAACAAAAAAATTTGCAAAGATTAATGCATTTTTGTTAAATAATTTTTCAACTCTTTTATCACATTGATTTCTTTCCAGTTATTTTATATCAGAATCTATGTTATTTTGTTTACAAATGTTTGTTATTCAATATATTGTATACATACCTATATATAAATTTTTTATCACATTTTCTTAAATATTTTTCTTTGAAAAACGTCAGGGGAAACTTATCAGAAATAACGTAAAGTTATGGAGGGGGCCCCCGACTAAAATCTTGCGGGGGGCCCCCGAAATTTGCGCTACGCCACTGGTGAGACAGTTAATTCCAGGGAGGATTTAAAAACTTTAGATAGTTTTTATTATTATTTCCTCGACGTAACTCAAATTTGGAAGGAAAAACTACTAGAATTTTTGCTGAATTATTACCACCAGCCCGAAATTCAAATGGTTTTCAGTCCTGCTTTGATAGAATCTTACGGTAACAATGCAATCGGCTCCTGCTGAAGAGTATATTTCATTTCGGCGCGGGACTAGCCTCGTATTTCCCTTTTTACGAAGTCCATTTATATATTAATATGGTAGAACAGCGTCCGCGGCATTGTATTTTTTTTTAATTTGCGCAGCGATTCCGAACAAGAGCCGGGGGTGGGGGCAAACGGCGCGCGTCGGAGAAATCATATATTCATCCGGCGCTCGCTCCTGCTCTCAACAAAGGCCGGGAAACGGGAATTAAAAATCATTCATTTCATACTCAAAATCAATCATTGCATCTGGCCCATTGTTGGCCGCACCGGATGATTTCAAAAACACCCCCGCTTCAATTTGCTAACTGGGATATTCGCTAATTCGGAGCGTCTATTCAATCATCCTCTCTTTTTGATTATGCTGTGTTTTCGTGGGTTGGAATATCTGTCAATCAGGCCCGCTCTCTGGTATGGAAGGGTTTTGCGAGCGTCGGTTTTTCCGGTGGAAAATCGGGAAATTAAAACCGTTGCCTCGGTTATTCCGATTATAAACTCTATAGTGGAAGATCCGGGCCTACATCGACCTTCATCGGGCTGATAAAATAAAACCTATTTTATAATAAATTTCGTATATTAGAAAATATATTGAAAATAGATTGTCAAAACACTCACGGAATATTTTTAATTAGTTTTTGAAAAAATTATTTTTCATGGAACTTTGTAGCATCATGATAATAAGAAAAAATCATACTGGACTTAAAGTAGAATGTGCAAGATTTTTTCTCAGGGGGGGGCAAATAAAAATTTTCGAAACACGATGAGGCTCAGGCGACATCAGTGCTTCGTTTCTTTCTATTTCATTTTTTATATTCATGCAGAGGCGACCCTGAATTTGTTCTCAAGTGGGAGGGGTCAAAGTAAAATTGATAAAATTTTCTACCTCATCATTTTTTTAACGTCGACAACATAAGGTTATGTCTATAAAAAAACGGCAACTGTTTTCGAAACAAATAACATTCCATGAGGAAATGTTAACAAGATAATAAAACATAAATGATTTGGAGAAAGGAATAAAATAAAAATTATAATTGCCTATGAATAAAGACAAGTAATAACGAGATAAAAACAAATATACATAAATGCTCGATGAAACGATATTCATGAAAATCATATACATATGAATAATAATGGACCATTAAATGAATCAAGCAATGACTTCAGAAACAAGAAACTGAAATATTATCCGAAATAATACTAAACTGCCCCGGAAAATGAAATGAACTAATAAATTTTCAAATTAAAAACTAAAAGAGACACAACACATACAAATATTTTTCAATTCTGAAAACAAAATACTGAACCACAGAGTAGGCATATCTGTCTTACAGAATTCATACGCAGTTGTTGCACGGTCCGGTTCGCTATACTCTTCTTGTATTGCTTCTCTGTCTACATTTGTGTACAGTAGCGCATCTAGAGGGGGAGGCAAGGGACTGCAGCCCCTCGAGATCATTTTTTGTTGAAGAAAAATTGATACTTTCTATCATACGTCAAAGATGCATGTTGATGGAGACCCCCTCGAAAACTAATCCTGGTTGCGCCCTTGTTTGTGTATGAAGCTAATTTTTTTGGAGGAGTTGATTTTCTCTTGAAAAATGTTCGAATATCCATTTTTTCCAAAGGTGAATTTACATAAAAATATAAACATAAGTCAAGGTGACTGGTGACTCTCAATAAACAAAAAGGAAGTCGTTCGGGAGTGCCGATAAAACTGAAATCTAAGTAATATGTAAATTGTATCGTCGAACCCTTCGATTATTATTTTACAATTATTTTTGGTTTACAAAAAAGTGTTTATGATCGAGGATCAAGAAAGTTCAAATCGGTCATTTATAATTCCTTGTAAATTAAAAATTATTCGAAAATAATAATCTAATAGCTCGTAGCTCTACTACACAATTCACAAGTTAGGTACTTAGTTTCCTTTTCTATCGGCAGTCCCCGAAGACAACCACGTTTCTGTTTCAATAAACCAAAATAAAATATTTGAAACGTCACATTGATGAGTTCATTTTATGGTCCCAATCAGGAGAAAGAAATTGTGTTATACTGTACTGAACTTCAGGTAATTATAAAGTTTCCTGACCAGTTGTATTTTCTTTGAATTTTTTTTGTGATCTTGAGGTAGGGAAAATGAACCTAACCTAACCTAACTTAACCTAACCTGAATGCGGATCGATGTTTGATTTTTTTATCAAATTTTTTTTTTATTTAAAAAATTTTTTTTTCAACTTTTGGTAGGGAAAAGGAATCTAACCTAACCTAACTTTGTTAAACTAAACTATATAGACTATATATAAGACTATATCAGAGCCGTATCCGAGGTAAATGGAGTATATTTATGAGTTTCATTTATTTTTTTTCTCGAAAATTACTGCCTCCCCAGAGCTGTAATTGAGACTGCAGTATCAGGAAGTCCTATAGATCCACTGTGCAAAACATTTTTAAAATCGGTTACGGGGCTATAAAATTTATAATAACCGAAAAATCAGCCACCTTCCTGAATAATTGTAGAACTCCTTTAATAACTCAATTTTAGGCAAAGACATTAAAAATTGAAAATACTCCTTGAATACAGTCTCAACGGGTTTCGAATTCAAATACTCTGTCTCTAGAATGGGAATATAAATGAAAAGGTTATATATTTTCCCCTTCTCAGAAAAAAATATCCTGATTGCAGAATGGTCAATAATTATTGAAATATAACCCCTTGAAGAATTCCGCATCAGAGATATACCGCCTAATAAAAACAACCGTCCATAAAACGATCATCTGGTAACGGTTGAGGAGGACGCCGATTCCCATGAGTACTTTTATGAATTTATAACTTTTTAGGGTCGCGTTGAGCGCTTTTGGGTAGAGAAAAATCATGGAATTCATCGTCAACGAAAACTTTCTATGATTTTTGTTCATTCAAATGGTGCTCTACGTGCCTCAGAAAGTTATCAATTCATTAAATACCTCTTCCGATTACATGGTAGGTCCTTTGGAAACCAGAAAATTGTTGTGAATCCAGCACTTTTTTCTCGCTCCTAGGATTAGATAAATTATATTGGAGCTGTCGTGCGAAAAAACGAATTGGAGGATCAAAATGTCAGCCCCCCCCCTGCTGGCACCCATGAAAGGGTTGTTTTTTATTTACCTGCACAAATAACTGGGTTACCATGTTAACAGGTGTATCGAAACCAGTTACTTTCAGATAATAGAAAAATTTTGATATCCGCTCTTGTATTGTGAACATGTTGATATAAGGTGGTCTGCAAAAAATAGTGTTTTAAAAATTGAAATTTCGAAGCGCGAGGACATGAGTGACAGAAAGGTCCGAGGTAAGTATACCACACACTACAGCGTTATTTTGGTGCAACTGAAATAATCAAATATTATGTACAGGGTGATTGTTTATATTTTACTCAATAGTTATTATCTCAGTTAATATTGGTCGGACAAAAACGTTTGAATGGGCAAATTTGAAGTTGTTTTGATGGGCATTCATAATTCATTCACAAAGGCATCGAAAATACCCTCTACAGGTTGATTGTTTATATTTTAGTCACTAGCTATTTCAGTTAATATTGGTCGTACAAAAACGTTCAAATGGGCAAATTTGTAGTATTTTTTATACAATACAATAAGATATATTATGATTATTCAAAATCCAGTAGTAGGATATGCATAAAGGCATCTTAAACCTAAAATTTTTTTGTGAACTGATATTTTTTAAATATAACAACCTGTATTTTATTTTTCTTATCGGTAGAGCTCTTTCTTATGATTTCAAATATATGTTGAGGTTATTTTCGGCAGTTTCTTAAATATATAGGTGTTCTCGACTAAATTTAAGGCAGCTGCAGAACGCCACTCGTGAATGTTATGATTACTTCATATCGAGGGTCCATTCTATGGCTTCCTGATAGTCCCTACTCAACCCAATTGGACACTTTTTTATGGGGATATTTGAAATCTAAAGTGTATACGGCCACGGCCCGTCCGCAAAATACTGAAGACATTATATTCAGAATAGAGAAATTGACAACCTCAATATATTCCATGAATGGTAAAGAAAACCCGAAAACACTTAATAAACAGATATCGACCGTGTTTGTCATCCACGAAGAAGTTAAGCACTTTGGTTTGATGACAGCACTTTCCTGTAGTTTACTTTTCATGATCTAGATTTTCACTAGCCCAGGTTATTAGACAGTTAGACACGTGGTATGGTAACCAAAAAAATCGAGTGCTGCTTGGGTTAGTTCAGCATCAAGATATTTAAATTTCTTTTTTTTACTAAAAGCTAGCATTGACGGAAAATTTTCAAAAGTTTCATCAGTAAATTCACTCAAAGAATCGCTCGAGCCACACAGAAAACACTTTTCAGCCATTTCTCCCGGGGAAAAATTATTTCAAAAAGTGGTTAATTTTTTTTTTGTCACAGAAAAAAAATTATTTTGATATTGAGTAGTCGTTTTCCAGATCACAGAAAAAAAGGTTAATTATACACGGGAAAAATATTAGATTTAAGCTCTGCCTTTTTTGTCTCGAGCTAATACTTTTTTCCCTTATATATCAATAACTATAGATGACGCTAGGGAAAAAAATTTCAATAATCTTTTTTTACTTTACTTTAGTTTTTGTTCTTGAGCCGCGACTGGATTGTCATGGCCTTCTCAGATGACAATAATTCTTGAACGTAGTGTACATGGTGATTCGCCAGGGCCTTGTATCCACCTCTATAGATCAACGCTGAGGCATGAAAGAAATCGAAGACAAAATGAATTTTTTCTACAACGGAGAAAAGCAAGACGACGAGGCAAGAGGAGACGAACAATGGCCGTGAAATATGTGAAACAGCACACTTTTCCATTCTGGCCGGAATTCGAAACATCGCAACCGGAAATGATTCCGAACTCATTACGGCGCCAAGATGAATTCTATAGAAACACTAGCGACGAAATGAATGCATTTTCATTATTTCGTTTTTGTTCGGGCCTCACACTTACATTAAGCACGTCACGCCGTCACGTTTTCCACCTTATTCCTTCCCGCTCTCTGCTTAAAATTTTTTGTTTCCCGTGGAGACAAGATTCGCAATGGAAACGTACACTTTAATCGAAACGCTCAAATTGAGATGGAATTCACTTTGCGATGACGTGAAACGTTTTAATGAATTTCGTTCATTGCAACTCGGAATTGAAGTTTCATATTGCATCCACACCAAATTACCCCTAGAAGTTTCACTTATTTGATAGCAACTCAGAATTGAAGTTTCATATTGCATCTACACCAAAATTAACCCTAGAAGTCTTACTTATTTACTAGCAACTCTAAGGGTGGATTTACAGAGGGGGCCAATGGGGTATTTACCCCCTATTAGTATCGAAAAACTGGAGAAAAGGTTCGCAACGTGATGCACATACAAAATTCCATTGAATAATTTCAAATTTGTAATTTCACAAATAGTGTCAATATAGGTATTAGCAATGAAAACAAACTTTTGGATGTATTTTGATTTTTGATTTTTCTTGTATTCTGATTGTTTTCTATATTTTCGTTGTGAAAAAATGTTTATTTCAAATTTTATCTGAGGTAATTGAAAAATGTTGGGTACCTGATTTATTGTTTTCCTTTTTTTGTTCTTTTGTTGTCTTCTGAATAACGGATTTTTTTTATTTTTGACATTGTTTGTTGTTTGTCATCTTGTTGTAGGAGAGATTTTCATTTGTTTGTTGCTTCAACTGAAAATATTCGAGTTATTATTAACTTGTATTTTGAGTCTCTTTCATTCCAGTTTTGAAAAAATTACGTTTCAAAGTTTATCTAAGGTGATTAAATGACGTCCACCTGATTTATTGGTTCTCAATGGTTATTACCCCCCCCCCCTCACGAAAAAAGTTATATCTGCCCTTGAGCTACTCGGAATTGAAGTTTCATATTGCATCCACGCCAAAATTACACCTAGAAGTTTCTTTTATTTACAAGTGGTACAGGGTGGTCAGATTTCGATGATTCAGTGGAAATGGAAACCATAGTGTGCTATGATATTTTTCGATAGACTCTTCTCAGTTCTCGGACAATTTCAAAAATATGTATTATAATAGACTCCGATTTCATTATGTATCAAAATCTATGTTTTTGAATACTATTCATAGAAGAAACGAAAAATTTCGACACTCCTCTAGTATCTGTATTATATGTATATAATATAACTATAACTTTTCAGATCAATTCGACAGCTTACAATTATGGAATATCAAGTTCTTTGACACCCTCAGTTGAAAAGATATAAATCAAAATCAAAACCTTCTTTGATTTAGTTGATCGAGAAATGATTTTTTCGGAATTTTCAGTATATTATGAACTCGGAAGTATATCATAATATACAGGGTGTACCAAGTTCGACGCCTATTGTGCGTTTCTAGAGAACTGAATCTATTTGAAATCTGAAAATTAGGATTCTGACATTATCTACCGAGCTAAAATATTCTTGCAGCCCGACCACTTTCAGTTATACAGGGAATGAAAAAAAATTCAAGAATTTTTTTCTATTCTTTTGTTTTCGAGTCGATAGAGTATTCAATTGTGAATACATCCGTATTCGAGTCATTGCATTCATCAAAATATCGAGAAAAAACTGAAGGAAAAAGGGAGATAAGAGTATTCTGAATTATGTTTGTTATTCCTAATCTAGATATGTTAAGTACAAACCGTTTTCATATTTTTTAAGTAGAAGACTGGGGAAATATTGTACTTTTTTATAATTTTTAAAAACTCGTCACAGGGTGTTCCAAATGTTGGGTCAAAAATTGGGATCAAGATCGGCCCATAACTTTCGTTTTGCAAGTTCTAACATGTTAAGGCTCCTAAAATTCTTGAGTTATTCAGGATTTCCTGATTTCATGTCTTACGTAGCATCAAATTAATAGAATCTGTTTCATATAAAAAATGACCTTGCTCATAGAAGATTAATTATTCCAATAACTTACTAGTGACAGACCTCTTTTTTGAATTCATTGATCATTGTTGATATGAAACAGATTTCATTAATTTGAAGCTACGTACGACACAAAATCAGAAAATCTTAAATAACTCAAGAGTTATTAATTTAAGGAGCATCAACACGTTAGAACATTAACATCATTCGACTTCAAAAATGTGAAAACGGTTTGTGCTTAAGATATTTAGAGCAACAATCATGATACCGAATACTCTTTTATATCTATCTTTTTTCTTCAGTTTGTTCTCGATATTTTGGAAAGTATTTTGACGAATGCAACGATTTGAGTACGAATGTATTCATAATTGTATAATCTATCAAATTCGAAAACATAAAAATAGAAGAAAATTTTTTTTCCATTCCCTGTATAACTGATAGTGTCAGGCTCCGAGAAAATTTGAGCTCGGTAGATAATGTCAAACAATAACATAATCCCAATTTTCAGATTTCAAATAGGTCCCAGTTTTCTAGAAACGCCTGAAAGAGAGGCCGTCGAACTTGGTACACCCTGTATATTTTCAAAATTGTTTGAGAAAAGTCTATTGGAAAATATCAGAGCACATTGTTTTCGTAGTAAAAATTTATTCGGAAATTTTTAACCCTTTTTTCAGGACAAATACAAGAGTGCCTTCAATTTTTTCATATACTCGTATATGTTAAACTTTGAAAGTTACAGAGTAAATTTGAAATTATTGCGTTTTAGGGTATACCTTTCCATATCCTCTTATGATATATTCAAAATGAAAACTGTTTCTGATGGATATTTTAACGCAGAATTCCAATGTGCACACCATAAATTTTTCTGGCTTATCGTTTACGAATTATAACTCAAGCTACATGTTTTTCAGGCGGACACCCTATATTTTATTTCACCATTAAGTTGCATATTTTTTTCTGATCATCACCGTCTTCATCTACAATATTATTTTAAGTCTACATTCGTTCTTCATCCACAATTTAATCTTAATCATTAACTTCTTCGTAGTTTTTTTCTTCCACATTGAAGCATCTTTCGGAACCATGACAACCAGAAATTTGTACATTTCAAACTATGTTCGAAGCCTCATTTTAAACTCTCATCTAACTTTAAGCAACAAAAAGCTTGCCGCCTTTTCTGAAAATGCAGAATAAAAAATTTGACGTTAGAATTTCCAATTGAAAATTGGTCTGCTTTTTAGATGATAAGTCGAAATGAGGTGAAAAATAAATATTTTCAATGAAAAAAGTTAGTTTGGGACATTCTAGTATAATTATCTGAATAAGTTCTTAATAATATCGATTAAATTTCTTGAAGGAATGAGAATTATAACACTGGGTAATTCCTGACCGACCTTTTTGTATAGTGTTCCAGAAAAATTAAATTTTCTGTCGAAATACCTTCAACGTGATATGCGAAAATAACTTTCCTCTTCAGAGAAATCTACATCTTTCACGGTCATTACCCGCATAGGTGATTCGTTGACTTTAACTCAAAGCCGAAACCGAATTTCAATAGGTTGTCCCATTTCAATCCGCAATGAAAATTCCAATTGTTCGCAGTCAACACATCTGCAATCCGATTACTACATCCCCCAAACGGATTTAATTATTGCCTGAGCCTTGTCCCGCCCCTATTTCGACCAGGGGGGACAGCCGAATAAAGCTCCATGTGCTGTAGGCACAGTCTTTCCCCGACTTTATATTAATTACAGAACTAGATGTTGTGACACCATCCTTTGTATGGAATCGGATTGTTCCATCATATCATTCATTCGATGATGTTACGCATCTGGTGGCTGTTCCTAAGATAATTGTCCCCGAAGTTGCTCGGATTGGCAGATCTATTATTTGTCTCGGTCTCCTTTCGACAAATTCATCTCTGATTAGAGCACGACGGCAAGGTGTCAAACAGGTGAACAAAGGATATCACCAGAACAAAATTCGGAGTGTTATTTTGCGGTGAGAATTCCACACAGTCTTCTACAGGGTGCCCTAAAAGGGTGTTGGGTATTTGTATAAATTTAATAAAAACGAAACAACAAATGTATCTTTTGAGATAAGATTATCTCAAAAGATGTTTCTGCTTTCTTCACTGGGTCGTAAATCCAATGAAGTAGCAGTGCAGAATTCAGTAGTTTGTAAGGCTTCTGAATTCAGGGTTGGTTTAACCCATTAGCGCCGGAATTATTTTTTTTTCGATTTTTGAAATTTTTTTGAGATGGAAAAATAATATAAAAATTTTATACGCCCTCTAGTTTTTTCAAAATTGACGGTTGCCATATGGCAACCCTAGGCGCTTGTGATCACTCATCGGGAATATTTTCATTTTTAGAGGAAATACTAATTTTCTGATAAGATATATGAAATTTTTTGTGATTTTGATAGTTTCAAAACATTTTATTCATTTATAAAATATTTACAATGTCATGATACAAATATCATGCGGTATGAAACGGAAAAAAACAATCTATGCAAAGTCCAACATCGCATTTTGAACACATTGTTCTCATGATCGACTTACATCCACGTCCAGCGCACTCTTTTTGTCTTCTGTGTATTTCACAAGATCATTGAATCTTACGGAATTTTAAATTCGACTATCCCTGGAAAAAGAACAAGAGGATGAGCGGTTTCCTGGTCCTTTCGCTGTTACCCCATACTTTTTTCAAATAGCTGTTGACCACTTCTCGTTTGAATTCGAGTTGCGAATTTTTTGGTCTTCCTGTTTTATTGTACAGAATCCAGATATTTTGCATAGCTACGTCTAGCAACCATGGAAAAATCGGCCAATACCATTTCTTACTACTCCTATTCGGTCAGCATTATCACTGAGTATAAGCGCCTAGGGTTGCCATATGGCAACCCACGAAATCAACTGAAAATTTTTCCTTCTAAAATTTTTTTGTGATTATATTTAGCCTGTTAGGATAATGAATTGAAGTTTCAAGATTAATATAAAAAAAATTATGACAAAACCACGGCGCAAATAAAAAATATTCCACTTACACGAACTTAGGTTCCATGTTTTTACCGATTCACGAAGAACTCAAAGT
This sequence comes from Hippodamia convergens, assembly GCA_038502775.1. Lineage (NCBI taxonomy): Eukaryota > Metazoa > Arthropoda > Insecta > Coleoptera > Coccinellidae > Hippodamia > Hippodamia convergens. The sequence goes on along the minus strand of CM076608.1, from coordinate 38,182,255 downwards.
TTCACAACTTCTGGAGGCGGAACGAGTGAGTTTACAGAAAAAATTCTTGTTACTGGTAAAATGAGGTACATTTGTGTATCAAGTAAACCAACCGCCAACTTTCTAGCTACAAATCTGCGCATCTGAGAACATTTGAAAAACACCTCGACAGTGTTGCCATATGGCAACCGTAGGCGCTAATGGGTTAATTGTAGAGGGTCGTAAATCCACTACAATGAGAATTAAACAAACGGTGGTGTTTTTCAGGTATTCATTTGGAGTACAGAGTTATGGTCAACTTGAAGCTGAACTTGAATTCGAACTTGTTGTTGAGATTACTGTTGTCGGTATTTATAGTAAAAATATTTGCTGATAAAGACTTTTCATCATCATCGTATGACTCGTAGTAGATTGCTGAAATTCGCTACTACGAGGTCATTACGAAATGATGATTGAAGAAGAAACTAGGTCGTCTGTGGAAATTCCGTGTAAGTGGGTCATACATGTCTTATGCAATTAAACAACAAATCAGAAGAAAAGTTTGTCTTTGTTAAAATTTAGACATGGTTTTGGAAAATTGAGTGGCATAGATTATGTTTTCCTAATGTTAACCCTCGAGCTGCTGGCATTCTTCTTATCGAACACGGAAAATAGCCATCACGCTTCTACACATTTTTAGGGTGATAGTGGCTATTTCAGTGCGGATATTATCTTTCAATTCCTTTAAAGTTCGTTGTTCCTTGAAGAACACTCATACTTACAGGAGCATAACGGCAGTGCACACTTGGCTTTAGTCTAGTAAATCCCAGTACCAACTCCTGTTTTTGTATTAAATCCATCTGTATCCCATTTCACGATATTTTTAAAATTGTGGTCGGTGTATTTCCACTACCATTTCTCTTTTGCATAGCATTGTACTGAAGTTTTTCTCAGTGCTTACTTTCTCGATCATTACATGACTAGAAAGGTTCGTAGATGAGATGTAGTTATTCAGAGAGGACCAGACTCTCTGACACTTTATTCTCCCAAATTACCTCTGTGCCATCTTAAGATTTTCTGAATATGGCCTCATGGGCTACCCTATCAATCACTAGAAGTAGATGTGTGATATCTATTATAATGATCTCAAGTGATCTAACTATATGTATTATAGATCTCGCACCTCTCCCGGTAACGTTCAGAAACCATTGTACGATTTTCTGCTGAACGTGATGTAAAACACCGATAAGTATTTCGTATTGCGATGGGTAAATCGCAAATACTCAATTACAGTGAATGTTATTGGCCATATCGGCAACGTTTGAGGTGAGGTGTAGGTATAGAAAAGCAACCTATGTCACATTAAATTAATTTCAATACCGTCAAACGGGGTGAAGTTGATCAAAAATCGAGGTTTTTTTAGTACCTAATGACATTCAAAATAAAAGATCGATTGGGCTGATGTTTGGAATATACATTTAATCATACCTCAGCTATCGAATGTCTCATTGAACAAAGTTTTCGGAAGCATAGTTTTTGAAATTTCCTCGGTGAAGTGAATCGCACTAAAAAAATCGATGAATATCAACTTTAACCATTACAGGGGTGACGTGAATCACTTGAAATTAAAAAGAATGTATTTTAACTCCAAGAGGTGTTCTGAAATAGGAACTGAAACCAGCTAAAAAAATATTTTTCATGAGTGAAAAGAAAACATTAATTTATTTATTCAAACATACAGAAGAGAGCCGAGGAAAATCCCACCATATGATCATTGAAAATTAAGTCATAATTCCCGACGAGTGAAAAACACCAAAAGGTAAACACATAACCCACTCATCTTAAGATGCTATAGAAGCAGATACTACATCAATAAAAATGTAAATAATATAAACTAAATTATTGGTGATCCACTTCACTCCTTAATTTTGAGTCATGTTGAATATATTTTTTTCGTAAAAAACTGTTGAGGTATATAAAATTTCATAATGGGGAATTACTCTTCAGATAATTTATACGTTACTTAAAAAAATTCAGGTGGGAATAACTGTCCAAGTTATAGCCACAAATATAATTAGATTTGAATAATTGAAAGATTCTTCATTCGAGAGAGTATATACATATATTTTTTTTGAGAAATAAGTGAATTCAAGACACGAGTTATCAATCTGATGTGTTAAGAGAGCAGGTGCTGAGCTTTATTTCGCGGTGATTCAGGATTTTGTCTACGACTTGCGCAATAAAATAGGTAGAAAAACACGGTTGATCCACTTCACCCCGCTATGTCCACTTCAACCCGTTTGACGATACACTTTAGTTTTGATTCACATTCATTTCTATCAGCCCAAAGTTAAATGAGTGGTTTGAGCAAGAAAAGACCAAAATTTTCAGCATATTCAAGAATAGAATTACTGAGCCTTCGAAACAATGTATCACTCGAATCCAATGGCGATTGGAGAATGTAGAAAAAAGAGGCTGCAACCCGATAAGGGGCATGATCATTCACTCCAGAATTTGTAGTCAATAAGCGTCAAAAAAATAATCTGGCTTGAGCTCACTTAGGCAAATAAGTGCAAATTCTTGCAGAGCAGTATAATTTATGTTATACAGGGTATTTAATTGGTGAATGAACATACGATCACCTGAGCTAGAGCTACCCTAGGCGAGTCCAAAAAACCGATATATGATAGGTTTAATCAATTTTGTTACCGAGATACAGGCTGGTCCATGTATTCACCGAAAATTTCAATATCTCATAACTTTTGAACCAACCGGTATATTCAGTTGATACTTGGAACGTATGATAAACAATTGCCATAGGTCGATCGATTTATATTGAAATTATCAAAAAATTCCAGGTCCGACTTTGAAAAATTTGGGACTTCTTCCAAGCTGAGAAAACTTGTTCATTGCAATCCAATTGGAAAAATTTCATCTCGAACTGAAAAAATATTTGCATTTTTCAATATTTTCAAAAAAAAAGGTTTGAATGAGAGAAATTTAATTGTATGTATTGTATGCCACAAGGGTTGCTTCGAGTACACTACGACAATTTCTACGAAATACAATTCGACTGGTATCTTCAATATGAGGAATTCGCATGAATGTGCCGAAGAAAATCAGCATGAGGTCAGGCATACGGTATCCCAATAAACACTTTTAACAGACGTGCTGTAGGGCGTTTATAAAAATTGATTGATTAGACCGCACGTCCTACCAAGACGGCTTACGGGGTGACCTTTACTTAGATTTCCTTCAAAATCATCTTCCTGTATTACTCGAAGGTACGCACATTGCAGGAATGCATTTTCAGTATGATGGAGCTCCACCCCATTTCAGAGTAATGTTCAGATATTTTTGAGCCCATTACATTCCAAATCTGTGGATGGGCAGAGTTGGACCGCATTCCAGGTCCGCTAGATCACCAGATTTCAATCCTGTTGATCATTTCATTTGGAGTCATTTGAGATGTTTAGGATATTCACCTGAAAAAAGAAGTGGGGAGATGTCGAAGTTGCCTGTAATAAAAAATGTAAAAATCCAGGCATGATCAAAAAAGTATCAGACATATTTTGAAACGGAAAGAATGTTTATTCAGAAAAACGGGTTACTTTCGAAAACATTCTGTAAATCACGTTGAGTGTTCATCGTTGTTGAGTTTGAATGAATTTTTTTCAATGTTCTTCCGAAAATACATTGAAATGATTCCTCAGGATATTATGAAATACGAAGTGAGACGAAAAAAATTCAATTTGATCAAAATGTACGATTTTTCTGAGAATTTAGTGGAATTCCAATATTCGATTGAATCTTTCCCTGAATTTCTTAGGGCAAAATCACTTGCGGGACAATGAAATCTACCAAATATCATAAAACATTTTCTGCTCTTTCCAAATATCTCAATGAAATCCCAAAATTCCGATATACAGGGTGTTGAATCTCAGTTTTGAAGAAGTCCCATATTTTTCAAATACGGACCTGGAATTTTTCTGGAATTTAAATGTAAATCGGTCGACCTGTGGAAGGTTATGATACACTCCAAGTATCAACTGAATATACGGGTTGGTTCAAAAGTTATTAGCAATTGAAATTTTTGGTGAATACATGAACCACCCTGTATCTCGGTTATGGAATTGATTAGACCTATCATATATCGGCTTTTGGACTCGCCCAGGGTAGATCTAGCTCAGGTGACCGTATGTTCATTTACTAATGAAACACCCTGTATATTTTTGAAATATATAATGATGATTCTTTCTGAGACTTACAAGTTAATTGTTTTCATGGTATATGTTTATCTCAGCAAGGAACCTCTTGAAAAAAATCTAACAAAAAAGTGTTTCGTTTAATGAACTTTTTTTTTCAACTTTGTGACATAAACAAAGGCGTAAATAATGATCAATGTTGAAATCGCCGAATTTCAATTTTGTCCTAGAACTCGAAGACAAAAGAAGATAGAGGAATGCACTTGATGGCATTATAAGTTTCTTGAATGAAGAGATCTAGAATGTGGCATTCACTTTTGTCTATCTCATGCGGTCAAAAAGTTATAGTGCAGGGATCACCAATTTTGCCCGCCCTGTACAATGACATTTGTTCTACTTTCATCATCAGCGATTACAAGATTGAAACAATCTCTTAATCCGATGATTCTTGGGCAGGTACTCGAAAGTATGACACTGTGCAGGCTATCAAACGATCCATTCAATGTACAACAACGTTTATCATAGGGCCAAATCTGTCGGAAGGGGCTTGTAAGTGGGTAGTCCACAATGAAGCTGAAAAGGGATGAATCTCCCCTAATCGACCTAAATGGTATTAACGATATTAGTCCAATTTGAATTGCCCCTATTGACTACGTTTAGGTACACGTCCTTGGCAGTTAATCAGACATTTTGACTTATCCCTTCGAATTATCTGCTGGCTCATTATCCAAGTTGATGAATTTCGAGATGGAGATGAAATATAAAAACGAAAAAGTATGTTTAAGAAAAAGAAAAATTCTTTGCCTTCACGGAAAACATTTTTGAAACATAGTGGAAGAGGATGTGTAGAGTTCTTTTTAGCATTTGATTGGAGATGTTGAAGTTCATTTTGACGCAATTGGATGTCACTGCTTCGTAATTTATACGCACATCTAATTGCTTTAAATATCGAAGTTTTTTATGAAGATTTTGTCCTTGAGCTGTATGAGATTCTGATGATGCCAAATAAGGCTGAAACCGGTATATCTCTCATCTCAGTTTCAAAATCTAATATCATTTCTTCAACCTCATGATAAAAAGATCTGTGAATCTAGGAATTGAAAATGGCATTCATTTCGATTATTAATATTTTGAATTCTTCTATGTTTCAAAAACGAAAAAGTAGGATAGTATATTATATATATTTTCTCTATTTCAGTCGAATTTTGTGAAAGACTCTCGATTTTCAAATAAAACAAATATTAGTGACTTTTGTATTGTATCTTGGCAGTTGGTGTGGATTACAGAATTTGTATGGATTTGATTTGAAAATTGTGTGATCGGAGGTCAGTACTGAAACCAAAACACGAAAAATATAACTGAAAACAATGCTGTAATGAATTCATTACAGCACTACTTTTAGAACTGTAAGGAACTCATTACCACACTGAAATAGAGAATAGTATATTCTAAAACAAGTTGCCTTCTACAACGAGTATTAGATCATATTTTCTCTATCCGTCAAGTTTTGTGAAATACTCCCGAAATTCGAATAAAAAGTCAGATTATTGACTTTTGTATTGTATCTTAGCAGTTGGTGTGACTTTATGAAATTTGACAGATTACGGAATTTGAATTGATTTGATTTGAAAATTGGAAGGATCGGTGGTCAGTACTGACAACCAACGAAAAATATAACTGAAAACAATGCTATAATGAGTTTCATTACAGCACCACCTTAATGAAATAGAGAAAATAAATTCCTGAATTGTTTTTGTAATTCGAGTATATTATCTTTATGAAATATTCTGTGACATTTGAAGTTGTACACTCAACCAGAATTTTTTGGCAATGTTGTAGCCTCACATCAAGAAGGTAACGATATAATTCTAAATATTCATTCATATTGAATCTTACACTAAAAAATTCATAATGTGTTTCGACATCCCGCGATGGGATTTAAATTATGTGAACGGGGTGGCCACGAATAAATGTATTAAGCGATCTGCGTTGTATGCAAAATAACTTCTGGATGGCTTTTGAGGTATAGTCAGAAAAGTGGCTTGAAGAACATCATCAACATATGGCCAGCTGTTGAAGTGCCTGGAATAAAAAGAAATTTTAAAGTCAGAATTTGAATAAGCAAAATATGCATGGCATGAACTCGTAGATAAAAAACTGAAATTGACCTGTTCAAGCGTTTTGCTTGAAGAAATTCAGGCTCGTTTGCACCAACATACATTAAAAGGATTACTTGATTAAACGTCTCGTGAAGTTATTGGTCGGATACATTCATTTCCGGTAATGTCTCTTAAGTATCTTAGTTAGGGGCTCTTAAATTTTCCTATCAAGTGATATTTCAGGTTTTCATTATGTGCAACTACAGCAACATGTTTCAAGAAAAAGAGAAGTGAAAAAAACAAAAAAATTCTGTCCCACAAAAAAATCTAAAATAACATCTTGTCCTATTGAACGAGAACCAAAGCGAACTATCGGAAAGCACTTACATTTTGGTGGAAAGTTCTTTCTTCACGAGGCCAGACCGAAAGCGATTTTGAAATATAGATAAATTGAAAATGGTAATAATCTTCAATTTATAGTCTCATAGAACGTCATCAGACTGACTGAAATGGTTAAAAACATTTTATCACAGAGAGAAGAGATAGACCGGTTTCAGTCCATTTGGACTCTTCAGTATCCCATACTTCCCAGGGACAAAATCTCCTACCTTCAAATCTTCAGCGTCAAAAGAGAAGTTCTACCTTTCCAGTTCCCATGATGAAAAAGATTCAGGCGTTTCAATCACTCTGAGAAACTTATATGGGGCCCAAATTTAGGGCCACTGCTTAAATTTCAAAAGTTTTAAAACGGATGTAAGCAATGCTTTTTCAGCATGCGAACTGGAAAGGTAGAACTCTTCTTTGGACGCTGCTACATGTCGCCTTTCGTATTCAGCTGCTCAAAACGACATTTCTAGTAGGTTCACAGTTAGAAGTTTCTTATGAAAATCTTATCTCTGAGATATGGATACTGAAAAGGCCAAATTAGGCTGTATCCGGTATATCTATCTTCTCAGTGACAAATTGTGATTGCACCTTTCCAATCATAGTATTCATTCCGATGAAAACTATTTTCAAGTTTAAGAATTTGTCATGTTCCTTTCAATATTTTAACTCTGACTTTCTGCAGAATTGCTGTTTTCTTTACTTACTTCAATGTGTTAACTTTTAGATTGATTTTCTTGTGAAATAGTCATGTTTAATAAAACTGGCGATGAAGTTTAGTGAGATATAATTTCTTTCTTGCAATATTCAAGTTTGTTGATTAGTGGAAATTCCGCTAATGAAAATAAAAAAAAAATTGGTATTCTTAAAATTGCCGTGCAACAAACTTTCAAATCATAATGGAGACATTTTGCCCACGAAATTGTATCTCTGATGGTATTACATATTTTATGATTACACCACTTGAAACTGTTAATTGGAGGAATATTACGCAGAAACTTCTATAATGAAAAGGATCCAGTAATCTTACGAGAGAAAGCTTCCATTTCACGTCGCTGTTTAATTAATCAACTCCGGGAGCTGTTTGTGCCTAGTTTATTAACGGCATTGATCATAGCCGTATTCACTCCTACAACCGCAGATGAGATCAAAACGGTGGCACCCTTTTCTTCTGGCATCTGCGTACGTTTTTAATTTCATCTGTACAATTCATTTTCCATTGCTGGCTTTCCAAACCTTCCTTCTGGTGAGCTTCCTCTGACTGTCGATGCTTTTTTCAAACTCCTTCTGGCATTAAAAAAAGAATTACATAATTTCACATAATTCTATTTATTCATAGTAATTACAAAACAGGGATGAATAAACTTTTTAACCCATCAAATGTTTCATGGGGAGTCATGTGAAATTTAGTCCAAAAAGGGACAAATAAATATATACAAATTAAAAATGTATAAAAACGCATAAGTCAGACAAACAACAATAAATAAGTAGGGCCAGACAAAATATTTTATATATCTAAAATTTATCATTCATGTATTCATGTATTGTGTAGTAAGCTTTATTCAATAGAACACATTTTAGTTCACTCTTAAGTTTTCTTCTGTTCATTTCCTTCATTTTGGATGGCAGTTTGTTGAAAATTTTTATAGCCAGGTGATTGACGTTCAACTGTGATACTTTTATACGGTGGTATGGTATGATGAAGTTGTTTTGATTTCTAGTATCATATTTGTGATTAAAGTTGTTTTTCAATAGTATCTCTTTATTATCGTGAATATACATTACACAGGTAAGTATGAGAATGGACGTTACAGTAAGAATTTTTTTTTAGGGAACAGTTCTCTACAGCTATATCTACTGTTTGCGCCACATAGTATTCTCAAAACCTGCTTCTGTTTTGTAAATATCTTTGAACTTTCAGTTGTATCCCCCAGAAAAGGATGCCAAAGTTAAGGATACTATGAAAGAAGCTGAAGTAGGCAATCTTGGCTGCTTCAACACCTGCGATCTGCTTAATTCTCCTAACCGCATACGTAGCTCTTGACAACCTAGGAATCATTTCATCAATGTGGACAGAAAACTTGAGGTTTGGCTGCAAGTAGACACCAAGTAACCGCATGTGATTGTCCGAAGACATCTTTGGTTCAAATAGTAGTCTCTGCGTTTTATCCGTGTTCATAATCAATTTATTCGCATTGAACCATATTTGAGCATCATTTAGTGTTTTTCTATCTTCCTTCTCTAATTCATGGTTGTCCATACCCCTATTCAGGAACGAGGTGTCGTCAGCGAAGAGGATGGTTTGATCTGAATTCATATTAGCTGGTAAGTCATTTATATATATTACAAACAAAAGGGGTCCCAATACAGAACCCTGCGGTACGCCATGGCTCACTTTTTCCCAAGCAGAAGACCTGCCTTCCAAGCCTGTCATCTGCATTCTGTCTGTCAAATAACTTTTCATCAGGTCAAGAGCTCCACCCCTGATTCCATAGTGTTCAAGCTTGTTTAAGAGCACTGAGTGTGAGACACTGTCAAAAGCCTTGGACAAGTCACATGCCTGTATACTACATTTTTGACCCCCATCAAAGGCCTTTCCTATATTCTCGAGCACCTCCGCCAGTGCTGTCTCGACTGATCTGCCCGTCAAGAATCCATGCTGTTGTTTACAGAAAATTTTATGATGTTTGAAGAAGCTCAGTATTCTATTCTTTATAATTATCTCAAGCAACTTAGATAACACAGGAAGTATTGATACAGGTCGATAGTTTTCTGGTAATTCCATATCCCCTTTTTTATGGACAGGTACTATTTTGGCCTTCTTCAACTGATCAGGAAAGTAACCCTCTTCTAGACATTTTGCGAACACGTTACATATTGGAACCTCAATGCACGGGAAAATCTCCTTTAATATGGTTGATGTCATTCCATAGATATCTCTGGTTTGCTAAGATTTTATCTGTCTTAAAGCTTTCCTGAGTTCTGTTATCGTGCATTCATGAAGGTAAATAGACTGAATAGTCTTGATCTTAGTCTTACGCAAGAGATTCATTGGATCTACTTGTACTCTATCACATCTCCCTGCAATACTAGCTCCGATGTTGGTGAAATATTTGTTCAGTTCATCGGGTCCAAGATTAACATCATTCTTTCGCACTTGATTTTTGCTTTCCTTGTTTATTATTTTCCATACAGTATTATTTTTGTTTTCTGAATTCCTAATCTTACGTAAATTTAGGTTCCTTTTTTGCTCCGTTAATTTCTCGGCATATTTCTTTCTGTAAATATTATATGCTGATCTGCTTAGATCATCTTTCCTAACCTTCATTATAGTTTCTAAGGCTTATGTTGTTCGTAAAATGAAAATTTTTGTGAGTGTTAAATTCTTTGGAAGGTGCCATGAAGACTCGAATTTTATACCCGAAATCTGAAATACGAATTGAAATATCTGATGTAATCGTGGAATCAACTCTTATATATCTTAGGTTTATCCAACATTACAGATCAGCAGAAATATGGAACATCTTCGGGATTTTATGTTGTTCAAACTTAAGTATCAATTATTCCAATTAATGAAATTGTTTTATGATAAATAATCAATCAATAGCTGACTGTTAAAAATAAATCTTACAAAACGTAATGTTTCATGGATATCACCTGAATTATTTTCGCATGGAAAAAAAGACTTTTTCCGGTGGCAAAAAGTCAAGGGCGGATATAGCTTATTTTCGTTATTGAGAACGAATAACTAGAGACTCTCACGGAGAATTTTCTCTAACTTGACCGATGCAAATGTCGCATAACCTCTTCATTCAGCTCTATCTTGCTTTTTACGACTTTCGAGATATTCTCTTCGATCCTTTTTCACTCAACTGCCGATATCTCTGGAAATACTGGTCGCCTAGGGAGACGAAACACCATTTCTTTTTTTACAGAAAATTTTCTACAAAAATCTGCTTTGTTCAAATGAAAAGAATTTTTTTTCACCTGTCACATAAACGTGGAAAAAGAGCACAAATATATAATTCTGCCATTTTTTGGTTGATGGACTGTATAATCTTCAATATTGAGGGAAAAGGTTAGGTTATAAAAAAATTTGGCAACAAAAACCTTGTTCCCTTAATTTTTTCAGAATTTCAATGAATCGGTTCAAGAAAACTGATGACCCGATCAATCTACCGATTTAAGGGGGACTTTGGGGAACATTAGGCTGTAAAATTTTTTCAAAACGTAAGCTTTTCCGCCAATATTGACGAAGATACAGTCCATTAAACAAAAAATGGTAAAATGGCATTTTTTTGCTTTTTTTCCATGTTTATGTGACAGGTGAACAAAAATTTCTTTCAAACTGAATAAAACAGATTCTTGCAGAAAATTTTCTGTAGAAAAAGAAATGTCCTTTCGGCTCGCTAGGCGAACAGTATTTACGGAGATATCAGTTGAGTAAAAAAGGATCATTTTGCATTTAAAATGGTTATATCTGAAATTCATGAAAAACAAATCGGAGCTGAATAAATAGGTTATGATATTTGCATCGGCCAAGCTCTAGAAAATTTTTCCATACGCGTACAGAAAAAAAAATTTGAGAAAGTTTGAAAGTTTTTTCTTCGTGCTTTATCCGATGATTGCATGACTACCGGTAGTCCGAAAAATTGTAAACCAATAAATTCAGAAACAAAAGTCTTCGAGCTCGAAAAGTTAGTTTTTATATTTTCCATAAGACTATTTTTCACTGGTTCCGCCACAGCACATTTTAAAAGATAGAAGAAGAAGAAGAGTTACACCCTGTGGAAAATCACCAAAAAATTTAGAATATTTTTCTTTAATTGTTGCTCGAAGTATATATTGACGATATTCGAGAAATTACGAATTTACAATTATTGTATGAAATTTTTTATGTGCATCACGTTGAGTAGGTACCTTTTTTCAGGTTGTCGATAATCATGGGGGATGTATTTACCCCCAACCCCCGTAGTTTATAGTTAATGATTTAGAAGGGGTTATAGTCCACTGCGACCTGATGGTCTATTGTGCCCCGTGACAAAGCTTTACAGCTCGCCTTCTAGTCCCAAAGATCTTATGAAATCCAATATCTCGGAAGGCTTCAGTGAGGCTTATTCCTCACTCCTACAGGTCTCTTGACCAAAGCATTGTTTCCTTTGGCTTATAATGCCAAAGCATTCTGTGACTAGGTTTCTTCCTCCTCCCCACAGAATCTACACTCGTCAGTGTCCGATACGCCCATTCTCAGCAAGTGCTTTCTCAGGCGACAATGCCCTGTAAGAAAGCCAGTGAGGAGGTGTAGTTGGTTCTTACTGAGATCCAAATATTTTTTTGATCTTGCAGTTTCAAAATTCCGAGAGAACTTTTTGGAGTGATCCAACCCTGGGAGATTCTGCCAGAGTGTTTCTCTTTCAGTTTTCTCCTTCTCCAGAAACTCATTCTTATATGTACATTTTGCTATACCACAGAAAGGTTCTGGGCCTGTGAGTGGTTTCCGAGCACCCTCTCTGGCAAGTTTATTGGCCTCTTCGTTACCTGTGATTCCCGAATGACCAGGAACCCAGATCAAAGAGACCTTATTTTTCTTGCCTAACTCATTGAGTTTGATCCGGCATTCCCATGTCGACTTTGAGTCGGTGACATAACAGTTCAGTGCTTTAATAGCAGCTTGACTATCTGAGTGAATAGCTATGTCGCAATTCTGATAGTTTCTCTCTAGATTAATGTCTAAACATCTTTCGATTGCTAATATTTCTGCTTGCAGAACACTCACACAGGAGCCTAACGATAGTGCACACTTGGGTTTGGCCCCGTGAACCCCAGCGCCAGCTCCCGTGTTGGTTTTAGAATCATCTGTATACCATTTAACAGTATTTTCTTTGAAATTTTGGTCGGTGTACTCCCGACGATCACGACGTTCAAAATCGTTGAATTGGACGGCTTAAGAAGCATTTATGGGATATAAGTACATCAATTAGTCTAGAATTTTTTTGCGATCCCTCGCTATCGCTTGGGCACAAACTCGTAATCGTCCTGGTAAATGTTACATACATCCTTCATGGTATAAATAACTATACTCTGATTCTTGCTTGCTGCCATTATTATTTTCATATTACCTATTGTTGACAAAAAAGCAGTGTTGGATTTACCAGCAGGCTGAGTAGGCTGGAGCCTAGGCCGGCAAATTTCAAGGGGCGGCAAATTTGGTTCATGAATTTTTTATTTCGACTTAATATTGAAAAAAATTATTATGCATTCATCAAATACGAATTTCAGAAATTCGTTCTCACTTCGATCGACAGTGCACAAGGAATGCCACGCATTTTTTTCTTGGTGAATATAGGGAAACATTTCAAGAAAATATTCATTCGGCTCTTTTTGCTCCTTCAGAACCTATGATTCTTACCTATTTCAAATATTTGTCTACCAAAATCGGTTCACCAACAAAGGGTTCTTAAAACTCAAACTGTAAATTTTTGAAAACAACAAATACTTGCTACAGAAAGCGACTCTCACACTCCCCGTCACTTTTAGAGTTAAATGCCAAAAATTTCGAAACCCCTCCGAAATAAATTCCTGGCAAAAATTAGAAGAGAAGAGCAACATGAAATGTTCCGAAAGACAGTCAATATGGACAGTTTTTTTAAAAGTGAAAATAAAAGCAGTGATTTGAGCTCGGAAGCTTCAAACATATGTCCTGACACAACACAATCTGAAGAAGGTGAGACCGATATATACTATGATGTCTCACAACAACCGTTGCCCATTAATCATCCTGATTATGAAAAAACAGATCTTAATATTTTTCATAAAGAGGCCAAAGCTATCTTTCGTCTGAAAGAATTTCAATTTAAATTAGTTAGTTAAAAGTTTGCCGTTATTCCTACGAGAACAGAATCTAGAAAATATTCATCTAAACATGGATATAGTACTACGTATGGCTCTATGTACATCAGGGACCAATTGTTCAGGTGAGGAAAGCTTCCCTTGCTTGAAGAGAGTGAAGAATTGCCCAAGAACGACTTTAAGTCAAGAAAAACTAAGAGCTTTAGCTCTGAGGTGCAAAGAGTCACCTAATGAACGAAATTTCGAACGACAATATTATAAATGGCGCAAAGAAGTATTGTAATGTTTTCATGATGTAACTTATACAGGGTGTTTCACGAATGGTTGTACAGGCTTTCAGGGTAGATGCAGGACATTTTGGTGATTCTGAATCAGTATTAGAAATATGTCCTAACAATATTCGTTTAAGAGATACAGGATGTTTTATGTATTTTCACAGAAATTTTCAATTGGCATAACTCATGAAAATTTCAGGGAATGTGTAAGGGCCATTGACAAATGTTCACACATAATGGCTTCCTGATAGCCACGGACCAGTAAATCTCCGAATAATGTGTTAATTCATATCGAATGAATTTAATTTCCCAGTATCATGACTTACGGCAGCGTGTCTCAACCTGTGGGGTGCACTCCCCTAGGGGGCGCGAACATACCAAAGGGAAAAAATAAATATTATTTGAAAAAATTAATAACTGACTGAAATCAGACACAAACACATACACAAAACGAAATAAATTTAGACATCTTATTTACACTCTCGGAAAGAAATTCTTTCACACCCCTTCCTCTATCAATTTTCGTACGTGATGTGTTCTCGAAAAGTTCCTATTTCTTTTTGACAGCTTTCATTAGCCTTTCTTTCTGGTACCATTATTATTTTACCATGTGAGAAGTCACATGCAGCTTGAATCGATCTATAGCTTCAGATATCATTTATTCTCAATGCTATGTGGAAGATCACAGAAGAAATTCGTTCATTCTGAATTCAACCCATTTCAAAATCTAAGGGGCTCCTGATAAAAATTTTGACGTTTCAGACCATTGTCAGGTAATTGTTGAAATAGAAAAGTGGTAGATTGTTGTGTTTTCATAAATTTTCAATACGAGATTTATCGAAATGCCATCATTCACGAATGCCGAATATACTGATATGTTGATCGTTTATGGATTTTGTAAGTGCAATGGTCGTGAAGCTGCTAGGGAATATCGAAGGCTATATCCGGATCGTCGAATTCCTAACCACCAAACATTCGAAAATGTTAATGGGTCACTTCGTGAAACTGGACACTTTCCGTCAGTAAGTAAACGAGAAAGAGCCAATTCGATGGTAAACCATGAAGAGATAATAGAAGCTGTCCGAGAAAATCCCTCAACCAGCACTAGGCGTCTTGGTTTAGTTTTAGGTTTGCCACATTGTCAGGTCTGACGAGTTTTGCACCGTGAAAAGTGGCATCCCTTTCATATACAAGTACATTTTATATTAGTACAATTAAATGTTCAGTGTTAAATCAAGTTTTCGATTAAATTTAGTTTTTTTTAGAAATATTTGATGTTGCTGCCATGCATCCGTGTTTCACTTATTCGAAGAAAGAATTTTCAAAGTATAATAATTCGAAGATGAGTATGTCCCCCAAATCCATGTGTTGGATGGAATAAGATGCAGTACAATACCTAAATAATGTTACTAAGGCTTTCAATCGATTTAATTATGAATCAATTCATTATTCGGAGATTTACAGGTCCGTGTTTACTATAAATTGAAAATTCCAAATAATCAATGGCTCATAATATGATGATGCGAAGTGTGCCATTGATCCTGATAGGCTTGTTTGAAAGAGTATTTATTGTAGAATCTGAGGATAATTTTGATTTTCAAAAATTTGATGTACAGGCGGGTGTTTTATAAGATGTGGAATAAAGAAAATCATTTTCCCAGTCCGGGCCTGCGCTATCAGGAAGCCATTATGTGTGAATATTTGCCATTGGCCCATACATATTCCCTGAAATTTTCATGAAGATCCATGCAGGCGTTCAAGAGTTATGCCTATAGAAAATTTCTGTGAAAATACATAAAACATCCTGTATCTCTTAAACGAATATTGTTAGGACATATTTCTAACACTGATTGAGACTCACCAAAATGGCCTGCATCTGCCCTGAAAGCCTGTACAATCATTCGTGAAACACCCTGTATAATACTAATGAACAATCAAAAACAGATATATTTATTGTATTGTTTTCGAAATGCGAGTGTATTAAAAAATATTTATCAACATTCGCCAAATGTATATTTGTCATGTAAGATTATCCTACTTCGAAAGTAGTACATGATTGAGATATTTTTTCTTAAAATGATGTTTTTTGATCATTCTTTGCTATGAAAATATAAAGTTGATGTTGCAAGGATGATGGAGGACAAATCATGAAGTTAGAATTCTATTGATGAAAAATTGATATAATTGGGGGCTAAGGGCTAAAATATCAAAATTTAGAGGCGGCAAAAATTGAATAGCCTACGGGCGGCAAATCTGTAAATCCACCACTCCAAAGAAGCTTAGTATTTCTTGTCTATGACATATTTGGCTATTTTTGTGTTAAACTTTCAGCGTGTCTAAAATTAATCCGCCAGTTTCAACAACCTGACCTACCTTCATCTATCACAGTTTTTCCTTCAGACATATAAAGCTCCGATGCGACCGTCTCGTGTTTTCTTTATTGGCCGTCTCGCGGCAAAACTATCCAATCCGAGAAAATCCGGCGTTCGCTCTGATTCGCCACAAAGTAATGAACCGTTCGCCGGATTGAATCGAGACCGGCAGAATCCGCATCTCGGTCCCCAACGAATGAATTAATTAGTTCCGGAAAAGATGGCACGAATGGAAACCTCAGAAACCGGAAGCCGGATCCAAACGAAATTTTCATTAGGAGCCGGTTCACTGTTTTACCGGAGCCTCTATACAGGATACATTCGGAACTAATTTAACTGTAATTAAAGCATTTCGCTACGCTGGTCGTTGAAAAATTAGCTTGCGAGCGCTTTCAGACACCCGCAGGAACTTTTCCTGGTTTCTTTATCCCATTGATGGCATCTGGGATGCCCGTCTTGGGCAAACAGTTGGCGGTTTTTGGTCCGGACCCTGATTGGGCTGATAATTGAGGAAGATAATGTTGAGCATTTACCAGTTTCTCAGAATTAGAACAGACAATTGCTGATGCTGTTTTTTCTGCATTTGTTTCAAATATGCAACGTTATCCCGTCTCTAGGATAGATAGAAAACTGAAATATAGTTGTTGTTTATTCAATTAAAAAACTTTGTAACGCCGTCCGTAATAAAAAAAATACACATTTTTTACAATTTTGCCAAAACTACTGCCAGCATTGTAATGAAAGTTCATACGAATATATTTTGGGAGCTGATAATTCCAATGAACTTGTTCTTATGTCTGACTCGCATAGAGGGCGCTAGATATACGGTTCTTACCAAGTAGTATTGAACATTACTTTTTAAGCTATTGCATAGCTTTTATCTCAGGCTTTGAGCGCGGCGACCGAATGTAGAAATTCCGTAACGAAAAACTGACTAATATCATAATCAGAGGCAAGCTGCATCGACTGCATCTTTGTTGCAAGAATTCAAAAGACTGTCTATAAATAGTGTTCAGACGATAGCTCAAAGTGTCTTAGATTTCATTAGTAATAGAAATGGCATTTCAATAATGACTTTCAATTGCCAAAGTTTACATAATCAAAAATACGATTTATAAGATTCAGTTACGCGACAAACCAATGTGTTACTTCTTACCGAAACATGCATGACGCGTGATAATCCGATTGAAATACCTAATTTCAATTGTATTGTTGAATTCAAACGAGATACTCTTTCAAAAGGTGGGGTACCTATTTACCAAAATAGTAATAATGTTACTAATATTATGACTCCGAATATTGAAATAAATATCGAAGACGTTGGCGATGTTAATGTTAGACGCTCATTTGTTGGAGATATTTGTGCATTGTGCATGCTTATGCAAACTTAGAAATGGCCTGGTAGCAGTAGCAGTTTATATTTCCTCGAATCCAAAATTGGACGAGGTAGAGCATTTTATTCATCGCACCTTACTGGAGTACACTGAAGAAGGGTCGAAAATACTTGGTACAAACGGTAATAAATTTCCACTTATCTTGGCTGGCGATTTCAACATTAACTTCGCTGATAAAAATCAGAGCGGTCGACAACTTTTCTTTCGGAAAAATTGAATTTAAAAATGAATAATGATCCAGAAGAATCCACAACAAAATATGGGACCACTATTGACGTGGTATTTTCCAGATATTTGGAAGACATTAAGTCTCAAACTTATGTTTCTTATTTCAGTTACCATAAACCTATAATTGCAATGATAAACATTCCTAAATAACCTACATGTATTGTAAGATGAATAAATATTTCAAATCAACAATATTATCTTCTTATTTTTGAATAGATGCTATGCCGAGTGCTATGCAGTTGCTTTACCGCTGCAGTCCTCTTGCTCTTTTTAAGTGCCACACGTGCTCTTTTTAATATTAGATTTATTGAGCAGAATTTCAAGTAATCTTAAACATCATTTAATTCTACATCAAAAAGATAGTCTTGATAAAACTCGATACTGTTTCCCGTTTTCGGAATATTTTGATTTGAAAATTATGAAGTGATAACTTCTGCTATACAGGGTGGCCATTTGAAAACGAAACAGACGAGATTACAGACGAAATAAATTTTTTCGATAGAAATGCTCGGACAGGTCGATTTCTGTTTCGAGGGGGACAACTTAAGATGTAGGTTACGGACGCATAGCGCTTCAACTCTTGCTACTACCCCAATTTTTGAATAGGGAAGATGGGGTGAGTGATACCTCATTTGAAAGGTATTTTTATACTGATTTCAGCACAGTAATTGTTTTTTCATTTTATACATTTGTTCTCGAAATATTCTCGACTAAGCATTTGAAAATGAAGTGGTGTTTTCATGGCACATGTAGTGTTTTTTTGTTAAAAACCTTTCAAATGAGGTATCACTCACCCCATCTTATCATTCAAAAATTGGGGGTGAGGGTTGTAATAGCAAGGGTTGAAGCGCTATGCGTCCGTAACCTACATCTTAAGTTGTCCCCCTCGAAACAGAGATCGACCTGTCCGAGCATTTCTATCGAAAAAATTTATTTCGTCTGTAATCTCGTCTGTTTCGTTTTCAAATGGCCACCCTGTATAGGTCGAACACGGCGACGGTACGAGTCAATGATCCTCTCTCTGATACCTTCTCGACTGCTGCTGGTTTGAGACAAGGCTGTTTTTTTTCTCCCCTTCTCTTCAACATAGATAAATAATACTCTTCAATAAATAGGGTAATTCGAGGATGGATGGTGCTGAAAGTGAGACGACGCAATCGCATATTTTCGTATCTGATATTGTTCCAGATTAGTGGAGATGCCCTGATGTACTTTTCATCATGTTGAGAAAACTACCGTATCTTGTATGTTCACTTCTTGACATACAATTCGAATTGTGTTTAATTTGTTATCTGACCAAGCCAAAAATATTAATTTATTCGAAGTGCTGGTGAAATTCATTATGGTTTCATAGTGTTACCTCAAAATAATGAATATTTCCGATTACGATCTGTTTTTGAGGTGAGCCATCTCTCCCCCACTTCGAGGAGAGATGGTTAACCTATGCATACAATCAAAAATTACTAAAAAGAAACAAAGAAAACTTTCCAGAACAGAGTTATCCTCAGATGAAGATCTGGAAGCACCGATAATTGATGAATCTTCAGATGAAATGGACGACGAGAAATAAAGTTGTGCTGGTTGTGGGGGAATCTACTTGAAAACCACGAAATCAGATGACTGGATGAAATATTTACATCGTTTCATGACCCTTGTTCGAAATTTGTGAACTTTTGTCGTAGCGGTGACATAATTTAATGTAAAACAAAGTGATATTATGGATAAAATATTTTTTTTTCAATTGCGCCATCCAATGTGGGGGAGATGGTTTTTATTGACTATTTATATTTTTCTCATTCATTTGAAGGTTTTATATTTTAATGACTTTTTGTTACTGATTACGTGATCTTTGATCAATAAAGAATCGCTAAAAAGATAGACGGTATTCATTATTAATCGTATAAGTATTTTAACATGAATTTTCGAAACCTGAGCCGTCTATCCTCATATTACTTTACTTTTGGTGTAAAACTGAATGATGTTTTAGTTCACTTGAAATTTTGCTTAATAAATCTTATATATATAAAAAGTAAGTTATCTTCAATGCCATTTGGTATGAACCGTGTTACTAGTGCCCTCTATTAGAGTCAGACAGAAACAAATTCATATAAATCAGCATCCAGAACATATTCGTATAAAATTTCATTACAATGATGCCTGTAGTTTCAGAAAAATCGTAGAAATGTGGATTTTTTTTTCTTCAACACTTTTCATCTTGAATACGGATGGCGTTACGAAACTTTTTTATTGAACAAACCCCAATTATTTCTCAGATTTCTATCTGTCCTAGAGACGGGACCTTTTTTTTCAAACAACCTGTATAAAAAACATTTAAGAAAAAATCAATTAAGTCGAAGAAACGATTTTGAGTTCAACTAAGAAAGATTGGAATTTTCAAGATGGTCATTATTTTATTCGCGTTTGGAAAATGCTGTTTGATTCTATCGATTGGCTGTTCATTAAGCCGGGACTATTTCATAATTTAACAACAAACTTATGAACTCTATTCAGTACATTATAATGGGAAACATCGATAAATGAAAAAATGCACAAAGAAAAATAGTTATATACAGGAATATTAAAAACTCATGGAGAAAAATTAAGGAAGGTACCTATTAACCTATACAAGCTGATAATCTAGATAAAACATAAAAGAATTTTTTGGGGATGAGACTTGAACTTTACAGTTTCTGCATGTTTTCAGTTTTTAACTTTGATACATAAATAATAAAAATACAAAAATGATTGAAACTAATGTTCAAACATACCATTAGCAACGGTACAATCTTGTCAAGGCAGAATAAAGGAACGGGATATCCTGAATAATTGTTAATACAAAAAAATAGTTCGAGGATAAAAATTTTACGGTTGCATAGGAAATTCAGAATATTCATGAAATTGACTTTTTTCTCTTTCATTTTTCGAGTGGTCGCTTAAGAAGTTTCACGGTGCGCTGGGATATATCTTGTCTATGTCTCAGATGAATTATTATTTATTTCCTTTAGAAACACAGAGTAATGATTGCATCATGACAGTAGATTTCAGTGTTTTGAATAATTATTGTTCCACAACATTGAAATACTTCCATCTGAAGAACAAATATGACATTGTCGTTCATTACACGTACCGGAAAGCTTTTTTCCACTCAAACTTTAAGAAATCTCAGAAATGACTTCTCTAGCAGATTGTCCTAATGAGAATAACGAGGTATAATTTATTTAAACATTCATTTTGATTTATTGAAATTAATTAGGTACATAATGTAATTCAAGTTGTCGGTTTCTTCCTCGGTTTCTTCATACATGAAGAGTTCGTGAAATAAGGTTTTTCGATGAATTCAGAAAAAAATATAAACATATACGATAGGGTGCTCCATTTAAGATAAGAAACACTGACTGTGTTCGACTTGCGAGAATCACTATGTATATTTAAATTTATGTTTGAATATTTCAAACGTCTTCATGTTTTTCCATAATTTTCACACATTTGGTGAGTGTTTTCCACAGTTGATGTTTGTTAATTTGCAAATATTATTCAAGAATAAAAACTTCCCCCACCCCCTTCGAATTACCGTTTTGATGATTGACTTCCACTTGATGCCGATGTTTTTTCAAGTTATTGATTGAAATATTCTCGTCATGTTGTTGTTTAGGACAAGGAAAGAATAAGGAG
Organism: Hippodamia convergens; assembly: GCA_038502775.1. Taxonomy (NCBI): domain Eukaryota; kingdom Metazoa; phylum Arthropoda; class Insecta; order Coleoptera; family Coccinellidae; genus Hippodamia; species Hippodamia convergens. Next base: position 38,160,819 of record CM076608.1, on the reverse strand, counting down.
TATTTTCTGGTACGTAGATTAATTATTTCATAACTTCCAACATCCAGCAGAAGAAGCAGGATGAATGAATCGCTGCCGTTCCCACCCAGTCCTGCCTTTAGCGACTCGATTCAATGGTAGCACAACAAATACCCGTAATGTCATTTGTGTCCGTTTTGTATAAGGTCCATTTTCGCCTGCCTTAATCAGACCTGTTTATCAAGCTTCGCAAAAAAGCCTTTGTTAGGTTTTGACGACTCTAGACAATAGGAATATAGGGTAATTTGAAAAATTCGCTTCACTTTTTATTCAGCCTGCACCTCCATGATGCAATCCAATTTCGACAGCAGATTCGTACTTAATATAATGGTGCTTTTTCACTAATAAAAAGGGGAGATCTGGCTGTTTCGTTGTTCCAACAATTAATGGATTATTTCGGTTGATCCGCGATTTTTCACAACTGATGATTCGGCAGTATCTACACACGTTTTTTCGGAAAAATATTTTTTTCAATTTTGACATATAAAGTGACACTTTTCAAAACTCATCGACGTTATGAAACGTCTTACTTTTCGTAACTAGTTACGAAAAGTAGAACTTTTCGCAACTGGTGATGAAAAGTAAATTTCGCCATTGATTGTGAAAAACACAGAATCGTTGTGAGACTAAACTACTTGAACTATCTACTTCCTTACTTCCTTCATGTATTACATATTATGAAGATCAATACATTTAATATTCAGGTAACTGTAACACGTGAATGGGAAAATTAATTATAAATATTAATTACACAATTTGAACAATTATTGATATTGACCCCGGCGAACAACGAAGTTTTTTGTATAGCATTAATTTGGGTATTTTCTTTGTGATTTTCTCCAAGAATGTTTGTCGCAATCTTCTGTTTATTAATTATGGAATTCTCCACGTAACCTTCAGCAACTGTATTGGATTTCCATCCTCCATGCTGTTTGATTCTCAGCAAATCAGCTCCAGAGTAGTGGATGACCGCCGAAAACAGTGACCAGTATACAAAGAAGGATTTGGAACTGGGCGATAATTTTCGGAATATTTCCAATATTTCGCTCTGTTCGTTTCGCAAAAATCCGCTCATTACGAAAAATAATGCTTTTCCCAAATGGTTGCACAAATAACTAGTATCGAATTGAGATTGATTTTTTCTAAAAGATATGAATGTTTTGAATCTGAAACAAAAATCAATTCTCACGATTCTGACGATTTTCATGAATGTGAGAATTTGTCTGATTTAGAGCCCAAACCTAACAAAGTTTTTTTTTTCGAACAGAGATGCATTCAAAATAGTAATCATCGAAATGAATACCAATTTCAATTCCTAGGCTCACAGATCTTTCATCATGAGGTTGGAGAAATTATATCAGATTCTGTCACTGAGAGGAGAGATATACCGGATTCAGCCTTATTTGGTATCATCAGTATCCCATACCACTCAGGGACAAAATCTTCCTAAAAAACTTCTATATTTGAAGCAATTAGTTGTCACGTACTGAGTAAAATATTACAAAGTGGTTACAGCGTCAAATGAGAAGTTCCACATCTCCAATCACATGCTAAAAAGAACTGCGTTCATCCTTTTTCACTCCATGATATTTTAGCAGTGGCCCTAGATCAAGTTTCCCATGCAAGTTTATCCGACAGATGAAAACACCCATTTCTTTTCGCAACTGTGAAGCCGAGTTAAAAAACAAAAAATCAAAAAACAAAAAATGTCATGCCTTTATGGAGGCTACACAAAAATGTTTTTGGTGTGGCCTCCGTGAAGTCAAAAAATTTTTTGTTTTTCGATTTATTTCTTCTTTAGTAACAAAGTTTGAAGTGATATTTTTTGTATCATTGTAAGGCAATAATTTTGTGCACGAGTTTTAGGCACACGCCTTCCTTCCATTGATTAGAACTTCCTTTCAAATTGACAGTTGACTCAAAATAATTCAAGAATTTAATGAAAATCTTTGACTTAGGAAGTTTAATTTTTTTTTTATTTTCCCAAATATGTTATGTGTCAACCCTCTACTCTCTACTGCATTAATTTCGGGTACCCTTCGTTATAGGAGCTACTCATTTTTCAATAAGCTTTCCACTGCCTCTTTTGTTCTCAGGAAATTCTTCTTGGAATTTGGTTTTTCATTTTTTGAATTTTTACATTTACTGTTTGACAGATTTCATGTAGATTACCTATGTAAAATTCATTTAAATTTACTTGAGAAACTAATAGGCTCACTAGAGTGAAACTAAATCGATAAATTTTCAAATTAAAGTTTGTATGCTACACTGGTGTCAGATATTACCTAATGCCCTCAGAGAGGATTTCAAAAATTCAACTAATTGAAAATAATTCAAATCAATAAGTTACAAAATGATAATTCAGATAAGTCAAATCTCATCCTCAAAAATGTCTATTCAATAAAAAAATATCACTATGAACAAAATGTCTTATCAACAGATGAAATAACATTCTAAACTATGTCAATAGTTCTCAATTTCTCAAATATTTATCTACTATGGTAGCATTGAACCATTTCCAACTAAATTCCAAATGGTTTCCTTCGGTGCCAAGAAAAGCGAGTTTGCCTTCTTGGTCCAATTGCTTCAATCCCAATCGATCCTGAAACAAAAATTGGGAATAATAAAAAATTTTTACACTAACGTTTTGGAGGTATAACTTTCCACATGCATTATTAAAGCAGAAAGTAAAATTGTTCCAGAATTGAAATTGAACCTCAGCTTAAAGGACAGATTCGGCGTACAGAAACTGGTCTAGAAGCTAATATAAGAATATAAAGGAACAGTTATTATACCAAAGAAAAAACCATTAACGTAAATTGTGAGGTTAACTTATTACAAACATTGACATTCAAAATGCATGATAGATGCGCCCATTCTACAACAACTTTTACCAGATCTTTTACTTATAATATTTTTTCTCTAGGGAACTAAGGGAAGTTCAAGAAAAAAATCAAATTCTCATGGAGAATAATAAATTATTAATTCTTAGAATCCAAGATATAGAAAAAAAAGATGAAAAAAAGAATTACGCAGAAATCGTAAAAAATGCTAACAACAAACAAGTGTCAAACAAACCTAACCTGAATATTAACTCGATCTCGAATCACAAGTCACAAAAAGCCCATCTTACAGGAGAGTATTTTTTCAAATTTTTTTGAACATTAAGACTGTAATCAAGAGGCAATTTGATGAAATATACATATACAGGGTGTACCAAGTTCGATGGCCTATTAGGCGTTTCTGGAGAACTAGACTTATTTGAAATCTGAAAATTGGGATTATGATATTGTTTGACATTATCTACCGAGCTAAAATATTCTTGGAGCCTGACCACTTTCAGTTATACAGGGAGCGAAAAAAAAAATTTCAAAAATTTTTTTTTCTGTTTTTTTCTTTTTGAATTTGATAGAGTATGCAATTCTGAATACATTCGTACTCAAATCGTTGCATTCGTCGAAATACTTTCAAAAATTTCGAGAAAAACATGAAGAAAATGAGAGAAAAGAGTATTCGGTATTATGTTTGTTATTCCTAATCTAGATATCTTAAGCATAAACCGTTTTCACATTTTCGAAGTCGAAGAATGTGGAAATATTGTACAGGTGTGGTCTTGTAAGACCACACCTTGATTATGCTTCAGTGGTTTGGATGCCATTAACCATAAGTCATATTGACATGATTGAGAAAGTTCAGAAAAGATTTCTTCGCTATTTATACCTGAAAAAATACAATGAGTATCCTTTCATGAAGTCGTATATTTCAATGTTGGAAGATTTCGATATGTGCGCATTGGTTAATAGACGCAAGTGCAACGCAGTTCTTTTCATGTTCAAGATTTTAAATAATTTAACATTTCAAGATTGTAATTTTATTGATCTTGTCAAATTTAAAGTACCTAATTTATATCTGAGGTTTAGAAGTAGGGAAACTTTTCATGTATCACCAGGTAGTTTATCTCCTATTAATAAAATGATGCTTGTATGCAATGAGTTGATTGAGAAATTTGACTTAGATCTATTCAATACTAGTTTGGGAAATGTGAGAAGATTGTTCTCCTAGGTTAAGTAGTTGATAGTGGTTTTGTGTTGTTCTGCATATGTAATTACCTTCTTGGGTGTATGTGTGGAAATAAAATAAAATAAAAATAAAAATAAAATAAAAAATAAATTTCTAGAATTTTGAAAAACTCATCACAGGGTGTTCCAAATATTGGGTCAAAAATTGGGATCAAGATTGGCTCATAACTTTCGATTTTCAAATTAGAACCCTATTTTTTTATGATTGCGTTGGATTGTACAAAGAAAAATGATGATAATGTTTTAACATGTTCTTGCTCCTAAAATTGATAATTCTTAAGTTATTTAGGATTTTCTGATTTTATGTCGTACGTAGCGTCAAATTCATTAAATCTGTTTCATATCAACTATGACCTTGGTCACAGAAGATAAATTATTTCAATAACTCACTAGTGACACACCTTCTTGTTCAATTCATTCATCATTGTTGTTATGGAACAGATTTTATGAATTTGACGCAATGTACGACATGGAATCAGAAAATACTACATAACTCAAGAATTATTAATTTTAGAAGTATCAACATGATTAAACATTATCAGCATCTTTCTTCGCAGAATCCAACGCAATCATAAAAAAATAGGGTTCTGATTTGAAAAACGAAAGTTATGGGCCAATCTTGATCCCAATTTTTGACCGAACATTTAAAACACCATGTGACGAGTTTTTCAAAATTCTGAATATGTAAAACATTTCCACTGTCTTCGACTACAAAAAAGTGAAAACGGTTTGTGGTCAAGATATCTAGATTAGAAATAGCAAACATTATACCGAATACTCTTATCTACTTTTTTTTGGTCTGTTTTTTTTTTATATTTCGGAAAGTATTTTGACGAATGCAACGATTTCAGTACGGATGTATTCAAGTGTGTGTCATTAGTGGAATAATTCATCTTCTATGACCAAGGTCATAGTTGATATGAAACAGATTAAATGAATTTGACGCTACGTACCACATAAAATCAGAAAATCCTAAATAACTCAAGAATTATCAATTTTAGGGGCATTAACATGTTAGAACACTATCATCATTTTTCTTCATACAATCCAACGCAATCATAAAAAAATTGGGTTCTAATTTGAAAAACGAAAGTTATGGGCCAATCTTCATTCCAATTTTTGACCCAACATTTGGAACACCCTGTGATGAGTTTTTCAAAATTTTAAAAATGTACAGTATTTCCACAGTCTGCGACTTCAAAAATGTGAAAACGGTTTGTGCTTAAGATATGTAGATTAGGAATAACAATCATAATACCGAATACCCTTTTCTCTCTTTTTCTTCAGGTTTTTCTCGATATTTTTTAAAGTATTTCGACGAATGCAACGATTTGAGTACGAATGTATTCAGAATTGCATACTCTATCAAATTCAAGAAGAAAAAAACAGAAACAAAAAATTTTGAAAACTTTTTTTTCGCTCCCTGTATAATTGAAAGTGGTCAGGCTCCAAGAATATTTGAGCTCGGTAGATAATGTCAAACAATATCATAATCCCAATTTTCAGATTTCAAATAAGTCTAGTTCTCCAGAAACGCCTAATAGGCCGTCGAACTTGGTACACCCTGTATAGTACATTGTGTTATATCAAATTTTCTTTTTATTGCAGTGTTAACGTTAAAAAAAATGCTGTTGTGTAAAATGAGCTTTTTTACTTGAATAGTTCTAAATTTAGGCGACCATTTAATATATGTGTCCACCCAAGGTGACATATAAAGTTAAATGAAATAATGATGAAATTTTTTACCTGACATACTTATTTCCTCGGGTTCTGATTATCTATAGTACATACCTCCTTATATAAATCAGAAGACCTCAAGTCCAAAATTTCGGTTGCTTGACCAGGTTTGTAGAAGCCGAACCATTCAGAATCTCTAGGCTGAACAACAGAATCGTTGAGGAATTTGACCATAACGAAGTTCTGTAGTGTAAGTAGTCTGTCTTTATACGCCTGATTGATGGTGAGTTCATTGTTTATATCGGAAAGGAAAGTACTATAATTTCTGTACATGTCTTCATTAAGAGGATCGTGCCAGTAGGTCGCTTGTACCAATTTCTTCTGGACCCACCTGTAAATTGAATCCGTGATATAAAGAAAAATTATTTGATCATTTTAATGATCTTTGGATTCAAGAAATAACCCAAAAACTAAAACATATATGACTACTGTACAGCTACTGAATTAAGTAAGTTTGTATGGAACACCCTGTATGCATTATTTCCTTTCAATTAAAAACTCACCCGTAGTAGGCCGCATGATTCAAAAGTCTCCGGATGTAGTCGCACGTTTTGGATGACAGTCCTCCACAGTTAGGTAGACCGTAAACCCCTTGATGTTGTCCACCCAGAGTTATCAGATTTTTCATCTTAGCTTCTGGACATCTTTGCACCAACGCTCTCCTGGACAAATGATTGATAAGTAACATGAGTTTTATTATAGTTACAATACTATAAATCGTTTAAACAAATAAACCATATCAAAATATGCTTTCTTTAGACATTTCTACTTACTTTTCATAACAAATGAAGTTAATTTTCGAAAAGAATACTTCGATTGATTGAGTAAGATCATCAGCTTCATATTCATAATTTTGTTCAAAAAAATAAATATTAGAAAATATTCTAAATCGATGAAAACTGATCAGCTTGAAATTACGTCTGCCCCACCAACTGCTATTGGACTTCTTCTCTATTGTCGCTATTATTTCGAACATCATTTTAAAACAGTTTTCAAGGAACTTACAAAAACTGAGATCCTTGTGAGAATCCTACAGCATTGAAGCCGTTCGACATCAAAGGATCCGTTTTGATTGTGTCACAAGCGTATTCGATTTGCTTATCAGGATGCATTAAATAACCATTTTCCATGTCATCAATTATATTCTTGCCTATTTTTAGGGAGACCACATGTACCCCAGGTAGGGTTTTCTGAATTTCGTTTTTTATTCCACCAATGCTGAATGGAAAGCAGCAGCTGTCCCCTAAAAATTCTTTCATGAAGTTATTGTTACTCTTATATTTGTTTTCATATCAAATCTTCTAGGTGTGCTAGCAGTTGCAACCACGTACCTAAAATTTTCATTTTACATATTTTTTCTCATTTAGTTTCTAACTCTTGAAGTGGAACAACTAATGAAGTGAACATTCAATTCATTTATGCTTGATAGTGCGTTTGTTTGTCCTCTATGGACATGGACTCAGAAACCAAATAACCGATTTTGATGAAACTTGCACTATAATGTGGAGATTTTATTTTGGAAGGTTTCCATGTAGTGTTAATTCCTTTATCAGGAAGAAATGAGAAAAAATATCGAGTTTTGATGAAGAAGTCGATAATTAACCCGGATTTTCAAGGATACAAGAGATAGAGAAACATAACAACAATTTTGTAGTGCTCAAAAAAAATTCTATGAAAAAGTCAGTGACGGCATATGTCTAACTGCTGAGAAAAACTGACGATAACCATTTTTAACAATTTCAATTCAATTCAAAATAATGTTCAATTTGAAGTGGGCTCCCCAATGGCATGTCAGAATGACAATTCTCGGAATATGTCTTAGTTTTTGGTTCTGAAAAATATTCTGTTTTCTTGTGTTATAACATGTTTGGTTTATCTATGGGAGATCATTGCCTTTCATTAAGGTCCTGTAGCGGTCTTCAAGCATCTGAAGTGCCGAAAAATCATCACCTGGAAGGTCGTATCCGGTTTGAAAACCCTCACGACCAGAGAGCTAGAATTTGTGGATTTTGAATTTGAATATCGAAGGAATTTCGAAGGACAAGTGTGATTACGTCTCCAAATTGGCTGATGAACATGGTATCGAAGTGATTCTTCTGCAAGAAACCCACACGGCAACAGAAGAAAATCCTCGTGAAGGAGGACAGTTGAAAGTTATGTATTAATTGATTTTTTAAGTTTAGCTTGTTTTTTTAAAAAATTATCAGTTTCGTAATTCCAACAGATACGGAAAGGGGAAATTGATGATTTTTTTTTCATTTCTTTCAAATTTTGTGACATTTCTTTCATAAATATTTATAAACCTCCGAACAACCTCTGGCCAAGAAATCTGAATATTGATGTTTTTCAAAGTAGCAAATGCATTTATAAAATGCAATTGATTTATTCTGAATAATCGGTTTCTTTTCTGCTTTTGTCTTTTTTCATTTCAGATTAAGAATTGCGAGTCGTTTTGGGAAGAATCTGTTTATCCGAGCCCATCGACGGATAACATGAAGATGATCACACTGATGTCTTTCAAGATTTTCCTGATATTTAATGTTTTATGTTATTTGTTTCACGGGGAGACAGGTTTTTTCGGCTGAGGTTTTTTCCCCTGGCTCTATAGTATCGTATGATACTAGTGATGATAGTATCGTATGATTCTATAGTATACCTCGTTCTTTTTTTACCTCAGCTTAGGTAATTTTTGTTTCAACTCTTTTGTATTATTTTAGCTCTCTTTTTCATAAGAATATATATATATATATATATATATATATATATATATATATATATATATATATATATATATATATATATATATATATATATATATATATATATATATATATATATATATATATATATATATATATAAATTAATGTGATTCTTATCTGCGACAATGCTTTTTACAGTATAGTTCTCTAATGGCTACTACAGAAGTAACCGCAGGTTGAACGAATGCGAATTTGAGCAAGAAATTATTGAAACTAGGAGAGATCCTTTTGTCACGTCGTCACGTGCCTGTCTGTCCTTCGATACGAGGTTATGAATGTGGGGTTGCAGGCCCTATCACTGCCATTTTAAATTGAGATATTACGCGAGCGAAGCCGCGGGTTTGAGCTTGTAAGCAATAAATCGATTCCTTTCCCATTTCAAATCTGTCTTCGTAGATATCACAGAAGCGTATATTTGGATTACAGTGGTTGGACTATTGCAGACCTTTTTTCATGAAATTCACAATTTAAACATTTTTATTGTATTTCTATCTTGAGTGTCCTTTCACACATAAAAATTAATCAAACAACTATGAATCAATAATAATTTTTCTACCTATGCTACCAGGTCTTCTAGTTCATTGTGCATTGCAGAGTATAGAAATAATAAGTTTTTTTTTGCGAGTGCCTTGTGCTCGAAACAGTGGCACAACCAGAATTTCGTTTTTTAGAGAAGGGGGTGGTGAACCTTAAGGTCGTAGTGAACTGTACTATCCCTTTCTAAAAACTGAACTAGATCTTTCAGATTTTCAGAAATTGAAAAGCCATGGTTATCTGCGCCCCATATTTCAATCAAAAAAAGTTTTTTGAAATTTCTAGCCCTGCATAGAGTGCTTTTACATCTTGTGAAATCTGAGTAGCTAACAGGAATACCTGAAAAATTTCATTTCAAACTGACCAAAAATCTACAGCTTGTTCGACATTAGTGATCAAACCGCTTGTACTAAGCCGTCCCTGGCTATCGACAAACAGAAAACTAATCTCGTATCCCACAACAAAACCCAGGTATTGCGAATTAATGCCATGGTTAACAGAGCAACATACAGAGAAAGGAGTTCGACCTTACATTAAGAACACTTATTATCGCGCCACTGTTTATTGTTTCGACCTTAACCTCCAGTAAGTTTAAATCTAGTAGTTTTTACGAATTCCCAACTTACCCATTCCATGCCACAACACAACAGGAGTGAAAGATGAGTCACTCCGATTTTCTGCACACGAAAAATCGAGAAAAACAAAAAGTAAACTACAGAAAAATAAAAATTTCTCGTGCTTATCCATATCATTAAAGTTCAACGTCTAGCGGCTCTGTGTTGGTACCGTTCTCGTAATCATAAGACTAAGAAATGATTGATTTGATTGAGTGACTCAACCTCCGCTTGATTTGATAGTGTGTTATGCTCCAGTGCTGTACATACTTCACTTCAGATTTGGAGATAAGGTGCATAAATTGCTAATCATTTAATGTGAAGTGTTTGGTGATTTCGATAAACCATGGATCGTATTAACTATTCATCTTGTTTGAAATAATATAATAACTGCCAAAGGAACTTCAACACCCAGAAGAAGCTGTTAAATTATTTTTTTTTTTTGTGAAACATATAGATAGTATAGCAAGGAGTAAATGATTAATTTTTGGAGAAAAAAATCGTGAAGTTCTTTTCTGATGAATCTCAATTCTTCTTGGGAACTCATTTTTTTTTAATATAACAAGAGAGTATGAGGAAGTCATTTGAAAATTACGTGAAAAAATTTCTGATGAATCCGAACATTTTAGAAGTCATGTGAACTATTTTTTCTTGATCGATATAATCATTCATTTGGCACTGATTGAAAAATAACTAGAGTATTCGTAAATTGAAAATTATGGAGTACGTCTCTGATTCACTTGAATAGTTCTGTTTACATCTTTCTCTGTTTATAATCATTTCATGAGAGAATCTGTTGTTCATTTGTAATCAATCAAATCATTGATAGCGTTAATGAATTTTACAATAATTGCCTCATTTAGTCAGCTGTATACCTTTCAATACTATGTTCTCACTGAGATTTATGATGTTCTTCGAGGAAACATGGTGAATGCAAATTATTAGGATCAACTGAATTAGGTACCAAATTCTGTTAAGGCCGTATTATAAGATTCAAAATTAGTTCTCTTACAGTTCTCTTGACTTCGGTGAAAAATTGAGGAAGACCATTTCGAAAGGTTTTGATAATAATTCCCAAGAAAATCTTATACAGATTTTGTTCCAGCAGAGTCAAGAACTTTTATCTTCAACAATCCAAAAAAACATTACATGGAATTCGCCAGAAACCTGAAAACGTCAGGGGCCCCCCTGCTTGGGCTCATTTTATTCATGATGAGTTGTTCCCCAAAAGTTTTTCAAAACAAAAATATCTAAATGAAATAATATAGATTCCGATATAGAAACAACAACAATTCTTGTTCAATGTTGAGTAGGCTCAAGTAAGTCTGATAGAAATGTTTGCGAAATTGAATTCTTAACATAATTCGTGATTATCTTAAACTTGTAAAAAGATCTTTTCCCACTGGAATAGTTGCAAGAAATTCAGAAGCTATGAATAGGCTCATTAAAATATGAGAAATCCTTCCGTTGCTTATAAAATGCATTGAGTTTTCTTCTGCGAGCTCCACTCAAATATTTTTTTTTCTACTCTTACATATTTTCTAATATATGAAAAAATTCTTCGATATTAAAATTGTCGTTTTTTAGTTTGCGCATTTATTAATTTCTAATTGAAGAAATATGAGAGTCGTTTAAACTTAAAAATAAGCTATGCAATTAATTCTAGACTCTAACCTTCAAGAAAATTGAAACCCTGAAACCAAGGAAACTGAAAAAGTGACTTTTATTTCTGAACAAACCTCACAACGTGGTTTCGTATTCGAACACTTGTTTCTTTTACTGTAATGGAAATGGAAATGAAATAATAAAAAATTCCAAATTTTATTCCCCTTCTTCATAAAACTATCCTGATTGGAGAATTGACAATAATTTCCGAAACATCAGATAAGCCGCCGAGCCCCCAATAAAACAATTATATGGCGACGTTAAAAAAAAATGCCGAAAAGCTCGACGGTGTATATAAAAGACTCTCGAAAAAACGGTAGAACAAACCAAAGAGAATGATTGAGTGATATATCGAGTGGACTCAGTGGAAACCTTAAATGTTTGATAAAATTCAGGAATATCTATCTATTTTGCGAATCGGCAAGTTCAATAATTTTTGGGGCCCTATATAAAGCTTCTCGTTTGGTTTGAGGGTCCCATTGGTCTGCGGAGCCTTCTACTACGCCACTGACCGCTCATCAGTCTCTGGAACACCTATTTGAATTTTGTCGACTTTTTGCAAACCATCAAAAACTCATATATCTGAAAACTTTATTTATGTTTTCGGTTTTCTCTCCCAGTCCCTGAAACAAGAAACAATTATAAAAATTTTTCAAATAATAGAAAAATCAAAATATTGTCACGATTCTACGAAGTTGTACGAAAACTAGAAATTGTCTGACGGAGGAGTCTGATTTAGACTCCGAAACGTTACGCTTCAGAGTTCAAAGTGTTTTCTTTTTGTTCATTGTTAGGCAACAATTTCTTCTTGTAAAGTTTTGGCCCCTGACAAATTTGTGCTCTAATTTTAACGCAGGGGCCTTTCTTCTATTATTTAATTTAAAAAATTTTTCTAATTGTTTCTTGTTTCAGAGACTTTGAGAGAAAACCCAAATTAAGTTTTCAGGACAATATTTCAATAAATCAAAAACTCAGTGCGATAGCAGTCATCAATTTAATGGAAACCTGCAACCGTTAAACACATTTTTTTCGTTATCATTTTCATCATTCTAAACCCCCATTTGAATATTTATTCATTTGAATAAATTCAACCTCTAGCCCTTTGTGCTTCTCAGTTGAACAACAATGAAGCAATTTAATTCAATTGTTGATTAATGACTATTTCTCAACAAGATTCTTTCTTGAAACAATAGTGTAGGTAAATTTGATAAAACTTTTTTCGGCCTTATTTTATTTTATTGTGGTATTTTAAGGCGTACCTACTAAGTTAATTGCGACATTGTCTTTTGCATCCATTCTCGCATGTAATTAGATCTTTATTTCCTTTACTCGAAAATATTTCAACTATGAGCATCTGCCTTCTTCGATTTACATACCTGGAATAGTTCAAAAGGTAGAACGTGATATTATTTTCTTATAATGAATACAAAATAGTGAACAATAAAACATAAAAAAAATCATAATATGGAAATGCATCAATTTATGCACTCAAGTCCTCCTGAATAGCCATCAAAGATTCCAACCACAGCCTCGTATAATCTTTCCTGTTCATATCTCTATCGAATAACTCGGATTTCATTGATTTCAATGACCAAAAGGTTGGACTTTTTTCTCCTGAAGAACTGATCAACGAATTCGTCTTGTTCGGAACGATGAGTTCATAGATGTAGGTGGAACACAAGAGTTTCTTCGGTTGACCTATGAAAGTGACGTTGCTGAATCGCAGATATTGACCATTGCTGTGGCCTCCTGAGAATTTATATTTCACCGGCTTGGTTTCATTCGAAAGGTTCGCAGTCTTCAGTTTTTCCCTGAAACAGATTTTACACATATTATCGTCTCTCTAGAAATGAGAATCCCATTTAAACGAAGATATACAAATAATGACAAGGGGTTCAAAAAAACCATGTACAGTGCACGTATTAGGCGTTTGGAAACCCGCGTTGGCAAAACACAAGAGCTCCAATAACACTGTACACATGCAAACGCATGTTGTATATTTTTGTATTGAATTGTATACTTACTGACAAAGAAACTGCAACACCCAGAGTTGTTCAAATTTTAAATTTTCTTGGTAAAACATAGATAGTGTAACAAGGAGTAAATGATCAAAATTTGGAGAAAACAATCATGAAGGTTTTTCATGTAAACATTTATTGTTATTTAAATATTGTAGTCGTTTTTTGCAATTTCTTGTAATTTTACAAATAACCAGCTGTTCGAAGAGATCCAAAGTCAATATTTAGTTGTTGTTAAAGTGCATAGAGCACTGGTACGTGGAATTTATCGCAAGATAAGTGAATTTGAAAAAGGTCGAATTTTTGGACCTAACACTACGAACAGAAATCCAACTACTGTTATGAGATGTTGTCAAGCTTGGTTTAATGATGCAAAAAATCGAAGAAGAGAAGTCATTGGACGTTGAAGGGGCACAAATGAAAATCAAGATCGACGTCTAAGACTTATGGCCATTATAGTCCGATTTGCGACAACTCGATCTTTGGCTGATGAGAAGTTAGGAGAACAAGGCCATCCGGTAACTGTGATAAAGGTTTATCACATCAAATAGTCTTTTGGACTAAAGCATTATCGATCCCATCTTGTGTTACCTCTTACGGTTGAGCATCGAGAACGACAACATTGGAATGTGGAATCTCATTAGATCGTCTTTTCTGATGCATCTCGATTCTACTTGAGTCACATGATGGCCGAAGAAGGGTCAGACGACTTCGGGGAGAAAGACTTGAACCTAATTTTGATGTTGAGCGTAGTGTACACCGAATATAAGGCGTTATGGTATGGGGTGCTATTGCACATGCAGGTTTTTTTTTATTAGAGAGGAGAAAATCAATCTTACGGACACCACCCAGCCTCGAAGGGTGGCGTGTGGAAAGACTCTCCCTCCAAGTCCATGAGACGCATACCCATTAAAAACTGCTCTGCTCCCGCCCCCCACAAGGGGCGAGCACGATTTAATTACCTGCAACCGAATTTAGATGGAATGGGCGCAGGATACCAGGAGATGGTGCACGACGTTAATCTCACAGTAGAAGCCGGTCTACAAGTAGACCTGGCAACTTCGTCCCTAATCGGATCGATGTTATATTTGCCGACCTTCAAACTGTGGAGTGCCCGACACGATCTGGGTGTCAATAACCCACGTCACGCTCCCCTACGACGATCAGATTGGGTTTGCGAACGCCCACAGTTATTCGCAGGCTCGGCTCGGTGAACACCGTCAGGCCCTTGTTCTTGAAGAAGCCAGAGAGTGTCTTGAACACGACATCGTGTCTCAGAATCCTTCCTCCATGAGTATGGAAGCAACACTGGATACCGTGTGCCGCTGTTTCCGTGCTAGTACACCCAGCCCTACAATTGGTTTCTGTGAGGGCTGTTCTCCGTCCTCTCGACGTGCGGACTGTTGGTTGACATGCATGCACATGATGATATTGGCGATAGTCTCTTCCGGGTATGCCCATGCTGCCAGCATCCATCCAACGAGTGGAAGCGGTTACTTTCTCACTCTCCCTCAGCTTAGTCTTCATTTGAGGTAACATAACAGTGGTGCGTTACTTTCAAGAAATATTGGAAGGATGATGTTTTCTTTTATCTTAAAAGGCTCGAGAATCCAATATTTCAGCAAGATAATGCTCGACCTCATGTTGCCAGACTTATTTTGAACTCTTTTGAAGCTACCCATGTGAATCTTTTGCAATGGTCGCCCAGATCCCACGATCTTTCGCCCATAGAGCATGTTTGAGATATCATGAAGTACAGGTAGGTAGGAAGAAATAAATCACCTTCTTGCATCAATGCCAAGATGTGTTTGAGAGTGTATAGATAACCGCGGTGAACAAACACATTATCAACAAATTTAATTAAAAAAAATTGTAGATCCTTCGTTTTTTTCTCCAAATTTTAATCATCTACTCCTTGATATACTATTTATGTTTTACCAAACAAATTTCGAATTTAAACAGCTCCTTCTGGGTGTAGCAGTTTTTTCGTAAGTTAGTATATTTGTGTTGTATTGTATCTGGTTTCTGTGAAATCCCTCAGAAGCTAATTAAAGCGGACACTCGAACCCCGACCTTAACAGCCTTAACAGCTGATGTAGAACAGAGAGTAGAACCGCCCAAATACAAGAAGACTTTATTAGGGAGAAAGACTTATTTGAAGACATTGTTCCGATAAAAAACCACTCGAGTTCGGCAACAACCCCCAATTATTTTTAGAGAGAGGAAAGAGATGGCTGATTTATTTTACTTAAAATTTTTTTTTTGTTCTCTAAACATCGCAGTTGGTATTTTCCAATAAGGTGATTTTTTCGAAGTAATTTGATAAATCATCCGCAGTTTCTTTCCTTAAAAAAAAATTAACTGTTGTTGCCACCCTCAGGTGGTTTTTTCGAGACATTGAATTGGAAATATTTCTACCAAATACAGAACTTGAAAATTATTCGTGGGTTATTGCTGCTTTATGTTCGAGGATAGAGGTGTCATTCAAACTTTATTTTCAATCAACTGTTGAAGTACTCTTAGAAATGAATCAAAAATTCAATAATTTCATGAGAGAAAACTAACAACATTGAAACTAAAGGATGAAATTCAGTAAAAGAAAAATATTTTTTCATTATACCATTCTGAAAACCCTATCATAACATGTCGATTTAGGATTTAGACCATCGAAATTTACCCTTTTTCCGCGCGGCCGCACCGAAAAAAGTTTTACGGTGCGCTGATTTGTATCTTTTCTTTGGCTGAGATGAATTATTATTTATTTCCTTTAAAAACACAGCGCATAATGACATTAGATGTCAGTGTTTTGAGTAATTATTGTTCTACAATATCGAAATGATTTCTCCTGAAAAACAAATATCGCTAGAATGGTATAATGAAAAATATCTTTCATTACGCGCACACGGAAAAAGCTTATTATCTGAACTCGTAATGAAGTATACTATTTCGATATCTCGACACTTGAATCGAATCTGTTGCGACCGATGCTTTTGGAAAAATTGGATCCATAAAATTTCAGGTAAACACATAAAATTAATACATTTTAGTCCTAATATGGACCAATTTCAAAACCATAGATACTGTTCAAAAAATTACTGACTTCAGACTGCCAAACAACAACTGACAGACTGATAAATAAAAAAATAAATCCGTTCATTCTGCCATATCTTTTAGAACAAAATCGTGCGATAATATTTCATTCTAGCACAGTTCAGGAGCAGACTTTGAAAACGCGGTTTGTCCAAAATTGTAAATTTTCAGGAAAGGCAAAAAACTGATGCTCAAAAACGGCTAAAGTCACCCAGTTGCAAATTATACCATGAAACAAAAAAAAATAGCATGAGTAATAACTCCATTTGTAGACTTAAAAAAGAGAAAAAGGCTCTATTATTTGAAAAATAAAGCTGGACAAAATGCTATTTGCCTGTCTCTAGTGGCAAATAGCGTTTCGATAGTCGCTCAAACCGGTTTTCGGGTAAATACTTATAAAAATATAAACAAAACATGTTCTCTATAAACATTGCATTTTATTTTTATACTTTTTGAATGAAATTAATTTCTTCTATATCGTCTCACTCGCATTCTTCATTTTCTTCAACGACTGTTTCTCCATCTTCACAGTGCTCTGCAAAAATTTGAACTAACCATTCCAACACCGGATAGTTATCGACACTAGTAATTTTTTGAACTATCTATTTTTTTTCTTCATTTTTTGATAGAAAAAAATCTTAAGCGAAGAACTCAAGGCATTTTGTATATCTGAGTGGTTTCTACCGTATATTTTGAGCAGGATATGATGCGATTTGAATGTCTAGGATTTTATGAAACGATAGTCATCCAGATGAATGATGCAACGCCACCTTTTGTTGAAAAAATGAAATTTTGGACAAACTGCGTTTTGCAAGTCTGCTCCTCAGTTTTCATGGAAATATTTATTCATTGATTACAGGTTGGCCTCCAGCTGAGGATTTATTTATTATCTGTCAAATTTATGACAGAGTTAAATATTAATTTCAATCAAAATTCATTAATCTAGAGAAGCCTTATTCTTGCACTCGTTCATACAAAAACTGGGCACTTCGTGGCTCGTTTTCGAATTCTGAATTCATGGGGGAATATCAGTACCTTCCGCACTAGTATTATAATAATTATTTCTCTATATTAGTATAAAAAAGTAGAGCAAATTTCTGAATGAACAAGTATTAAAATAAGCGAGTATTATACGTTATTTTCCCTAATTCGTTGAATTTTCATTGAAATTAATGGATTATTTTCATAAATATTGTTTAGTGGTTTTTGCATTAAAAATATTGATTGGCCGCAGAGCTGTTTTCTCTCTCATAATGACAGAAAATAAATAAATCCGCAGCTGGAGGCCAAAATGTAATGAATGAATATCACCATAAAAACTGTGCGAAACTGAAATATTCTCGCACGATTTTACAAGATGTGGCAGAAAGAACGGATTTGACACAAAAGAAGAGAAAATCATTTTATATGCAGAAATGCAGAAATGGTCCATTCATTTTTGCGGATCCAGGAAATTCACTTATTCCAACCTAGAGCCGCCATTGGAACAGATATACGAATATTGGTTCAGTATTGAGCAATTTCCAACCCTTATTCTATTCATTCGAGAATATTTTACTTAGTTAGAGTTTGTCTTTATCATCCTGCATTTCCTAAACAGAATGGGGCTATCAAAAGAATAGATAAAATAATATGTAAGTATACAAGAAAACGAAAACATCTTCCAAAAACACGATTAATTTCAAAACAACACAAATCAGAATACTTACTGGCCACACTTTCGAAAAAGATTGTGCAGAAACCACAAGCAAGAGAGAACCATGAGGTTCAAAGTGAATATTAAACGTTGCATTTTGCTCTAGTCGTAATTGCAATGACTGAAAATATCGTTGCACAGATATACTTGTTCGAATAATCTGTAGTTAAGCTTCGCGACAAGCATACTACCAATGCCTGTTTATTGTCTGACGTATTCGGAATGTTGTTTCATATTTTAAATGCGAGCGGTTTGTAAAGAATCTCACGTTGTTTAGTAATTCGCTTATAAGAAGAGACTAATTCGATTAGAGCATTGCAAGGATTTGTTTCACCTTGGGTTGATCTGTCAAGATGAAGGACTGAGCATAATGAATATTTGTATGAGATTAGCCTTGACCATGAGAGAGCGAAATACAAGGCACGTGCTACAGCTCAATGAATCGGAACGATTGCAAAAATGGTAAAGATGATTCAACACAGTCTGACGACTAAATTCAATGAAATTGATATAAGCTGTTTCAAAATATTATACTGCTCCTATATAAGATCGATATTAGAATATGCATGTCAAGTGTGGTCTCCATTTTATGGTATTCATATCGATGCACTAGAATGAGTTCAACGAAGATTTTTGAGATTTGTTGGATATAAGTTGAGAATTCCAACCGATGAATTGAATTATAATGACTTAGCTAATTCTCTTAATTTACCATCTTTGCTATTAAGAAGACAATACTTAGATATCTGTACATTGTTTAAGATTGTAAATGGATACATCGATTCCTCCAGTTTATTAGAGTCTGTATATTTTCGTGTGCCGCAGAGATCGTAATATTTTCGATGTTAAATTTCAACGAACAAACTATGGAAAATTCTCACCTATCACAAGATTTTGTAGTGTTGCTAATAACCTCTGCAACGATATTGATTTCTTTTCCAATGGGGTAACACAATTTAAGATTAAGTTGAAAAGAATATTATATGATGATTTATCACTGTCTTGATTATTGTAATTGATTGTTTCTGTGATATTTTCTCTTATTTCGAATTTTTTATGAAATTATACATATGTAACATTTTTCTTTTTTGCAAACATACGGTTTTTGTGGATCTTTATCTTAGTTTCGATTTTGTATACATTTTTTGTAAATGGCTTAGTCCGTTAAAATAAATATTATTATATTATTATTATTAATGGTTCCTCAGCGTTATTCTTCATATCGAATAGATAGATTGTGTTTAGTGATCTATTAAGTCACAAACCTTTGTATAGGAAAAGTCAGAATAAGGCATATATCCACAAAGAGAATAAAGGAAAATATCTATTTAGAACCAATACACAGGGTGTCTCATCGGGAGTGCCCATTAGAAGTTTATGAAGAAATAATAATTCAATTACTTTCAAATTTTGTGTGGAGATATGGGCCAAGAAGGCCTTCGTTTATGATATACACTGCGCAGAAAAATTAACGCACATTCTGAAAATCTCAATTTTAATGAAAGTTAACTCTACATTGATTTTATAACTTATTTTTCATGATCTCTCGGGAAGGTTTTGAACGGAACAAGACACATTAAATGGAAGAAAATTCAGGATTTCACTGAATCTTATGTGGAAGAAGAGAAATGAACAATTTTCAAAATACTGAAATACTGATAAGTGATTTAATACTTGGTATTTCCACCCCTTGCATTAATTACAGCTCGGCAACGACGGTTCATACTCAAAATGAGTGATCTTAAAATGTGCTGATCTAATCCTTCCCAGATTTCTCCGAGTTGGATTCCTAAGTCATTGATAGTAGCTGGATGATTTTCTGAACTTGTCAGCCTTCTATTGAGGTTGTCCCAAACCTGCTCATTCGGACTCAGATCTGTACTTCTTGCTGGCCATTCCATTCGAGAGACTTCAACCTCTTCAAGGTACTCCTGAACGATGCGCGCACGATGGGGTCTGGCATTATCGTCCATAAAAATGAAATTTTCACAAATGTATAGGGCAAATGGCAGTAAATGCATAATATCTTTTATGTGGACGTCTGTATACAAGGGAACGTCGATCACAATGGTAGAGGCAGAATCTAGTCTCATCTATGAAGAGAACTTTTTCCCAATCGGCCTCTTTCCAATGGATATGCTCTCTCGCCAAATGCAAACGCTCCCTTCGATGGGATGGGGTAAGAGCCCTGCCTCTTGCCGCGACACGAGGCCTTAAATTATATTCTCAGAGGAGATTTCTTATTATCTGAGTGTTAATTTGCACTCCATGAGTTTACTCAAGCTGATTTTGAAGGAGGCGAGCGGTTGCAAACCGTTGTCTCAACGAAGAAACTCTCAAGTAACGTTCTTGAATGGTAGTTGTTACCCGTGGTCTACCCTGTCCTGGTCTTCAGACATTCATACCTGTCTCCCTGAATCGCTGCAACATTCTGGACACACTTGTATGGGAAACTCCAAACCTTTCTGCAATTCTTGTGTATGTCCACCCTTCTTCTCGCAAAACTACCGCTTGGGCACATTCCTCTTGGGTCAAATTGGGTGTTTCGCGTTGCATAGCGATCGAGTGTAGAAAATCAAACGAAAGAAAAACTATTGATCACTAGAATTGATCGAGAACAACTGATTTCAGAATGGAGCCAATACATTCAAAATCTGATAATATCATCTTTTTTTATTCCTGCTGGGAAAAAACATCTGTATTGAAGAAAAACGTTGAAAGTGGATATGCATGCATAATTCTGATAAAAATAATAAAATCATTGAGAACACTTTCAGTTGTAGAATAAATTTGAGATTTCCATAATGTGCGTTAATTTTTTTGCGCAGTGTATTTTCAAATATTAATGACTTCCGCTTTCACCTGAAATAGTATCAACTTTATTATTTCAAATGGAACACCTGTATATTATAACTTTTTCGGATAGATCTTTGAATGCCGCTATCATTTTATGTATCATTACCTATTGCTATCTAGAGCCGTTTTCCAGTTATTCAATGTTTTTTGAAAATAATTACAAATTAACAACAACAAACAATTTTTAAAAGCACCATTTAGAAATTCACCAACAGAAATAACAACAACAAAGCTTTCACACTCGTCTTGAATTCTCCAAGATTCAGAGATCGAATGTGGGAAGGTAAATGATTGAAAAATTTTGTGCCCTGATACGTGGCGTTTTGTGTTTCGGTATAAACGGTACTCCCCCACTTCTTGTATGGTAGCTATGAAAGCTAGAGAATTTTGGGATGCTATTCTATTTCTATTTAATATTATACTAAGGTGAAATGAAAATACAAGACCGCGTGAGAATATTATTTCGTGAAAAAACTGTTAGACAAGACGACCTTACAGTTATATCATACATTATTCGCAATATCCGATTTTGGATTATAAAGGCCTTACCAGCTTCTGAAGAATTTTCCCAAAGGAGGATGAATACTGTAATAAATATAGATTCCTCTTTGAATTTCAATGGCCATTTAGATGATCTGCGTGTGAAGCTTAAAACTCGAAACAATATTCTTCAGAAACTAGATGGTACTTCATGCAACGCTGATGCAACAACACTTCATACGGCAGCGCTAGCCTTGGTTTTTTCTGCTTTCTGCTGCTGAATATTGTTGCCGTTTGGTTGAATAGTGTTCATGTGAAAAAAACTGATGCCCAACTGAATTTTTCTATGAGGATTACTGGTACTATCAAATCTTCACCTATTCCTTGGTTACCTCTCAAATATTGTACCTCCCCATATTCGCAGAGAGTGAACAACTTTAAATTTTTTAACAAATTTAATTCCTTTCCAAAGTCATTTCCCATACTCTCATATGTTCCAGATAATTATGTCCCCAGATTTAAATCGCGTAAACCATTTTGGTCAAATTTTTTAATCGATATGAATAGAAGCGATAAGGAAATCTTGGCAATCTGAATGAAATACATGCAATTTTTATAATTCGGACATGCATTGAAAGTATGCCACGTCGTATGGTAGAAGTGATGAGAAAGCGAGGTGGAAATACACGCTATTAATTTTCAGATGTTTGTTTATGTTAACTAGTCGATAAGGTATTGTAATGTTTTGAATTGTTATCAAAATTGAAAGAATGCAACACTTTCTTTGAAAATGTGTATTTTTTTAAAGCAGATACTGATGTAAATCAAAAAATATTTTATTAAGAAAGGGTCACACTTCAAATTAAAACTGAATAATATCAAATTTTCCGCCTCAAATTCACCACAGGGTGTTTAGAAATGAAGGGTATAAAACAAGTTTTTTTTTCACTTTCTTTTTTCTCTTTACATTATTTTCTTTTTTCATGATTTTCTTTTCGGATGAAGTACAGTTATGTCTATAATTTTCGATAACTTTTTGATTTTATGTTGATTTCTTGTTTTTTTTTAAAGTTTAAGGCTTTCACGACTGGATATACTGACATTGAGAGAGTCTTCCGGGTTTATTTGCCGTGGTCTATTAGGAATTGTTTCACCTAACGTTTCGCATACATCTGCAGTAGGCATCTTCAGAGGATTCTTATTCTGAGATTATTATTAATTTATATTCTACATTTCTATGAAATTATTTGTGTTCACCAGGATGATCCCTCAATGGAATTTTTGAAAGAAGAGGGTTAATACTTCGATTGCATTCAACAAATCTGAGGTGAATTGTGATTAATATCAATAAAAACCATGGTACTGATAAATTTTTTCCAGAGAAATATGAAATTTCCCCCTTTTTTTTTCAAATTTCACGACAGAAGAAGAGTGAGTGAGAGGAGCATAGTAATAAAAATAAAATCTTTTACTATATCTCGATTTAAGAATACAATAAATTCAAATCAATTCAAGTTTATTAGTCTAAATTGGGTATCAACGCATTTTCTGATTGCGAACTAACGGAACTCTGATCTTGCATGTTCAATGTTGCCAATAAGGTTAAATTGTCCATGGTATCATAGTTAGGTTCTTCCTGCATCAAGTTTTCTTCTCTCGTGATCATATTTGCGGCTACAGGAAAGTTGGTGTCCCCATCACAGGATAAGTTCAGGAGATCACTGATCAAATTTTGTTCACCTATTTCGCTCACTTCCTCCCCATTTTCTATGCAGAGTTCATCGTCATCATCTTCATTTTCCTAAAAAGTAATAAGGAAGTGTTAAAAGTTATTAAAAAAAATCTATGAATCAATTCTTCTGGAATACTTGAAGATCCCCTAGAATAAATCCAATTAAATTCAAAACGACGTAATTTTTACAATACAAAGATTGTGGTGAACAATTTTTTTGCCCAGTGGAGTAAACCTACTTTCAGATTTTGAGTATGTTCAGTAAATTATTTCAATATGTTGTAGTTATATAATAAGAATTGAAACATGTATACAGAAAATTTCTTGAGAAATGCTTAGACGGAAAGTCGTCATCTAGGTCAGAGGTTCATGAAGAAGTTAAGTTTGGATCTACACCCTGATTGACCGAATCAGCATTTTTCATCAAAAGCTAGAGCGTTTCAGACTGATTTCTAGATGTTGTGAAGTAAAAAGTGAAATACTAATGGAAAATATACCTAATAATATTTTATTAATGTGATTCATATCGAAAGAGACTGAAATGATTCAAATACACGCAAATATAATGTAGAGTTATGAGGCTCCATAATCAGATTTTAAAAAAAAAGTATTACCTGTGTGAGTGGAGTAGTTGATTTATATTGGAATGCGTTGTTAGTGAGATCAACTTCCACCGGGAACAAGCACGGTCCGGACATAACTTCTGATTGATTCCCATGGATTTGCGCAAGTCCCTTGATCAACTTAGATAGATGGCCTCCAAGTGATTGGACATGCTTGCTGTCCAACAGTTCCATTTTCACCAGGACATCGGAGCGGAGTTTGGCAAATTTGGCTCTCGCCATTTGTCTGCATCTCAAAATGAGCCTAGAAAGAAAATTACGTTGAGGGAAACCACTTTGTTTCGTTATCTTCATACCAAGGATATCTTTACCAATCGAAAGATGTCTAGACATCAATATAGAGAGAAACTATCTGAAGTGAGGTATACCTATTCACTGAAATAGTCAAGCTGCTATTAAAGTACAGGGCTCCTATGTCATTGACTCAACGTTGATTTGGGAGTGCCCGAGCAAACTTAATGCGGTAGACAGTAAAAATAAAATCTCTTTAATCTGGGTTCCGCTCATTTAGGCCAAGCAAATTAGACTTTTGCCTGAATAATTGGTGGAGTTCGGGAAACTCTTTTGATCATTTATTTCGGCCTTTAATATGAGGAGTTTGAGTTTTGCCCCAATTGTCCAGTTGAGCGTATGTCGTGATGTTCAAAAAACCTCGAAGTTTTCGGACTATTTTAGGTTTTTCTCGGATAGCTCCCAAACTAAGCACTTTATCAAAAAATTTTTTATATTCCGTTTTCAAAAAGAACCACGACATTTTATTTCGAACAAGTAGTTTTATGGAAATCATACGTCGAAATATGGGAAATTTTCACACTTTTTGAAAAAACACATCTTTTTATTATAAAATGTCAAATATCTATGAAACTACTAGCATTAGAACGAAATGTCATAGAATGATAGTTGTAGACCATCATATTGGGGTAAAAACGTAACACCACCCCTCCAAACTACAATGTTAAATCGCGTAGTAACTCATTCCACTGAGAATGCTGATCATTTAATCGTAGATAGTGCTGTTGAAGTTGCTCAGCAGTCCCATGAGTGTGTGGTTATTGTTGGGGAGGACACTAACTTTCTTGTAATTTTGACTGCTCCAGCCATTACGTGTACCAATATTTTTTTACTAAGACTTGGCAGAGGCAAGCAACTATACTACAAGTTCTTCTCTGTTTTGAAAAAGAATATATTAATCCTTCATGTTTTTAGTGGCTACCACACTATATCATCATTTTTCGGTAAAGGACAACTGAAATTCCTAAAGACGTTGGAAACTAAATCAATTATGATAACTAACTAACAATACGACTCACCACTAACTAAGAACAATATATTACATATTGTTATTACCTGTAAAGCCGTCCTTAGCGAGTGCTGTCGAGCAGCTGCTTCATTTGGAGGCAAAGGGGCAAGATAGAATGACGTTTTGATTGATAGTTATTCAAACATCTCGTACCACAATACATTTAATTGTTTCAAGTCATTTCTATAAGGGGCTGCTTTGCATTTCTTCCCTGCGTCGTCGACCTTATCAGCAGAAGCATTAGATTTGCTTTTCTTCGCAGGTTTTAATTGATTTCCAACGTCTTTAGGAATTTCATTTTTCCTTTAACGAAATGATGACGAAGTGTCGCAGCCATTGAAAGCATGAAGGAATAATAATATGTTGTTTTTCACAACAGGAGAAAACTTGTAGTGCGAGAAAGAATAGACCACATCGTCTTGCTTGCATTTGCCAAGCCATGTTGGTACACATAGGGGCTGGAGCAGTCAAAATTACAAGAAGGTCAGTGTCCTCCCGAACAATATCCATTCACTCATGTGACTGCTGAGCTACTTCAACAGCACTATTTACGATTAAATGATCCTCAACTGGAAGGACTACTGCGATTAAACATTGTGGTTTGGAAAGGTAGGATTACAATATTATCGCAATATGATGGTCTGCAACTCTTATTCTATGATATTTCCTTCTAATAAAGCTCGTTGTTCATAGATATTTGACGTTTTATAGTAAAAAAATATGTTTTTTAAAAAGTGTAAAATTTGCTATATTTCGACGTATGATTTCTATGAAACAACTGGCTCACAATAGAATGTCGTAGTACTTTCTAGAAGTAGAATTCCATGCTGAATACTTTTCAAAATAACCAAGTTTTTGATAAAGTGCTTAATTCAGGAGATATTCGAGAAAAACCTGAAATAGTCCGACAATTTTGAGATTTTTCGAACGTCAAGACAATCGCTCCACTGGGATATTGGGATAAAACTCAAACTACTCTCATTAGAGGCCTAATGCCCACTTGCACCGTCAAACATATACCTGACTTACGTCCAACTCAAATTTTAAGTTTGAGATGCCGATTCTCTTGCATCGCAGTTTAAGTGCCTCATAAGTAATGACTATTTTGAGCCGCGAATATTCATGGCTTAAACAAGTTTTTAGCCCGTATCAAATATTCAAACGTCAAAAACGAACTTCAAATTTGACGTGTTGTTTTTGATTGCGTGAATTTAATAATTATTATGGATAAATTTTTATTAAATTAAATTGATGATCATTATGAGGATGATTTCGACATATAAGATATCATTGACTATGACTTTCCTAGAAGTCTAGAATTTAATAGGGCCGATCACTACCATGATATGGACGAATTCGCATTTTTTCGGCGATTTCGTTTGACCAAAAAAAAACTACTCTGCTACTGCTGAGATTAATCTAGGATGATTCAGAACTGCCAAGTGAGATGTAAGTACATATCTTATTATATCTTATGTATGATGATGTCAAACCTCAAAGAAGGGAGTTCAAGCCTTGATGATTGTAGGAATCAGAGTGTATCACCGATGAGTCAACTCCTTACGTGCCTCCGACTCTACGCATCAGCAGGACATTTATTGGCTGTAGCCGATTTGATGAAAATCCACGAATCTACAGTATCAAGAATAGTTGTTCGAGTTTCAGTATTCATAAAAATGCCTCAGACAGAAGCAGAATTACGTTCCACCCTAACCCAATTTTACCAAATTGCTGGGATATCTACGTGTTATTGGAGCAATTGATTGTACCCATGTCATTATTAATTCTGCAGGTACTATTTACTCTTGTGAATATGAAAAGTATTACTTCGATGATATTCCACAGGTGCAGAATTATGTCATGCAAGTTACGAATAAAAAATGTTTGAAATCAAATCAAATCAAATCAAATCATTTGTTTCAAATAAAAAAAATTGGTTGTACTATGCCAGTTCGTCAGCAGCACAAAGTCCGTTTTGTGTCGTTCTGTGAATCAGAATATGTACTGAAAAGGAAAAAGTATAGACAAATTATCTTGTTCGTCTATTAATTCGCGTGTTCTTACTTCGCTGTGCTCAGTGCCGGCACAAAACCATATGGTCATGTCGCATTTCTATGTCAAAACAAACAAATTCACTGATTTATACAGTGTTGCTAGATTTGGCGTTGCTTAGCGCGAGCTTAACAAAGTCATTTCTATTAAATATACGGTGCAAGATCTGATCCGTTAAGGCGGGGAAAAGCATGACTCAAAATTTAAGGGCCCCTTAGATAAGGGTGTCTTAATCAGAAAACGGTGCAAGTGGGCATTAATGAATTATTGAAACAGTTTGTCGAACTTCACCAATTATTTCTAGGCAAACCATTTTTTGAAGCTAATTTGCTTGGCCTTATTAGGAAATAAGAGGAAACAAAAAGGATAATACACTTGCTAGAGATGATGCACTGGACCAGAAACTCTTTATGGTTTTAGAAAATGTACAAATAAGAAGGAGTTTCTGGAGACGAAGAAATCCAAAAGGGACACACGGAATCTCCCAAGGATGAATCACTCCTAAAAGTTCCTTCGGAACATTGAAACTACAATATGAAAAAGTTATCTGGATCTTAGTAAGATCCTTAGTTAACCTCCTCATCGGCTTCCTTACGCCTCCGAAAGCATCTGTTGAGATTGGGCTGATCGGACACTGACGAATGTAGATTCCGTGGGAAGGAGAAAGAAACTCGTATTCATCTAGTCAAAAGAAACAATGCCTTGGTCAAGAAACTTGTAGAAGTGAGGAATTAGCCTCTCCAGATATTGGATTTCGTGGGAGTGAAAACAACAGAATGTTCAAGAATCTATGAAGTTTCTCATGTGACAGATAATATTACCTGTACTCATAATTTCCTGTCTCCACTCGATATAGAGGTTCTTGGAGTGCAGCGTAGTTGCATTCCTCATCGTCCATTTCCTTCACTTTTAAGCAGTAGGCAAGATATTCGAATTTTGCATCCGCGTATTTTTTTACTGTTAGTCTGGTGTCTGGAATTGCCTTATAAAGATAGGTACCCATATCCTTGATGACCTACGAGAGAATTCGATTCAGATATAAGTAATTAATCTCGAAAATAATACATCTCATGTTATGTAAAAGGAATTTTTTTCAATGCTCAATGAACATAATTAAAAAAAAATATGAGATAAAATCGGAAATCCAAAATTGTTTTCTGATAACTGAGGTGTTGACTCACTGGTTTGATTTCCTTGAGAATTTTAACACTAGCTGCCTCCATTTGTCTGTGTTGCTCCCCAAATACCCTGAATGCTTCACTAGCCCTTTGCTGTGGTTCGCGGGCTGCTATTTCTCCAAAAACATCACCAATCGCCTTCATTGTTTGACTTACTTCCAAGTGGGCCTGAAAATTCACTATGTAAATAAGGTGATACTGAACCCTTCATCCCGATTATTGCGTTGCTGAAAAAAAATTAAGTTGCACTGTGGCTTTTTTATGATTTTGCCTCATCAATTGCTAGGTAATCGTGTTCACTTTCTCTAATCTCTTGAGATTAGACCCTGATGATTGGCTTATAATCGAAACGGTATTTTATAATTATCATTACATAAAAGGTGTATTGGAATATCCACATAATATGTAGGTATAATATCTGAATCTAAGATACTTACCACTATCAATCCTTTGCAATGTTCAACCAAACCCTTATACATGAGTTCTGTGTCTTGGAGCTCTTGCATCTTCTTGACTAGAGTATCGTTACAAAGAATTGCCCTCGAAAGTCCTAGTGCATCGGCTGTTGACGAGCTCATATTTTCCACCAATCGATGCTTCATTTTCTTCAGAATGATATCGAGACTTTTTCCTTGTTTTGGGTCAGCATGTAGTTTGTTGTAATTTATTATAACCTCCTCCTATGAAAAATAGAATGGATTAATGGTAAGTAGCTCCTAGCTTCATAGAAAGAGTATATGTTTTCTTTGTGACAATTCGATATCGATATTTTAAATCTTTTGTTGTACAATTTACGGGCCTGTATATTTTTAATGAACTTGTTCAGATGCCCACATTTGATCAGTGTTCGACGTAGGAACCACCAATGAAAAGCAAATTAAAAAAAGACTAATTTCATGTAAATTGATGGTCCTTCAATGCCAAACTCAATTCGAATTTTGATGATGGAAATTATTTTTGTAAAGTGAGTGATTTGATTGTTTCGATTTTACGTAAGATTTTTTGATCGCGCAAGTCTTGTGAAACCCTCCTCATGAGTTTGAGTCATAACTCGAGAACGGTAGCCCAGAATTTTTTTTTTGTTCGCCAATGACTTATAAATAAAAGAGTCTTGCAAGACAGTTTTTATCTGAAAATATCATGAATATGTGTCTAATCTTAAAAACACTCTGAACTGACTTTTCTCATACAGGTCCTCAAAAAGTGAACATTTTCGTTTTCGCCCTGTGTTTCAGGAACGAAAATAGTTGGAATATTTCTGTTTCTGGCTTTGAAAATAAGAGTAGCGGGAACCGTTTCACGATATCTTCATTTGTTTTGAAGATATAAAAACATATAACTTTTTCATTTTCGAAAATATCTAAAAACTATGAACACTTTTTAATAGCATTTTTCCACTGAATTTCTTTTTTCTTATCCCTAATTTTTTCGTATGATATGAGATTAAATAAAGTGCGTCCGTATTTAGGACAAAAAGGTCTATTTTTCCATCCTCAGTACATGAGATTGGAAAAATTTAACATAGTGTCTTATTTCTAGTGAAAACGTGTCGGTAGAAAGTTTTAATCGTTTTCATATATTTTCGTTAGTGAAAAGGTTATAGCACATTTCGAAATCGATAAAGTATCGAAATTTGGTTAAAAAAAAATTAAGATATGCTAATGGTGTTTTCTCGAAAATCGAGCCCAAGACTCCTTTCAACATTTCAACATATCTAGTCCAGAACAGGGTTGTGCCAGAGCACTGTGCCTTGTGCTCGTTAAAGTACTCGAAGCCCTTTTGTGCCCCGAGCACTGTGCTCCCTAGCCCTTTTCAAAAGCAGTGTTTAGTGCTTGGTAATGGAAGCACTTCATCAAAAGGCTTAGTGCTTAGTAATCTCCTAAGTGCTCCCGAGCACTTCTGCGGATTACTAAGTACTAAGCCCTTGCCTTATCTTGTCGTAACAATAATAATCGTTTATGCGATCAATGCTGACGCCTTGAAACCGAGTGATAAACATCTCACGTTTGTGTGTGACGTTAGTGCACAGTTGCAGAGATCTAGTAAGTTTATTGAAAGTTCTTTCGACCTTTGTGAGGATCTGTCTTCAATTATCAATACAAGAGGGTACACTATGAAGGTCCGTTATTCCAAACCTCATAACTTTTGACATGAGAGTAATAGAATGGTCAAACCTTTTGCATGATATTCCTTTCATTCTCAAGTCTTTACTGAGATGAGTGTTGAGGCTCAGCTTTTGAGAAATTGATGAAAAAAGTAAAATTTTCGACCAAATAATGTTTTTTCACATGTGGAAGAAAAGTTTACAACTAGATAACAATTTTTTCAGAGAAACCATTAAAATAAATGGTCCCAGATATTTTCCTTGATATGATCGCTTCTGAGAGGGGATAATCGACTTTGAAGTTCCCATCAACCTCACACAAAAAAAAATCTTTCTTCTGAGGTTTTTACGTAATTGGGAGCTGTTGTTTCAGAATCCATACATTCAACTGTTTTAAACTATCCTGAATGCTCAACTTTTTATATTTATTTTACAATCATTTCCCCTTATTAACGAGTTATCCAGTTGTCCAGTTGATGTTATCAACAAAGATTTCCGAAATGATTTCAATCGTACTTTCGTCACTGGAAATAATACCGAGATTATCTGTTTATGAGAATTTTTCCATGTCTTTTTCAAAGTCGATCGATCATCCCCTCTCAGGAGCAATAAAATCTAAGACCATTTGTTGAACTGTTGTCTATTCTAGAATCCGAAAAAATTGTTATTCAGCTCTTTCTTTCTTGGACATATAGAAAAACCACTTTTTAGTAGGAAATTAGATTACTGTCATGAATTTCTCGAAAGATAAAGCTCATTTCTCAGAAAAATTTTGAGGATGTATGGAATATCATGCGCACTGCACTCGAGGGTTCTCCTGGTTCACCTATCAAACGTTATAGGCCACGGAAACACCCTATACATTCATCCATTTTGACCTACCAATAATTTCACATATTACAGCTTAGCTAAATAGTTATAATTTTCATTCCGATTGAAATAACCGCATACTCAACACTTCCTAGAAAAGTGCTTAAGCGCGGTTTCACACGGTCCGGGTGTATGTCCGTCCGGGTTTTCGCCCGTCAACCGGACAAGTAGAAATACGCAGTTTAGCATAGGTTCTTTCACACTTTCCGGACACGGGTGAATCGCCGTCCGGGCATACAAAACGCCCGGATGTTCCCGCTAGAACTCACGGAGCCCGGACGGGCAATCGCCCGGACCATGCCCTAGCGGACTACAGTGTGCCATGAGTGCGTTCACACGATCCGGATGTTTAGTCGTCTGATTGTTCTAGACTAGAAGAAATATATTCCGAAATCCTGATAACTCTAGTACAGGAGAAACCCGAAATCTCGGATAAAGGAGCGGAGGATTACAACAATCGAATTAAAAAAACTGAAGCGTAGAGAAATATTGTGCCAAGTTGAGGGAAAATTTCGTATAAATTTGAGTGCAAAGGGTGAACCCAAATTTGCCTATTTCGTTGTTTTTTTCACCGATGTTTCAATAAAGCAATCAAAATATGTTTGCGTCTACTGTCCATAGAAATCAGAGGCAAACTGAAGTACCTACTCGTACCTAGCACCTAGTAATCCGGATTTTCGCAGTTCCCGTGTGAAGAGAGCTTCCGGGTGCCGTCCGGACGGGCGATTACCCGGACGGACAAATACCCGGACCGTGTGAAACCGCGCTAAGGCTTAGCGCGGTTTCACACGGTCCGGGTGTATGTCCGTCCGGGTTTTCGCCCGTCAACCGGACAAGTAGAAATACATAGTTTAGCATAGGTTCTTTCACACTTTCCGGACACGGGTGAATCGCCGTCCGGGCATACAAAACGCCCGGATGTTCCCGCTAGAACTCACGGAGCCCGGACGGGCAATCGCCCGGACCATGCCCTAGCGGACTACAGTGTGTCATGAGTGCGTTCACATGATCCGGATGTTTAGTCGTCTGATTGTTCTGGACTAGAAGAAATATATTCCGAAATCCTGATAACTCTAGTACAGGAGAAACCCGAAATCTCGGATAAAGGAGCGGAGGATTACAACAATCGAATAAAAAAAACTGAAGCGTAGAGAAATATTTGTGCCAAGTTGAGGGAAAATTTCGTATGAATTTGAGTGCAAAGGGTGAACCCAAATTTGCCTATTTCGTTGTTTTTTTCGCCGATGTTTTAATAAAGCGATCAAAATATGTTTGCTTCTACTGTCCATCGAAATCAGGGGCAAACAGAAGTTTTTCCTGAAAACTTAATATGTTTTCTCTCCCAGTCTCAAATTTTTACGCAGGGGGCCTTTCTTATATTATAAAAAATTTTTTTCTAATTGTTTCTTCTTTCAGTGACTGGGAGAGAAAACCCATATTAAGTTTTCAGGAAAATGCAGAGACCTCCCAGAAAATATTTCAATAGATATCTGCAAACTGAAGTACCTACTCGTACCTAGCACCTAGTAATCCGGATTTTCGCAGTTGCCCGTGTGAAGAGAGCTTCCGGGTGCCGCCCGGACGGGCGATTACCCGGACGGACAAATACCCGGTCCGTGTGAAACCGCGCTTAGTGCTCGAAATATCGAATTGCTTTCAAAAAGTGCTTAGTAATCCGGAGCATTTTTTGGAAACCGGTGTTAAGTGCTCGCGACTAGGGAACCCTTTTTTCCCAGTGCTTGGTGCTTAGTGCTCGAAGCACTAATATTCAGTGCTCGGTAAAGCTCTGGTCCAGCAGTACCAGAATCATTCGAAATCAAGCACTTAGGGATACCCTGTACGTGGTTCATGATAATATTCACCTTAGCAGCTTGAATCATCTTTGCCACTTCGGTTTTGCTCTTCCCCTTGACGCTCTGTCCATTCACAGACACCAATTCATCTCCTGACTGCAGAGTTCCATCCCGACTTGCGGCAGTGTTGTCGAATATCTGGACTATGTACAGACATGGGCACAAGGGGTAACCACCTCCGATACTGATGCCTATGAGATTATTCGTGTCCTTCTTGATGGAGACACTTCCTGAGGTTATGGTCATCCCCCTAGAAGAAAGATATTCAGTTTCGTTTTCGTGAAATTTAATGTACTAGTTTTATGAATGATTTGTTCGATGCTGGTGGTCATTCGAGATTAACTTCTCAGAATTGCATTGTAGATTTATCTTTGGCGTTGCGATTTTCATGTTTTTAACTTCCTCAGGTCTCTACAAATACCAACTGATTTTATATGGAATACTCCTTTATGAGATGAACAACGATTTTTGCTTGTTTCCAAAGGTTACAGACAAGGGCGGATATAGCTTTTTCTCCTGGGGGTGGGGGTAATAACCATTCAGAACGAATAACTAGAGACTTCCGATTTTTTTGAGCTTGAAAAGTATTTGCTTATCACATGTTCAGGAAGTTTACATTGCTAATACACTTCATGGAACAATTCAAGGAACTGAAAAATTTTCAAATTTTTTTTTTCAACAGGCTGTATCTCATTGAAAAAAGGTCTTATAGAAAACAAAAAAACCATTTTCTGAAGCTTGAACACTCTAGTTTCTGAAATTTTTGATTAACAATTTTTCAGAGTACCGATGGGCATGCAATCATTGGATAAAGCACGAAGAAAAAATTTTGAAAGTTCTTCGAATTTTAATTTTTTTGTTCTACGCCCACGGAAAATTTTTTCTAGCAAGACCGATGCAAATGTCTCATAACCTGTTAATTAAGCTCTAATTTGCTTCTTACGACTTTCGAGATATTCAGTTTTTAATGCAAAAGGATCTTTTTTCCACTCAACTGCGGATATCTCCGGAAATACTGGTCGCCTAGCCACTTTTTGGTTAATGGACTATACCTATCATCTCCAATATCGAGGGGAAAGGTTTTATTATAAAAAAATTTGGCAGTCTGATGTTCCCCAAGGTCCCTTCCCCCCCCCCCATATCGGTAGACCGATTGATTAGACATTTAAAAAAATTAAGAGAACAATGTTTTTTTTCCTTAAACTTGACCTAATCTTTTTAAATCGGTTTTTTTACCGAATGAGTCGAAAGATTTTCAAAAAAACAATTTTTTAAAACTTGATATCAGAAAACGGAAAAATTCTGTCGCTCAGAATTTCGCTAAGCGAGTACCGTGGTCAATTTAAGGGTATCAACTTTAAGTTCATTCCATGATGTTTTTCTGAGGAAAATGAAGGTTTAAATTTATCCAGTGTCCATAGCTCCAATGGAGATGAGTCGGAAGTTTTTGAAAATTAAATTAAAATTAAATTTTTTTTATGATTTAATTTATAGAAAAAAAATTCGAGTGAAAAGTGAAGAAATAATGCAATTATGGATTGATTAAGAAAATTAGGTCAAGTTCAAGGAACAAAAACCTTGTTTCCTCAATTTTTTCAAAATTTCAATGAATCGGTTCAAAAAAACCACTGAACAGATCGATTTACCGATTTAGGGGGGACTTCAGGGAACATCAGGATGTAAAATTTTTTCATAACTTAAACTTTTCCGCCAATATTGGTAAAATGGCATTTTTTGCTCTTTTTCCACGTTTATGTGACAGGTGAAAAAAAAATTTGTTTTGAATTGAGCAAAACAGATTTTTGTAGGAAATTTTCTGTAGAAAAAAACCGCCTTCCGGCTTGCTAGGCGATCAGTAGTTCCAGAGATATCAGCAGTTGAGTGAGAAAAGATCATTTTGTATTCAAAACAGGATATCTCGAAGACAAATGGTTATATCTGAAAGGCATGAAGAGCAAATTAGAGCTGAATAAATAGGTTATGTGACACTAGCATCGGTCGAGCTCGAGAAAATTTTTCCATGCGCGTAGAGGAAAAAAAATTTGTTATATTTTTCTTCGTGCTTTATCCGATGATTGCATGACTACCGGTACTGAGAAAAATTGTGAACCAATAAATTCAGGAACAAAAGTCTTCAAAAGTTATTTTTTTTATTTTCTATAAGACCATTTTTCACTGAGATACAGCCTGTTGAAAATCACCAAAAAATTTTGATTATTTTTCTGTTCCTTTAATTGTTGCTCGAATTTGCTTACGAACTTAAAATTATTGTATAAAATTTTTCATGTGCATCACGTTGCGTAGGTACCTTTTTTTCAGGTTTTCGATACTCATGGGGGGGTTATTCCCCAATTAACCCCCCACCCGTAAATCCGCCCTTGGTTACATATTGCGTAGCTCTTTTAACCTCAAGAATCGATTGTTAAAATAGACGTACAAGTCAAAGACATCCTCTGTATATCTTGGTAGAGCGAAGTACAGATAATTCAATTTAACTATTATATTAATCCTATCAGCTAAAATATTATACATTCTAGATAAAATGACGCGATAGATAAAGTGTACATGACATAAAAATTCGAAATTAGTTTGTTGATAGGGTTTGGCTGGTTTTCGAAAATGGAGTAGTAGACGTTGTTCTTCTCAATTTTATTCCAGATTTATCTCTTTCATTTCTGTTTGATGCATGGAAATTGCTGAAGAAGGATATTCAACTACCTACACAAGTCTGAATTACTTCTCAAGTCGAATTACTTCAAACTTAAAAACCGAAAACACTGCATATTCCATGTATAGAAATGGCAACTTTGGAACTTTAACTTAATGATCACAAGAATGCCTGGTTTCAAAAACAGGAGAGCCAAGCGGGAGATGAAATATTTTTAGGGTCCTAATTATTATTATGATTATAACAGATACAGAGTTGAGTACAGTTTATTTCCATGCAATTGGAATTTTTTGAGAATATTGTCCAAAATAATTTTGAAAAACTTGCATATTGGAAATTCATGGACAGGCAGTATGGTAGGTACCTGTGTGGAAAAGGGCTTTTCAATGTTTTAATCTACTTATCTCAATTATCCAACTAAAAAATGCTGCCTCATCTAGAATTAGTAATATAGCAATGTTTTTCCAAACCGAAAACTCCATATACATTGAATTATCTAGGTGAAAAACATCATCGGATGTTTCTCTTTTTGGAGTGAATTTAATAGATTTAGTTCAAGATTTAGCTGTTCGGTTATACATATAACC
Source organism: Hippodamia convergens (assembly GCA_038502775.1). Taxonomy (NCBI): domain Eukaryota; kingdom Metazoa; phylum Arthropoda; class Insecta; order Coleoptera; family Coccinellidae; genus Hippodamia; species Hippodamia convergens. The sequence continues at coordinate 38,124,305 of CM076608.1, read as the reverse complement.
TGATCAAGTATCATATGTGATATTTGTTATGGTGGAAATGGTCTGTGAACCTTACCTTCAAGACAGGTAGGTACTCAGCTAAAATTCGAAAAATTCGAATCTGTTAATAATGCTTTATTATTATTTTTAGTCATTAATAAATTGAATTAATTATAATGTCTCTCATTTCTTGAACGTGCTCATATTTATCAACCTACAAAAACTAATCAACTAGCTAATTTACCACTAAGAAAACACAAGACAAATTTTAAAATCTTTTTATTTGAAAAAATAAACATATCTAATTTCCATTTGATGATGATGTGAAATTTCTACGTTTCTGATCAACTACTTTGTTGTTGGGTACTAAAGATGAATTGCTTATTTTAAATTGAAGATGAGAAAATATTTCTCACTCACATATGGTAAGTTACAGATTGATGCAATGAATGATAATCACAGATTCTGATCAATATGACAATGTTTCCCTCATCAGAACAAGATTTTCTATAATGTATATCTATTCAACGAGAAACGAGAACTGACCGCAAGTTCAATCAAATTGCTCAGATTCATATCTATACTAAAATCTAGCTACTTTGAATTCTAAGCAAAAATTCAAAACCATGCAGTCTAAAATCTGCAGTCAATCGACTTTGTCTACAGTGAAGCATCTACAAACCTACAATTATTTATGTATATTTGGTGTTTGAGGGGTTGGTACTTTTCACTAGCGTGCATTATGTGCTCCTGCAAAATATTTCATTTTAATATTTCGAACATTTATTTTATGATGATATATAATTTATCATGTTTCTACTGAAGACATCTACCCAGACGGCACCCTATATTCCCGGAATATTCCTCCAATCTGCCATTAAGCCAAAAGATATTGCAATATGCGAGGCATATGCCAGATATATATCAAATATATCTGCTCTCAAAGGAATATTCCAAATATATGCCATACCAGATATGTCTGGTATATGCTATGGGAATATCTATATGATATGCGTTTAGAATATTATTCAATAGTATTTATTGGTATATATACATGAATCTTCATGGAATATTACAAACGTTACAAAACCCTTTTTGAACGATAATTGTGTGTAGGCACTACCACTACCTCGATTTTGCTTTTGTTCCGAACTCATCAATAATTGATGAGTTTGCTATTTCCCAGTAAACTGTTAAAGAACTACAAACTTTCTATATAGATTATATTTTCGAGGAATCGCAGTTATCATCAAGTTAATTATAGTTGGATTCAAGTTAAAAAATAACACTTTCATTCGCTTAATAATTTGATCTTATTTATTAAACTGAGTAAACAATGGAATCAATGATTTGTAATTTATTTATATGATTGATACAATGAAATGAAAGAGCAGGCAACAAATTAAACGTTTTAATTTGTGAAAAATGGACATGCTATACTATATCGTCTATCGACTGAGAGTCGAGTGACTTTTTAAATGATTGAAATGTTCGATGAAACAGAAAAAGAGGTCCATTATGATTTTGATCTTATAGGAAAGAGATCAAATATATATTTTCAATAAATGGAAAAACAATATATGATATTCGAGCAGATATGTGAAAAGGGCGTAGACAAGTTGTCAAAAATCATATATGATAATCAAATATTAGTCAGCAGAGGTGAGAGTAGCTTATTCCACTGGAGGATCGAATCACTTTTGCTCATATTTTTGTTTCCATGAAGCTGCCCTGTGGTGACAGAGATGTCTGGAACTTAGAATCTTTCTAGTTCAACTTAATACTTCTTGCTTTTCATTGAACCAAATACATTGCATTTCAAACATTTCAGAGCCATTGTAGGTTGAGGAAGTTATGTGGCCACCACCACCATATTTTCGCCCTTTCTAGATATTTCCTTGAATTTTATCAAAATATCTGACAGAAATACCAATGACATTATTTCTTTACAGGAATAAAACTACTCCTTTATAAATAAAAAATTAACTATTTTCTGGCCTCTACCCATTCTTAACTCCTGCAATTCTATCCCTGAATTTACCGATAAGAATATCAAATTTCGATTTTACTGATTTGACTTTTTCTTATGGATGTAAACATTACGTCACGACGTTTTCAGTCAAAATATTCATATTTTTGTTTTGTGGTCTTGGATTGAGGTTATTTGTGTTCTGTGATTAGCGTTCCAAACTTCCAAAATGGTCGTCCGTCACGGTGGTGACTTATGGAGCTCCATGAGTTAAAAGAGTCTTATTGAAAAATTATTAAATTGTGTGTGGAGTTGAAAATATGTTATTGTTTGAGTATTATGTGATAAATAGTTTGTGATGCAGCCGAGCACATGATAAAAGATAAGACAGGCAGACAAGAGCATGACTGTAGGAGCGTGAATATCAAATCAGCGTTGGTAGGTACTCTTATATATTTGGAATGCTTGAAAAAGGTTTTCGTAATATGCCAATCACTTGTCAGTGCTTTATCTTTGGTTATGTGTATTTACGTTTTTTCAGGTCAAAGAATTGAGGACTTTACAGTGAGGACGTGATAGAAAGGATATTTCCTATATTTTAGTTGGGTTGGGAAAAAGGCAAAAACTAACTTTTCATCCCTAATAAAATTGTGCAATGTTCTCAAAGGTATAATATAAATAATTTCAGTGATCATAAAACCCATTTTATGTTTTATTAATATTTTCAGAGGTTCTTAAACAGAATGAAAATACTAAATTTGTTACTGAAAAATGGCTCTACGTTGTGCAGATAGCTTAACCAAAATTTTGCTTTCAATCCAAACGTAAAAACTACAAGAGCATGAGTGGAGGAACTTCTCAGGTGTAGTAAGTCTCACCCAAGCTGTATATCGTAATTTTGTTCCTGCAAGCAAAAAGGCTGTACAGGTCGAAAATATTAGTGGCATCAATACGGATTTAGGCCCTGAAAATCAAAAAGAGGGATCGTCTTCGAGAAGGAAGGTTGCCTCGATATAAATTGCCAACACTGCCTACTAAAATTCAAAGTAAGTTTATAAATATTAAATAATTAGAACAGATTCCACTATTACTATAGCAGTAGACAGCCTCTTATCTTGAAAATCTTAGAATCACTGTTTTTTTTCAGGGCCAAAATCAAAGAATTCCAAGGAAAAAGGCGGGGAAGACCAAAAGCTACCTGGATGAGCGGCATACAGAAGACGATGTCTGAGAGACCGGGAGAATGGGTGTTGATAGAAGGGACTGGAGACTGGGAATTGGAAGGCCTGGGATGTTATAAACACGGATATCTATATCAGCACCCCAAAGGTAAAGTGTGTCAAGTCACAATATCAAAATTAGACAAATGAGAGATTTTTCAGTTCGATAATTGTTTCAAAGAATGTGTACTGCCATTACTTGGCGTCTTCATAAACCTAGGGAGTCAAAAATGTGTTCCACTAGCTAGAATTTACTAATGTGAATCCAATATTCTATATAGGTCGTGTCTGAAAAAATGTGACTTAACACACTTTACCTCTGAGGTGCTGATATACAGGGTGTTTCCTAAACATGCGGCAAAAATTCAGGGAGCTGTTACTTGGACTATTCTAAGAATATTTTGTCCTTTGATGTTTTTGGAAAAACCTCTTTGTTTCGAAGATACAGGGCGAACAACATTTTTCATATTTTTAAAATTGATAATAGTATAAATAAAAATGCGTACCGCACTGTGTTTACTAAGTAGGTACAATTTATTTTTAAATGTGTTTGACAACTATAAAAAACGGCCAGTTTTTTGACTTAAAATTGATAAGTTCAGATGGTAAAGGAATACAGATTAAACACGTTTTTCATTTGAATTCGTTTTGTGATGTATTAGCAATTAACATTTTATCTTTCACTATTATGAATTTATGGCCTGCTCGTTCCCCGGACTTAAACCCTTTAGATTATTTCCTATGGGGCCATCTAAAATCATTAGTTTATACCACTCCAGTAGAAAATGTGGAAGACTTGCGAAATCGGATCATTGCTGGGTGTAACTTAATAAGAAATGATCCTGGTGTTTTTGAAAGGGTTCGGCAGTCAATGAGGAGAAGATTGGATGCTTGTATGCTGGCTGGAGGTGGTCATTTTCAACAGTTTTTGTAGGTTAAGTTAAATTTTCATGTAATTTTTCATAATAAAATGTTATTATCTAAAATTTTGTTTGCCCTGTATCTTCAAAACAAAGAGGTTTTTCAAAAATCATCAAAGGACAAAATATTCTTAGAATAGTCCAAGGAACAGCCCCCTGAATTTTTGCCGCATGTTAAGGAAACGCCCTGTATAGATATAAGGTCGGTTTTACAAAACTTTGTTAGTACCATTTAATTAACTGGAGCCACCACGATTCGTAGAAATTTCAAAACGAGTAATTCGATTTGTGAAACCGACCCATAATCTGATGAGTCGATTTCAAATGGCTGTTTTGGTTGGTTAACGGTTGACCGCTCGGTTCATAAATGACAACGTCAAACGAACTGCGCTTTCGAATTCTGTTCAAATTTTGGAGAAACATCTGATTTGAGACGTCACCAGAATGTCATTCGAATGCGGTTTGTCCAAAACTGACGGACCAATCTATGAACCAACCAAGAACCAGTCAATCGAAATCGCCTCTAGTTCACAAACCAAATAATTGAAGTTCACAGTTCAGTATTTATATCATTTAAAATATTACCTCATTGTGTTTTCCCTATTTTTTAGTTTAATTCATCAAATGTTAATTTTTACTTATTCTTAGTATTGTTTTGTAAAATACCTAGTTGATTTATATTTATATTTTTACTTTATGTTCATTTTTATGATTTAATGTGATAATTTTGTTAATTATTGTTATTGTACAAAATATTCTTAAAACTGTAATAAATTTTTTTGAAACAATCTAATCAATGCATTATTATTTAGTACCGCTACAAAAATTTACATATATTTAAATATATACAAAGATATTACCAGCATATGGCATGGACAAATCAGGAGATAAAAAGATATTGCCAGCATATATGTAAGGGAGATATTCATAGATGAATCTGTATGGCATATGCCATGGAGATATTTTTGAAGATTATGGGATATTCCTGGCAGATGTTTCATGGTGACCTTGGATATTCCTGCTATCTGCCAGGCTTATGCCCTGGGAGATTTGGAATATGTTTGGAATATCTCAATATGCCAGCGGTATATTCATTGAATATGCATGGAATATTTCTGTGCCGTCTGGGTAGGTATAGTACATTTGATGATGAAGAATTTGAGACTTTCATTTATTTATTCTCTGGTGATTCCCCGACTGTAAAGTTTGTTGTTCTTCAGAATAATGTTATATTTTTATTTAATTTATCATTTTCAATTTTCAGTTATGATTGAAAAGCTAATCACACAAATACAGGCTATTCGGTAAAGGAAAATACTTACATCTGATTCTCCCTCATAACGAATGGGAAGGTATGAAAGAATTCATGCTCTTTCGCTTCTTTTACTGTATTTTCAGCTCCATCTTCGGGAGTTTTTTCTTCAACTTCTTCCTCCTTCAACTCAACACAAGACTCAGAGTGTCCTTCAGGACCACTGTAGAAATCAAAGTTTTACTCATAATTGTGCTGTGAGATGATGAGTTAATATACTTACAGTTTTAGTAGGTCTTCCATTTTGTATATGAGTTCGTTTTGAAGCACTTTTCATCAATTATTATTTTCCTTCATATTTTCGTATGATACAGAGATGCTTACTGTGTCTATTCTACCCTATTTTGGCTTGGACCCTTATACTGTTCGACTTGTTCAGAAATCTGTTAATAGTAAAGAGATCTGAATGTAGGTTGGTATTACTCGTATATTATGGTTTCTGATAGAATGGAGAATGAGCCTTGACTATAACAGAATTCTTGTGGATGTGAATTTTGAAATAAGTAAGAGAGATCCTTGTACTTCAAGACGCCATGATACGACCAAACTTTTACAGCCCGAAAGTACTTGTAGGGCGGTTCAGCATTTCTCTTCGTATAACAAAAAAAAGGGCCATAGTTGAAGTTGGCACACATAAATTATTGCACCTTGGGACAGTCCCATGATACTGGCCAATCATTAACATGGGGTTCAGAATTTTTTTAAGTAATTTTTTTGGTAGGTATCGGGTAGGTATTCACTTTTCAGATATTCGGACATCTAGGCCTTTCAGAAAAATTGGTTGTTTTGTATCCTAAGACCAATAGCTTCGGAGATAGTTTCATAAGAGAGCTGAAAGGCGATTTCTTTTCCTACGAAAGTCAGTTTTGTTCAATTAAAAAAAATTTTTTCTTCGCCTTTCACATAAACGTGGAAAAAGAGCACAAAAATGTCATTCTGCCATTTTTTGGTAAATGGACTGTATCATCTTCAATATTGGGGGGAAAGCTAAGGTTATAAAAAAATACGTTAGCCTGATGTTCTCCAAAGTCCCCCCAAATCGGTAGATCATCGATTCAGCGGTTTTTTGGACCGATTGATTGAACATTTGAAAAAATTAAGAGAATAAGGTTTTTTTTCCTTAAACTGGACTGTTTTTTGAAACGTGGTGTCAGAAAACGGAAAAATTCTGTCGCTCAGAATTTCGCTCAATGAGTACCATTAAATTAATTCCATAATTTTTTTCTGAGGAAAATGAAGGTTTAAATGTATCCAGTGTCCTTAGCTCCAGTAGAGGTGAGTCAGAAATGGTCGCTTGTTTTGTTTAAATTGAAATTTTTTTTTATTCTTATTTTACTTTTAGAACAAAATTCAACGAAATTTTTTGAATGTCAATTTTTTTCCAAATTTCGGAAGTTTTTGAAAATAAAAAAATTTTTTTTTTATGATTTATAAAAAAACATTGAGTTAGAAGTGAAGAAATAATGTAACTATTGATTGATTAAGAAAATAAGGTCAACTTCAAGGAACAAAAACCTTGTTCAAGAAAACTGCTGAACCGATCGATCTACCGATTAAGGGGGAATTCGGGCAATATCAGGCTGTTTAATTTTTTTAAAACCAAATTTTTTCGCCGATATTGACGAAAATACAGTCCATTAAACAAAAAAGGGTAATATGGCATTTTTTACACGTTTATGTGTTAGGTGAACAAAAATTTCTTTTAAATTGAACAAAACAGATTTTTGTAGGAAATTTTCTGTGAAAAAGAAATCGCCTTTTGGCTCGCTAGGCCATCAGAAGTTCAGGAGATATCGGCAGTTGAGTGAAAAAGGATAATTTTGCATTAAAAACAAGATATCTCGAAGACAAATGGTTATATCTGAAAGCCATGAAAAGCAAATTAGAGCTGAATAAATTCAGAAACAAAAATCTTCAAGCTTCAAAAGGTAGGTTTTTTATTTTTCATAAGACCATTTTTCACTGCGATACAGCCTGTTGAGAATCACTAAAAAAATTTTTCTGTTCCTTTACGAATTTGAAATTATTGAATGAAATTTTTTATGTGCATCACGTTGCGTAGGTACCTTTATTCAGTTTTTCGATACTCTTGGGGGGGAGGTAATTATGCCCATTACCCCCCATCCCGGGAATCCGCCCTTGGCTTCTCTGGAATTGTCATTGTAAAAACCATTAGTACGAGAGCTAGTGAACCTTTTGAGTAACGGTTTGCCTGTAAGGCTAGAAATTTTTATAGCGATAGTTCCTAGCATGCTGAAGACGGAAATCATCGCCTGGCACACCCCTCATCCCTGCACGTCATCAAGATTTATATCTTTGAAAGTGTTAAAAAAGTTAGAAAAATAAACTTGTTCCTGTAAGCTTGAAACTTACTTGAAATTGACAGGCGATTTCGACGAGCACAAGTACCTGCCAGGCGACTCGAAAAGGGTGTAAACTACGAACAAAAATGAACTTTTTTCTGTAAGGCAGAAATTTATATATGTGATCTGAACCCATTCATTTAATCCTATTTTGAACATCTCAAAATATCAACTGAAAAATGGTTTCTTGATGCATGTGTAGATGAATTCATGTCTTACTTTAAAAAAAAACAAGCAGAAATACAGTAGGTGCTTGATGCCGGATTATCGGAAATGCCGGATTATCGAATTTGTACAAGAAGAAAAGCTAACTTCATATGATTTTCACCACTATCCAAATTAGACCGCTATTTTGTCAAGGGGCGCTATGGAACAAGAGAAAACAAATACGTGACATCACTGTCGAGGTTAGGTTCGGACTGCTGAGCGAAAAAAACTACTCTCGGTGATCCGGCGTTCAGCTGTATAAAATGCCGGATTATAGAGCAGGTTACCTGGGTACCAAAGTGCTGGACTACCGAGCGTACCGGATTGGCAAGCGACGACTGTATACATTTTTCGGATGGTTGACGCTAAAATTTATTAAAGGTAAGGTTGTGATACATCGTTGTATTCAGAAATAAATGAGAATATTTGACGTTAAAACATACGAGGTGTTCCATTTGAAACATTTCAAGTTTGTGCTATATCTTAAAAATATTTATTAGATAAAAATTTTAAGCTACGCCACTGACTTATACGTAAAAATATTATTATTGATGTTTTCATACTTTTTCTTTCTCATACAGGGCCCGAAAAATAATAACATCTTCAAAAAGTGTACATTTTCATTTTCGCCCTGTATTCCAGAAACAAAAGAAGATGGAATATTTCTGTTTGTGGATTTAAAAGTTTTACAAAAAAGTGACACAGGGGTCTCGAAAACCGCATGAGTCTATTTTCAATAATAGCTGAGATATAATGCAGTCTCAACCAATTTAAGACACAGTGTACTACACTTGAAACGACTATACTATATGATGAAGAAATTAATGATAACATATCAGATGATGATAAAGATTAATAATAAAACTTATTTTTTTATTCCCTCAGACGAACACATATATGAATTTCAGCCTTACAGAAAAAAGTTCATTTTTGTTCGTATTTTACACCCTTTTCGAGTCGCCTGGCAGGTACTTGTGCTCGTCGAAATCGCCTGTCAATTTTTTTTTGTACTTCACAATGAACGAACAAAATTGTATGAAACTTTCAAGCTTACAGGAAGTTTATTTTTAAAATTTTTTTAACACTTTCAAAGATATAGATCTTGATGACGTGCAGGGGTGAGGGGTGCCAGGCGATGATTTCCGTCCTCAGCATGCTAGGAACTATCGCTATAAAAATTCCTAACCTTACAGACAAACCGTTACTCAAAAGGTTCACTAGCTCTTGGACTAAATATAATATTGAGATATTCACAATTAGTGAAAATCTGAGCCATAGTTCTAATTTTAAATGATGATTTTGACAGCGATATTGACAAGCATGGATCATCTTCTCTAATGAGGTTTCAAAATGAAAAACAAAATTCAAAATAGTTCAAAATCTCGGCAAAAGATAATAAATATTTTCACCAAAGGGATAAAAACTAGACCGCCTTTTGAAAAACTCACATAAAGCATGGAATCGCCCGGATACTCTTGTGACAAGTGTGTCGTGTAAAGTGGAAATTGAATCCTTTAGAATAACTGATCTAAGTTCTCATGGCAAAAATGAAATTTCTGTGAGGAATGTAAAAAATATAGATTTAGGGGCTTGCATGAAAAATCAAGATAATCTGAGAACTGCCCAGAAATTATTGATGATTCGTGAACTGTTTGAAAGAGCTTCCTTAAGTGAACAAACCTATTGAATTTGATTGAAATCGGACATTTCATTCCAGAGTTATATCTATCGCAAATTAAGGCCAATGTTCATGAAACACTCCGTATCTCCGAAACTAACGGTCTTAGGATACAAAACAATGACTTTTTCTGAAAGGCCCAGATGTCCTGCTTTCACCATTAGGCTATGGCCAACGACTCTTGAAACATCCTGTATAATTTCTCTGCGTGGAATCTTCATATGACTCCGAGACATACAAAGAAGGATTTGAAGCATACGTGGAATAGGGGGTGTTCGAAAGTGTATATTGTTGATTTTGTGTGTGTGTGTACTGAATTAATACTTAACGAAAATTTAAAAGTATAAATAAATCTAAGTTTGAAATATTTAAAAATAAAATATAATATAAAACTATGACACACAAAACTCAAAACGAAACAGAGTTTGTTAATTCTCCTGTACTTATATATTAGTGATGAAACTCCTGATGGTACCCCTGAGGCGAAACATATCGAGTCAATTCTAAATAAATTGAAACAATATAAAAGTGGAAGACCAATAATTATATTCGCGGCATGGATACCGAAAAAAAAATTTGAACTTGATAATGGTCATCAAAACATAATACGGAGGGAATAAACTTGTGAACACAAGTATGAAAATAAAAAAATTATTACTTGCACATCTTCTCAAGGATGAATTTCTCCCCGTCATCCCAGAATTGTCGTTCCCTGTAGTAGTTATCCCTGTCGTAATTCATATACCAGGTCAAATGGGCAGGAGCAGAAAACATAGCAAGAACGAATTCAATTGTGGATTTACTTAACAACGAAACGATTCTATGCTTTCTGTAGAAACGGCAGGAAACGTGAATTTTATCAAGAGCACCGATAAGACCGCAATGAGTTTGCCTCACGAACGAACACCTACTATGTTCGATCGATAAATGCATGAAAATATATTTATGGGACAAGAAAATATTCGCTGTCAGTCATGAATGCGAACGGAATTATGTTTATTCCTTGAGAGGGCTAACTTGAAAATTTGAGGTTGCGTGATTATTAGGGCAACTCAACTCAGCGAGATCATCTCCTGAAAGTATAACTCCTGAAGATGGCAGACTCTTTATCTGGCGAAAAGTCGAGAATGAATCTGCGACTACGGCCAAAATGCTCGAAAAAACAAGTGACATAGAACGATGGCCAATTCAGAGAAGATGTTGACTTTATTCACAGGACGATGATACGTAGTAAATGTATGAATTTGGGTGATTTTCGGTGTCTCGGCTGAGGCTGTAAGCAGGAATTAGTGAATATGCTAATTGAGCAAGTACAAGATAAAAAGTCAGTTTTTTTTTACAATATGATCAAACACGGAAATCAAGGCCTTCACAACGGTTGGAGAAGACGCAATAGATATTCTACGACTGATATGAGAAAACTTGTAATTGTTCAGGAAAAGACGAGACTTTTGTACCATAAAAACAGTAGGAAAAAACACATTTGTGGAAATCTCATGTATTATTCCGAAATGTTTTGGTGAATACAATCCTGAAAAATGTACAGGTCTGCGTCCATAGATTTATACTGAATACAAACTAAAATCATAGATTGGATATTTTTTTAAGAGAAAGAATAAGTGGAAAAAAATCTTTAACTGTTTGGGTACCATACCGAGAACATTTTTGGAACATGGATAATTTCAAAACAGCAATCATTGAAATGAATACCATTTTTGCTAAAATCTCATGGAGTAGAAGAGGATCTATAGTCCGTTTCAGAATGATTGTCATCAGAGCAAGCCATGGAATTCCATCCGGGGCTTTATTTCCAGTTACAAAAAGTTACTAAAAATTTATGTGTGTTCATCATAGATTGAAATATATAAATGTAACCTATAAAATGATTGAATATATTTTTCAAGGCAAATAAATTTGAAGAATTTTTTGTGAAATTATATTATTTTCATCATTGTTGTATTGATAAATTTTCAAACTCAGCTTCAATTGCAAAAGAGAAACAAGCTGAAATGATGACTAAAATATATACAACCACACTATTTCGCTGTAGATCAAGCATGGGAATTGGATATTCAGGATTGATAATAAAAATAGCGTGAAATGCTTCAACATGAAATCTTGCAATTACGAAGAACTCCAATGTAGAAATATCATTCATTAAATAATTCAGACTTCATCAAAGATTACTAAAAGTTCGTTTTCTATGAAGACCCTTCAGCAATCTTTGCATTCTTGACGACTGATGACTTTCGAAAATTCATCGAAGTTCTCGCCCTGTGTCATTTTTTCTGAGTATTGAGGAACAAAATGTATAAAGCTGACATAACTTTACAATTTCATAGCCAAGTTGTTGAAACAAATAGAAAATATTTGTTGACAAATTGTGGATTATTTGAAGTGTGAAATGCTATAAAATAGATCACTCATTATTTGTATTTATTAATACCGTCCATTTCATGATTCATTAAATAATATACCAAATGTTGATTTTGATTAAAATTCAGAAAAAGAAAATTCTTTGCCTTTACGGAGGCCACATCGAGAACATTTTTGAAACATAGATGAATTCAAAATAGTAATCATCGAAATGAATATCATTTTCAATTCCCAGGCACAGAGATCTTTCATCATGAGTTTGGAGAAATGATATTAGATTTTGTCACTGAGATGAGAGATATACTGGTTTCGGCCTTGTTTGGCCTCATCAGCCACTGCTAAAGTCTCATTCAGTGAACGAGGAAGTACAGATTTCTTTTTCAGCATTTGATTGGAGATGTGAAACTTCATTTTGACGCAATTGGATGTCACCACCTTAGTACTTTGTAATATTTTACTCATTACTTCACAACCAATTGCATCAAATATCGAAGTTTTTTATGAAGATTTTGTGCGTGAGATGTATGGGATACTGATGAGGCCTAACAAGGTCGAAACCGGTATATCTCTCATCTCAGTGACAAAATCTAATATCATTTCTCCAACCTCATGATAAAAGATCTCTGAGCCTGGGAATTGAAAATGGTATTCATTTCGATGATTACTATTTTGTATTCATCTATGTTTCAAAAATTGATTAAAATTCAGTTACTTGTCAGGCAGTAAAAACTGATTTATTCATTGTATTCAATTTTAGAAAAAAATAATGAAAAAGTTAATGATTGTTACCTGAATAACTAGCAAAACGCGATTAATACTGGAAGAAATACCTGCTGAATTGTTGAAAAACTCGCAGTACCGACGATAAACTGCTTCACGTTCCCTTGTAGTTTGGCGAGGCGAGAGGTATGTTGATGAATTCCATCCATTTTCAATTCGGTAATACTTGAGAAATATCCAAATCCAAAACTAATTTATCGATTTAATCAAGAACATAAGCATACACAAATAAATGTTTTCAATCAACACGAACCTAAATCTTGGAACTCAAAAGTTACTGATGGGATATTACCAACATATTTTCGAGATTCCACAGACGACCGAGATTCCAATCATTCTGAAACGGATTATACGCAGTTCTTTTCAGCATGTGACTGGAGATGTGGAACTTCTGTTTTGACCTTACTAGATGTCGCCACTTGCAAAATTTTATTCGGAAGGCTTGAACTAGTTGCTTCAAAAGTACAGATTTTGTCTCTGAGGGATATGGGACACTGATGATGCCAAATGAGGCTGAAACCGGTATATCACTCCTCTCAGTGACATAATATCTTATATCATTTCCGCAGCCCCATGATAGAAGATCTTTGAGCCTATAAATAGGGTATTGTATTCATAGTTATGATAATTACTTTGAATTTATCTATGTTTCAAAAAAAAAATAATAGATTGGGTAGTACTGCCCTAACCTTCGTTCAGCGCCCTCTCTCAACCTCCAGAAAATTAATTTCGGTATTTGTATTTACAGTCAAAATAGATGACGCTGGAGCAGAAAAAAATTATACAATTGAAGGGCAAGAAGAAGTCTCCATTACGATTAGTCTATGCTTATGGATAACCTGAACACTCTCAAGGGGTTCCAAATTGGTTGTAAACGGGAGTTGATTATTTTCCCATAGTAGATTGGAAATTTTTGAATCATGTATACAACGACATCTATCTGACTGGAAGGAAGTACGAATTGTGTCGGATCCCAATAGATTGCGAGAAATTCGAATTTAATAGATCTATTGAGACACCAATCTACATCTTTTGATAAATTCATCAAATTCAAATTTCCCACGATGTTATGAGATCCGACACAATTCGTACTTCCTTGCAGCCCGATAGACGTCGCTGTAAACACGGTTCCAAAATTTGGAGAGAGTTTCCAATCTATGTCAGTACAGTATTGATCTATGAGGACGTTCTTTTGTACTACTTCTTATATCACATTGAAAAATTTACGTCGAAATTTTAATTTGGAACATAAATTGCACCTGTTGAAATGTTATAATTTAGAATCGACATAGTTTGTTAGAGTTCTGTATGCCTATAATGATTAATATATTGTATTGTCTTGTCATTTAAGTCCCCAAAAAGATAGTGAAGATATTTCCTTCATTCAGTGTTAAAATATGCCAAAACGAAACATTCATAACCTTCCGAAAACGTCTTCATGGCGGAGTTAAAATGAGCGCATTATTTCAGACATTCAGCGAATGTGTTTTGATTACAAAATAACTTTCATACAAGAGATACGAGTTCAATAAGCTATAATATGAGTTATAATAATGAACATTTCGTTTATTCTGGTGTTGACGCCAGTATAACGTCCTAGCTATAAAATGAAGCAAATAGGTGTTGAAAAAAAGATACATGAATATTCACCTTCTGTCTTCGTAAAATTCCATCGGGTATTCGTTCGGATCCACAACTGGATAATAATAGTAGGCCATTTATATGGTATTCACTATTCATAAGGTAAAACAATGCGGGTGTCGTAAAACTGTTCGAAATACTGGTGAAGTAATAACAGTTATGGCAATCAAAATTTTCCTCGGTAGCATTTATCAAGGTATAGCTTGGTGATAAGGTGAGTATTCGAGCAACTCGCTTCCTTCGAAGAGCATTTAACAATTTTTTATCGGTGGAATGAACAGATGAATCATTAACCAGGTGGAAATCATAAAATGTAGAAAAACTAAGATATTTACGTTTCGTCAGAAAAAAAATTAATCAATAGTACCTAATATGTTTTCCTATCGAGAAATTAAAGCACCATTATCAAAATACTTAGGGGCAATCTTCTTTGCGCTATATAGCTTTTAGTATGAGGTATTAAGAAATGTGATCAAGAAAATTAAATTTTCCACTTGCATTCTCAACGAAAGTTGTAACGAGATATTGAATAGTGTAGTATCTAACATGAATTCTCCACATTCCAGTAGAATGTCATGGGATGTTTCGAGAGAACTAGGAGAAGCTGCAACTCTAGCGATGTCATAACATTAAAAATACTCCAATATACCAGGTGATTCGCGAAGATCGTTATTTCAAAGAAAGGTACTCGAGGTGATTACTCGAAATTTTATATGTAGTTATGGTTTGTTCGGTGTTCGAAGATATGAGTGCTTGAAAAAAGCAGAAATGATACAAGATTTTGAATTCTGAATGTAACCACCTGTTTTTTTCATTCATGATCGGATTACTCGTTGAATTTTCATCTATTCTTCAGACGTCAAGGAGAAAACGGGAATTTGATAACTATATTATAATTTTAAATCAATACTTCCATATGGACAACACCGTTCTCTTAGCGCGAAGAGATTGCACTAAGCCTCGCGTATTTTGGCAGAAAAAATTTGACGATAGATACATAGGTAATATTTTTCTATCATAAAAATTCAAACCATATTGGTTATTTACTTTCTTTTGAGTTGGAATTCTCATTAAGAAACTAAGAATCATTTTTCGCCATGAAATGTGGTGAAAACATGCAAGGCATTCAACAGAAAATATGCATTTCTACCCCAAATCATCAGAAATCCTGTTCCCTTCGTCTTTGAGATACTGGGTGCCTTCTGACGAATACCTATTTGCGCTATAAGTTTCAGACCACTGCAGCTTATTAAGTTTTTAGTCCAGAATGTACCATGTCATCTTTTATCCGTAGATGATACAGAACATTGGAGGTAAAAGTGCAATCAATCTTCTCCTGCCTGTATGGAAACAACATAGTCTATTTGGAGAAAAAATTCAGTTACTTAAATTTAGTTATTGAGAGAATAACGAAATCTTAATTTGATGAACTCTACTCATCGCTTCATATTTTCTATATATTAATTTCACAAAGGATCATGATAGAATACAATATTCGAAAACTATAGCATTTATTTGAGAGTTTAATATAATTCGACGTATAATGAAATACCCCACAAAGAGGTCTTGACTTGTGAAGTGATGAAACGGTATGATAGAAGATACGAAATATTCGAATTTTTTTCACTTATTTGAAAACCTCTGTTAACAAAATAGAAGAAAAGCTTTTTCAGAGTACCACTTGAATCTTATTGAAAAACAATTCCTCTCTGGGACATTCATAACTGAACTGTGAAAACAGAAAGAGCTAGGGTAGTAGAATGAACGAACATAAAATTTTTTTATTGAAATAAAAAAAAATCAACGAAACCAAAATCAATCAGGACATATCTTGAGGAAGTACCACCCCCATACCATGCTCGCTGCTCAATTCTGAGACTTGTCTTTCGGAATTCAATACCTGAAATTCAAAACTGGCTCTTCACTCGAAATGAATCATGTTATTCACATAATCCTCCTCACTTTTTAAGAAGGAAAAGGGCTTGCAATTCAACATTCGAAAATTGCGTTCTGTTCCCCAAATACGATGCTTGCAATTTTCCAAAAATGCACTTGATTTTTTTATTAAAAATTTGATAATTTGAAGGATGTTTTCAGGGTTCTTCCAATTTTTTCCAATCAATTGTTTTTTACATAAAAAAATCGAGTTGAAGTTCGTAGTTATAATTTCATAATCGGCTGTTATTTATATTTTGGAAAAATTCGCACTGAAGGGTAATCGGCAATTTTTTATACAGAGTGTTCTTCGAAGACATGCCTTATATTTGAGTTTGTGATTTTTTGAATCATTCTCAGAGAAAAGATTTCTATGAACGTATGTCCTAAAAGAATCAAATTTTAAAATACTGGGTGATCAAATTCCGAAATGAATTATGAAAAAATTTCAAACTAATCAAGAAAATATTCTTTTTTCATTCCAGTTGATGCACAATAATTTCCATACCGCATCAGAGTATATCTGATGCTTTTCAAGTGGAATTCGGTTGATAGTCCTAATTGTGAATGTGGTGAATCAGAGGAAACAGTTGAACACCTAATTAATAATTGTTCGATTTATAAATTCCAAGATGGCATTAGAGCCATACACAATATATCAAACTCATTTTTGCAAAGGGTTGAAAATTTCAGATCAATTTGATGAAGTATAAATTGAATTCTCTTGCTGTTCTGGCTTTTTTTATTTTCAGGTTGGAGTTTGTGTTTGGAAATCCTTCCTCCGAAGAGCCGTCCCGCTGATCGTGATGTCCTTCTATATAGAATATTCAGATACAACAATTTTATTTTATTTTTTTAACGCGGAGACAGGTTTTTTCGGCTGAGGTTTTTTTCCCCTGGCTCTATAGTATCGTATGATACTGGTGATGATAGTATCGTATGATACTATAGTATCATACGAAGAATGTTGTGGTACCCCGTTCCTTTTTTTACCTCAGCTTAGGTTCTTTTTGTTTCAACATTTATTGTATTATTTTAGCTCTCTTATTCAAAAGAATATATATATATATATATATATATATAAATATATATATATATATATATATATATATATATATATATATATATATATATATATCAGAGTTTTGAGGAATTAATGCTGAAATAAAACAATTCTTATTTTTTGAGCGAAAACCATACGTCGGACAAACAAAAACCCCGAGGTCGAATTCGCTCAAGAATAAATGAAACTTCCAGAAGTTTAATAGGAACCAGTGGCGTAGTATTTTTTTACCTTCAAAATATTTTATGCAACACCTATACGAGTATACGGACGTCACTGGTAGAGGGAAAAAAATGTTTTACTTCATAGAATGTACCTTGATGCATATAGAAGACATATACGAAATTTTATGTCTACAATATTCTGATAGTAGCCCATGGGTGGAGTTGTATAATTTTAAAATATGAAGAAATTAATATTTCTATATTTCAGTATCGTAATAAGTTCACTACAGTACTAAAAGTAGTGCTGTAATGAGTTCAGTTTCAAGTTATATTTTTCGTTTTATGGTTGTCAGTACTGACCTCCGATCGTATCAATTTTCAAATCAAATCAATTTAAATTCCGTAATCTGTCATAAGTTACAACAACTTTCAAGATACAATACTTTTGTATTGTATCTTTTAGTGAATTTTGTCACTAATCTGAATTTTTATTTGAAAATCGAGAGTATCTCACAAAACTTGACTGAAACAGAGAAAATATCGTCTAAAACTCGACGAAAACAATTCCAACACTCATGCTTCCGAAAACTCGTTCTTTCGTCGCTCGTTTTCGAATTTCGCATTCGTGTTGGAATAGGGGGCCATTCTACAACTTGTTTTAGAATATATCCATTCACAATCTTATCTCAGTTATTATCAACAATATTTTTTTTCAATCTCATCACCCTGTATCTGAAAAATTAAAACTTTTAGGACATTTGGTTTCTTAGGAAGTTTTTGTCTCGAAATGAGTCAAAAAATCACAGTCTCAAATATTGGCATATCTGCAAGGAACATGTGAATATGTGCTAAAGTATCGCTTAAATTAAAGAAATATTGAGAAGATAATTTAATGAGAAATTCCAGGAGAATAAGTAGATACTTCAGCATGGCATGGCAAAGTCAAGACCGCCTTTAATTTCAATTTGGGGAAACATCAATTCCATGCGTGAAAAATGACGAGAAGAAATGATAAATTGGAGACATTTTCGAGGAGATTCGAAAGATGATACCTTTATTTCTTTGATTATTTGGACGTAAAATGGTACTTCATCCCACCTGATGCTTTTTCTGAAAGAAAACGCGTTCAGTGAAAATCTTCGATTATCGACTGAATATTTTCAAATTTCATAAGATTAAATGCTTGCCCCCTCGAAAACAATATTCTTGAAATTCACAACATTATTATTCGACTTTGATCAAAATCAATTCATGAATTTTAAATTCCAGAGGGAAATATTCCCTTGTTGTGGACCAATCACTTATTCACTCAGACAACAACCCCTATTCACTTGATTTTCAATGTTCCACAAAATCGAATAGAAAAACGGACTCACATTTTGTCCTCTTCCAAGAAATATTCATATTCGAGGTCGAACATGTAAATACAAATCGCTTGAACAGAGCACTTCGAACGTTTGTCAATGAAACTTCACTATTTGACATGTTATCAACGTTGCGTCGCGTCGTGACGCCCACGTCGTCGGTTCTTGGGCTACACCGACCCCTGGACAGAAAAGCTGGAAACTCGGAGTAATCGATAAGGTATCGAGGGATAGAAGGAGTTCACTGTAAGGATTCTAGTATTGTATTTCTAATGGTGGCTGATATAATAGGTTTGTCTACAAATACCTGGACTCACAAACGAATGTCAACTTTGAGCGAATTGATTGAAAAATCTCACAATTTTGAAGTATTTGTCATGGTTGTTTTTCTTGATTACATTTGGCCTCCTTCCATGGATTTATTTATTATTATCTATCAAATTCATGAGTTAGAAAACAGTTTTGCCAATCAATATTTTCGAATCCAAAAATCCCTAAACAATATTGGATATATTTCATTAATTTAACTGTCCACTTCTGGATTAGTTTTTGAATTTTGAACTCATGGATGAATACCAATGCGTTCTCTTCCTATATTATGAATGACTATTCCTATGAATACCTATGACCTGAAATTTTGGTTTCGTCTTCATTGATACAAAAATCGATTTTTCGGTGAAATAGCACTTCATTGATTTTTATCTTGATTAACTGATATGGACCATATGGATGCAGAGGCACCTCTGCACCTCGAAATAAACCGTGATGGACCAATTCATATCCAAGTTCACAACAATTATTATTAAGAGAAAGGGGTCACAGTCCACTGCGACCTTATGGTATATTGTGCCCCCTGACAAAGCTATACAGCTCGCCTTCCAGTCCCAGAGATCTTATGGAATCCAATATCTCGGAAGGCTTCAGTGAGGCTAATTCCTCACTCCTACAGGTCTCTTGACCAAAGCATTGTTTTCTTTGGCTAACAATGCCAAAGTATTCTGTGACTAGGTGAATAGGAGTTTCTTCCTCCTCCCCACAGCATCTACACTCGTCAGTGTCCGCTACGCCCATTCTCAGCAAGTGCTTTCTGAGGCGACAATGCCCTGTAAGAAAACCAGGTAGGAGGTGTAGTTGGTTCTTACTGAGACCCAAATATCTTTTGGATCTTTCAGTTTCAAAATTCCGAAGGAACTTTTTGGAGTGATCCAACCCTGGGAGATTCTGCTAGAGTGTTTCTCCTTCTCCAAAGACTCTTTCTTATAGGTACATTTTTCTATACCACAGAAATCTTCTGGGCCAGTGAGTAGTTTCCGAGCGCCCTCTCTGGCAAGTTTGTTGACCTCTTCGTTACCTGTGATTCCCGAATGACCAGGAACCCAGATTAAAGGGACCTTATTTTTCTTGCTAACCTCATTGAGTTTGCTCCGGCATTCCCATGTTGACTTTCAGTCGATGACATAGGAGTTCAGTGCTTTAATAGCAGCTTGACTATCTGAGTGAAAAGCCATGTCGCAATTCTGATTGTTTCTCTCTAGATGAATATCTAGACATCTTTCGATTGCTAATATTTCTGCTTGAAGAACACTCACACAGGAACCTAACGATAGTGCACACTTGGCTTTAGCCATGTGAACTCCAGCGCTAGCTCCCGTGTTGGTTTTAGAACCATCTGTATACCATTTAGCAGTATTTTCTTTGAAATTTTGGTCAGTGTATTGCCGCTCCCATTCTTCTTTTTCGCGTAGCATAGTACTGAAATTTTCCCATTACCTACTTTCTTTACCATTACATCACTAGAAAGGTTCGCAGATAAGATGTAGTTACTCAGAGGGCACCAGACTCTCTGAAACCTAATTCTCTTATTACCTGCACCTTCTCTAGATATTCTGAGGATGGCTTCATGGGCCATCCTGTCAATCACCAGATGTAGGGGTGTGAGATCTGTTATGATCTTAAGTGCTCTGGTTGGGCACGTTCTCATGGCCCCCCGTGATGCACACACAGGCAAGCCGCTGTGCTTTATCGAGCATTTCCCTTGTACTTGTCTGACTTGCTTCAGCAAACCAGACTACTGCCTCAAATGTGATTACAGGTCTCACGAACATGACGTACATCCATCGCAGAATTTTTGGGTTACAACCCCAATTCCTGAAGCATATACGCCTGCACGCAATAAGAGCCTTAATAGCTCTACTAGTAGAATTACATATATGCCTATTCCAAAGAAGTATACTGTCCAGGGTAATTCCAAGATATTGTACTTCAGACTTCCACTCCAGGATATTTCTGTTCAATGATAACGATTTCATGGCTGGAATTTTTTTTCCGAGGGAAAGGAATTACTGTGGTATTGGTTGGGTTAATATTCAGCCCCACTGACAAGCACCATTGCTCAATGATTCCAAGGCCATTCTGCAGTAAATCGCAGAGGGAGCCTTCTAATTTGCCTTTAACTATAAGACTTATGTCATCAGCATAGACCACACAGTCGAAGCCTAACAGCGTGAGCCTGTGTAGTTCATCCACTACAAGGCTCCATAATAGGGGGAAAAGCACCACACCCTGAGAAATATAAACAACTCATTTTCTGCCTAAGGGTTAATATTGAATGAAGAACAGATAAATCGAACTTGAATACGTGTATAATTGAATTTAAAAACAATACATTCATTAAAAAAAAACATATTGAGAAATAAATGAAGCCATTTCTTTTCCTTCATTCTATCATTCGATAGCTTCATCATTTTTAACCAACTGATTGCTTACAATGTATATTGCTTATAATCATTCAGGCAGTTCATGAATGTATTCTCTACTGTAGTTGGTCCATCTGTAATGAGTATATGAATTAATTCAACACATCTTTGGAACAATATCAACGGAACTTTGGATGACCATTGATCATCACTCCAATATCTTACCGAAGAAGAAATAAGTGGGCTTTGAAGGATCTGCATCTTTTCTCGCCGAACCAACAGCGTTCCTTATGGCTAGAGGAACACTGACTGCCATACACAAGGGAGGTTCCCCAACAGCTTAAACAAAAAAAAAATGAGCAAGAAAGCTCAAAAATGTGTTCATTAAGTTACACTAAGAACTATGTCTTCACCTTTAGATTGCAAGACTCCAACAGGATTGGGGTTGTCCTTAGGAAATTTGATCCTGAAATCAATAGGTATGTCTTTAACTCCCGGAGGTTTATAAGTCCACGTATTATTCGTCAACATTTTTCCATTTTTGTCGAATAACAACTTCTCTGTGATATAGTATCCTAGACCCATGATGAAGGCTCCCTCCACCTGACCAACGTCAATGTAAGGACTCAGGGAGGTACCAGTGTCTTCTATCAAGTCGACTCTGATTATCTGATGTTGTCCAGTGAGGATATCCACTTCTACTTCAGCCGCGCATGCGCCATAAATGTAGTATTCTTCCAAGAACGGAGAATTTGATGAGTACCTGAAGTTGTAGATTAGAGGAATCATGGAAATCACGAAAACTTATGCTGTTCATCATACAGAGTATCTCAAATTCACTAGGATAATAATTGATTTATTACATGAGAAACAGAATGAACAAATTGAAATTACATATATCTACAACTATTTAGATTTCTTACTGTGCATTTGTAGTGAGGAGTACGTAGTCTGCGAAAGCAGCTTTTATGAGTTCTTCCCAAGTCTGATCAGAATCTTCTTTTCGGTATGGCTGGAGTCGACTTAAGAGTTCATCACATGCTTTAGCTACTCCCTTAAAAAAGAAACAAGAAACGAAAATTCTTATGGAAACATAGGAATATGAATGTTAAATTCGAATGAGCTCCGACCCTAGTAGAATGGTGTGGAAGAATCGAAATATCATTGCGATTCGATGAAAAATAAAAGACTGTAATGTTGGAATGGCAAGTCTCGGCAGGAGGGGGTGATCTCGGCTGCTGCGAATTGCAATGCACATTAGACGCATCCTAACGTCAGATGTAATAGCTAGACGGTTTGGAAATAAATTAGATTAGCGTAAATCAGAATGTTTATAGTTGAAGAGAAAATTCAAATCATAAAATGGAACTTCGGTGGTCAATCTATTGCGGAGACAATAACTTCTTTCATTGTTGCCTTTGGAGATAGGCCAATACCTTCACGTTCGGCTCTCCAACTTTGTGCCAAAATAGCAAGTATACGTAATGTTCTCAGAGATATGAGACCATCTCTTTATAACAGATTTGGCCACTGTTTGGCACAATAAGGTGGTGTAATAAATTGGTAAATTGGTAATTTCCTCATTCAACAATTCAAGACTGAAACATATGAATACGGTACTGTATCCGAGAAATGCATATCGGGTCCACAGCTAGGTTATCGTATTTCGGAGCTACCCTTCAATCATCACGCATAAAAACAAATTCGGTCACAGCTCTGTTGTTTATTCAACTACGAGACGCATAGAAACCAAACTGTGACCCAAATAAAACGTTGACCCCGTCGGCATAAACATTCGAATGCAATATTGATAAGGCACTTGCAGAAAAAAAAACGGTCGTTTTCGAATGGTTTATTATAAATAAAAATGGGGGATTTATTAGAGTTCGGGATCTTCAAGCTCATGAAAACTAACACTTTCAAACTTAAGAAAAACATTTTATTTAATATTATAGGTCAAAGAGGGTATCTAGAACCGTGGGACTTGAAAAGGCCAACTGGCATCTTTTTCAGATACTCCAACATAAAAGAAGAACCTTTGAAAAAGAAATTTTAGTGGTAATGCCTACTTTTGAAGGGGGAGAGAAATACCCACAAGTAGGTGACGAGTTAATTTTCATCGTTAAGGAGTGGTCAGTACATTTTCGGTACGTGATAGGGAAATACCCTGAAGATTGCTCAGAAAAGTAGTGAGCAGATCTGGGGAAGGCGAAACGGGAATGTCTTTCCAGGCTAGAGGTACTCCCGAAAGTAAAGAAGGATAAAATGGTCGTGAAACGGGCGACGGTTTAAGTCAGTCAGGAATATAAAAATTTTTTAGTCAGTATGAAACGTATACGGGGGTTTTTCGAAGAGTGAAAGCAGAAGCAAGGTTTAAGTTTGTTTTCAAAGGAAAGTTTCATTATTATTTAGTTTTTTGCGAATCTGGAAGAGCGATCGGAAGTCAAGGTATTGGTTACGATAGTTAAGTGAAGCGGATGTGTTATTTTCAGAGTACTCAGATCATCTCTTCGAGGGAAAGCCAAAGTCAGACTTTTTCAATTTTTAAATGTATCGGAGAGTTAGAGTTCAACAGTCTTGAAATCTCCCATCTCATCAATTCTTAATCTTGATTTTCATTTATTTCGTTTTGTGATTAGTTCGTTAATCAAGTTTGTTAATTGACCAGTATCTGTATATGAAATTACGTTGGTCAGTCTGAGATAGAGACGGCTGAATAATTGGTATATGTATAGTCAATTTCTGTTTCTTTGTTATATTTTTCTGAATACATTTTTTAGTAAGATATTTCTATGATTTGAATCTTCCCCAAAAACACTGAACTTTCTGAAGAAAAATACACTACGACTTGTTCTTCGAGCAACAAGCCGTACCCCTACTCTCTCCGAGTTGGGAAGTGTTTATTTAATTCTGTTAGGTTGATGGAAAGCCGCCCTTCCATCAAAAACATATCTGTGAATTATTTCAGTGGATTATTTGAACATTCAATTTGAATTTGTCGATCTTCAATTTTGCATGTTTTAGAGTTTGTTTTTGTTTTTCATTTTTTATTTTCATTGAATTAGTTTTTATTTCTTTATTTCTTCTCGTAGAATGTATTTTTGTATTTTAAAATTTTTTCTTTTTCTAGAATAAAATTGTTGAATTCATTCACAACAGATATGAAATCACCCATACAGCGTGTTACCGATTTGATTCGGCATTTCACGTACCATATACTATGCTCTACATCCCCACTCAACCAAATCTGTCGGTCCAGCAGTTTATTCGATATCACTTCCCTCTGATGTTTTGATTCTGCCACAGTTCCACTAGAATATGGCTCTGTTCGAATTTACTATAGAAACTGTGATGTTTCAAATTCTGTTTTCCTGATCTGTATGAGAAAAGGACTTTATACTTCAAAAACTCCGAAAACAGTAATGAGAAGATAACTTGGTGTATCATCAGAAACGAAGACATCAGAGAAGAACGCAAAATTGAAACTATACGAGAAATTGTACTCGAAAAACATGAAGAATGGTTAAAAATAATGAAAAGATAGCAACGATCAGATGAACAGAATACTGAAAATTTCGGTCAAAAAAACTAAGAGGGCATATAGTCCATAATACACTATAAAATTGAAAAGAAGAATAACTGAAATTAAAAAATATCAATATAAAGCCTTATGATCGATGATGCACCAATAGACATAACTAGATTGAATTACTATCCAAGAACAAAAATCTTCTGAAGAAGTCTACCGCAGATGTGTGCGCAATGTCAGGAAATACATAAGAAGTCGTCAATTTAGGAATAGAAAACATTCAACACCAGCATGGCTAACTTCTACGTGAAAAAAAATGTCTTCACATCTCAAAAGTAAATGTTGATGTTGAGCTCATTTCGTACGGAGCTGGGAAAAATCTTCTCTCTATAGTTGTAAATTATATCTGCTAAATTGTAAGTGGATGGCGACCAATCAAAATTTCACAAAACCCACTTGAAGAAGTATTTTTGATGAAATTTACTTACATAGCATACTGCTTCTGAAGTCCAACTTCCTCCAGTAATATAACTATTTGCAGAGACCATATTATTACTAGGAAGAACATTTACCTTTTCCAAAGGAATATTGAATTTATAAGCGCAAACTTGCGCAGCCTGAAAAGATAATATTATTCTCTTGCTTTAGCTTCATCGAATGAATTCACCTTGGTATTGATACCTTGACCAACTTCAATGCCGCCATGACTTATGGACACACTGCCATCAACATGGTATATGGAAATTGTTGCCATAATTGGACCTGCAAGTTCATACAACCAAGCCATTGGCACCACAGAAATTCCTCTCTTTTTCCATCGATTTTTCTATAGAACATCATAAGAGAAATAAATATGTTTGAGGAATATGTAAAAATGATGGTGGAATATCAAAGCATTATGTATGCTCTGCTCCTTATATAAACCAGAAAGAACTTGGAAAGAGTCAAATCAATTTATATTGAGCAGTTGCACTAATACACTCCCCGTCAATAAATTCCGGACAGGCAGCATTTTTGTCAAATTCAACATCCTGTATCTTTTTTCGTGGTTCCCCGATTTTGTTTAAATTTTCACCAGGTATAGTATTGGGTCTTGTTATATCAACCTGAAATTTGCTTTGCGAAAATACCTGTAGTTCATTTGTTATACAGGGTGAAACAAAACCTTGTTTCATACCCTTTATTTCTAAACACCCTGTGGTGAATTTGAGGTGGAAAATTTGATATCATCCAGTTTTAATTTGAAGTGAGACCCTTTCTTAACAAAATGTTTCTCGATTTACGTCAGTATCTGCTAAAAAAAAAAGATACACATTTTCAAAGAAAGTGTTGCATTTTTTCAATTTTTATAACAATTCAAAACATTGTAATACCTTATCGACTAGTAAACATAAACAAACATCTGAAAATTAATAGCGTGTATTTCCACCTCGCTTTCTCATAACTACCATACGTCGTGGCATATTTTCAATGCATTTCCGAATTGCTTCTGGGGTAATATTTTCCCGTTCTTCAAGAAGGGCTGTTCGTAAATCGGGCAAGGTGTTGGGCTGCCGATTTCGAACATTTCTACCTAGCATATCCCATACATGTTCAATTGGATTTAAATCCGGCATTTTGGCTAGCCACACGAATCGTTGAATATTCGCCTCTTCAAAGTATTCTGTTGCAACCCGTGCAACATGGGGCCTAGCATTGTTCTGCATTAACAAAAATTGTTGCTTCCCCCAGAGGCAATTCGAAAATGCATTGAAAGTATGCCACGTCGTATGGTAGAAGTGATGAGGAAGCGAGTTGGAAATACACGCTATTAATTTTCAGATGTTTGTTTATGTTCACTAGTCGATAAAGTATTGTAATGTTTTAAATTGTTATAAAATTTGAAAAAATGCAATACTTTCTTTGAAAATGTGTATCTCTTTTTAAAGCAGATACTGACGTAAATCAAAAAACATGTTGTTAAGAACACTTCAAATTGAAACTGAATGATATCAAATTTTCCGCCTCAAATTCACCACAGGGTGTTTAGAAATGAAGGGTATAAAACAAGGTTTTGTTTCTCCCTGTATAACGGATGAACTACAGGTATTTTCGCAAAGTAAATTTCAGGTTGATATAACAAGACCCAATACTATACCTGGTGAAAATTTCAACAAAATCGGGTAACCACAAAAAAAGATACAGGGGGCTGAATTTGACAAAAATTTTGCCTGTCTGGAATTTATTGGCGGGGAGTATAGTTTCCTCTATTATTAGGAGATTGCGATACAAGCCCATATACTTCTTCAAATGACTAATGAAGGTGACACCTTAATCTTTGTTTTAGTTCCCTTCATTCGATATGAACGAGTGTTGTCATTTGGTTCAAGAAGAAATGAAATAAATGAATGAATTTGAATATTTGATTCACCTCATTAAAATCTTGTATCTCTACTTTTCTTTCATCTATGTCCGCCCATTCCTTCAGATCGCCTATGTAGCCGAAAAGCTCACTTCTTTTTGTAATGTTGTTGATCCTCACATCCACAGGGTCCATCTTCATCACATGTGCAATATGTTCCATTACAGATTCCATGAATCCCAATCCATCTGAAGAACCTAGCGCAAAATATATTGAAACTTATCAATATTTGTTGAATGGAATTAATTGTGGATTTAAGGCTTAATTCCTTTGGATCTCGAAAATGTCTTCATTGAGATAGGAATATTGATCTGAGAGGTCAGGAGTTTTGTTGAATTATGAATGTCTTCTTCATAGTAGGGGAGCCACGATGCTGAATTGGGATTTACTCGAGCGTCATAGAGAGCTTTTTGGTTGCAAAGCATAGATGTAAAAAGAAGAAAATGTTATATAATTTCAACGAAGGGAGGAACAGTTATTGCCTTTCAAAGATGAAAAAAAAACTGATGCATCGACATAATCGAGTAAGCCAGATTGATAGCATTTATGTCCAACGTACTTTTCATGATGAATACCTATAGCTTAATCTGACCGTTTGAGGCGTAGGTAAGGTTTGAAAATGGAAAAAAAATCTCTCGAGAGCGTCAGATTTTTCGAGAAAATGTTAAGTGGACCTACAAAAAGACTCTCATTCAATTATCTGAAAATTTCGATTCTTGATACACTTCTATTAAAATCTTTGTATTTGTTGGAATACTTTTCAAAATATGAAAAAAAAAAACTAAAGAAAAAGGAGAGTAAAGAGTACTCGGTAAGAAGTTTGTTATTCCTATTCTGAATATTTTATT
Source organism: Hippodamia convergens (assembly GCA_038502775.1). Lineage (NCBI taxonomy): Eukaryota > Metazoa > Arthropoda > Insecta > Coleoptera > Coccinellidae > Hippodamia > Hippodamia convergens. The sequence continues at coordinate 38,095,860 of CM076608.1, read as the reverse complement.
TACGAAGCGTTTTCACATTATTGTGGTCGAAGACTGAGAAAACATTTTGAATTTCTAGAATTTTGAAAAACTCGTCACAGGGTGTTCCATATGTTGGATCAAAACTTGGATTCAAGATTGGCTCATAGCTTTCGTTTTTCGAATTAAAACCCAATTTTTTTATATTTGTGTTAGATTTTGCTATGAAAAATAATGATAGCATTTTAAAATATTCATGATTCTAAATGAATACTTTTTGAGTTAGTAAGGGTTTTTCAATTTTATGTCGTATCGAAGAGTCAAATTCATAAAATCTGTTTCATATCAACGATGATCTATAGTCATAGAAGTTAAACCATTCCAAAAATTCACTAGTGATAGACTATTTTCTGAATTCATTTATCATTGTTGATATGAATCAGATTTTTTGAATTTCACTCTAGGTACGACATTAAATGAAAAAATTCTAAATGACCCTAAAAATTATTCATTTCAATAGCATTAACATGTTTGAACACTATCATTATTTTTCTCCGCAGAATCCAACGCAAACATAAAAAATAGGGTTTTAATTGGAAAAACGAAAGTTATGAGCCAATCTTGATCCCAATTTTCGACCCAACATTTGGAACACCCTGTTACGAGTTTTTTCAGTATCGGCTATGTACTTTCATTTGTATACAGGATCGGCCATAACTTCCCACTCCGAATTTTGAGCTTTAAGATGGAATAACGAAAAAACACTCGGACAGGTCAAATTTTGTTGAAAAGGGGACAAATAAAGGTGTTGAAATGATTTTGATATGAAAAGGGGACAAATAAGGGTGTTCAAATGATTTTGATATCATTACCCCTCTAGCTGCAATCCTTAACAGCTCTAATTTTTGAATAGGGAAAAGGGGTCGAGCAGCACCTTGTTGGAAAGGCAATTCAATTCCCTGCATGGGTGTATTTTTTTCATCGCTTTATTATTATACAGAGTGACTCAGTATTCCATCAATAACTTGCACACGCCGAATTTGGATCTTTGAGATGAAAAAAACGCTCGGACGAGTCAAAAAATGAATGCGACATCACTACCCCTGTTTAGTGTTTCATCCTGTTTAATAGTTGAGCGATCAAAGAAACAAAATAATACGCTTATGCAGGTAATTGAATTACTTTTTCAACAAATCTACTCGACCTATTATCTCTATTCAAAAATAATTGCTTTAAGTGGTAGCCGCTAGAGGGGTAGTGATATCGAATTTATTTTTTGACTCGATCGAGCTTTTTTCCCATCTCAAAGATCCAAATTCGGCGTGTGAAAGTTATTGATGGAATACTGAGTTACTCCTTATAACAATAAAGCGATGGAAAAATAATACAGCCATGCAGGAAATCGAATTGCCTTTCCAAAAAGGTGCTGTTAGATTCCTTTTCCCTATTCAAAAATGAGAGCTGTTAGGGGTTGGGGTGGAAAATTATGGATGGCCGACCCTGTATAATATAGCATAGGAGAGTTCGTTCCGACGATTCTTCTCGATCTGTAGAAGTTGTATGATTATTATCATTATCAGTATCATCAATTGTTAAACTGGTTCAATCAAGTCGATTCATTCATTTATATATTTAATATTTCAATAGGAATGTATTCAGAATTTAATACTCTATCAAAATTTGAAACGAACAAACGAAAATTTCAAATTAATTTTTCATACACTGTGTAAATGAAAGTATTCAGGCTTCAAGAATATATATAAGCTCGGTAGATAATGTCGAACAATATCATAATCCTGATTTGCAGATATCAAATAGGTTCAGGTCTCCAGAAACGCCTAATAGGCCGTCGAACTTGGAACACCTTTACATACTGCATGAAATTTTTTTTTAAAATGGGTTTAAATTCCCCATAAATATTAACATTCCATTAGGAAACACCCTGTATATGGCGTTCATACTTGGGGAAGGCACTTGAGGGGTGCATGAAACAAAATGAATTTCGTATGAATATCAACATGGCCAAAACTCCAGCCGATATACATTCCAAAATTTTCATAACATACGAACCTATAGATAAGAGCTCTTTGGATTTTGCACAATTATTTTTTTTATGAAGCTTATTCATAATTAGAGCTTAAATTCTTAAGCAGGGGCCTTTCTCCTATTTTTCAAAAATTTTTCAAATTGTTTCTTGTTTCAGAGACTGGGAGAGAAGACACAAATTAAGTTTCCAGGAAGATTATTCATGATTGTTTAGTGGTGCTACTGAGAAGCTTCACTTCCCACAAACAATTTTTCTTTCAGAGACTGGTAGAAAAAACCTTGAAAGGAAATTTTGCAAAGATTTCCTATGAAATATTTCAATAGATAAACTTAGGTGTATTTTGTTCGAAAAAGTTCAAAATAAAAAATACCTGGAGCTCTTGCCCAGGTTGAAGCAGCAGTGTCAGTCTTCGTTCGGAAGTAGACTAGATCAAAAGCCTCGTTGTTGTAGTTCCCATTCATTGTGTTGAAGATATACGCCGAACTGCCTTTTTCATTGCCACCGACACCATGGTCTCCGTACATTTGACAATTCAGGTACTGAATGACTCCACCCTCGTTCACTCCAACCTCGTAGTCAACAGAAAATGGAAACCTCTTTCCGATGAAACCCATGTTCTCTTTCAAGGACAAGGATATCCGGACCGGCTTTTTGAGCAGCCAGGCTGCCAGTCCAGCTGCACAAGAAATAATGTTGTTTCTGGATATCTTCGCCCCAAAACCACCGCCAAGTCTCCTCACGTTGATACGAACTCTGAAAGGTAAGTTTATACAAATCGGAGTACTATAAGTGTACAACTTTGCTTCAGCCGTTTTTTCCCGAGATTCGAGGCTTCATTGTGAAAACCTCGATACACAAGTCGATGACCGTAGCCTAATGGTGAATGCAGGACATTTAGGCCTTTCAGAAAAATTGGTTGTTTGGTATCCTAAGACCATTAGTTTCAGAGATACGACATTGGCCTAAATTTGCGATTTCGATCAAATTTTATGGGTTTACTAACAAGGATGATTGTGTACACCAGAGAATGATAAATCAATCAATCGATAAGTACTTCAGTGTGAGATTTTTTATTGTGTTAAAAACCAAGCGCTTAAGGTCTATATGAAGACCATCATCAGGGTTTTTCTGGAAGGGTGAATGAGATTATTACATGGGTAACGAATGAACAAAAATAGAGTAATCACCCGTCCAGGAAACCATCACAAATGCTCGAGAATAAGAGCATAACAGCAATTAACAATTAAGTGCAGATAAAGACAAACATAAATAAGTACATCAAAGCTTCCTTCACAGAAGTGATTGAGAGGATCATAAACAAGTAAAATAATGTCAAATATTATGATCTCGAGAAACCCCGACAAGAAGGAAAACATCTGAACTATCAACGCATTGTTAATGTTGATAGCAGGATATGGGTCGGTTTCACAAAACTCTGTACCGTTAAATTAATTCGAGCCACCGCGATTCGTTGGAATTTCAAAACGAGTGATTCGATTGGTTTGAATTTGCGTCAGGTTTTTTAATCGCACAATTAAAGTTTTGTGAAACCGATCTTGGTTTTTTAATTCAATCAAAAAATCAAAATATTGTCACAATTCTGCGTAGTTATATGAAAAATGGAAATTGTCTGACGAAGGAGTCTGATTAGGACTCTGAAACGTTAGGCTTCAGAATTCAAAGTCTTATCTTTTTGTTCATTGTTAGACAACAATTTATTCTTGTGAAGTTTTGACCCTTGACAAGGCAGGGGCCTTTTCTCTATTATTACAAAAACTATTCTAATTGTTTCTTGTTTCAGAGACTGACAGAGAACACCTAAATAATGATTTCAGAAATATGCAAAGACCTTCTCGAAAATATTTAAATGAATAACCAACACCTACTAGATAGATGTACCGACCTAGAGCGCATATTAACTAAGATTTTGTTATATATTATATTTTTATGATGGGGAAATCTATTTTGAACGATAGAGAAAGCTCTTTTCTGAAATAGAAATAATATCCTCTGATTTGTCATTCATTTAATTATTTAATATTTGGAATACTTCAACATTAGGAAACTGCAGACTATAACTTAGTAGGATTGCCGTCCGAGCAGGGTAGGCCCAATCCGCTCTGGCCGACCTTGTTATATCATTGCCGTATCTCGAGTCGAGTAGGTATCAAGAAGTAACCGAATATCGAAATTGTCCGTTCCAGTGATTATTAACTGCTTTCGTCGTATTTTGTTACATAGCAGCTTGGCGTAACAGGGTGATACATATAATTGAAAGATGAGAGAATCGAATCTGCAGGTCGCGGAATAAAGGAATCTGCAGGCTGTATGTGGTTGCACCAGTACACAAATAATAATCATTATTATCACATACTTGTTATGCGGAATATCAAGAAGTTTAGCTATGCTTATTTGAACTGCATCCATCCACTGTGTAGACGGATAAACTTCCAAGCCATCTTCAGAAGGCACAGCTAGACAACACTGTAGCTCCATATGGAAATGGTACTGACCTGTCATGTCATACTGACCCTTTATCTTCTGCTTTATATCGGTGCCTGAAATTCGAAAATATTTAACTCGTCTATGGTCTATGTTTTTCTAATGCCCACTAGGGGTCTTTTTCTTGTTTGTATAATTATTAGCTCCAGTCTGTGTGTTTTGTTAAGGATACTCACCAGTTTTGGTAGGTTTCTGCACTTTTTCCTTGATCAACCTATCAGTGGCTTTGGCTGCCAATATATCTCTGATCGTAAGTAGTGCCGTTTCTTTCGCAGGAGTATATTCGATTTTTATCAAATTTACAGCATCAGAAAGAACTTCTCTGTCGGTTGCAACAAGTAACCCTATCGGCTGCTGATTATACTCGACCACTTTGTCACAGAATAACCTTTCAACTATCCCTTCTCCCAACTCTTTGGGAAAGAAATTATTTTCTCCTGGAATGTCATCTTTCGTGAAGAACCTTACCACCTCTTTCAGGGCCTACAAAAACAACCATTTTACTAAGATTGCATTCCTATGGTAACTTGCTTAAGAAGCATCTACTAACCAAAGCTTCAGTTGCATCTATTTTCGCTATTTTAGAATTTGGTATTGCATCAGCTAATACGAACTTTCCATAGAGCTGATGCGGAAGATCAGGTATGTCATCAATATATTGGGCCTGACCTAAATCAATCAGAAAATGTAGAGGAAATATCATAAAGAATGTTCCAAAAGTGACCTTGATATATATATATATATATATATATACAGGGTGAGTCGGGAGGAACGGACCAAACTTCAGGTGTGTATTCTATAGCTCGAAATAATATAAAAAAACTCATATGTTGTTATCCGATTTTCATTTGTTCTCAAACTATAGCGTCATTATAAAAAACAACATTTTCTATATTAAAATGGTTTCATTTATAGCATTATTTTAATAAATGCACGAAAATCCCGCCATTCACCTCGAAACACATTCGTCTGCGAAGGGCTCTCGATGCTTTTCTGATTGATTCGTGCCTTTCTTTGATAAGCAATGCCGTATTTCTAATGCGTCGAATTAGAGCATCCCGAGTGTCAACTTTAACTTTGTATACCTTGTTCTTGAATCAGCCTCACAAACAATAGTCCAATGGTGTGAGGTTTGGAGATCTTGGAGGCCAACTAATACGACCACAGCGACCAATCCATAGTCCGAGAAACTCTTTATTTGACTATTGGTTGAACTTATTTAAATATTCCAATTACCCTATAGTTTGAAAACAAAAGAGAATCGGATAACAACATATGAGTTTTTTGGAATTATTTCGACCTGCAGAATACACACCTGAAGTTTGGTCCGTTCCTCCCGACTCACCCTGTATATATATATATATATATATATATATATATATATATATATATATATATATATATATACAGGGTGTACCAAGTTCGACGGCCTATTAGGCGTTTCTGGAGAACTAGACTTATTTGAAATCTGAAGATTGGGATTATGATATTGTTTGACATTATCTACCGAGCTAAAATATTCTTGGAGCCTGACCACTTTCAGTTATACAGGGAGCGAAAAAAAAATTTTCAAAATTTTTTTTTCCTGTTTTTTTCTTTTTGAATTTGATAGAGTATGCAATTCTGAATACATTCGTACTCAAATCGTTGCATTCGTCGAAATACTTTCAAAAATATCGAGAAAAACCTGAATAAAAAGAGAGAAAAGAGTATTCGGTATTATGTTTGTTATTCCTAATCTAGATATCTTAAGCATGAACCGTTTTCACATTTTTGAAGTCGAAGAATGTGGAAATATTGTACATTTCTAGAATTTTGAAAAACTCATCACAGGGTGTTCCAAATATTGAGTCAAAAATTGAGATCAAGATTGGCCCATAACTTTCGTTTTTCAAATTAGAACCCTATTTTTTGATGATTGCGTTGGATTGTACAAAGAAAAATGATGATAATGTTTTGAAATGTTCATGCTCCTAAAATTGACAATTCTCAAGTTATTTAAGATTTTCTGATTTTATGTCGTACGTAGCGTCAAATTCATTAAATCTGTTTCATATCAACTATGACCTTGGTCATAGAAGATAAATTAATTCAATAACTCACTAGTGACACACCTTTTTGTTCAATTCATTCATTATTGTTGTTATGAAACAGATTTTATTAATTTGACGCAATGTACGACATGGAATCAGAAAATACTAAATAACTCAAGAATTATAAATTTTAGAAGTATCAACATGATAGAACATTATCATCATCTTTCTTCGCAGAATCCAACGCAATCATAAAAAAATAGGGTTCTAATTTGAAAAACGAAAGTTATGGGCCAATCTTGATACCAATTTTTGACCAAACATCTAGAACACCCTGTGACGAGTTTTTCAAAATTCTAAATATGTAAAATATTTCCACTGTCTTCGACTACAAAAACGTGAAAACGGATATCTAGATATCTAGATTAGAAATAGCAAACATTATACCGAATACTCTTATCTACCTTTTTTGTTCAGTTTTTTTGTATATTTCGGAAAGTATTTTGACGAATGCAACGATTTTAGTAGGGATGTATTCAAGTGTGTGTCATTAGTGGAATAATTCATCTTCTATGACCAAGGTCATAGTTGATATGAAACAGATTAAATGAATTTGACGCTACGTACCACATAAAATCAGAAAATCCTAAATAACTCAAAAATTATCAATTTTAGGAGCATTAACATGTTAGAACACTATCATCATTTTTCTTCATACAATCCAACGCAATCATAAAAAAAAAAGGGTTCTAATTTGAAAAACGAAAGTTATGGGCCAATCTTGATCCCAATTTTTGACCCAACATTTGGAACACCCTGTGATGAGTTTTTCAAAATTTTAAAAATGTACAATATTTCCACAGTCTTTGACTTCAAAAATGTGAAAACGGTTTGTGCTTAAGATATGTAGATTAGGAATAACAAACATAATACCGAATACCCTTTTCTCTCTTTTTCTTCAGATTTTTCTCGATATTTTTGAAAGTATTTCGACGAATGCAACGATTTGAGTACGAATGTATTCAGAATTGCATATTCTATCAAATTCAAAAAGAAAAAAACAGAAAAATGAAATTTTGAAAATTTTTTTTTCGCTCCCTGTATAACTGAAAGTGGTCAGGCTCCAAGAATATTTTAGCTCGGTAGATAATGTCAAACAATATCATAATCCCAATTTTCAGATTTCAAATAAGTCTAGTTCTCCAGAAACGCCTAATAGGCCGTCGAACTTGGTACACCATGTATATATATTAGACTGATTCAAAAAAATCGACTTTTTTTGTTTTCACGAAACCCCCCCCTAATTAGCTTCAGGGTATCGAAAAAAGACCTCTGTGAAAATATCAGCTCCAAATGATAACATTTAGAGGTCGCTCATCAATTATTTCTATTTTGCCTACTAATAGCAGGGGAAAAATTTCTTTTTTCAATAAAAAATTCCTAGAACACAAACCAACTGACGGATTTCTTTGTGTGATACATTTTCGTGTAGGCAATCAGATACACTACAAATATGTCCCTTACGATATTTCGATAAAACGGCCTCTTCAAAAGTTATTCGATTCGATGCTAATATTGAGGTATTTTTGAAGAAAAAAAATATTCAAAAAAATCGACTTTACTTGTTTTCACGCAACCCGCCTTCTAATCATCTTCAGGGCATCGACAAAAGGCGTCTGTGAAAATTTTAGCTTTGAATATTAATATTTAGAGGTCGCTCATCGATGGTTTCGATTTTCGCTGCTGATGGCAGGAAAAAAATTCCTTTTTCAATAAAAAATTTTTTGTTCACGAACCAATAGACGGATTCCACTGTATGATACATTTTGGTGTAGAGAACTAGATACTCTACGAAAATGTTCCATACGATATCTCGATAAAACCACTCGTTCAAAAGTTATTTGAACTTTTTTTTCCAAAATAGCTCAATATAAGGTATTAATATAGAGGTATTTTTGAAGAAAAAGTCCGGATAACTTTTGAACGAGCGGTTTTATCGAAATATCGTATGAGACATTTTCGTAGAGCATCTAGTTCCCTACAGGAAAATGTATTACACAGTGGAATCCGTCAATTGGTTCGTGAATGGAAAATTTTTTATTGAAAAAAGAAAATTTTTTCCTGCTATCAACAGCGGAAATAGAAATCATCGCTGAGCGACCTCTAAATATTAATATTCAAAGCTAATATCTTGACAAACGCTTTTTTTCGATACCCTGAAGATAATTAGAAATAGAGTTTCGTGAAAACAAACGGAATCGATTTTTTTGAATAATTTTTTTCTTCAAAAATACCTCAATATTAGCATCGAAATGAATAACTTTTGAAGCGGCCGTTTTATTGAAATATCGTAAGGGACATATTTGTAGAGTATCTGATTGTCTACACGAAAATGTATCACACAATGAAATCCGTCTATTGGTTTCTGCTCTAGGAATTTTTTATTGAAAAAAGAAATTTTTTCCCTGCTATTAGTAGGGAAAATAGAAATAATTGATGAGCGACCTCTAAATATTATTATTTGAAGCTGATATTTTCATAGAGGTCTCTTTTCGATACCCTGAAGATAATTAGGGGGGGGTTTCGTGAAAACAAATAATGTCGATTTTTTTGAAACAGTCTAATATATATATATATTCTTATGAAAAAGAGAGCTAAAATAATACAATAAATGTTGAAACAAAAAGTACCTTGATATACACAAAGTATGAAATATACCTCAAATATTCATGAAATATTTGCAAGCAACTAGGAAACATTTGATGAATGCTCCATTGGAGTATTGATGAAATTAATCATTCAATTTCACAAATAGGTATTCCTTGCAGATTTTTGCAATATTTCCAAAAATTCAAGTATTATCAGAAGGATCCTGTGAAGCTATACCCGTGGCAAGAGAAGGCAGAAGCTATTTCAAACATCAAAAGTTTCTATCCTAGGATGAACATGGAAGCCATTGAGATATATAAACATAAGAACAATATGAACAGAAGGGAAGAAACTCCTTTGGTACGTAGCGCATGGTTGCCGGTGTTGGAAAAGACTAAAATCAAGCCAATACGAAGTGGAAGCGATGGACCAATAAACATCGCGCGCGTAAACCCACTACCTTCTCCCGCCAATGATCAGAGTATAAGTGGAGCCAACGGATCGAATCCAGCATCACTTTCGGAAATTCAGCGGTCGAGTTACAATCTAAGACCAAGAATCCTCTGAAGATGCCTACCGCAGTTGTGGGCGAAACGTTAGGTGAAATAATTCCTAATAGACCACGGCCAATAAGCCCGGAAGACTCTCTTAATGTCAATATATCCGGTCGTGAAAGCCTGAAACTATTTATTAAGAGAAATGTATTTACATTTTCAAAAAGGAACAGTTGAAACGGAGAATCGGTATAAAATCTGTAAGAAATACAAGGAATCATTTCGAAAATGGCATTGATCAATATCCACTTTATAAAGAGCAACTTTGATACATTATCATTATTTATTTTGTTGCTATTTATAAAGTGGATGTTAGAAACTAACAGTACCTATTATCAAAATAGGGATTTCTATTCTTGAGGCTTCAGAAATTATCACATAATCATGAGTCATGAGCTGGATTTTTCCATAGTAAGTAGGTTTTTCTTCTGAAAGCCTAAACAAGTGCAGGTTATTACAGTGTCGTTAAAATATTGATATCCCATTTCCTTTCCTGTTAGACATACCTAGTCTTTTATAGTTGTTTTCCTAACAAGTGTGGAAAGTGAATCTTTTAACAAGGGACTGCAGGGAAAGGTATTTTCTCACTTGAGTTAGCAACCTCCTTCTAGCGTAAATGAAACAGTATCACGAAGAAATTTTGTCTTGATACTGATATTAGCAGAAATTTCAGCGTTCGGTGCATACACACATGACAGCTCATAGCTTATAGAGAAAAAATTTATTATTAGCGCTCTACTCTTTGAAATTTGCAGGCGGAAAAAGGAACTTGCTATTCCTCTTTCACATGCATATGAGTACGGAAAAGAAATGCCAGGATAAGTTTTTCCCACACGCATTTGGATAAGTCCTACTTTCCAAACGACAATGCATGTGGACAGGGATACTCTCCAAACGCTAGTAGGAAAAATATCTGGTAGGTATCCTAGATTGTCACCTGTTGTTTGAGCCAGAGCCTCGAGTTTTGGAATGGCTTTCGTAAGGGGATACAAAGACTCGTTCGTTTCATAATCTTGAAGTCCACTGGACACTGGCCTCTCTGAAATGGAGCCACCACTTTTATTCCTAGGGTTCAGCTTATCCTCCGGAGCCAATTTCAGTAGAGCCTAATGACAAGACAATTTCAAACTTGATTAATAGAGTTATTACAGAAGGATAACTATAACAATTCGGCCCCGTACTTGAGTCAGGACCTTCTGCATGCTTTTTTAAATCCAAACATTTGATCCAATCCACGTATTGAACACAAGTTTTATAATATACAGTATTTAAAGTATGTGATAACGTGATATTCCCGATAATAAACTCTTTGATGGATCCAATCATTCAAAAATGAACAACAAACCATTAAAGATTACTTCATGAAAAATCTTCTGATGTGCTTCTGATCACCTCTCGAGTACTCGTGAAAATTCAGATACTTGTATGTTGGTAAGCAACAGATCTGAAACTACCAGATCCGCTATTTTATTTTAAACTCATGACGAGCTAGGCATCAATTTACAAATACAAATCAGAATACCACGATTTACCTTGTAAAATAAAGCTATTGCAAGCTGTTTCCTAAACTCAGGTTCAGGCTCTGGTGGGTCTGCTTCGGGTTGGAGTTCTTCTGATAGTTCTCTTAATGCTCCTTGTAAAGTATCGTTATCGAACAATTTCTTTCCCAACAGGTACTTTTCTGTTTTTGTTGCATGTATGAATCTCGGATTTATGTTACCAAAAATGATTCGTGCCGTTTTCACCCTGTCTGAGTCCATCTCAAATAGAAATCCTGCGTTCACCAACGCATGAGCATTCTGGGCTCTGGGCATTATCTGCAATATTATGATTACATTAACAGGACGAAAGATTAAATTATTATTATATGAGTATTAGTTTGCAATAGTGACACGTGACCATAAAAGTCTGGTTCTCGAAGCTTTATGTTAATATTTGTGAAAATCTTCTTGGTGGTAATTTTCTGATTCCAGACCGAAGAAAGAAAGAGTTTGGCCATAAAACAAGAAATATCACATGAAATATCGTATGAAAACGATTGAAAAAAGGATTTAAATGAAAATGTCCAGGAACATGAACTTTTTTATTAATGAAAAATAAGAAGATAAAGGAAAAACAAATTAAAATCGCTGCAATCCCAAAAAGCAACTAGAAAAAAGGGGTCGAGGAATATATAGCATACATTTTGATGTGCAGTAGTGTTGTTAGGAGCGAAGCAGCTGATGCATGAGTACACAACTTCCAATTAGTCGATTATGTACTTATATTATTATGTGTTATTCTTGTCGAGAAGATAATAAGACGAAAGAGATGAGGAATGTTTTATATGATGAATTGTAACGTTCTGTTGAACGTTACAATTACTGGCAGGCAGTAATACATTTTCTATACATATTTTCCGCAAAGTATTAAAATTTGAAGATTGATGAAACAACAAAACTTAACCTTTTTTCTATCAATATATATTGCGTTCTGGTAATAATTAGAAGGGACGAAAATGTTTAAGCGTATATTTCTACACATTCAGTATACTCTCAAAAATATCCTGCATAAATTTCATGATTGATACTTCAACAAAAATGATCTTCTTTGAAATTTCGGTATAATTTAACCCCGCAACTGCGGGCTGCCAGAACTAGTTTTTAATATCGAGCAGATATTGAACATAGTGTGAGTATATTTTCAAGATCTTTGGAATGACAACTGAAATTTGGTCACTAGATGTTGGTCTAATAGAGCTGTACCTTTTGAAGCGTTCTAGTTTTGAATCTTTCATGAATTCAGAAATACCAGACTATTGAACTAGGATATGAATAATTCACTTTAAATTCAATCTCATCCATGCCTACCTTGAATGTTTCGTATATGTGATGGTCAGTCAAACTTTTGAGTTCGATGGTCTTGATGACCTTCTTCTTCATATCATATTCCAGAAATTCCGGCAATGTTTTGGTTACCTCCACCCCGTTCGTGTCAACTGCGAATTTGATAGTTTTATTATCAAACGATTCAATTATTGTATCTCACCTATAACTAATGTAGCAGCAAAAGTTTCCAGTAGTAGGAATATATCAGATGGAAATTCATTGTGTAAATGCTTGAGCATCAAGTTTCCGGCGAGTGTTCCAATCTGAAATAACAGCATTGAGTTTCATCATTCTAGATGCCAAATATCGAGCAAAATGCAATCCTTCATAATATATTCAGATTGGCCCTTCATTTGAAAATTTGTACAGAGCTGAGCCTCCGTTAACAATAGGTTTGAAAGAAATTCGAAAATTCGTTTTTAATTATTACCAAAAGAAAGAAACAGATCACAAGTTCCGAAAAAAAAATTATTTTTCAATTATTTTTTCGAAAAGGTCACAAATAATATTCACATAGACTTATAATACTCAAATTAAATTCTTTGTGCCCTTATATTTAAAAATTATACAATAAAGTGAGACAAGTCAACTTTAAAATTCAATGGAGTGCTTTTAAGCATAAATTGAAATATAAAAGGTGTTCCCCAAGGTCCGTTTTCTTTATTTTAAGAGGACACTGTGAATCTGGATTTCAAGGAACTATAACATGTGGTTCTATAAATGGTTTTCATAGCGTATGAAGGATGTTTATGAAATCAAAAAGTAGCAACCTCAAGAAGAACGAATAATTTACGAAAAATAACTAATTATAAGCTTTTTATATGTTATTTGTTCGATTCATTTCTTCTTTTGAAAGTTATTTTGTGTAATAATTATCTTACTTTTCAAAAACTTACATTTCTCACTGCCACATGAGCCACGAGGTCAATGTGATGTGCCATGGCTTTCAAATATCCAAATTCCGTGTTCAAACGTGCAATCTGATTGCACAATGCAATCGTATCAGATAGGGACAAATTTGCACCTATGTTGAGGACTTTCTCTTGTAGTGTGTAAGTTGTGAGTTCCTTCACAGCAATGATATCCACATAGACAGAAGGGGTTGGCAATTTGTACACTCCTATAATTCAAAATGCAGTATGCAAATTAAGAATTTTCGTTTCACGAAATACAATTTTTCTGTAATGCACCAACAAAACAGTGTTACCTATGAAATATTTTTGCCTACTCCTCCCATAGAAAGTGACGAAATTCGTACATATCACCTACTATGATAAGGTTATAAAGATAGATTGTTCCAAAAATTAAAAAAAAAAACATAAGTTATCAGATCCTGAAATGTCTTCCAAAACATTCGGACCATATGTTATGTAAGTCGTAAATTGATGTCTGCAATTAAAAAAATGTTGCATATACCAGCAATTTCATACTTTTCCCATTTAAAGGGGAGAAATACTCTTCCTGAACCTAAGGACTGTTGTCTAATATACAGATAAAGAAAATCCTTATGGAAACTTATGGAAAACGAATGTTTTTTTTATTAAAAATAATTTTTTTCTTGTTCATTTTGTATGAAGCTTTTTTTTCAAATAAACATCTATTATTATTATTATTATTATTATTATTGATGAGCTTCGAGTCCAGTAGAACAGTGGAAGAATCGAAATCTCATTGCGATCCGACAACAGTTAAGGGGACTGGACTGTTGGAATGGTAAGTCTCGGCAGGAGGGTGATCTCGGCTGCCGCGAATTGCAATGCACATTACAATTTACTATAGAAACTGTGATGTTTCCAATTGTGTTTTCCCGATCTGTATATGAATCACGTATTGCCTAACGAAAAATATTGAAACACAAAATTGGACTGAATAATAAATCACAAATTCTGACGATTCTGAAAAGTTTCATGAAATTTTTGGGAGAGAAAACCCTAAAAGAATTCAGACAATGCAGACCACCTATAAAATATTTCAATAGATATCTGAAAGAAAAGTAGGGGCATTTTTCTATCGTTACTTTCAAAAACTACAAAACCGGCAAGCAAAAATCTTTTCTTACAAAATGTAAAGAGTAGTTTGTAAAAAACTATTATATAATGAACTTGTTTGGAATTATCCGGATATTGTTGAGACGTTAAGCAGTCCAAGAAACAGATTCTAATCAATTCAAATTGTTAGCTTACCTTTGCCAGTATTTCCTGCCACTAACATATAAGTTTCATCCCCAAGTTTTTTTATAACATCCAGAAGGTTCCTTAATGAAACAGCTTTCACCCACGTATCTTCACCATATTTGATCTCGAAAGGTTTACCCTTGACACTCAACATCTTGGTTTCACTCGTCATATCCGACTCAACAATGCAAAAATCTTCAATGTCAGGATACGTCCCCAACAAATCCTTGCAAGCATCCTTGCACAGAGATTTGAACGCCGATAAAATAGGACGGTAACCTGTGCATCTGCATATGTTTCCGCCGAAAGCATTCTCAACTTCCTTCATGGTTGGCTTTCCATTTTTCGACAAAGCGTACATATTCATTACCATTCCCGAAGAGCAGAATCCGCACTGCGTGCCATTGAAGTTAGCCAAAGCCAGCTGGATGGGGTTGTATTTTGTTAGGGGTCCTCCAATGCCCTCTATCGTCTCAATCTTCCAACCATGACATGTCAATATGGAAATGAGGCACTGCAAATGAAGGGAAGCAGGTTTGACCAGGAAATGAAGAGTTAAGATGATTTCGTCTGAGTATTTGAAAAATGATATTGGAGCCTATTAAACATTTCAGAGCCAATATGATATTTTCCTAGCACTTAATAACTGCTTTTTTTGGTTCTAAAACCAATATTTAGAAACTGATCTGTGATTTACAGGTCTACGGCCTATAATCACTCATGAGGCCAAGCAAATTAGCTTCCAAAAATGGTGTGCCTGGAAATAATTGGTGGAGTTCAGGAAACTGTTTTAATCATTCTTTTAGGTCCCTAATAAGAGTTGTTTGAGCAGTGCCCCAATTTTACATTGGAGAGAATGTCGTCACGTTCGAAAAATCTCGAAATTTTCGGACTATTTTAGGTTTTTCTCGAATAGCTCCAAAACTAAGACTTTTATCAAATACTTTGTGATTTTCGAAATTGTTGAGCATTAAATTCTGCTTGAACAAGAAGTTTCATGGAAATCATACCTAGAAATATGGCAAATTTTTACACTTTTCGAAAAAAACATTGTTAAATCGCGCAGTAGCTCATTCTGCTGAGGATTTCATCCTAGCTAGTGCTGTTGAATTTACTCAGCAGTCTCATGAGTGTGTGGATAATGTTGGGGAGAACACCGACCTTCTTGTAATTTTGATTGTTCCAGCCCCTATGTGGACCAACATTTTTTTACTAGAGCATGGCAAAAGCAAGCAAGACGATGATGTCTTTTCCTCTTGCAGTTTTCATCTGTTTCGAAAAACAACATATTATTCCTTCATGGCTACGACACTACGTCATCATTTTTCATTAAAGGAAAAATGAAATTGCTAAAGACGTTCGAAATCAACATAAAAACCTGCTGAAAGCTGCAGGGTTATTATAAATTTTATAGCCCCGTCACCGATTTCAAAAATATTTTGCACAGTGAATCTATAGGTCTTCCTGATACTACAGTCTCAATTACAGCTCTGGGGAGGCAGTAATTTTCTAGAAAAAAAATAAATGAAACTCATAAATATACTCCATTTACCTCGGATACGGTTTGATATAGTCTTATATATAGTCTATATAGTTTAGTTTAACAAGGTTAGGTTATGTTAGGTTAGGTTAGGTTCATTTTCCCTACCAAAAGTGGAAAAAAAAATTTTTTTATTATTAAAAAAAAATTTGATAAAAAAATAAAACATCGATCCGCATTCAGGTTAGGTTAAGTTAGATTCATTTTCCCTACCTCAAGATCACAAAAAAAAAATTAAAAAAAAAATTAAAAAAAAATACAACTGGACAGGAAACTTTATAATTACCAGCTGCAGAATTGTTTATAGCCAAGCAAATTTAATGCTTCTGCCGATAAGGTCGACGAGGCAGGGAAGAAATGCATGGTAGCCCTATATAAAAATGATTTCAAGCAATTAAATGTATTGTGGTACGAGATGTTTGAAAAATTGTTAACCAAAACCTCATTTAATCTTGCCTCCCTTCAACTGAAGCAGCACCTCGACAACTCTCGCTAGGGACCTATTTACAGGTAATAAAATATGTAATATTTTGATCTTAGTAACGAGTTGTATTGTTAGTTATTAGTTTATGAGTCCCACGTTTGTTATTATAATTGATTTAGTTGATTTTCAACGACTTCACGAATTTCAGATGTTCTTTACTAAGCCACTAAAAACATGAAGGAATAATATGTTATTTTTCGAAACAGTGAAGAACTTGTAGTGCAAGGGAGAATAGACAATTTATCGTCTTGCTTGCCTTTGCCAGGCTTTAGTAAAAAACAATTTTGGTGCATATAGGAGCTGGAGCAGTCAAAATTAAAAGAGGGTCAGTGTCCTCCCCAACAATAACCACACACTCATGGGACTGCTGAGCAACTTCAACAGCACTAGCTACGATTAAATGATCAGCATCCTCAGTAGGATGATCTACTGGGCGATTTTACATTGTGGTTGGGAGGGGGCGGGCTACGTTTTTATCACAATTTGATGGTCTAGAACTCTCATTCTATAACATTTCGTTCTAAAGCTCGCAGTTCCAAAGATATTATTCGTTTTATAATGAAAAAATGTGTTTTTCAAAAAGTGTAAAAATTTCTATGAAATTTCTATAAAACTACTTATTCAAAATATACTATCGTAAAACTTTTCAGAAGCAGAATTTGATGCTGAACACTTTTGAATTATTAATTATGTGCTTCGTTCAGGAGCTATTCGAGAAAAACCTAAAATATTCCAAAAATTTCGAGGTTTTTCGAACGTCACGACATACGCTCCACTGGAAAATTGGGGCAAAACTCAAACTACCCTTATTAGAGGCCTAAATAAATGCTGAAAACAGTTTCCAGAACTCCACCAATTATTTCCAGGCAAAAGTCTAGTTTGCTTGGCCTATATGGGGCAGTAGCCTGGCTTGCTAAAGAAAGTCAGTACGAGGAAAATACTTGATAAAGTATCCTTGCCGTCGTGTGCATCATGGGGAGCTATGAGAACGTGCATGATTAGCTCAATTGAGATCATTATAGATCTCACAGCTCCACATCTAATGTTTACTAGGGTAGCCCATGAGACCATCCTCAGAATATCTAGAAAAAGCACAGCTAATTAGAGAATTTAGTGACAGATAGTCTAGCCCTCCCTGAATAACTACATCTCATCTACGAACCTTCCTAGTGACGTAATGATCAAGAAAGTAATCGATGAGAAAAATTTCAGAATAATGCTATGCAAAAGACAGGAAAGGGAGAGGTAATACACAGACCTCAATCTTGAAGAAAATACCATAAAATGATATACAGATGGTTCTCGAACTAATACAGGAGATGGTGTTGGTATTTACGGGGCTAAAGCCAATTGTGCACTATCGTACACAATTGATTATTCTTCAAGCTGAAATATCAGCAATCGAAAGATGTCTGGATATCAACCAAGAAAGAAGTGCGATAAAGCTATTTACTCAGATAGTCAAGCTATTAAAGCACTGAGCTCATTTAGTAAAAGTTGACTTTTGTGGCTTTGTCAATAGGTACAATAGACCATAAAGTAGCACTGTAACCTCTTTCGAACTATAACTTTGATATCTTCAGGCACATACAATCGATAAGTTTGAACTGCTTTGATACAACAGATGCAGACTCTCATTATCATAAAATATCTAGCTGCGTCCACTTGCTGAACAGTTGATTTCTATTTATTATTTTACATACCGAGTTTACTGCTAAAAACTTATCATCGCCTGGCTTTTTCACAGTTACAACGCAAGCTCCACAGCCTCCTTCATTGCACATACGTTTGGTACCAATTAAAAACATTTTTTGCCTAAGATAGTCATTTAAAGTAGTCCTAGGTCCTACATCTGAATGGTTCACTGAAAAAGAAATATTTTCATAGCGATATAGAGGTTATCCATTTTCTGAGGTTTCTCGGGCTATTTTTTCCGTTGGCTAATTTTTTATTCGTTCTAACGTCTTATTCTCGTTGAAGAAGTTATTTCAAACGCCGCCTGTGTGGTTCTTTTTGCATTCAAAATCGGATATCTCGAAGACAAATGGTCGTATCTGAGTCCCGTAAGAAGAAAATTAAAGCTGGTTAAAGAGACTATGCAAGCTTTGCTTGGTCTAGCTCGTTAAAAATTTTCCATAGTTTTATACTTGACGGTCCAATGGTATTATTCACGAAATATATGCTCGAACTGAGGATGATTGAGAGTAAAAAAATCGAAACAACTCTTTTTATGTTACAAATGCGCATAAATGAGTGGACTGATTTCCTTTAACTTTTTTTATTTGAAAGTTGTTCATAGATGACTTCGACAACATAGCAAAACACTTTTCCCAACAATTAGAGGAATTTAAATTTTTCAAATTTCTTGGTGTTTTTCAAAAGGTTTTATCTCAGTGAAAAATTTTCGTGTGAGAAATAGAAAAATCAACTTTCGAAGACTCTAGATTTTGAATTTATTGGTGAACAATTTTTCAGAGTACCGGCAGCCATGCAATTCTCGGATAAGGCACGAAGAAATTTTTTTTATTTATCTAATTTTTAATTTTGCTCTACGCGTATGGAAAATTTTTTTCGTTGTCTAATTTTTTATTCGTTCTAACGTCTTATTCTTGTTGAAGCAGTTATTTCAAAAGCCGCCTGTATGGATCCTTTTGCATTCAAAATTGGATATCTCGAAGACAAATGGTCGTATCTGAGTCCCGTAAGAAGAAAATTAAAGCTGGATAAAGAGACTATGCTAGCTTTGCTTGGTCTAGCTCGTTAAAAATTTTCCATTGTTTTATACTTGATGGTCCAATGGTATTATTCTCGAAAAATATGCTCGGGCTGAGGATGATTGAGAATAAAAATATTCGAAACAACTCTTTTTATGTTACAAATGCGAATAAATGAGTGAACTGATTTTCTTGAACTTGTTTTGTCTGAAAGTTGTTCATAGATGACTTCGACAACATAGAAAAACAATATATTCTTCTCCCAACAATTAGAGGAACAGATAAATTTTGCAAATTTCTTAGTGTTTTTAATAAGGCTTTATCTCAGTGAAAAATGGTCGTGTGAGAAATAGAAAAATCAACTTTTGAAGCTAGAAGACTCTAGTTTTTTAATTTATTGATGAACAATTTTTCAGAGTACCGGCAGCCATGCAATTCTCGGATAAGGCACGAAGAAATTTTTTTGTATTCATCTAATTTTTAATTTTGCTCTACGCGTATGGAAAATTTTTTTCGTTGTCTAATTTTTTATTCGTTCTAACGTCTTATTCTTGTTGAAGAAGTTATTTAAAAAGCCGCCTGTATGGATCCTTTTGCATTCAAAATTGGATATCTCGAAGACAAATGGTCGTATCTGAGTCCCGTAAGAAGAAAATTAAAGCTGAATAAAGAGGCTATGCAAACTTTGCTTGGTCTAGCTCAGGAAAAATTCTCCATTGTTTTATACTTGATGGTCCAATAGTATTATTCTCGAAAAATATACTCGGGCTGAGGATGATTGAGAATAAAAATATTCGAAACAACTCTTTTTATGTTACGAATGCGCACAAATGAGTGGACTGATTTCCTTAAACTTGTTTTGTTTGAAAGTTGTTCATAGGTGACTTCGAAAACAATATATACTTCTCGCAACAATTAAAGGAACAGAAAAATTTTCCAAATTTTTTGGTGTTTTTCAAAAGGCTGTATCTCAGTGAAAAATGGTCGTATGAGAAATAGAAAAATCCACTTTTGAAGATTGAAGACTCTAGTTTTTGAATTTATCGGTAAAAAAATTTTCAGAGTACCTGCAGCCATGCAATTCTCGGATAAGGCACGAAGAAATTTTTTTTAGATTTTTCAAATTTTTATTTTGCAAAGGCCACATAGCCAGTTTATTCAGCTCTAATTTGTGTTTCAGCACCTTCGGAAATGACCTTTTGTGTTCGTGATATCCAATTTTGAATTTTTGACTCAACTGCCGATATCTCCGGAACTACTGGAGGCCTAGCAAACCGAGAGCCGGTTTCTCTTTCTGCAAAAAATTTCCCACAAAAATCTTTCATGTTTAATAAAAAAAAAATTTTTTTCACCTGTAACGGTAATGTGAAAAAAGGGCAAGAAAATGTCATTTTGCCATTTGTTGGTTAACGGACTGTATCTTCGTCAATAATAGAGAAAAAGCTTAGGTTATAAGACAATTTTACAGCCTAAGGTACCCCAAAGACCCTTACAAATCGGTAGATCGATCGATTCAGCGGTTTTCCTGGACCGATTGATTGAAATTCTGAAAAAATTAAGGGAACAAGGTTTTCGTTCCTTAAAGTTGACTTCTTCTTTTCAAGAATAAATTATTGATTTTTTTTCACTTTTTACTCAATTTTGAATGTTTTGGAGATTATAAGAAAATTGGGGAAAAAACTGGTGAATTATGTTCTGAAAATATCGAGAAAAAAATAGAAATTTTCACTGAAAGAAATTTTTTTTTCTGATATTCTCAAAACAAAATTTAACAATTTCTTTTCAATTGTTTAAAAAAGCCTTTACAAATTGTAGACAAAATTTTCTTGCAAAAAAAATGAGCGATAAAATTTTTCTGTTCTCATAAAATACTATGAACTAGAGGCTTTCATTTCTTCTAAAAATTACTCACACAACACTGATAAACGCACTCTTTAAACAATAATTTTCGGGTCGTCGAATACTGTGAACCACCATGATTCTGAAGAATCATGAACACACGTCCTTGAGCACAAAAGATGAATAAATCCGACGGTGCAACCTCCACGTGGTATGCTTTGGGTAACGCTGATGCCGGCGAAAAGCAATCACTAAAATTTTGGTCGTCAGAAAACGAAATAATAGTTTTTCATTCAAACTGTTGGTTTGATAGGCCTCCAGTAGTTCCGGAGATTTCGACAGTTGAGTGAAAAAGGGTCCTCTTGCATTCAAATTAGGATATCTCGAAGACAAATGGTCATTTCCGAGGGTGGTGAAAAACAAAGTAGACCTAAATAAACAGCCTATGCGGGCTTTGCATCGGTCTAGCTCAAAGAAATTTTTCCATGCGTAGAGAGCAAAAATAAAAATTTGTAAGATTAAAAAAAATTTTTCTTTGTGCTTTATCCGAGCATTGCATGGCTGCCGGTACTCTGAAAAATTGTTTACCAATAAATTCAGAAACTAGAGTCTTCAAGCTTCAAAAGTTGATTTTTCTATTTTTCATACGACCATTTTTCACTGAGATACACGCTGTTGAAAAACACTAAAAATTTTGGAAAATTTTTCTGTTCCTTCAATTGTTGCGAGAAGTGTATTTCGGAAAACCCGAATAGCCTAAAAATGATCAATTTTCGGAACCTTAAAAACCATGATTTCTAGAAATTATATTCTCTTCGTAGAACGTTTGGTTTCATTAACAACAGCACGGTGTCGGCAAAACTGCATAATTTTATCTGCATACCCGAAATTCCGTGCAGAACCTTAGAAAATGGACCATTCTGTATATTGCCTCCCATACTTACCCGTATGTTCTTCCCCTTATATCGTGAATTCAATGCAAGTTTTGTTCTCGACTTGTAAATCTGGATCTTCATTTTCTCTTCCCGAAAACCAGCTAAACATTGTAATAGTTTTTATGAAGAACGAATGGGAATGATCTGGAAAAACAGATTTATTCTGATCTAAATGTAATGTTGCACATTTGAAGAAGGGACACTTAATTTGATAAACTGAAATTACATATCGAAATTTCGAAATACCATACTAAACAATAATTATGAGGTAGGTATTCAATTCACGTGTGTGTTGTGTGTATCGCATCCATTCATATTTTTTACTGAAGTAATAAGAAATAACAAGAAATACTGAATTTACACCATTTTGGCGTACCTAAATCGAATGACATTTTCACTCTTATTAATTTTGTTCGCAAATGAATGAAATCAATTTTATTTCATGAGTGGTTCTGAAAACTTTGTCTGAAATGTTGATGTAGTTCGTGAAGAACACTCTGCTGTGTTTTTCATACCTACCTATATAAATGTCGAATTGTAGAAAGGCCCTCTACTGAACTCTACTAATTCTCTTCAAGTAAAGTGAGCCAACATTTTAAAAGAGGTCGTGATTTTTCCTCTTGCTTCCATTTCGAATCATAAATCTCTTCGGAAGATTTTTAAATGCTATTCGGGTCTTTTTAAGCCGTCGTTCTTTTATGTCTCCGATCGCCTCTAATCAGACACGAAATTACAGCAGACCTTGAACTTTCAGACAACATTTTTTTAAGGTTTTCCTTGCGAATTAGGAATTGTCATTAAACGACAGAGAATTTTTTTTTACTATAAGAGATGTGAGTATCATTTTCCAATCCAGGACGAATTCGCAGCAAAATTCAAAATTGGCTAATATCCTCTAGTGTAGTATATTGAATTTTTTTCACTCCCGAATCCGAAATATCCAAAAACCAGTATTAATGTTAATCAATATTTTATGAACTCTGAAATAGAATAGAAACATGAATAAATTCAGAAAGTCAGAAATGCGTCGAAGAAACGCTCATTACCTACGCATTATAATGAAAAGAAAAAAAAAATTTTTTTGAGGACTACCTAACCTAACCTAACCTAATTTTTGAAGGACCTAACCTCAGATATGACATATGGATCTGATACAATTTGGCTGTGAAACCCCCATTAGTGGTGGGTTATATTGAATTCATTCAAGAGATAATACTTTTGTATGTGTAATATTAGTGAAATTTTCGTGAACGGAACTTCTAGAAAACCATTAAAGTGAATTCAAATTTTTTCCCGAAAATAATTGTGGTAGAAAAGAGACAGCAGATACATACATATCAACTTTATAAAATTAATGAGTGGCTCAGAGGAAAAGTGGTCAAACTGCAATTAAGTGAAATATTGGGAAATTTAGGTTTCACCTTGCAATTGATTAAAAATCGAAAAAACATTTCAACTCAGTATCATAAAATTTATTGTATGGGTTTCACATGGTACTCTCAAAAACCAAGAGATGAACTTACCCCCGTTTGTAGTTCTAGTCTGTTGTTATATTCATTGTCATGTTATGCAAAATGACCAGTACTCGTCATTAACAATACAAGCAACTGTAAAAAACGATAGTTAAACTGATATAAACTACGTTATCAAATATTTAATGGAAAAATGTATTCAACTCTAATCAATATTTTGCATGACACACAAACGAATTTTCGGTCTATGCGTTTCACGAAAATGTACGAAAGTTTGGAGAAACTATTGAATTATTATAAGTTTTCCTTTCAAATACTTCGTACTTTAGTTAATCGCGAGGCGAATTTTCAAAGTGAACAAAATTTTGAATGAACTTTTTTCTTACTGGACTCACCTTCTTTATATTTGAGATAAGAATCACTATTGATTGTTTCCAGATGGAACCAAAACACATTGAATGGACTCATTCAGAGGAATTCCTCGATAGAACCAGTTTTTTACCATAAAATCAAAAATTGTTGATTACCAAAACGAGATGGTGTGCATTCAGGTTCCATATATTTTCATGTTCATCACGAATAAACATAGACGAATACTTCCAGGACCGTCTCTGCGATCAATCAAGATCAATAGAAAATTCGTGATGTAGCCATTTCACAAAGAAAGGAAAAATGATTGGAGATGAAAAGATTAAATATTAAAAAAAGTTTTATTAATAAAAAAACCTACAGAAGTAGATGAGCTATTAACTAAGTATTAGTTGTCCCCGATAATCTACCCTCTAGCCCATTATATGTTTTAGTGAAATCACTATAAGGTATAATGCTTGAAATCATTCAAGCTGTTCATGAAAGTCTCCTCCACTGTTGTTGGACCATCTGCGAAAAAATAAATCAATTGATAAAACAAATTGATAATGTTATAATAGTTCGCAATGTAGTTGTCCATTTTCTTTTTATAATTCGCATACAAATTAAAAGCTCCAAAATTATGTTGATTAAAAAAGAAGCTCTAATATTTAATATTTTGAAAAATTCACAAACAGAATGAGAGATAATCTCGTCGTCGTAATGGGAATCATCGATAAATATAAATATGCAGAATAGAAATAGACCGACTGTTATAATTCATAAAACGCAAAAAGGGTTTTTCATAATAAAAGACAAATACCAAAAAAATAAAACAACGAAAACTCAGATCGACAAAAAATTTAAAATATAAATGTACTTCACCCCAAAGTGGAAACTTAGGAAAAACAATATACTGGTGTTTCACGAAAACACAGGTTTCCAGTGCAGATACAGAATATTTTGGGGAGTGTTCGGAATATGTCCTAAGTAAATTGGTTCAAAAGATAAATAATGTTTTATGCATTTTATATGTACACTGTATCCAAAATTGGTTGAGACTGCACTGTATCTCAGCCATTATTGAAGATAGAGACATGCGGATTTCGCGACCCTGTGTCACTTTTTTGTAAAACTTCTAAATCCACAAACGTGAAATATTCCAACTACGTTTGCTTCTGAAATACAGGGCGAAAACGAAAATATGCACTTTTGGAGACTATTTCTCTGGCCCCGTATAAAATAAAAAAAAATAAAACTGCTCATAATAGATATTTTTACGGGATACGAAGTATACCATTAGTGCTAATAAGCCTGTTCGAAAGGGTATTTAGTGTAAATTCTGAGGAAAATTTCGTTTCTTGAAAATTTGATGTGCATGGTGTTTTACAAGAGATGAAAAAAACTTTGATTTTCTCAGTTCATACCTGCGCTATCCACAAGTTATTATAAGTGATAAAGAGTCATTTTCCTGTATCGCCTTCAAAAGTTCAAAAGTTTTGTCTATTTAAAGTTTTCGACAAAATAAATGAAACATTTTTGGATCGAGTATAGTTGGGACATATTTCGAACACGTATTTTCGATGCCCCAAAATGTCTTGTATCTGCACTGAAAGCCTGTAGGAACATTCATGAAACACTTTGTATAGGAAAAATTGCATAATTTGCGAAGTGTATTAGAAGAAGAAGTGGTAATTTATCTCAGAATAAATAAAGTTGTGAGACCATCGAATGATATATGAAATTTTCACTTAAAAAAACAGAAAATACTCAATATGAGGGTATGAGGTTATAGGGTGAAGTAGCTCCAATGCCATATGATATTTAGTTTTTCGTAAATCTCATAATCATCTTGAATATCCCATAGTATGGCAAGATGTATTATGCTTTTGTCAGTTTTATGCTATGTCAATTCAGCTCATTCCATATTGTTATTTGAGTATTTTCTTCCATGTAGATTTTTCTTGTTATGCAGTTATTAATCAATTTGGAAAAGTTGTGTGATTTTTTTTTTCAGAGTTCATTTTGTATTATTTTATTTTACTTTTCACAATATATAAATGTTACTCATGTATTTGTCTAGGCATTCTCCCAAGAAACCAGGGTTAATTTTGAAATATTTGATAACATTTTGTGTCTGACATATAAAAAAAGCAATAATTCACTCACCGAATGGGAAGTATGTTGGCTTTGACTTATCAGCATCCTGTCTAGCACTTGCAACTGCATTTCTGATGGCTAAAGGCACGCATACAGTCATACATAGCGGTGGTTCTCCAACAGCTATAAAAGAAATCGTGTCAGAACTATATTACAAAAAAAAAAAATGGGAATCATATACCAGCCACTCTTAGAGACAAATGTAGTAAAATCAACAAGAATTCGCTCTTATTTTGTTTCGAAGTTATGAATAGAGGTTTGTTTTCTCATTTCTCAGTTCTGACTCTTCAACAGTACCTATTCTTGTCCGTTGACGGTTGACGGTAAATTAAAAAGTTAACAAAATGACTCACTCTGCCATCATCTCACCTTTTGACTGTAGAACTCCCACAGGATTCGGGTTGTTCTTTGGGAATTTAACCCTGAAATCGACAGGTATGTCCTTGGGCCCTGGAGGTTTATAAAACCAGGTATTGTTGGTTAACTGCTTTCCATTTTTGTCGAACACTATCTTCTCGGTTGTGAAGTAACCTGCACCCATCACGAAAGCTCCTTCGACCTGTCCAATGTCAATTTCTGGACTCAACGATGTACCGGTATCTTCGATCAGATCGACTCTGGAGATGATGTGTTGACCAGTCAAGACATCCAGTAGGACCTCAGCTGCGCAACATCCATAGATGACGTATGGCTGGACGAATGGGGCAGTGGGTGAGTATCTGCAGAAAATTTATATTTTTTTATGAGGTAGCCAATTGTACAGGGTGGGCATATTTCGATGTTTTTGCACTACAACTTTTGAACCAGACGAGATAGACAAAATCTGATACCCCATTCTCGATCTCTTTTTCGGAGGAACTAATAAAAGTTGTATTCATTTTTGGCTACCTTCTTTTGTTTTCGAGTTATAAGCATAAATTGGAAAAATGGCGATATCGAAAAAAATTTATATCTCCGCTAATACTGATGATAGAGCTCTGAAATAAAAACTTTCTACAGGCACTTTTTCAAGTAGAATCCAGTGGCATGCTCTTTTTTTTGCACCATTTTTAATTACAAAGCTATGACCCAAAGTTATGTTTTTTTAAATGGAAACACTATATTTCTGTGCCATTTTGTGAAAGCTTAATTTTCTCTTATTTCAAAAATATATAACATCGTAAGGTTTATATCAATACGATTATAGAAATTGGTCAAAAACCTATTCTCATGTGATTCGCAATACTTTCTATGGTTTCGACTGTTGATGAGCACAGAAAAATGTAGCTTCCTATAACAAGAGCATAGAAATGAAAAGACTACTAGAAAGAAATTGTATTAATTATACTATACTTAATTTTTCTCTGCTTATCGACAATTGAAACCATAGAAAGTATTGAGGCTCAGATGAATATAGGTTCTTGACTAATTTCTATACTCATATTGATTCATTGATACGAAGCATAGGATGTTATATATTTTAGAAAACAGAAAAAATTAAGGTTTCAGAAAATGGCACAGAAATTTAGTGTTCCTATTCACAATAACATAACTTTGGGTCATAGCTTCGTAATTAAAAATGTTTCAAAAAAGGCGAGCATGGCACTGGATTCTACGTGAAAATGTGCCTGTATATTTTAATTTCAGAGCTCTATCATCAGTATTGGCGAAGATATAAATTTTTTTCGATATCACTATTTTTCCAATTTTCGCTTATAACTGGAAAACAAAAGAAGGTAGCCAAAAATGAATACTACTATTGTTAGTTTCTCCGAGAAGGAGATCGAGAATGGGCTATCAGATTTTGTCTATCTCCTCTGGTTCAAAATTTATAGTGCTAAAACATCGAAATAAGCCCACCCTGTACAGGGTAGACAAAATTTGTGATCCTGAACTATAACTTTTTAACTGCAAGAGATAGAGGAAAATGAATAAGACATTACGGTCAACCTTTTTAGAGAAACTTATGATGCCATCAACTGCATTCCATTCTTTTGTTCTCGAGTTAAACCAAGGCCAAAATTGAAATTTGAGCGATTTCAACTTTGGTCATTATCTCCGTTTTAAAACTTTATACAGGGTGTACCAAGTTCGACGGCCTCTTAGGCGTTTCTGGAGACCTGGACCTATTTGAAATTTGTGAATTAGGATTATGATATTGTTCGACACTATCTACCGAACTAAAATATTCTTGAAGCCTGACCAATTTCAGTTATACAGGGTATAAAAAAATTGTTTGAAAAATGTTCTTTTCGGTTCTTTTGTTTCTAATTTCGATAGAGTATTCAATTCTGAATACAATCGTTTTAAAATCATTGCGTTCGTCGAAACACTTTTCAAAATATCGGGATAAAACTGCAGAAAAAAGGGAGATAAGAGTACTCGGTATTACGTTTGTTATTTCTATTCTAAATATTTTAAGCTCGAACCGTTTTCACATTTTCGAAGTCGAAGACTGTGGAAATATTGTACATTCCTAGAATTTCGAAAAACTCGTCACATGGTGTTCCAAATGTTGGGTCGAAAATTCGGGTCAAGATTGACTCAAAACTTTCATTTTTTGAATTAGAACCCCATTTTTTTTTAAGTTTGCGTTGGATTCTGCGAAGACAAATGTTGATTATGTTCCAACATGTTAATGCTCCTAAAATGAATGCATAATTCTTTAGTTATTTAGGAATTTCTGATTTTATGTCGTACGTAGCGTCAAATTCATAAAATCTGTTTCATATCAACAATGATCTTGGTTATAGAAGATAAATCATTCCAATAATTCACTAGTGATACATCTATTTTCTAGATTCATTCATTATTGTTGATATGAAACAGATTTTATGAATTCGACGCTACGTACGACATAAAATCAGAAAATCCTAAATAACTCAAGAATTATTTATTTTAGCGGCATTAACATGTTGGAACATAATCATCATTTTCTCGATTTTTTGGAAAGTATTTCTACGATTTGAACGATTTGAAAACTAGTGTATTCAGAATTGGAAACCCTATCAAAATTGGAAACGAAAAAACAGAAAAAAAATTTCTAATATTTTCCTCATCCACTGTATAACAGAAAGTGGTCAGGCTTCAAGAATATTTTAGCTCGGTAGATAATGTCGAACAATATCATAATCACAATTACCAGATTTCAAATAGGTCGAGTTTTTCAGAAACGTCTAATAGGCCGTCGAACTTAGTACACCCTGTAGAGATTCTTTTTTCATAGCAATCTAGTAGACTATGTTTTTTCTCAAAGAGATTTCCTAGCTGAGCTGTAACTATAACATAAAGTTGTGCCTTTTTTCCTCTTGGTTAAAAACAAAGTACGCCTCTGGATTGCTATGACAAAAATGTCTATAATGTTTTCATATCAACATCAGGAGATAATAAAAAAAGTTGAAATCACCCAAATTTCAATTGTGGCCTATAACTCGAAAACAAAAGAAGATAGATGAATGCAGTTGATTGCATCATCAGTTCCTCTGAAAAAGACAACTGCAATGTGTCATCAATTTTATCCACCCTGAAAACTGTTTTGTGAGAAAATTCATTGCATTTGAGTAATTTTTTGAGTAACTGAGTGTGTTAATTATTGTGAACTCTCAAATAACAGTGCGATGGCGAAGTGAACTGTATGAACTGATTGATCTGAAATCTAGACATTATTTTTCAAATTAAATTTTTCCGAAAATTTCCTACCAAAAAAATCTTTGGATCGCAATATGCAATTTGCAAAAACTCTTCATTTTTTTGATAGAAATAAACTTTTTTTTCCTTTCTAATGTGACATCCTGTAGTTTGAGAGTTTAACCCAAAAAAAGTTTAAGCTCCCAGAAAACTCTCAAAAAAACAGGGTCTCTATGAATGATTTGAATATCCCAGTTGGCTGTGGATTATTGTTGATCCCTGTTAGGAGATTTTTTCATTTCAAATTTAGCTGGTACGATTCTTTCGGGTTGTTTTTTAAATATTTCTACGTATACGAAATTGCAAATATCAAGGGTCTGCATATAAAACGACAAACTCCAAAATGATCAAAGCTCACTATGATATAAGTTTGCTATATAGAAATGTATTGCGCCATGACTTTTGGATATCGTGACAATGATTTAGGAAGACCCTGTATTTCTGGATGTTTTTTGAAACTATGAAAGTATATTAATGAAATTTGGTAACTTGGTTTTTTTGCGATTTTTCAACTTGGAATTTATGAAAATAATAGTGATATAATCAATCTGAATTTTTATATACTCACTGATAACTTGCTGACAAGTACGTGAACTTTCCATAAGCTGCCTGCACTAACTGTTCCCAATTTTGAGATCCGTCATCTTTTTTGAATGGTTTCAAACGTTCCAATAATTCATCACAGGCTTTATCTATTCCCTGAAAGTGAAGCAATTAGTCTAGAGAAAATTCCGATCAAATTCAAATTGGAGCCGATAATTTAATTAAATTTTGTTTCAAAAGTTGAAACCTCAGAAATGATCGTTGTTTCAATTTCGGTATTTTTCACTCGTCATGCACCGTTACTGAATTAAAATTTGATTCGTAGAAACTTTTTCATTTGATAGTGATTTGTTTTTGGAATGATTAGATATCATGAACTTTGTTTTGCAAGATAATTTTTTGTTTCGGTGTGTATTTTTTATTGTTGGAAATTTATGTAGTTTGACCAAATACCTTTACTTTATTCAAAAGACAGTTTTCCCATCAATGGAAATGGATAGTATGAATATGAATGACCGACCTCTAAAAAAAATTGTATTAATTATATTTCATTAATTTTTTTCCAGTTTCAAAGCTGTTGATTAGAACGGAATAGGACTTTGAACATCAACAACATTTCTATGTTTCATTCTAAAACTTTTTATTAGGTTGAAAGATAACGAAGAACATGAAATTTAAGATGTTTTCCCCAGAATCCTGATCTATGAGACGTCGAGAACATAGAGTTCGAAATTGAATGTAACAGAAGCCATCAGTTAATGAACCTTGGAAAAAATTTAAACTAATTCTACTTTTACTGGCCCACAGGATTTTGAACACAAAGTTGAAGTTTGTTTGAAACAATGCTGTCCAGAACATTTCGTAGTCATGTTCCAGATGAAATGTTGGAACTTTTTTTTGGTTCTTGTGAATGTTCTTAATGTTAGAAGAAAAAGCTACTTGGAACCAGCCTATCTATGAATAAAATACCGGAATTTCCATATCATATAAACGAAACATTCACTGACTGATTTTAAATGCTCGAAACAACAATGAACAAAATGCAACATAGATTGGAAATTAAGAGGAATTTCTCGTTCTCATTGTATTATTATGAATCTGCAATAGGTACTTGATGCAGTAATAATTGAAATACTTACATAGCAAACAGCCTCTGATGTCATACTTCCTCCAGTTGCAGCAGAATTCGGTGATGCCATTGTGTTGCTTGGTTGCACGTTGATTTTTTCTATTGGTATATTGAATTTGTAGGCACACACTTGTACAGCCTGTAATAGAAATTATTTTTTGATTACTTATTGAACCAAACAATATTTATGAGGCAGTTTAATATTTTGAAAAACAGTAAAAATTTCTCATCGTTTACATATTGAGAAAAATACTTGAAATACCATAAAGCAACTGGCCAGAGGCAATAAGGTGACTCTACTATGGATACCAGGGCATTGTAGTATTGAAGGAAATAAAATATACTGCTCCACAAAAGTTAAGGATATCGTATTCAATCGTTTTGAGAAATCTTCGAGAATATCGATGTAAAATCATTTAAAACTCAATAACAACTTGAATCAGTATGAGACATTTCGTCAATCTGGTCGCTTTTTTTCTGAAGTTTGGTTCTTTGCATATGCTTCATGAATGTTCTTATTTTGAAATGTAGTCAGTTTATCAACGGCTTCGATTTGAAACGAGTTTTCTGAAAAATGCCAAGACGTAAATTAATAAACGCTGAGGCTAATAGGGCTATCGGAATGCTACAGGGTGGCCTAACTCAGGTTGTTGTAGCGGAAAGGCTCCAAGTCAGACAAAGTGTGATATCTCGACATTGGAATAGATTCAGGGAGACAGGAAAAACCAAGGCTTGGTGGGCGCCGAAAAACAACACCTGCTCAAGATCGTTTCATGACCGTTTCGGCGAGAAGGAAGCCTACATATACATGTAGAATGCTACGGAATACTCTTCAAAAGCGGATGGGGTCCAAGTTACCATCGGAACCATCAGACGACATTTGAGAGAGGTGAATCTAGGTTCTAGATGTCCATTAAGAGGAGTTCCATTAACACATGACCATAAGCGTCAAATAGGTAAGGCAATAACATATCAACTGGAACGAACAATGGAGTAGTGTCCTTTTCACTGATAAATCCAGATATGGACGATTTTCAGATTCTCGAAGAATACGGGTATGGACAATCCCACGCATACCCCGTAATCGTCGCTATGTCCAAGAAGTCTATCAATTACGAAGGAGTAGTGTTATGGTATGGGCCGGGATATGTTTCAACGAGCGCACAGTTCTACACATTTGTCCTGGGAATGTCACCACCTTACACTATAGGAAGCATGTAATTTTGCCAAATTTTCACGCTGCTATTTCTGGACGATAACGCTAGACCGCACTGTGCATCCATGGTTGAGAATGCGCGCGAGGAGCTTGGTATTCCACTTTTACCAATACCTCCGCACTCACCAGATTTGAATTGCATAGAACATGCATGGGATATGCTCCAAAGAATATTAGATAATCATCAACCTAGCCCAGAATCCTTAAATGATCTGAGAGAGCTTCTGCCCCCTTTATGGAACCAAATTCCTCAAGAAATATTCAACAACCTCGTGTGTAGTATGCAAAGAAGATTTCAAGCTGTTATTGATGCCAGTGGGGGCCATACATTTTATTGATAGTCTCTGGGAATGAAATTTCGTTATTTTATTCGATTTTTCTCAACCATCCTGTATACGCTGCAGACCTATAGGCTGAAATTAATTTTATTCCCTACAGCTTGAAATCATATTTATATGAATTTCCATCACAAAATCTCCCTAACTTATGTGGAGCAGTTTATGAAGCTGGTTGCGGAGAAATCATCAAGACTGAATCCTGTTGGAACTGGACCTTTCTGTGGTCTGGAAAGGGACCAATATAAGAAAGCGGTCCAGCAATGGGAAGCGGTGAACAGAACAATGCTCTGGAGAAATACTCCTTGACTTGCAAGCAAAAAAATTTGTGGAATTCTCGCCGACTTACCGACCTACACTAAGAAGCTCATAAATCTGCTAAGAGCTGAGCTTCGAGTTATAGTAGGTCTGCTGACGGGACACTGCATCTTTTGTATAGCATGGGAAAATCAGCAGATGCAGGCTATGTGGATCAGAGGGAAAAACGGCTGAACATATGTCATGCAAGTGTCCAGAGCTGGCGGAATTAAGAACCATCGGTTCTGGATAGTCAGGAAGTAACAGCTAAAGCTCCTAAGGATGTCGTTAGATTTATCAATGCCTTCGACGGCCTCCTTGGGATTTAAATGAACAAGTTGGGTAAAGAACAAAAGATCCTTGCGGTCGAAGTTCCCGGAAGGCTGAACAACGACCCCTGTTCAGAATAATCATGATAATGATGTACGAAAGTGCAACTCAAAGCCTCAGAGAGTTCCATCACTCTGGCCCGATTCCAATAAAGCAAGGAATTTTTTCAAGGAAAATCAGCCCTTTATAGTTTCGTATTGGGTTGAATCAATTGTCTTATCGATTAAATTCTACACATTGCAAATGCTCTAGAAAGGGATCGTTGAACGAATATAAAACTGAATCATCTCCTCTGAATTAACGTTTTGAAATTGATGACATCGTCGAAAAAACATATCGAAGTTATCAGGGTTGAGTGAATGATCCTTTGTAGAAAATTGAGAAAACTGCAATCTAAAGTCATAATATCGCCACATTCGAGGATTCGATCTCACTTTATACATTTTACTATTTGTGCCAAATTAATATGGGTACCTACAGGGTACATACTCATACCAGAGATAGAGTTGGACTAGGTGATTACTGATTGACTACAAAAAAATAATTTCTGGATTTCCCTAGAAAGCTACAGGGTGATTTTCCAACTTCATGGAAATACTTAGACCACCATAAAATCCACACTTATAGACGGATATTATTGAAATTCGGGAGGTTTTTGGCACATTCTAAGGTCGAGTCAGAAAAATATCAATTATTTTATTATTCCAGAGCCGGACTCATAAATCTTCAGTTAAAGTGTACGGGGTGAAACAAACATTTTGTATTTCGAATTACAAATAATTGATTCGCTTTTTAGAAAGAAGCTTAATTATGCTTCAATTTGTGATATCGCTCAAAGTTGTCACATCAACAATTATTTTTTTATGAATTTTTCACCTTGAAGAGAACTGACAATATCATGTTTGAATACAAAAAGCAAAAGTTTCAGTAGAAAATTTTCATGAAAGTTCAGAGCTTCAATGAGCACATTCCACACAACAATAACAAATGAAAGAAACTAAAATACAGTAAAGAATACCTAATAAAAATGAAAATAGGAACGAATGAATTGCTGAGTAAACGTTATTTCAGAAGTGGTTCGAAATGAAATCCACTAGCTTGTATACATTCCTCTTGCCGAATGTTCAAAGTGGATACAGCCTTGCGAACCATATCGCCATCATTTCTTGAAATATCGCAACAGTTGATAATTCTGTTCATCAGCTGTTATCTTGACTGGATTTCTTCGAATATACCATATCCTTCAATTTTCCTCATAAAAAATAATCTAGAGGGTTGAAAACTGGAGATCGAAGAGGCCGTGGAATAGGTCCTCCTTGACCCTATTTGGATGGGTATTGTTGAGGTAACTTCTCATTCCAAGCCAAAATGAGAATCAGCTCCATCATGCTGGAAATGAAAACCTCTAATATTTATTCCTTGTAGCATACCGGGTGAAATATTTTGTAAGAAATCTGGATAAATCGTACTTGTGAGGCGACCGCCAAAAAATGAGATCCTATCAAATGTTTGTTTATTACAGCACATCAAACATTTACTGAAAATTTTTGTTGTAAATTTCTCAGTCTTATACTGCGTGGATTATTTTCGGCCCAAATGTGCGAATTATGAATATTGAACACACCATCTCTGGTGATTTGAGCCTCATCACTGAATATTGTTCTGTACAAAGTGACTCTGTGATTTGCTATCTAATGTGCAAAATTTAGTTTTCGTCACCCTCAGTAACTTTTTTAAGAAAATTTATTATTTATTTTCGACCTCCACATGATGACTGAGTCCTGCTCAGGTGAATAAATTTAATTTTTGGAACTTTATCATAATCCAAAAATTCATAAAAAAATAATTGTAAATGTGACAACTTTAAGCGATATCACAAATTGAAGCATAATTCATCTTCTTTATGAAAAGCGAATCAATTATTTTTAATACGAAATACAAAGTGTTTTTTTTTCACCCTGAACAATTCAAATGAAGATTAATGAGTCCGGCCCTGGAATAATGAAATGATTGATATTTTTCTGACTCGACCCTAGCATGTGGCGAAAACCTCCCAAGTTTCAATAATATTCGTCAATAAGTTTGGATTTTATGATGGTCTAAGTATTTCCATGAAGTTGTAAAATTACCGTGTAACTTTCTCGGGAAATCCAGAAATTAATTTTTTTCAATCAATCAGTAATCACCTAGTCCAACTCTATCTCTGGAAAGAGTTTGTACAGTTATTTCTCGGACACCCTGTATATAGTTTCAATAATTACCTAGTGTTTGGGGAAAATATGATTAGCCGATTCTCTCTCGAAACATCTTACCTTAGTGTTAATTCCTTGTCCTATTTCAATACCACCGTGGGTAATGGATACACTTCCGTCTGTATGAAAAATGGAAACTGTAACATTTATGGGTCCAAATGGGGCAAAGTCGTACGCCATGGGAACCACAGAGATTCCTTTCTTCTTCCAACGATTTTCCTATGGCAAATGAATGATTAATTAGTTAGCTCATGAACCGCTGATATAAGAAAATTTTGTTGGTCATATTTGAAAGATATCGACAATTTTTTTTTTAGTTTCGGTCTTCCTCTACAACCATTTCGCTTTCAGTTGCAGCCTACTGAAAATCTGCTAACAATTTATTGGTTTTCAATATTCTTCAATTTCTGTATTGTGTTCTCGGTTGGCATCTCGGTTGGCATATTCTTAACCGAAATTACAGTTTTTGCCTTTATTTTGGGTGTCAACGTAACTGCTTCTCAGATGTGAAATAAAGTATAATAAACTACTCAGGATTTTTTTTATTTTTTTCCTACAACGCCTCAACGCCTTCCTACGAAAATATGTACCTTCGAATGATACCCCTCAGTTTCTTTGTGATGCCTTCTGAACAACTCAACCGACTCCGGTTATTTTTCAAAATTTTTATTTAGGTACAGTATCTTTGTCTTACCTTATTGAAAGTTTCTATTTCTTGCTTTCTGTTTTCAATATCAGCCCATTCAATTAAGTCAGAAAGGTAGTCTCTCAACTTGTTTCCCTCTGCTATGTTATTGACTCTAACATCTATTGGATCCATTTTCAGTTCGTATGCCATATGATCCATTATAGATTCAATGAAAGCTAGACCCTCCAATGAACCTTGAAGAAAACAGATATATCTGGAGAGCTGTAGTCACATATCGATAAGTGAGTAACTAACGCAACTGGAGAGCGTTGTTTTATTTCTCATCCTAGAATTACTAAATTGCTCCACCTGAGTTAGGGATATTGACTTAAATTGCAAAAAATATAGTTTAAATGAGATTTTGTGATGAAAATTCATTACGATTTCATGTTGCAGGTAATAAAATTAATTTTAGCCTGTAGGTGGTTAGGAAAAATCGAGTAAAATAACGACATTTTATTCCCAGAGAAATCAAGCATTTTAAGACTATCAATTCAATATATGACCTCCACGGGCATCAATAACAGTTTGACATCTTCTTTGCATACTAAACACGAGTTTGTTGAACATTTCTTGAGAAATTTGGTTATATAAACGGGGCAGAAGCTCTCTCAGATCATTTAAGGATTCTGTGAAAGATTGGATGATAATCTAATCTTCTTTGGAGCATATCCCATGCGTGTTCTATGCAATTCAAATCTGGTGAGTGCGGAAGTATTGGTGAATGTAGAATACCAAGCTCCTCGCGCATTCTCAACTATGGCTGCACTGTGCGGTGTGTAGCGTTATCGTCTAGAAATTGAGAGGTTTCACCAAGAGCCTCGCGAAAATTTGGCAAAATATTGTCAATGACATGCTCCCTATAGGCTTTTGAAGAGTATTCCGTAGTATTCTACACGTAGATGTAGGATTTCTTCTCACCGAAACAGTGATGAAACGATTCTGAGCAGGTGTTGTTTTTCGTCTTCCACCAAGCCTTGGTCTTTCCAACACGGAACCTGTCGCCCTGAACCTATTCCAAAATCGAGATATCACACTTTAGCTGCCTTGGAGCCTTTCCGCTACAACAACCTGAGTTGGGCCACCCTGTAGCATTCCGGTAACTCTATTAGCCTCAGCGTTTGTTAATTTACGTCTTGGCGTTTTCAGAAAAATCGTTTCAAATCGAAGCCGTTAATAAACTGACTCCATTCATGAAGCATATGCAAAGAACCAAACTTCAGAAAAAAGGCGACCAGATTGACGAAATGTCTCATACTGATTCTTATTGGATCGATTCAAGTTGTTATTGAGTTTTATATGATTTTACATTGATTTTCTCGAAGATTACATACTTTTCAAAACGATTGAATACGATATCCCTACCTAACTCATGTGGAGCAGTATATTATAGGTATTACTGCTTTCGATTCGGTTTATTTTCTTTTCAAATACGTTTTCCTGTACCAATATTATTATTAATTTTTTTCTGGGCTATGTGAATATAAATTAAATTCTTCAGAGAATTCTTGGTATAAGATTGTAGTTGATACACCACGACCGATAAGCCCGAGAGACTCTTAAATTGTGATCAGGTCTGGTCTTGTGAAAGCCTCGATTGATACAAAATGACAAAGAAATTACAACACCAAGAAGTAGCTGTTTAAAATTTAAATTTTTTTCATCAAACATAGATAGTAAGTATAGCGTATGCGTGAAAGTTTTTTCATGTAAACATTTTTTTGGTACTTGAAAATTGTAGTCATTTTTTGCAATTTGATAAATTTTACAACAAACCAGCACATATTTCGATTTGAGCATAAAAAACTTGCCGGTTGGCTGATTCGTAATTAGATGAATAAGGCCATCCTGTAACTGTACGAACGGATTGCAGCCTTAAAATGAGAATTAATTTAAATTTTTTCGAAGCAACCCATGTGAATCTTTTGCCGTGGCCGCCCAGATCCCTGATCTCTCGCCCATAGTCCATGTTTCGGACATCATGGGTAGAAGGCTTGGAAATTTACCCCAGCCCCCATGGAATTTAGCGGCCCTGAGACATGAAGTACAGGTAGCTTGGGATAGTTTACCTCAAGAAGAAATAGACGATCTTCTTGCATCAATGTCAAGACTCGGGTGGACAAATGCATTATTAACAAAATAATATAAAAAAATTGTAAACCCTTCGTTTTTTCTTCAATTTCGATAATTTAATCTTTGCTATACTATCTATGTTCTACCAAGAAAACTTAAAATTTTGAACTGGTCGTTGAAGTTTTTTGTCAATTAGTATATTCATAAATTTTTTCCTCTGCTAGTCGCCATGTATAATTCAGAATGAATAGAGACAGACCTTGCAGCAAAGGTAAAGACGTAACATATTAAATTCCAACACTTTCAGACGCGACTATAGTTAATTTCGCCATACGAAGTCATTACCCAAAATTCGATCTCCTGAAGTCATAAAAAAATTGTCATCTGTGACTTCATGGCTTTCTGAATTCAAAAGCCTTGAATACATTAAGCCTTGAATACATTTCCGAGCAGACACTCTCCAAATAATCAAACTGATGTCATACCTGGTGCTCTGGTCCAGGTGTTAGCAGGGGTATCTGATCTGGTACGATAATAAACGATATCGAATGGATCTGACCCATAATTCGCAGTCAGAAGATCGAAGATGTTGGACTGATTGAATTGCTCGTTCCCACCGACGCCATGGTCGCTGTATATCTTAGCATCAAGGTGCTGTATAACACCGCCATCGCTACATTTAACCTCGTAATCAGCTGCCAGAGGAAATCGTTTTCCGATGATTTCCATGTTCTCCTTCAAGCTCAGGGACATGCGCACCGGTTTGCGAGTGAGCCAAGCTGCTAGAGCCGTGGCACAAGAAATTTGCGCGTTTCTACTTATTTTGGCGCCAAATCCACCTCCACATCTTCTTACACTCACGTTCACCCTGAAAAATGCAAGATATTGGAGGACAAAAATATTGGTATTTTAATAGAATAGTTATTTAATCAAGTAGTTCATTAATCACAGCGATTAATGGTCGAGATAGTTTTCGTTCATAATCCGAGACTATTATTCGAGTTGGCTCTCCCTCTAGACGTTAGGTACTTGTTTTGTTAGCCCGGATTTTCTGATTGTTTAATTCTCGGTTACAATTTTTCATTCGTTTAGGTCGTGAAAAATTGGGGTGAAAATTTAGCATTTTCTATAATTCAAAAACGTTGTCCTTGAGTATGTTTTCAGGAAAAGGTGAAATTAAAATGAAAGATTCAGGAATTGCGTGATCCTACCAGAGTATATTGCAATCGATATCTAAAAAACATAGCGTTGCCAAAAAAAAGTTGTGTACCGATTCACTTCTTCCTTCTTAAAATACATTAATTTCTGGAGAATGACTAAAAAACAAAAATTCAAGACACTCTATGTCATACTTATTCTGGGGTATTTTTAACATTCTTGATGCCGCAACTTGATTCAGATCCATCCATTGTGAAGACGGGAACATGTTCAAACCGTCCTCGGTAGGAATAACCAAACAGCATTGAGTTTCCATGTGGAAATGATATTGACTACCAATGTCGAATGATCCGGTTAAGGTTCGCTTTATATCTGTGCCTGTGAGAACAAAGAAAGAAGCGTTAGGTGATGATATTCTTGAAATACACCTAGGTCAAGTCTTGAAAATTTTCTGTCAGTATATTTTGTAATGAACTGAAATAATCTCTAGCCTGGAAATCCAAGAAAGTCGTCATTTTTTCATATGAGAAATGGAGCTCGGAATATTAATTTGTTGTTATTGAAATATTTTGAAAAAAAAACGTCATCATGATTTTTTTTCAATTCTGTCATTATATCTTTTAGAACAAAATCATGTGAGAATACTTCTATCTATCACGGTTTTCATAGTTATATTTATTGATTTCATATTGACCTCCTGCCACGGATTAATTCATCATCTATTGAATTCGTGGGAGGAAAAACATTTCTGCCGATCAATATTTTCCAATGCAAAACCAACGAAACGATAATAATGGAAATTCATGTAAGAGATGAGACTCCTCAGACTCCTATAATCTCCGATCAAAGAAAAATTTTTGTTTGACAAGAATTGTCAGTGTTCTAACGCTGGCTGTCACAAGTTTTATTCAAGAAGAATTTATGTTAGATATTGGAAGAGGTGTTTAGTATTTAGTTCATTTTAAAATAGTATAAGAAACTCAAAATGCTACAGATTTTACTTGTAAAAAAAGTACTAGATACAAAGTATATTTATTGGAAGGAAAAGATACTAGCACTTTACCCTTGAAATTGAAAACTGAGATGTCCAGAGAGCAATGGTTAAGAGATAAAAAAGCGCTGTTGAGAAAACAATAAAATCTGATAAATACAATAAAGAATTGTTTGACAAAAATAGAAAACATCATGAGTTCAATATGGGAGATTTAGTATATGTTGAAAATGGAAATAGGCCGAACAGAAGGAAATTGAAGAATTTAAGAATTGCACCAAGTGAATGCCTTCTGCACTAGTATCATAAATATCTATTTTTGGAGCGGTGAAAGATTTATTAGAATAATTTCTTTCTCCATTTTTTACGTTTGGAAGCGACATTTTTCAACTGACAGCAACTAGTTTAGGTCGAAGTTTATCACGCAGTGATGAATTAATAATAGTTAGTTAATCAACTAGTTTATTAATGACAGCGATTAATAGTCGGAGATAGGTACGGGGTATTTCATGAACACTCGACGAAAGACAATAAATGTTATCACAAAAAAAAAACAGATACGCATTTCGAAAAACTTACATAAAGCATTAATTCGTCCGGTTTCTATTCTCTTATGACAAGTGTGCCATGCAAAGTGAAAATTAAATACATTGAAATAACTTCAAAAGTTTCTCATGGCAATAACGAAATTTCTGTGAAGAATGTGAAAAATAAAGATTTTGGGGCTTGAAAGAAAAATCAAGATATTCTGGGTACTACCCTGCAATTATGGAAAATTCATGACTTGTTTGAATGAACTTCCTGTAGTGAACCCATGAAATTTGATCGAAATCGGACGTTGCATTCCAGAGTTATAGCTATCGCAAATTTGGGCCAATGTACAGAGTGATTGTTTATATTCTACTCAATAGCTATCTCAGTTAATATTGGTCGTAAAAAACGTTTGAATCTGCAGATTTGAAGTATTTTTTATGGGCATTCAGAATTCAGTACTAAGAAATTCATAGAGGCATCGAAAATCTGAAAATTTGTAATGAACTATTGTTTTTTAAATTGTACACCCTGTATTTTATTTTTCTGAACGGAACTCTTTCTTCTGATTTCGAAGATATATACTTTATTGAGGTTAATTTCGGCAGTTTTTGAAAAATATAGATAGTTTCTTCTAAATCTAAGGCAGCTGTAGAATGCCACACGATAACGATGCGATTTATTTATATCAAAGGAAACGTGGATAAACAAACAACTGAAATTTTTTTTCTTATATATTAACTAGAAGTTGAATTAAGTGTTCTAATGACCCTCATATACGTCTACACACAATCGATATCTTTCAATTTATTTTTCAAGGGTTTTTATTACCATTTATGGAATATATATTGAGGTTTTCAATTATTTCTTTCTCTATTCTGAAATTAATCTCTTCAATATTTTGCGGAGGGGCCATATACACTTTATATTTCGAATATCCCCATAAGAAAGTGTCCAAGGAGTTTAAGTAGGGACTATCAGAAAGCCATAGAATAGAACTTCGATATAGAGAAATCTCAGCATTCTCAACTGCCTTAGATTAAGACGAAAAAACCTATATTTTTCAAACACTGCCGAAATTAACCTCAATAAAATATATATATTTTAAATCAAAAGAAAGATCTCTACCGATTAGAAAAATAAAATACAGGGTGTACCATTTAAAAACCAATAGTTCACAACAAGTTTTCAGGTTTTCTATGCCTTTATGAATTTCTTAGTACTGAATTCTGAATGCCCATGAAAAATACTTCAAATTTGACTATTCAAACGTTTTTGTACGACCAATTTTAACTGAGAGAACTATTGAGTAGAATATAAACAATCACCCATACATGAAACACCCCTTATCTCCGGAATTAATGGTCTTAGGATACAAAATAACCAATTTTTCTGGCCAACGACGCCTGAAACCCCCTTTACGTAGGATATAACAAAATTGAACAGTCAACTCAACGAATCATGAAGATTCTTGGTATTTGTCGGCTGCTCACCTGTCTTCTTCGCTTTCAATTCCCTCTCCTTCATCATCCTATCTGTAGCTCCAGCCTTCAAAATGTCCCTTATATAAAGTAGAGGTGGATTTTTCGGAGCTTCGTAAGTAATCTCAACAAGCTCAGCTGCTTCATCCACTTTATTCCTATCAGATCCCACAAGAACGCCAA
This sequence comes from Hippodamia convergens, assembly GCA_038502775.1. Classification (NCBI taxonomy): domain Eukaryota; kingdom Metazoa; phylum Arthropoda; class Insecta; order Coleoptera; family Coccinellidae; genus Hippodamia; species Hippodamia convergens. The sequence continues at coordinate 38,052,711 of CM076608.1, read as the reverse complement.
CTGGTTGATGGTAATATTCCACTATACCGTCGGCAAAAATCTTCTCAATTATTCCGGGTCCAAAACCAGGTGGGATGAAATTGTTGTCACCAGGTATATCGTCTTTGGTGAAGAATTTCTCAATTCCATCTTGTGCCTAGAAAAAGTGGTGCATTTAGGTCAAATTCAGGAAAGCTGCATGAATGTTACCAGTGCTTTGGAAGCGTCGATCTTCGTTATTTTCGAGTTAGGTGCAGCTTTTGCAACAATGAATTTAGCAAAAAGTTGATTGGGATGGTCCGGGATGTCTTCGATGTACTCAGCTTGTCCTAAAATATTTTGATTTAGTATTGAGTTTTGTTGTCGATAATTCGATTTTACCCGAAGTTTGTGCCAAAGCTTCTATTTTAGGTATAGCCTTCGTCAAAGGATACAATGACTCATTAGTTTCGTAATCTTGCACTCCACTCGAAACTGGCCTTATCATTTTTTCACCAGCAGTTTTGTTCCTAGGGCTTAACTTTCCTTCAGGAGCCATTTTCAGCACAGCCTGGAATATTCAGTTTAAATTAAATTAAATGCTTTATTCTTCCTATTAATTGTCCACTCAACAAACACGTAAAATAGTGCCACTTTCAAATGCAGGATAGCCGAATCATGAAGGATTGAGGCTTGAGAAAAACTTCCCTTTTTTCCCCATTCAAAATCAATAATTTTGCCTTTCATTAGTTCTAACTTTAAGAAATATTCATGTCAAGTAAATCTTAATATTTAATATAATATTTTCATTTTGTTTCCGTAGAGTACAACGACTTGTTTGCAAAGTATGTGCCATGCGTGTGCCACGCTACTTTGGTGCGCGCTCCAATATTAAGTCTGCAGTAAATAAATTTTGCTATTCTACAAGTAACAGTAAGTCCTTCCTCGTTATTAAATATTTTTCATACTGAACCCAGCGCATTCGAAAACCCAAGATCTTACAATGAACAAAAAGAAAACACTTTGAACTTCAAATTTCCCTGAAACCAGTTCTTTTTTCAATAAATCCATACAAATTGGATCTATTCCTACTGAACAATTGGCGAGATTATCCGCCTCATCCAACAAAATACAAGCTGACTTCTTGATTTTTCTTTTATAATTATCATGTTCCGTCATTAGAATTTTTGTGTCATTCCAATCCATAATGTGATTGCAAGTATTGAAACACACATGATCTGCTATCTACGGTCTTGATGTTTCTCCTGTATAAGATTTTCCACAAATACAAGGAATATTGTAAATACAATTTCTTGATTTTTGGTTCTCATTCGGAGGTTTAGTTTTTGTTAATAAAGATCGTAAATAATTTTTTGTTTTGAAAAGATTTTTTATGTTGAGTTTAGAACCAATGCTTTTAATTTTTTCTGAAAGTCCATGTATTTACAATATTCAATGTATTTGTGGAAAATCTTATTCAGAAGAAACATCAAGACCATTAGAAATTAGAAACGTTAACATAAGAATAACATAAAAATTAGAGATATTGGTAGATCGCAGATAGCAGATCATGTGTGTTACAATACCGGCAATCACATGATGGATTAGAATTACACAAAAATTCTAATGACGGAACATGATAATTATAAAAGAAAAATCAAGCAGCTTGTATTTTGTTGGATGAGGCTAATAATCTCGCCAATTGTTCAGTAGGAATAGATCCAATTTGGATGGATTTATTGAAAAAAGAACTGGTTTCAGGAAATTTTGAGATAAAATAACGAAATGAACATCTAGTCATCAATATTAATCCATGTTCATCATATATTGACCAATGCAAAGATATACAGGAGCTCCTATATAAATATAAAGAGTTGAGGGTATTTCTGGTTCAACCGGAAATATATTATGAACAAAAAATTGTACATCAGATGCAAAACAATGTTGTTTTGACAAATTGATAAATCGAGCTGGAACATAATAGACTATGACATAGAAATAAATACACAGCCCCATTGATGTCATTCAAAATTTTTGGAGGAGATCTAATGTCTCTCTGGAAATGCGATAATTCTCGAATATGAAGTATGGATTAAATTTTCTTACCCTATTGCAATGCCACGTCCCGAAATAAAAAAAAAGTGCAAGAAAGTTGTTATTTGGACACTCACCTTGAAGAACAAAGCAATCGAAAGTTGTTTCCTGAACTCTGGCTCCGGTTCGGGAAGAACAAACTCTGGTTTCAATTCCTCCTCCAGCGTTTTGAACGCCCCCTGAAGATTGTCGTTGTTGAAGAGATCCTTTCCCACCAAGAACTCCTCCGTTTTCGTTGCGTGTATGAAATCAGGGTTGATGTTGCCGATCACAATGGACGCACTTTCGACCTTGTTGCTGGAATCAAGTTTGAACAGGAATCCGGCGTTGATGAGAGCATGCGCATTTTGTGCCCTAGGCATGATCTGTAAGTTTGGGAGTTGTTGAACCTGTGGTATCATGTTAGCGTTTGTCTGTTTGTTTTTACCTTATATGTTTCATATTTGTATTCCTTCGACAAACTAGGTATCTGGATGGATTTTATAACTTTTTTGCTCATATCGAATTTCAGGAAGTCCGGGAGACTTTTGATCACCTCAGATTGGGCAGTATCCACTGAAATTTAAAGAATATGGTCTTGGTATTTTCAGTATGTTTAGAGTTAAGAATGCTATTTTCAGATGTCATAATGTATATTCAGACACAATTTGGCAAAGGATAACCAAATTTCATTGGTATCACTGATTAAAACATTGATCTAGTGGTAATAGTTACACTAGACCCAGACTTTGGTAAGTTCACAAACTAGCATTACAAGGTTCATACCTAAACAGTCATTAAAAAATAATAGAGAGTACATCCATACAAAACTATTAACTTGATTTACAAATCTCTTGCAGTTATTCGAAAAAGCAGCTGTTAGTAATTCTGAAAATATCTAAGTGACTTCATGGCCAAGGAATTTGAAAGTCCAATAATAAAACATCCCTGGACCCTCTTGGACCCAACAGATTCAGAGTAGACCCAGACCTTTGGTGAGTTCACAAATTGGCATTATAAGTTATCAAGTGTTTTTTTTTATGATACAACTTTGAGTTGGCAGTACTGCTTCATTTCAAAACCTATTCAACATTTGATTGTTGTTTTTTGTTTAGTTCGGTTTCACATTTCATTATGAATACACAAAAAAAACGCCTGCAAATTGTTGAAAATTCTCATCAAAATAATTGTTCCGTTCATCAAACTTATCGTGCTTTTCGTGAATTTCATGGTGTACATAATCGCTCTTTGGAGAGGATAATTCGAAGCACGATAAGTTTGATGAACAAAGTGATTATTTTGATGAAAAATTTCAACAATTTGTAGGCGTAGGTGTCTATTCATAATGACATGTCAAACCCTGCTAAACAGAAAGCAATAATCAAATGTCGAATAGGTTGTGAAATAGATCAGTCTTGCCAATTCAAAGTTCTATCACTCTAAAAAAAAAACACCCGATACTTGAAAACGGTCTGAAATAACTGCAATCATCAGCACGTGTTCCAACTGGATTGGTCCATCCAGGGCCGTATTGCAAAACAATTTCTACCAAACTTGCTACCTAAAACTTTCACAAGTATTTGGAGAATACTCAAAAAATAAGTAAACATCTCAGCAAGACGAGAAAAAATGAAATAATAAATATTATCGAAGCAACGTCTTTATTATTCTTACCTATCACTATCTTTGCACCAAAAGTTTCCAATATCAGGAAAATATCTGAAGGAAATTCATGATGATAATGTTTCATCATGAGATTACCAGCTAAACTGCCAACCTGCAAAAAAATTATTATATTTTGGGTTATGAATTATAATATAATGTATAATAAATTTTTTTTATTGAGGAATATACAGACCCAGAAAACACAATTGGAAACATCACAGTTTCTATAGTAAATTCGAACAGGGCCATATTCTAGTGGAACAGTGGCAGAATCAAAACCTCAGAGGGAAGTGATTTCGAATAAATGGCTCGGCCGACAGATTCGGTTGGGTGGGGATGTAGAGCACAACGTATGGTACGCGAAGTATCGAATCGAATCAGTAACATTCCAAAAGCGGTATGGGTGATTTCATATCTGTTGTAAATGCATACGACAATTTTATTCCATTCTAACTCGAGAAATTCATTAACCTCAATGAATGACACAAATAATTTCTTGTGGAAATAAGTATTCAGGTTCTTTCAAGCCAAAATTGATTTGAAAATAAAAATAAATTCTAGAAAAAGAAAAAATTTAAAAACAAAAAATACATTCTACAAGAAGAAATTAAAAAACAAAAACTAATTCTATGAAAATAAAAAAGGAAAACAAAAACAAATTCTAAAACAAGCGAAATTGAAGATCGACAAATTTAAATTAAATGTTAAATAATCCACCTTGTTGTGCAAAACAGTAGCCAAATCTAGCATAAAGAGAAAATCTCATATCTCTGAGAAGATTAGGTATACTTGCCATTTTGGCACAAAGTTGGAGAGCCGAACGTGAAGGTATCGGCCTGTCTCCAAAGGCAACAATGAAAGAAGTTATTGCCCCCGCAATAGATTGACCACCGGAGTAACATTTTATGATATGAATTTTCTCTTTTACCGTAAACATTTTGATTTACTCGAATATTATTTATTTTCAAGCCGTCTAGCTGACGTTTGGATGCCAATAATGTGCATTGCAATTCGCGGCAGCCGAGATCACCCCCTCCTGCTGAGACTTGCCATTTCAACAGTCCAGTCCCTTATTCGTTATCGAATTGCAATGAGATTTCGATTCTTCCACTGTTCTATTAGACTTGGAGCTCATTCGAATTCAACATTCACATTCCTATGTTTCCATAAGGATTTTCTTCATCTGTATATATTATTCTTTATAGAATGAAATCAAACAACCAAAACATTTCACCTGCTGTTTTATTTTGCATAAAATGAATTTCATGTTTCATGCTCGAGATTGTCTTGAGAGATTTCAGTACTGAAAAAAAAATTTTTCTACCGCTCACACTTGATTTGACACTATGCTATTAAAATCTCACCTGATCCAGGGTCCCCTCTTAGTGTCAATTCAGTGAATCTTTTAAAATATGTCTCAAATCGAAAAATGTTGAAATTACAACTTTTAATTTTGGCGTCGGATAATTTCTTAGGTAGAATCCATTTAAGGGATCCCTCTAAACACGGCTTGAACACTATGAATTCTACTTGTTCAAATGTCCACTCGGAGTAAATGTATTTCTGACCTTTTCAATCCTCATAAATGAATTCAAAACCCAGTTTTTTGTATTGGGAGGTGAATGCTTATTAGTGCATAAACATAGGCACTTGAAATGATCAGAAAACCTGTAAATACCACCCTGAATATGAAACTCAAGCCAAATGTGATTAGTATTGCAGGTAATTTTCAATATTGAACCTTTGGATTCTTCAAAAAAAATTTAATCCTTCATTTTACCTACATTTCTCACAGGAACATTAGCGATTAGATCGATGTGATCCGCCATAGTTTTCAAATGGGCAAATTTTGTATTTTCTTCTGCAAGCTTGTAGAAGAGCTCCATGGTGGCGGTAAGTGACATATCTCCCCCTAATGTCAGTAAATCATCACTGAGTTCATAGGATGTGAGTTCCTTCACTTCAAGGACGTCGATGAATATTTTCGGAGTTGGAAGTTTGTAAACGCCTACGAAAATTATAATGAGATTGCATACAAGTTTAGTTTAATGGAAATAATCACCTTTGGCACTGTTTCCTGCTACAAGCATGTATGAAGCATCTTTGACAGCTATGAGATTATCCAAAAGTTCCTTCAAATTATAAACTTTGATCCATTTCGTATCTTTGTAACAAACCGTAACTGGAGTTCTACTAGCTGCCACAGGAATCATCTCTTTTGGTTTGGCGCATACCAAATCTTCTATATCTGGATATTTCCCCAACAAATCCGTTGACGCATCTGAACAGAGTGATTTGAAGGCTGACATGATTGGACGATAGCCGGTTACATCTGCAGATATTTCCGCCGAAGGAGTTCTCAACCTCCTTCATTGTTGGTTTTCCATTTTCCAAGAGAGCGTACATGTTCATCACCATCCCTGGAGAGCAGAAGCCGCATTGGGTACCGTTGAAGTTGGCTAGAGCTTGTTGAACTGGATGAAATTTCGTCAAGGGGTTTCCTATTCCCTCGACAGTGTCTATTTTCCAACCATGGCAAGTCAGGATGGAGACCAAACACTGAAAAAGAAGTTTGATTATAGGGTTGCACCTACTTGGTTTAGCTGCTTCCGACAAAATACTTCGAACTCGTGATAGTTATTTATGATACAAGTGCAGAAGGCATTGATATTCTTACACGAGTTCAAAATTCAAAAACGAGCCACGAAGTGGTGAGTTTTGGAATGAACGAGTTTTAGAATGAGCCGTCCGTACGAGTATCATACATTATTTCCTCTAATTAGCTTAATTTTTATGAAAATTAATGAAATATTGCCGTAAATATCGTTTAGTGATTTTTGCATCGAAAAAAATTGATTGGTAGAATTGTTTTTTATCTCATAAAATTTGACAGATGTTGAATGAATCCGTGACAGGAGGCCAACATGTCATCAATAAATATAACTGAAAAAAGTGTTAGAATGAAATTAGAATGAAATATTTCAACATTGTTTTGTTCCACGGGATATAGTGGAATGAACAGATTTGACATATAATTAGAGAAAATAAAGTTCAGTTATTTTTGCTTGAAAAAAAATTTATTGGCAGAACTGTTTTCTATCTCATGAAATTTGACAGATGATTGATAAATTCGTGGCAAGAGGATAACATGTCATCAATAAATATTAGTGAAAACAGTGTTAGAATGAAATAATCAACATTGTTTTGTTACACGAGATGTGGCGGAATGAACGGATTTGTTACATAATTGAAGAAAAGTAATTCAAAAGAAATGTTTACCTCGCACTTTTAACTAGGAGTAGATGGTACTTAAAGAAAGAAGAGACTATTTACTATGAAAAGTCCGTAGATTGAACTGTTCGTCTTCATCTAACTGCTATAAAATCCGAAACCATTCGACCCAACGTAGTCAACATGTTATTTCTCAACACTTCATTATATGACTTAATATATAAAACTAAGTCGGCCATTTTGTTGGTTACACCATTTATAACTCAAGATTGGATGAACTGTTCGTTATGAAAGATTTTCTGTTGGATTTTTCTACGGCGGGGTTAACATAAAATACATTGAAACTCTGAAAAATTTGATGGCTAATAACACCATTAGGTGTCGCTACGGTTAATAGCGTTCTCGTGAAAGTGTTATATGCGATATTGATTCGGTGAACTTCATTTTCTAATAATATTAACGCATCTGAGTCGATGTGTTATTACACCTATCTTCATTCCGAACACTACAGAAAATGTTTTGAACAAATTCCCATTCTACTATTATCGCCATTAGATGGCAATATAAATAATAACTGTGTATTTTGAGTTGACTGAAAGTTTCAGCCGTGATATAAGCCTTGAAATTCCAAGGTCTTTGCATAGATGTAAGTGCCGATTTACATTGAACGTAAATTTGATCATTCAAAGTGAAATTATTGGTCCACTGTTTTGTTATAAATCTATAGATAGTGCAACAAACGAGAATGAAACTACAAATTGTCCTACCGAGTTTTTGAACTCATTGGATTTACCAGGTTTGCTACCACACAATTTACAATTGCAGGTTGGATCTGTTGTAATTATGTTGAGAAATCTAAACCAGCCAAAATTATGCATCGGAACACGTTTGGTGGTGAAACACCTCAAAAGTAACGTGATTTATTGTACAATACTCAAAGGGAAGTATGAAGGTGAGGAAGTTCTCATTCCCAGAATTCCGATGATCCCAAAAGAAATATGCCATTCGAGTTTAAGGGAATTGAATTTCTCATTCGTCTTGCGTTTGCTATGACAATTAACAAATCGCAAGGCCAGTGGGGCGTGTGTGGCTTAAATCTAGAAAATAGTTGTTTTTCTCATGGCCAGTTGTATGTTGCGTATTGACGAGTCGGCAAACCTTCTGCACTATTTATTCTCGCACCCGGGAAAAAAACTAAAAATGTTGTTCATCATAAGCTACTATAATGAAGGAATTGTAAAATATGAATTGAAGTTACCTATTCACCTCTTACATAAAGAGAATTCTCTTGATGTATGAATAACAATGTACATACCTATTTCGATGCAATAAAATTTTTTGTATAGGTATGTATCATCTCTAAGGCGAAACAAAGTTCGCCGTGTCAGCCAGCTCAGCTAATTGCTAATTGCTACAATTGGTCCCACCAACAGATCCCTTACGCTCTTTAGTTTCTGGGATAGGAAATGATTCTAAACACTTCTTGGCCAACATCCAAAAATATAACAGCTGTTTCCAGACGATATCGTGTGGCGCAATACATATTGTACAGGACAATTTTATGTCCACTTTCAAGGTATTATACCATCATATTTTTTTATAATATTTAAGTTGCTTTTTTATTTATCGATTGAGGCAGTACGAAGTCTGCCGGTCAGCTAGTATGAGATAAATTTTGGACGATGTCTTTGAAAACGTAGTGATTGCTTTCATGTGGGAGGAAAATCCAATATCGAAATTTTTCGACCGCTGCCATAACTACAATTGGATGAGAAAATTGTTCATCGCGCTATCCAAAGATATATTGAGACTGGTAGCATCAAGAAACGCTACGGTGGTGGAAAACGCTGTACTGCAACGGCGCCAGCAGTAGTCGAAAGGATGCGTCACCGATTGAAAAAAAAATTTGGCACGCTCAGCACAACAGCTCGCCTAGGATATGAACGTGAGCAACTGCAGCGTTCGTGGCATATTGAAGAAAAATCTTAAGGTCCAGTCATTGAAAAGAAGTAAGTCTCAAGAACTCAAAACATTGAAACGTCGCACGGCTGATTCTGTCTTCCATCTGTGACTAGGACAGTAGGTACAGGCCCAAGCTGACCTAACCTAACCTACTACGCATACAACTGCGCTGAAAAGTCCTGTCAAGGTGACCTCTACCACATAAATTGTAATTCATATATAACTTAAGTGGTATGATAATGCCCTTTCTCGGTAGACTAGTGGTTAGAGTGATTGGAATTCAGAAATTGCAACCTAAAAACTCAAGTAAGAATCCCCATATTGATACTGCATCAGACCAAGTTTGAAGTCCTCATCAGGACCCACAACATCCTGAAGACGGTTGACGAATGCTTGCCAAAACGTGGGTATCAACCAAAGACCTTTTATCCTATGATAAGTCTATGGTATCAACAACCAACCGTACAGATAACGGAACAGCCCAAGTAATCCTTCAATGGAGCTGTAATAGATGATGAAATAACACCACGGTTATTTTATTGCAGAAAGCTTCCTAGAACTTCAGATATCTTTTGGAATATATTATGGGAGGTTTCTGCATTTTCTGAAATTTTTTAGGGTTTTCTCTCTGGAACAATAATGAATTAGAAAAATTTTTTGAATAATAGGAGAAAAGCCCCTGCGTCAACTTGTCCACTATTTTGTGTTTGTGGAAAACCTATACAGGAGGAACATCAAGACCTTTAGAGATAAGAAAGCGTGAACATAAAATAGAGAGATTTTGGTAGTTCGCAAATTGCGAATCAAATGTGTTTCAATGCCAGCGATTATAAGATTAAGAAAAGAACTGAAATCAGGAAATTTTGAGATAAACAAAATGTCAATTTGAAGTCTAAGATTTTCACGATTCTGAAGATTTTTATGACTTTAAAAATTTGTCTGATGAAGGATTCTGATATGGACTCTGAAGTTTAAAAGTTCGTAGTGTTATTGCTATTTTCATTGTTAGGCAACAATTTTTTTGAAAGAATTGGCCCCTGACAAATTAGTGCACGAGGCCTTTATTCTATTTGAAAAAACATTTAATTGATTTTTGTATCAGGGACCTAGTGGGACACTCCTCAAACAAATTTGAAAAAAAAATCTACAACTTCACTAATCGTACCTAATCGATTCAGTTAATGTTTTTCAAAATGAAATTGTCACATAAGTTATAAGACTTCGAAATTATATGCTGAAGATTTCTGAAAAATTCGTATATTTCAAAAACCACCCAGACCTTTATGCAAGTACCTAGGGGAGACCAGGGATGAACATAACATTTTCAATTTTCACTAGCTCCAATCCCGTATTTCAGGATAGAATAATGACCTAATATTAAGAATGTAATGTTCGAGGAAATCATTCCAATTAATCACAGCATAAAAACTTGTTTTGATTATGCAACTCTAATAATGGCATAACCTTGAAGGTCCTATAAAAATTATGACCAAGTAGGTGGCGGTTGAAAAAGATATCGTAGGTACACTCAATGCGAAAAGTAGCACATTATTTAAGACTCGGAAAGATTTGTTCGTTTCAACCGAAGGAAATTTGAGGAGAAGGTCGAAATAAATAGAATTCATTCAAACTTTTTGGGTAAATCTACGAGTATATTGTGAAATGTAAGAGTATTCCTGCATTGTTTCTAATTCTGAGCTTGCTTTCATTCAAAACAATAATCGAGTATTTCGAGACGAATATTTTGTTTTGATTGAGTGAGTGTGATTTACTTGACACTTGAAGTGTCTATATCACCTTTCAAAATTAAGTGTAGAGGATTAGTCAAAACAATCAACTTATGACGGGTATCAGAAAGTTATTGAACTTTTGCGTAACGTATGAGAGTCTATATCAATGATTCATGAGACAAAATCGCGAAAATATTAGAATCTTGAATTTATCAAAATACATTTGTCACACACGAAGACATTGATTTATTTAATTTTGCGCTCATTATAACAGTTTCTTGAATTAAATAATTTTGTCAGCGTCACCTGATTATCAGACATGGGCGCCTGCAGAATTTTTTCTCAGGGGGGCCCAAATTATGGTTTGATGAGGCGCAGGCGAAATTTATTCTAGGGAATTCAATTTTCACCTTGCATGGCACACTTGTCACAAGAAAATAGGAAACGGACGAATTCAAGCTTTATGTAAGTTTTTCGAAATGCGCTGCTGCTGATTATATTTATTGTCCGAGATTTTGAATTATTTTTAATTCTATTCCATTCTTTTTTATTCTGCACCCACAGTTTCCACTGGGTGTGATTGAAAAAGTGATTGAAATTATGCAAAACTAAACTGTGGATGTTTTGAAAGTACATATTACATTAAGATATCTAAATGACGTAAATATATTTGCTTCATAACACACATAAGTATTAAATTTTAATCTTTTTGAGAGAGTTGAGACCTATTTATCATTTATTTCATATTCTTGCATTGCAAAAACCTTACACAAATATCATATAGAAATATGGTATACCTAAATCTAAACCAAAGTTCTAATTCCGAATGGGAATTAGACTACTCACCTATGATTTTAAAATAGGAAGCATAAAACATCTTCTGTTGAAATCGAAGACCTTTTATTCTTATGATAAGTCTATGGTTGAAATCAATTAACACAAATAGGTACACCAAAATTGAAAAGAACCATAGTTCTTGCTGGAAAAAGTAATTTTTTTTTGTGTTTCAGAGCGAATCCACGTATAACATTTTTGAGAGTATTTACTCCATTTGAATCTTAATTCAAAATGTAATTCTAAAAAAATTCTTAGCTAAATAATGCATTCTTTAATCACTCACACCAGGTGAGAACGGATATTTCAGAATAAAAGACTTGAGCAGAATTCAAGATAATTCAAAATCTCGGTAAAAGACAATAAATTTTATCACCAAAGGTATAAAAGCAGGATCGCATTTCGAAAAACTATTAGATAACGAAATTTCTGTGAGGAATGTAAAAAATGTAGATTTTGGGGCTTGTAAAAAAAATCATGATATTGTGAGTACTGCCCTGAAAATATCGACATTTCATGGACTGTTTGAAAGAGCTACCTGAAGTGAACAAACCCATAAAATTTGATCGAAATCGGATCTTGCATTCCAGAGTTATAGCTTTCGCAAATTAAGGCCAATGTTCATGAATCTCCCTGTATCTCCGAAACTAATGGTCTTAGGATACAAAACAACCGATTTTTCTGAAAGACCTGCATTCACCATTAGGCTATGGCCAACGACTTATGGAACACCCTGTATATTCCGAAGGACTTTCACTGAGTTGCAGGAACGTCCATTAAAATTTAATGCCGCCTTAATTCTCCCTTAAACGGAAAATCAATAGACGGTAGCCATGGATACTCAGTTTAATGGAGAATTGAGGCGGCATTATATTTAATGGACGTTCCTGCAACTCAGGGTAAAATTGTTTAAATGATATATTCAATCTGAATACAAATCCGGTTATTGTTTTCCTAGATGTACAATACGTACAATAAAGAATTTATGTATCATATACGATGTAACATATTGTACGATGTCCATCACATAATTGTGGTTTTATTTTGAAATACAAATGTGCATATAAAAAAAGCCATATTTTTTATGTGAATGTGTTTGCACTCTCAGGAAATGAAATCCATAATCCGAACACCTTCGGATATAAAAATATCATTCATTAAGGCTCGGTTTCACAAAACTTTGATTGCACTGTTAAAGTGATTCGCTTGGTTCAAAATTACGTAAGATTTTTTGATAGCACAATCAAAGATTTGTGAATCCCACCTTATGACTTCTATAATCTGAGAAATTTGACCAATCGAACGGGTCCTGTGAAGTTTTTGTCCGGATTATCCATATATTACAGTACTTCGATAATTTCAACTCACAGAATTAACTGCCATAACTTTATTTTCTCCTGGCTTAGAAACTGCCACCACACAGGCACCACATCCACCCTCATAGCACATTCTCTTGGTGCCCATAAGGTTGAGTTTATGTCGCAGGTACTCATTTAGGGTAGTTTCAGGGTCTATATCCTCACTCCTAACTGAAAAAAGTGTTCAATCAGTTCTCAAAGAATTATGAAAATACTTGAATGTCAAGTTTCTTCGTCGTGAGAAAAGATATTTATGTGTCAAATCCGTTCATTCTGCCACATCTCGTAGAACAAACAATGCTAGAATATTTCATTCTAGCATTGTTTTCAGTAATATCTATTGATGACATGTTGGCCTCCTGTCACGGATTTATCTAACATCTGTCAAATTTATGAGATAAAACACAGTTCTGCTAATCAACATTTTTCAATGCAAAAATCACTATACGATGTTTACGGCAATATTTCATAAATTTCGATGAAAATATAGCGAATTAGAGAAAATATATTGTATCAATAACTATATCTACATACAGTACCTACAGCGGATATTTGGGATTCGGTGTTTTTACCACCAAGATTATGTTTACCGCATTTTATTTTCGAGCATTGTTTCTGGATTAAATGAAACTCTGAAATTAAACACAATAGTTCTTCCCATAACGATTTTTATTTTCAAAATGTCATTAATTTCTCCCAGGTGTAAGGAAAAAATTTAAAGTTGAATGAAAATCATTCACTGCGTACAATTATCGAACGATAATTTTTTGTGTTGCAGAAAACTTGATATTTTCAGAGTGATCTTAAATGCGCAATAGATTGGAGTCCAAGTTCCACTCATTTCCATATTCCTGGACCACCCAGGAAACATGTGCAATGAGATAAATTACCCATAGCTCGCGATTATAACAGTAGGTGATTGTTGTTGATTTGCATTACATCTAAACTAAGAATTGAAAAAATTAATTCAGTTAAGTGTGCAGGTTTATGAATGAGCTACTCACCAGTATGCTCCTTTCCAAGGACAGTAAATTTTATTTCTGTCGATTTGGCATCACAAGAAGCTTGGCTGAAGCCCATTGAACTCAGCAACCAACTCATCTTGAAGGTTTAAGATTTGTTTCTCTCCGAATCTCGTGAATTTCCTGAATCTCTTGAATCAAATCATGCTACTGTACTGAACCTGTAGAAATTTGATTGTTGAGTTATGGAGTTATGATGCAGGAACATTGCAATTTACACAAAGGCGCGGGTGTCACGGTAATTTTAAAATTTTATCATGCTTGTCCATTTTAAAGATGTCAGACTTTGGAAAACCTTCTCGTACAAAACAAGTACTAAAATACATTCAATAGAACGAGTAGATGTCGAATCATTATAAATATGTTCCCTATAAGAAGAAAACTAGTACGTCTTTTCTTTTGAATAAAAATATCTTTCGATTGGTAGATCCAGATGAAAAGGAATTCCAGAAAAATTCATCAACTGAATCTCTTGTAACTATATCCCTCGTTTGGATAGAACTAGATTCTATTTTCTGCAATTCTTATCAGACTATTCATTTTAAATTCACACAGATATTTTTGTTATAATTTTCGGAATAAACATAAACATCCATGTTGAAACTTTTCCGATTGTCATAATAATTCTTAATATGCGTTCAAAAGTGTTTCAGAAATTAATTTTTCATCGATTCAGTCCTCTACTATGTTTGGGTTTTCAATGAGAATCATCTAAATATACATTTTACTTTAAGAGGAAGGAATTGTAATGCAAATTCAAGATTTTGTATTTTTGTTCCAAAGTACATGAACTGGAGTTGTAAAATATTTTCAAGCAGAATCTACTTCCGGTTCTACCGAAAACGAATGGACGTTATTTCAAATGTAACATCCTGTAGATTTGAATATATCCGAATTCTTCGTTCAATTCTAATTTGATGTATGATATGAGCAATCACTTCAAGCATTGTTATAACTGGACAGCTGAATTTCCGGGAAATTCAGGAATTTCCGGAAATTCAGCGGTCGATTTACAACCTCAGATCAAGAATCCTCTGAAGATGCCTACAGCAGTTGTGAGCGAAACGTTAGATGAAATAATTCCTAATAGACCATGGTCAATAAGCCCGGAAGACTCTCTCAATGTCAGTGTATCTGGTCGTGATAGCTTAAACTATTTATAGCCTTATTGTCAAATTTTTCGTCGGAAAAATTGTCACAAATTAGTGATTATATCTTCAAAATCCCTCATTGTAAAATACATAAAATAAAGTACGATGATAGTATTTCTCTTATGAGGAAATAGAATACAGAAGTCTGAAACACGGCTTCAAAGTGAGCTTCTATAAAACTATTAAATGTCAATTTTTCTCGAACTGTAACCAGATGGTTTATAGTTCTGATCAATTACTAATCAGAAACTAGTTAGAGTGTGTCGAACATTTTACGCCTTCAAAGTCAGTAGTTTTACCGTTACTGAAAAAAATT